>CM043009.1:4025019-5225019 GCA_023678885.1 Pogostemon cablin
CGTCACAGGCGTGCTGACAGACGGGAAGATACGGGAGCATTACGTGAGGATAAACCGGTGGCCGAAGATGACGGTGCAGAGGAAACCGGACTGGAGTTGGGTTCTGTTCAACCACCTCTACTGCTACAACAGCATCCCTGACGCCGACAAACCGGACGGCACGGGCCCTGACCATCTTGTCTCGTGACTCGCTCACTGCGAGCATGTTTGTGTTTGTGTGTTTGTTTGTGTCTGAGCTTTTATACCTGGAGTCTTGAAACTGAACTGGATAGGCCAGGAGTGTCGGTTGGTCTCTGTAGATGCTCACTCTTTTATCTATAATAATAATATGGATATCTATTTTAAGAAATGCTTGCTATTTTTAGATTATTCCACGGTGGTTTATTTGATGGTAGACTTGACTTTATGGGAAGATAAAGAGTTGTTTATCTACAAGGAAAAGTTGCAGTGGATATGAAAAGAGAGAGGGTGGACATGTGGCAGAAATCTGTGGCGGCCACTTATGCATAAGCATGAAAGAGAGTTAGGGGACAGATGACAGAAAGCTGGGGCTGCCACTGATGCATAAGCCAAGTAGTAGGCTTTTATTGATAACTGATAAGCCTAACTGCCAATAGGATAGTTTTATTTTTTTAGTTTTTTTTTTTTTTTTTTTAAATTTTGAGGGACTGCCAGTATGATATTACTTGTTAAGAGCTTAAAATATAATTTCTTAATGAGAAAAGTATGGTAGGAGCTTAAAATATAATTTCTTAATGAAAAAAGTATGGTGAGAGCCTCCATTGAAGTGCACAAGAGATTTCTTTTATGGATAAATAAAATGCGTTTGGTTATCTTTCTGATATTCAATAACTGTAATAAAATAAAAAAAAAAATAATATTCATATCCTATTTTAAAAATAAATATATCATATAAAAATAAATAAAAATTCGGATATTACAACTCAAATTTTAAAAATTACTTCAATATAAACCTACATATATCCTATTAAATTTTAACTCCTCCCATTTTATAATATTTTCTCTCCCCAATTAATATTCTTTCTCTCATTCCCATTTTATAATATTTTCTCCCCCAATTAATATTCTTTCTCTCATTTCTAATTTCTTCTCTCCAATCAACTAATTTAATTTTACACATTTAACTATACACATCTTATACGGTCATTTAATATAAAATTAAAATCTATCCTACCAAAAATTCAAAATAAATATATTAATAGTCCTCACCTCATTTAAAAACTCGTAACAATATTCATTTCCAGTTATGAAAACCAAATTTTGATTTTTAAATCTCACAATTAGGTTTTAAAAATATATCTATATAATTTTTTTCTCTAACCCCTTTTCTTACTTAAATTAATATTTTTTCCATTCATGATAAAATTTATAGTTATGATAGATATTATAAAGTTGTCTTTTGACTTACTTTTAAGAGTAATTTGTTATTGTGTGAGACTGTCTCACATGAGATCATTATATACTTTCATAATTATTTATCATTTTCGCTATAAAATATTATCACTTCTGTTATAAATATTATTTTTTCATTTATATAAATTGTTTATAACTTTTTAAGATAAAAAAATTACTAGTAAATGTGTGTTTAATATATACGATAAAGGGAGCACCTTCTTGCATACTAAATTTAACATAAATTATAAAATATTCAAAAACAAATATCATTGAGGCAACAGAAAATAAAAAGTCACCTTAAACTCTATTTTCACTCCTTACTTTATTTTTATCCTAAATTAAGTCATTTGGTCGGATATAGATATTATTCATTGATATAATTCAAGGTGACCCTTAATTAAAAAAGTAATACAGATAATCAATGTCTATCCTATCCTATTTGCCACCGCCAGAAAATGATCTTTAAAAGAAAAAGAAGAAGAAATTATTAGTGACGTTGAATCATCGAAATTGAAATAACTTCAAAATGGAAACAAACATTTTTCGCCTTACAAAAATTTGTGTAAGATAGTATGATAGAATAGGTACAATTAATAAAAAATATAGCATTTCTAATAAAAATAATATTTATTAATAAAAATTATAATCATTCAATTAAACTATTTCATTAATAATTTTAAAAATATATTAAAAATTATCACATTTTCACCCATGGGCACACACACAAGTTTTTGTCTATATTAATAAAATAAATAAAGAAAATTAACATTTAAGACAATAAAGAAGCCGTTATTAATATTAACCGTATCTCTCATTCTGTTTAGTTATTGACAAAAATCAAGTTCACATATATATAAAAAAAAGTCTCTAATTACATCTTAAAAAAATCATTATCATTATTTTTATTAAATATGTAATCATTATTCTTCATCTCACAAAATTCATTCTCTAAAACGGTCTCTCACACAAAATTTTGATTCAATATAATATTTAAAGCAACTACCTGTGTTAATATGTGATGAGATCTTGCATGCATACACCAAGAAATGCACATCCTACATATATTTACAAGAATTTATTATTTCATTCCAATCATGGTGTGATTTCATAAATGTCACAACCAAATCAATTCCTAAGGAAAACTTCTACATCATATATACCACATTATCATTTAAAATGAAACTAACAAAAGATTTTCACCAACATGATTAATCCCACCCCAACATGCTTCTTACTACTCTCCATCATCATCAACATTTTTGTGTTGAGCGCTAGCGGTCGGATAAATGTCGAACAAGAGAAGATCACTCGGCTCATGGGTTTTAAATACACCGTGCATGTAATAAACGGGTTCGAGAATGGGTTTTAAATACACCGTGCATGTAATAAACGGGTTCGAGAATGGATCTCTGATGGTTCATTGTCGATCCAAAGACGATGATCTCGGAGAACACCAACTGAATGTTGGCCAAGAAACGTCATGGCGTTTTGGGATTAAGTTTGATGGATCTACTCTTTTTCATTGTGATGTTAAACAAGGAAATCGTGTCAAAGGTTTTAACGCTTTTGATGCTGAAGTCGGCAGAGAATGTGTAATTGGTAATTGTTATTGGTTGATTACAGAAATAAGGTTTTACTTGAGCAAAGATAACTTCACATGGTTCAAGAAATTTGATTGGTGAATTATAAATACATGCAACTTTATTTTATGAAACCAGAGAAATGAAAGGGAAATAGTCAAATAACTTACCAAATTTGATTGGTGAAATATGTAATGTAACTTAATGAATTACTCCATATGTTAGTGGAAAATTAAAAGGAGTAAGCTGTACTCCTATTATCTATTTTTATATGCAGTGTTGTTAAAATGGTACTGATACATGATTGATAAAAAATGACATCCAACAAATACAAATATTTAATTTAATAAATAATTCATAATATAAATGAGAAGTGATAATATTTTGAATAAAAAATTATAATTAATCAAGAAAAAAGAAATAAGAGTCGCACGAAATTTCTTTCAATAACTTTTAACAGGTAAACAATTAATACCCTATTTCACACAGATCCAACCAAGAAAAATTGGTTCTATTTAGACTAGCCTGTTGTGTCCAATTGAAGAACATTGGTTGGATACAAAAAGTTTTTAAATTGAAGTGTAAACTTTAACATTGAAAGAGATTCATTTCTCATATTTCTCAAACCAAATATGGAAATAAATGTCAGAAAAGCAACTAGCAGATTCCCTAATCCTTACTATTATTAGAATACAGCAGTATCAAGTAGTATGAACCTGGATTAAGGCCTATGAAACCTAAACTAGAAATAAATATTTTTCTATCAATTCCCTGAAAGAAAAATATAATTGCACTACCATAGATGGAGCCTACGCACAGCTGCAAAACGTAAGCAAATTAATGATTCATAATGAATTTTTACCCTATAAAATAAGTTTCTGATGCTGCGAAAGAATGCACATAAGATAAACTCGACCCAAACCTCACCAACTTCCACAAGAAACATGAATGATTTCCAGGCAATCGCTCTATTTACTGCGATCGCATTCATAGGATCAGCAAGGGGATTCAATATCGGAATTTTCCAACATTATGAAGTTCATGTCATCAATAATATCAACAGCACCACAAACGAATTGATGGGTCACTGCAAATCTGCAGATGATGATCTTGGAGTGCATTTCTTGGATAAGGATGATGATTGGCATTGGTCAATCAGAGTGAATTTCTTTAGCTCTACTCAGTTTTTCTGCCATTTACAATGGGGGGAAGCAGAGAAACAATTAACAGTTTTTGATACGGACTACATAAGCTCTCAGTGTGAAGAAACTTCAAAATGTTTCTGGTCAGTGAGGGAGGATGGGATTTATTTCAGCTGTGATAAACAAAATTATGTGAAAACACACACTTGGCCAAGCTAAGTTGAGTATTTCCTATTTTGTTATTTTCTAGAATTTTGAGTCATCTATATTCTATTGTAGTAAAAAAGCAAGAGTGGAGTTTCTATGATGCAATAAGTGAGAAAGGATTGTATCATACCAGCTTTCAAACTTTATTATGTTAGTACTCTTCTTCCAAAGAATATGGGACAATGTCAAAAAGTTACAGAAATAAATAGAGATAAACCACGTAGCTGATTCAAAAATACTGTAGTCAGAGTGTCAGAGTAAGGGTAAAGTAAGAGATCTTGTCAATTAAATGATGTAATGGGAACTCAGCAATATGATCATGTAACAAATAGCAATATACGGACAAAGAGAAGATATAATTTTCGGCATCATCTTTATTTAACAAAATAAAGCAAGCTGTATGAATGTGTGAAACCTGCTGAGTGTTTTTGCTGGATTTATTGGTCCAGGAAAGTAGTCAAAAGACTACAAAGTTACCAGATATCAGGGCGGAGCTCCCCAGTGGCTGGAGGCATCCATCTTCCTGAATGGTACACATTTTCACCCACGTTCCAACCTGGCACATCTTTCATGATTCTTGCCTCTTCTTCGAGATATTTCTTCCATTCTTTTACAAACCTGGACGAAAGGGGAAAAAGAAGGAGGGAGATAATGACTTAGCAACTTGCAAGAAATCAAACTGAGAAGTGTATAAGATAAGCACATAGCAAAATAACCTTTCATC
Source organism: Pogostemon cablin (assembly GCA_023678885.1). Classification (NCBI taxonomy): domain Eukaryota; kingdom Viridiplantae; phylum Streptophyta; class Magnoliopsida; order Lamiales; family Lamiaceae; genus Pogostemon; species Pogostemon cablin. Next base: position 4,030,089 of record CM043009.1, read on the forward strand.
CTCTTCAGCTTGAAGCATAGGCAATATTGCTCTCCGAGCAGCATATTTTTCTTCCTTCAGTGCCCTATGTAATAGAAAAGCGTTTGATCATTTTTTGTTTTGGGTTTCCAACTGTTTGACAAAAACATATGCATCTGTGACATGCTAGTAAGTTCATTACATCAATGTAAAAATTTATACCAGTATAGAAGAATCAAAATGTCATATGTAAGTCACCAATATATTGAATTTTAGACAAACTCACACACCTACTTAAAATTTGTGTATGATGATACATTTATCAGCAATTACTTACGACTGGACTCTAAACACTGAAACACAAGATTCACCTTCACCGCTAGACATCTCTTTAGTCAATCCAAGTACAAGACCGACTGTGGAAAAATGGAGTCACAAGAAATCATTCACTTTTATCTTTAAAAGAGTTACCAGATCAGAATTTCAAAAAATAAAAAAATAAGTAGAGCAAACTAAATTGGATTACCTCTAACTCCAACTGACCTAACTAACTACACAGTTGATAAATATTGTAGGAACTTACGGTTAGATAACGTTTTATTTTTAACAACTAGAACGACATTAGCTAGGAAGACCATAGCATTAACAAGCATAGTTAGCCTAACTCTAGATCACATAATTAATCCCGCAATGTTGAACATGAAAAAAAATTGTATATTTCAGAAACTACATTAGCTATAAATTACAATTACATATTGTATACAGCTGTGACCATGATAATAATTCTAAGAAGAGGGTTCTAATAGACTGAGAACACAAAATAGAATAGTAGTATGCCCTTTATAATAAGAAAGCCACTTTTTTAAAGCTTTAAAAATTAAAATGATGATTTAAGAATGGCGAGACAAAATTTATGATAATATGTGACTCATGTTTTATTACAATTTTCTGTCAATGACCGGAATATTGTCAAGTTTTTAAGCAAAGGAAATGATTACAGTCCAACCCCTGCATACATCAAGTATGAATTGAAATAATGCAATGACAATGCATGAATTATACATTAGACTGAATCAAATTTTCTTAATTAAAAAAAAAAAAAGAAGAGGGATACTTAGAGTTCATGCAATCTGAAGGCAAATTACAGGCCAAAAAACATGTAATTTTTCACATTTCTATGACCCAGTATTAGAAAATATACATTTTCCTATACATTTCTTTTCTTTTCTTAAAGTGAAATATAAAACACCAGGAAGTTTCAAATTCAGGCCAAATAACTAACAAAAGGTCAAACTGAATGACTATAAATTAGCCGTAGTGGTGGAGTAAACCAACTAGAAGTGTCATAGGAAAGATGCAAGAGCTTACCTACCATTCGTATGCTGAGGCATTAAAACAAGTTGGCCATAATGGCCATTAGATTGCAAGCATCCCAAATTACTTATAATTTTAGGAACATAAATCCTTCACAGTTGCTATATAAATCTAGCAACAGCCTACAGTCGACTTGGCAAAATCTTTGCATCTTAATACCTCTTGACTAAAGTCTAAAATCATTATGATATAGTAAAGAATATGCTCTGATTTGTTATAAGATTATTTCTTATCTTTAATTTTCTTTTTCTTTGTTTGATCTGTCAAGGTCTTTATAGTTCAAGTTTCCCGGATTCCATTACAGGAGTTTAAGTTTTTACTTCTAGTAGTATTAGAATGCTTATAAACATACGACACTGACACATTGCACCACTAACACCATCAATAAGCACAAACCACTAATTCATTAAATTCCAATATTTTCACAGACATGAGAGGCATTAGCAAGGTTGATCATATAGATTCAAGCTCGTTCTTCCACCACAACTACTGACCATCAAAAAGAACAAATACACTATGTCAGTATCTAATCCTTAAATCACATGTATTTCAATGTGAGCACATGCGTTCTTACCACATTACTCATTTGACATAGACACAAAATCATAACCATATATCTCAATAGTCGAATTCAATATGAAAATGCAATAAAAGTTTAAGCATTCTAAATTCTAATTCTTATAAAATAAATCTCACTCCTTAAATTCAAAGAGTGTCGCACTGTTCTAACATAGTTTTCTCTCCTAATTAACCTTTAATAGATCAGAAATCAAAGCTTCACCTCTCAGCTTCGTAATCCAACTCTAATTTCTAAAATTAAAAAAGGAACAGAAAAATTACGTATAAACAAATACAAATAAATGAATTTATGTGTTTGTGTACCTACGGACCTTGTTGCCTTTGCCGACTTGGTACATCCCCCAAGAGAAGGCGCCAAAAGCTGCTAGGAAAATAGCCATGGCGCTCGGTCCCTTGTTAGGGATCCACCGTGCGAATCGGACCGGCGCAAAACCGCCCGGCGGCGGACCGTCCTGGAGAACCGGCATATCTTTCACGCTCGACATTCCTGCCTTCTTCCTAATCATCGCCTCCGTCATTTTTATTTTTTTTAATTAATTTATTTTTCCCGATTCTCTGTTCGTATTTCCGGTGAGGTTTGGAAAAGAACCTACAATAGTGCTGGTCGAGGGGACGGAGAAGAGCTATTCTTCTACAGTTATTTTTTCTCCATTTCTGCGATTTCAACTTAAATATTTGAGTGTATATCGGGTGTACCAGTCCTGTGTATGATTTTTTATTCTATTTTGTATACATATTATTCTATTTTGTATACGTGTTTTGTAAGTATTGTATACTTTTTTCACACTAAGTTTTTCATTAAAAAAACTGACATTCATATGTGTATAACTTTTTATTCAATAGTGTATACATGTTTTTTTAATAATTGTATATTTTTTACATTCATTTTTTTATTAAAAATGCTAACAATTAAATTGTATACATTATTGCTCATAATTGTATACGCTTTTTTGTTATATTTGTATATAGGTGTACCTTATCTTAGGGTGCACTCGAATGCACACTATAATTAGTCTAAATATTTACAGTGTTTCGACAACAGCCTGCAATTTTTATTTTTTATTTTAACTTTTTTTTTTACGTGCAATAGATTTAAGGCAAATAATTATTTTATTTTAGGTTAATTGCATTTTAATAGATAGACATTAATTGAGATTTGAGAAAAAGTGGTGGATTTCCTTTTCACATTGCTGCTAACGGGAGATTATCCCTAACATTTAGGTTACATTGGTTTGTTTACCGACTATAGATTTGGAGCATTTTCTATAGATTCTTCAAAATTTAAAGAGTATTTTCACAATATAAAGAGTGATTTTAATTTTAAAGAGTTATAATTTTTTTGTGCTCCAACAAATTCTTTAAAATTTATTTTTCAATGTTAATTTATTACATTATTTTCTCTTTTATTGATTGTTTAAACTATTTCTATTGGATGAAAACACTAAAAATTAAATGCATTTAATGAAGTAATAAATTATAAAGAGTGATTTGTACTCTTAAAATTTGAAGAGTGAAGATGACTCTTTAAATTAAAAAAGTTAAAATAAAGAGTGGGTTGAAGCATGTTTTTATTGTATTTCTCTTTAAAATATGTATATTTTTTATTTTAGATAAGCTTTTGAATATGCTCTTATATTTTTATTTTGTAATAATCCAAAAATCTATTAATTTTGGCATCACGGAAATTGTGATAAATGCCCCAAATAATAATAAATTCTGAAAGACAAATTCTCTTGTGAATATAATAGAGAATATAAGAAAGGGATTTAAACAATCAACACAAAAAGATTATAGTATATGTGATTGATGCATTTGACATTATAATCAAGAGTTTCTTTAAATAGCATTAAGGAACTCTCCCTTTTGATCTTTATTCGATATATGAAACAAGAGAACCCTTTCTTTTATTTTGACATAATAAGACGTCGAATGAATATTTTTTGTATGGAGTTACGAGCGTAGTTGTGTCAAAGGTCGTATAAAAATTGTTTATGGGGTCGCAAACTAGGGATAATTATGTCAAATTTCTTTTTTAAAAAATGCATTTTTCTGAAAAATTATAATGGATACCAATTTTTCAAAATAAAATACTATTAAAAGTGACATTTTTACTCCCCTTTATTTTAAGAGGGAGTGTACCATAGAACCATACTTTTGTGTTCCCTTTCAATTTTTTTTATAACTAATTACAATTATATCTATACTGTTTATCCTAAAAAGTAAATATCAACTCTAATTAGAATCAAAATAGACTCTAAACTATAGAAAAAAAATAAAAAATGTTGTATATAATAATTTACCCTGTTTCATTTGGATATAAAAACGAATTTCAAATGTATTATAATACAACATCATCAACTTTTCAAACTCTCACTCAAACATAACTCTACAAACAAACCATATTTTTAAAATCCAAATCACATTTTCACTATTTTACAATTCTTCTTGAGCTCTTGTCCCTAAATAAATACCAATTATACCATGCATTCATGCTTAAGAGTACTCTAGCTATAAACTCCTTGTTAGCTTTATTAAGGTTCCTTAAAGTTGAGTTGGATCATTTTTCCAAATGGCATTTCTTGTTTTCCTCTTTCTTCTAATTTCCATCATCCTCTTCATAATCTTGATGCAGAAACATTACATATCTAAAAGATATTGTGGCAATCCCCCTCCACCAGGACCAAAAGGGCTGCCAATTATTGGAAACATACACCAACTAGACATCTCAAAATTCCATTTATGTCTTGCAAAACTTTCAAAAGCATATGGTCCCCTCATCTCCTCAAATCTTTGTCAAAAGAAAGTAATTGTGATTTCCTCTGCAGATGTAGCACAAAAGGCTCTCAAACACAATGACATAGTGTTCTCCGGCAGGCCGTTCAGCACCGCATCCTTTCGATTTTCGTATGGCAACAAGGACATCATCACTTCACGCTACACAGAGTATTGGAGGGAGATGAGAAAAATGGTGGTCCATCATCTCTTCAGCCCCCAAAAAGTCCAGTCGTTTCGCCCTCTTCGTGAAGAACAAGCCTGTCTCTTGGTGCAGCAAATATCCAACAAAGTTGGCCAATGTGTTGATGTAGGAGACATGGTGATGGCCTTCTCTCGTAGGGTTCTTTGCAGAGTTGCATTTGGGAAAAAGATGGATGTTGAAGAAGGTGGGAGAATCTCAATCTTGGATGAATCTGTGGCATCTACTTTTGAGACCATGATGGAGGATTGCTTTCCTTTGTTTGGTTGGATAAACAAGATTTGTGGTGTGTCTGCTAAACTTGATAAAGGTTTCAAGGAGTTGGATTCTTTCTAGGGATGTAAACGAACCAAGTCGCTCGTAAACTATTCGAGACTCGATTCGAAAAAAAATTCATTCGAGTTCGTTCGTGGAAAAAAACGAGCCGAGCCGAGCTCGATTTTCGAGCTCGATTATTTTTTCGAGCCGAACTCGAGCCCGAGGGTGTTTGGCTCGAAAGCCCGCGAACGTGTTCGTTTACATGCTCGCGAACGTGTTCGCGAACATGTTCGTTTAAAAGCTCACGAACATGTTCGTTTATAGGCTCACGTGGTCACACTTCAATTACTTTGAGTCAGTGTGAAAATTGTGTGATGGGTAAGGCAAAGAGGTTAAAATTTGGTGTTGGTGAACATAACTCTTCATCTGTATTGGAGTATGTTCATTCTGATTTGTGGGGACCTGCCAAGAACATCACAAAGGGGGGTGGAAAATACTTCATCTCCTTTATAGATGACTATTCAAGAAAGGTATGGATTTATATATTGAAATCCAAGGATGAAGCCTTCACCAAGTTCAAAGAGTGGCTAGTTGAGGTTGAAAATCAAACTGATAAGAAGTTGAAGTGTCTAAGGACTGACAATGGTCTGGAGTATCTGTCAGATGAGTTCAATCAATTTTGTAAGGATAGAGGAGTTAAAAGGCATAAGACTGTTCCATTAACTCCACAGCAAAATGGAACAGCAGAAAGGATGAATCAGACCATTCTTGAAAGAGTCAGATGTATGATAAGTAGTGGAGGTTTTCCTAAAAGTTTCTGGGGGGAATTAGCTACTACTGCAGCATTTCTTATAAATATATGTCCATCGTCACCACTAAACTTTAAAACTCTTGAGGAAATGTGGAGTGGTAAACCTGCAGATTACAATAGCTTGAAGGTAATATGATGTCTTGCCTATGCTCATATAAAGCAAGGAAAGCTGGAACCAAGAGCCTTGAAGTGTGTATTAGTTGGTTATCCATCTGGAGTAAAGGGTTATAAATTGTGGTGTCCAGATCAACAAAAGATTTTGATCAGCAGGGATGTTTCTTTTGATGAAGGGAAAATGCCACTGATTGAAAAGATGAAAACTATAGCTAGTTCTGATCATGAAGTTGAGTCTCAGGTGGAGTCTAGAAAGTCTAGTAGTGGTAATGACAGCATCTTAGAAGGTCAGAATACTTATCATCTTGCTAGAGATAGACAAATAAGAGAAATTATACCACCTGCAAGATACATCCAAGCTGATCTTGTTTCTTATACTTTGTATACTGCTTCTGAAGTTGAATCACTTGAACCTGAGAATTACAAGGAGGCTATAAGTAGTGTTGATAGTGATCAGTGGTTAATGGCTATACAAGAAGAGCTCTTATCTCTGGAAAAGAATCACACTTGGGACATAGTGGAGAAGCCTAAGCATCAGAAGCTGGTGAGTTGTAAATGGATTTTCAGAAAGAAACCATCTACAGTTGAAGTTGGAAAGCCTAGATTCAAGGCAAGATTAGTTGCAAGGGGTTTTTCACAGAAAGAAGGTATTGACTACAATGAGATATTCTCACCTGTGGTTAAACATTGTTCTATAAGGATCATTCTCTCATTAGTTACTCAATGGAATCTTGAGCTTCATCAGATGGATGTTACTACAGCTTTTTTACATGGAGAGTTAGAGGAGCAGATATACATGACCATACCAGAAGGTGTTGAACTTCAAAACTCAAGTTCAAAAGCCTGTTTGCTTAAAAGATCTCTCTATGGTCTTAAGCAAAGTCCAAGACAATGGTACTTGAGGTTTGATGAATACATAGTTAAGTGTGGATTCCAGAGAAGTCTACATGATAGCTGTGTATACTTCATGGAGGAAAGTGGTATGTTTACATATCTTTTATTGTATGTTGATGATATGCTGTTGGCTAGTCATACAATGGTTGGAATTTTGAAAGTAAAGAGAATGTTGGAAGCTGAATTTGACATGAAAGATCTTAGAGAGGCCAAGATGATCATAGGAATGCAAATTGACAGAAACAGGATAAATGGATCTTTAGTGCTGAACCAGGAGGCTTATATGTTAAAGGTCATTAGAAGGTATAATATGGATGAGTGTAAGACAGTCTCCACTCCATTCAAACAAGGTGTAAAGTTGACTCTACAGCAGGGACCAAAGACTGAAACAGAAGTTATGAATATGGACAAGACTCCTTATGCTAGTGCAGTAGGAAGTCTAATGTATTGTATGGTCTGCTGTAGGCCAGACATGGCTTTTACACTTAGTGTTTTGAGCAGGTTCATGGGATCTCCTGGCAAACTACACTGGGAAGCAGCAAAATGGGCTATGAAGTATATAAAAGGCACTGTTAGTAAATGATTGAAGTTTCAGAAGTTAAGTCAAGACAGTGAGGTTTTGTGTGGATATGTTGATGCAGATTTTGCTGCAAATATGGATACTAGGAAGTCATTAACAGGTTATATCTTCACTCTTTATGGAACTGCTATAAGCTGGAAGGCCAGTCATCAGTCCATAGTAGCCTTGTCCACTACTGAAACAGAGTTTGTGGCATTAACTGAAGCTATTAAGGAAGGAATTTGGATCAGTGGTATGCTTGAAGAGCTTGGAGTGAAGCAAGAAACAGTGAAGGTGTTCTGTGATAATCAGAGTGCTATTCATTTGGCAAAACATCAGGGCTATCATGAGAGAACAAAGCACATTGATGTTAAGATGTATTTTGTGAGGGATCTTGTTGAAAGTGGTGCTGTCAAGGTATGTAAGATTGACACATCTGTCAATCCTGCTGATTGTCTAACTAAGGCCTTGCCTAGTTCAAAGTTTGAACTAAGCTTAGGCTTAGTTGGGATGTGTAATGATAACTAAAATGCTGCTCAATATGAGCAGCAAATGGAGGGAATGTAGTAATCTTAGTTGAAGATGGATACTTGATTTAAGGTGGAGTATGTTGAAGAATGGTGTGTAAATCCTGATCCATCATGTGAGGTAGGAGTGTTGCTGTGAAGCTAAGGGTCTGAAGTACTTAATGGACGTGGTGCATGAGTTATACATGTGATGTTGAGTCGAATAGATCAGCTACAAGACAATGCACCAGCTTGTGATCACATGTGGAGGATGCATCAGGTTGTTAGGTTGTTGAGGTGGTTACTTGTTAGTTGTGAGCATGTGATCCCTTCAAGTTGGTTAGCCAAGAAGCACGTGAGTTGTGATCATCCATTGGTGCACATGGCAGTCGGTTATGAGATGGGAATTGATATATATAAAGCTCACACACTACACCTGCAGAAGTGATCATCTTCATCAGTTTACATTCCTTCTTCTTCATCTGGTTTTTGCAGCTATTTGTAAGGCTGATTCTGTAGCTTTCGAATCAGTTGTTCTTCGTGTATACATCAATCAATAAAGAAAGTTATCTTCCCTCAAAGTGGACGTAGATCATGAAGATCGAACCATTATAATTCCTTGAGCATTCTTTCTTCCATTCTTAGTTTTAGAGTTTATATAGCAACTGTTTTTCAGTGTGTGTGTGTTGATCTAATTCTCAATTGATTGAACATTAAGTGTGTGTGTGATCAAGTGTCATGTTGAAGATCAAGACCTAAGGAAGAATCACAACAAGTTTGTTAACGAACATGTTCGCGAGTTTTCGAGCCGAACATACCTAGGCTCAAGTTCGGCTCGTTAAATTATTCGAACTTAAAATTCAGGCTCGGCTCAACTACTCGTTAAAGTTCACGAACGAACTCGAACTCAAATCGAGACCCCAAATAATTCACAAACTATTTGGTTCGCTGAGATCCTTATGATACACCTAAGTTCTTGGTCACCATTTTAATAAGTTTAGATTAATGTGAAAAATAAAAAATTTCAGCTGTGTCTATATATAATTGTTGAAGAAATGGTGTGTAAATCATGATCCATCATGCATGCTTGGAGTGTTGTTGTGAAGCTAAGTGACTAAGATACTTGATGAACGTGTTGCATGAGTTATACACTTGATAATCAGTCGGTTAGATCAGCTACAACACAAAGGGTCAGTTTATTATCACATGTGGAGAGTGCATCAGTTTGTTAGGTTGTTGCTGCTGTTTCTTAGTTAGTTGTGAGCATGTGATGCCTTCAGTTAGATAGCCAAGAAGCACGTGAGTTGTGATCATCCATTGGTGCACATGGCAGTCAGTTATGGAGAAAGAATCAATATAAAAGGCTCACACACTACACATGCAGAATCATCATCACCCTATTCTTCTTCTCCTTCTTCACCTAGCTTAGCAGTTGTTTTTTTTTGCAGATTCATAGCACTGATTCTGTAGTATTAGAATCAGTAATCCTTCGTGTATTCATCAATCAATAAAGCAAGTTATCTTCCCTCAAAGTGGATGTAGATCATGAAGATCGAACCACTATAATTCCTTGTGCATTCTTTCTTCCATTTTTGATCTTTGAGTTTATAGCTATTATTTTCAGTGTGTGTGTTGATCTAATTCTCAATAGATTGAACACCAAGTGTGTGTGTGTGATCAAGTGTCTTGTTGAACATCAAGACTACTAGGAAGTATCACAACAAGTGGCGCCGTCTGTGGGAATCAAACCATCAAACACAGCTGCTGAATTCTGAGAAGATGAACACCACAAGGTTTGACATTGAGAAGCTCACTGAGAAAACGGATTTCAGTCTCTGGAAACTCAAGATGAAGGCGATCTTGACACAACAAGGGCTCATTGATGCATTGAAACCACCTCCACCTGTCAAGACAGAGATCATTAAAGATCCATCAGCAGCTGGACCTCCAAGAGCACAAGTAGATGATGAGGTACTCAAAAAGGCTCATTCTACTATTATTCTATGTCTGGGGGATAAGGCACTAAGGGAAGTTGCTAGGGAAACTACTGCAATTGGAATTTGGGAAAGGTTAGAATCCATGTTTATGATCAAGACTTTAGCAAATCGACTTCACATTAGGCAGAAACTTAATGCTTACAAAATAACTGATGAAAAGCCTATATTGGATCAAGTTGATGAGTTTGTCAAAATTATGGATGATTTTGAAACTGTTGATAAAAAGATATCAGAAGAAGAGAAAGTTCTCATGTTGATGACAGCTCTTCCAAGATCTTTTCAGAGTTTCAAAGATACATTGTTGTATGGAAATCAGAGTTCCATCAAGTTTGATAATGTGTTGTTAGCACTCAAGTCCAGAGAATTACAGTTGGTAACTGATAGCACTCAGTTTTCTGGAGGAGAAGGTTTGATTGTCAAGAAGAACTATCAAGCTAAAAGAAATAACAAGAAGAAGAGGGGCTATGATGGAAATAAGCAAAACAGAAAGGAAGGAGAGCATGCCAAGGAAGGTGAAGTAAGGAAGTGCTATCATTGTAATCAACCTGGCCATATGAGAAGGAATTGCTACAAATGGAAAGCTAGCAAAGGAAAAGGTATTGAAAAGGGGAAAGAAATTGGTCAACAAAATCAGGTAAATCAAACTGCCCCTGCACAATAAGATACTACAAATTTTGTTGAAGTCTTGACAGTCACTACATCAGAAGTCTCCTCAGAATGGGTGATTGATTCTGGTTGTACATTCCATATGACTCCAGTCAAGCATTGGTTGATAGGTTTTAAACATCAGACTGAGGGTTCTGTACTTCTTGGAAACAATCAGACATGTAAGATCATGGGAAGAGGATCTGTCAAGCTTGAACTATCTGATGGAACAGTAAGAATGCTTCATGATGTAAGGTATGTTCCTGATCTAAGAAGAAATCTAATTTCACTTGGAAATCTTGATTCCATGGGATATAGTTTTCAGTCAACTGATGGTTGTTTGACTGTCACAAAGGGAAATGATGTATTCTTGAAAGGTATTAGGAAACATGATCTATATTTCTTGTGTGGAAATACTGTCACTGCTCAAGCTTGTAACACTAGTAAAATAGATAATTCCTTACTATGGCATGGAAGATTAGGTCATATAAGTGAGAGAGGTCTGCAAGAATTAGCTAAACAGGAGCTGTTATGTGGTCACACTTCAATTACTTTGAGTCAATGTGAACATTGTGTGATGGGTAAGGCAAAGAGGTTGAAATTTGGAGTAGGTGAACATAATTCTTCATCTGTATTGGAGTATGTTCATTCTGATTTGTGGGGACCTGCCAAAAACATCACAAGGGGGGGTGGAAAATACTTCATCTCCTTTATAGATGACTATTCAAGGAAGGTATGGATTTATATATTGAAATCCAAGGATGAAGCCTTCACCAAGTTCAAAGAGTGGTTGGTTGAGGTTGAAAATCAAACTGATAAGAAGTTGAAGTGTTTAAGGACTGACAATGGTTTGGAGTATCTGTCAGATGAATTAAATCAATTTTGTAAGGATAGAGGAGTTAAAAGGCATAAAACTGTTCCATTAACTCCACAACAAAATGGAACAGCAGAAAGGATGAATCAGACCATTCTTGAAAGAGTCAGATGTATGATAAGTAGTGGAGGTTTTCCTAAAAGCTTCTGGGGAGAATTAGCTACTACTGCAGCATTCCTTATAAACAGATGTCCATCATCACCACTAAACTTTAAAACTCCTGAGGAAATGTGGAGTGGTAAACCTGCAGATTACAGTAGTTTGAAAGTAATAGGGTGTCTTGCTTATGCTCATATAAAGCAAGGAAAACTGGAACCAAGAGCCTTGAAGTGTGTATTAGTTGGTTATCCATCTGGAGTAAAGGGCTATAAATTGTGGTGTCCAGACCAACAAAAGATTTTGATCAGCAGAGATGTTTCTTTTGATGAAGGGAAAATGCCACTTGCTGAAAAAGTGAAAACTATAGCTAGCTCTGATCATGATGTTGAGTCTCAGGTGGAGCCTGACAAGTCTAGCAGTGGTAATGACAGCATTTTAGAAGGTCAGAATACTTATCATCTTGCAAGAGATAGGAAAAGAAGAGAAATTATACCACCTGCAAGATATATCCAAGCTGATCTTGTTTCTTATGCTTTATATACTGCTTCTGAAGTTGAATCACTAGAACCTGGGAATTACAAGGAGGCTATAAGTAGTGTTGACTGTGATCAGTGGTTAATGGCTATACAAGAAGAGCTCTTATCTTTGGATAAGAATCACACTTGGGAAATAGTAGAGAAACCTAAGCATCAGAAGCTGGTGAGTTGCAAATGGATTTTCAGAAAGAAACCATCTACAGTTGAAGCTGGAAAACCTAGATTCAAGGCAAGATTAGTTGCAAGGGGTTTTTCACAGAAAGAAGGCATTGACTACAATGAGATATTCTCACCTGTGGTTAAACATTGTTCTATAAGGATCATTCTCTCATTAGTTACTCAATGGAATCTTGAGCTTCATCAAATGGATGTTACTACAACCTTTCTACATGGAGAATTAGAGGAACAGATATACATGACTATACCAGAAGGTGTTGAACTTCAAAACTCAAGTTCAAAAGCCTGTTTGCTTAAAAAATCACTCTATGGCCTTAAGCAAAGTCCAAGACAATGGTACTTGAGGTTTGATGAATACATAGTTAAGTGTGGATTCCAGAGAAGTTTACATGACAGCTGTGTATACTTCATAGAGGAAGGTGGTCTGTTTACATACCTTTTATTGTATGTTGATGATATGCTGTTGGCTAGTCATACAATGGTTGGAATTTTGAAAGTAAAGAGAATGTTGGAAGCTGAATTTGACATGAAGGATCTTGGAGAGGCCAAGATGATCCTAGGAATGCAAATTGACAGAAACAGATTAAATGGATCTTTAGTGCTGAATCAGGAGGCTTATATGTTAAAGGTCATTAAAAGGTATAATATGGATGAGTGTAAGACAGTCTCCACTCCATTCAAACAAGGTGTAAAGTTGACTCTACAGCAAAGACCAAAGACTGAAATAGAAGTTATGAATATGGACAAGACTCCTTATGCTAGTGCAGTAGGAAGTCTAATGTATTGTATGGTCTGCTGTAGGCCAGACATGGCTTTTACACTTAGTGTTTTGAGCAGGTTCATGGGATCTCCTGGCAAACTACATTGGGAAGCAGCAAAATGGGCTATGAAATATATAAAAGGCACTGTCAATAAAGGTTTGAAGTTTCAGAAGTTAAGTCAAGACAGTGAGGTGTTGTTTGGATATGTTGATGCAGATTTTGCTGCAAATATGGATACTAGGAAGTCTCTAACAGGTTATATCTTCACTCTTTATGGAACTGCTATAAGTTGGAAGGCCAGTCATCAGTCCATAGTAGCTTTGTCCACAACTGAAGCTGAGTTTGTGGCATTAACTGAAGCCATTAAGGAAGGAATTTGGATCAGTGGTATGCTTGAAGAGCTTGGAGTGAAGCAAGAAACAGTGAAGGTGTTCTGTGATAATCAGAGTGCTATTCATTTGGCAAAACATCAGGGTTATCATGAGAGAACAAAGCACATTGATGTTAAGATGTATTTTGTGAGAGATCTTGTTGAAAGTGGTGCTGTCAAGGTGTGTAAGATTGACACATCTGTCAACCCTGCTGATTGTCTAACTAAGGCCTTGCCTAGTTCAAAGTTTGAACTAAGCTTAGGCTTAGTTGGGATGTGTAATGATAACTGAAGTGCTGCTCAATATGAGCAGCAAAATGAGGGAAGGTAGCAGTCTTATTTGAAGATGGATACTTGATTTAAGGTGGAGTATGTTGAAGAAATGGTGTGTAAATCATGATCCATCATGCATGCTTGGAGTGTTGTTGTGAAGCTAAGTGACTAAGATACTTGATGAACGTGTTGCATGAGTTATACACTTGATAATCAATCGGTTAGATCAGCTACAACACAAAGGGTCAGTTTATTATCACATGTGGAGAGTGCATCAGTTTGTTAGGTTGTTGCTGCTGTTTCTTAGTTAGTTGTGAGCATGTGATGCCTTCAGTTAGATAGCCAAGAAGCACGTGAGTTGTGATCATCCATTGGTGCACATGACAGTCAGTTATGGAGAAAGAATCAATATAAAAGGCTCACACACTACACATGCAGAATCATCATCACCCTATTCTTCTTCTCCTTCTTCACCTAGCTTAGCAGTTGTTTTTTTTGCAGATTCATAGCACTGATTCTGTAGTATTAGAATCAGTAATCCTTCGTGTATTCATCAATCAATAAAGCAAGTTATCTTCCCTCAAAGTGGACGTAGATCATGAAGATCGAACCACTATAATTCCTTGTGCATTCTTTCTTCCATTTTTGATCTTTGAGTTTATAGCTATTATTTTCAGTATGTGTGTTGATCTAATTCTCAATAGATTGAACACCAAGTGTGTGTGTGTGATCAAGTGTCTTGTTGAACATCAAGACTACTAGGAAGTATCACAACAATAATGGAATAATGTTGTGGAAAATTTAAACTCACCTATAAGTGGACTAAATATTAATGGAGCTACTAGATTCGAAAGCGATGATATGCTGGATATACATCCTTGTACAATACCCTGAAAATCAAATAATATTGGAGAAATTAATAAAAAATAAAAAATTATATATGAGAACTAATTTAGACTTCATACAAATTAAATTCAATAATCTTGCCTGTTCATCTGGGCCAGTCTCACTTGAAATCAAGCTTTTTAACTGCATGTTTCAAAATCAGTTCTAAATAATCAATTATTCTACTCAAATCTCCTAAATTGAAATTTGTTATTGTGCACATGCATGATACAAATGTCGTAGCAATCTAATACGAAATGAAATACTCCCTCCGTCTGATTCGAAGGTATTCATTTGCTTTTTGCACGTGGATTAAGAGTATTATTATTATATGTAAAGTGGGTAGTTGTATTAGAGGGGAGTGGTAGATCATATTGTGTATTTTTTTTACTAAATAGGGAAAATGGATACATTTGAAGCAGACGCTAAAAATAGTAAAATTGATATCTTAGAAGCGGATGGAGGGAGTATTATTTTATGAGCACAATACATTTATTAAAGTTAAAAACTCTTTCCTCATGTGTACTGATATTATAAGTAGTGAAATACATCGATGACAAGAAAAATTATAAACTTTATTGCAAATTAATTTTCATTTTTGAAAAATTATAAAAGAATTTTTAAACATTATTAAAATACTCCATTCGTTCTACCGAAAGGTCCCCATTTTACTATATTGGGTGTCTCATTCAAATGTCCTCATTTTTCCTTTTTAGTAAAAGAGCCCCACATATAACCCACCACTCACTACTAATACAACTACCCACTACACAAAAATAATAATATTCCTTAATCCACGTGCAAAAAGCAAACGGTGATCTTTGGCCGGACGGAGGGAGTAAGTGACATTAGAAATGAAAAGAAAATTAAATCCTAAAGAAACACAAACTCTAGAATCACAAGTTCAAATTAATTCTCCAACAAGTGTCGCCTAAAATATGACATTAGGGGACTGAATTCACTAAAGCTAGTTGTAAATGTGATAATTGCAAGGGATGAGTATTAAAATTCCTTTAATTCCATATTAATTATATGAGAGGGAATACTATCCATAGAAGAACTCGCGCATCCATTTTCAACTTAAAACCTTGCTTATCAGTTAACTGTACAGTGTACACGCTATATGCCCACTCAATTTATTTATTTAATTTTTTTTTTGCGGTTTTACTTTTTTTCTTTTAGTAAAAGCTACTGTGTACCCGGGCACACGAAACACTTTCCGTGCGCCTTTAAAAATTTGTGCTAAATTGTATACCTTTTAGTATACAGATGTGTACCCTTTATTTTCTAAAGAAAAATCTGGGCGCACGGACAACACTGCGTGCGCCTTTAGAATTTTGTGTTAAATTGTATATACTTTAGTATAAAAATGTGTACCTTTTATTTTCTAAAAAAAAAATATTAATGAAAAGTGTACACCCTTTAGAATAAAATTGTGTACCTTTTTAGTAATTAAAGTGTATACCCTTTATACCAAATTAATGTACCCTTAACCATAATGCAAAATTTCTAAAGGCGCACAAAATGTGTTCCCCTTCAAAATGGTATTTTATTGAGTCCTTTATTTTTAAATAATTGGTTTAGATGAAATTTAAGCCTGCATAAGTGCAGTTAATATATAAACTCTTTAATTTTAACAAATTTTTAAAACCCAATAAATATAAATATTATATTATTAATTTAATGTGAATCAAATACTCCCTAAAAATACCATAGTATATTCGAAGTGAATTATGAATATATAATTTTAAATGTATTATATATTCTTTAATTTTTTTAAGATAATAAATATGGGGTTGCTGCACTTTAATTTAAACCTTATACTTTTTTGGGTTGATATTAAAATATTTTAGTTTAATTTTGAGCTAAGAGTAACAAATTAGGCTAGAATCACCAAAGTCGGGGTTATTTGTCTATTCAAAATAAAATTTAATGTCCTAAATGGCTTAGACATGCATGTAATTAATATATTGTTCTATCATTATCATCATAAAAAGATGGTGTTCTAAAATTTCAATACGCCTATATCTTTAGCTGCAATTTTAGAGGTTATATTTTAAGCTTTGCTCAATGCCAACAAGTTGGGACAAACCACCAAAATTGACTAACTATGTCCTTGAGAAAAAGTTAAAATTTAACGTCTAATGTCTTAGAAATACTAGCATCCCACAGTTGTGTTCTTAAAAGAGAAACCCTCTCGTGAGACGATACTTGCGTGAGATAATATATGAGACGTATTAAAGTATGATTATTACATAGATAAAACATATTTATTGATTGTTAAAATGTATGTATTTTTCTAAAGTATACATAATGAATGATCCAGTACAGTTTGATTTTAGAGTGTTATAATATAATTTACTACCAACATACTTTAACTATCAATAAGCATGTTTTACCTATATAATAAGCGTACTTTTATAATGGGTCAGCCTGTCTCACATATACCCGTCTGGCAAGAGAGTACCAAAAAAAAATGCACACCAGATCTCATGTGTCATTTTCGTGCAATTAATCTAACTATTGCCCCTACGGTTTATTCTTTTTTTTTAGGGTATAGTTTCTCTTTCTCTCCTACGTTTCATTCATCCAACGATACGACATAAGAAATGATGTACCAAATGATAAAGAAAATCTGAACGAAAAAATAATTAGTTACCATAAAGTTACTTACCATAAGTAATGCCTTGATATGGTTCCAATCAATCTTAACCGGAGCTGAATAGTCATGTTTGAATTGAATCAAGAGATCAAGAATGTCTTCATCCATGCAATCCGGTCTATTTGTAGACAAATGGTCATCAATAAGTTGTTGGTAGAAAGAATTAGGGATGTAATCGAGCCGAGCCGAACATCTCCGGGCTCGAAGCTCGGCTCGAATTTTTTTTAAAGGGCTCGAGCTCGGCTCGAGCTCGATTCGAATTTTATTTTTTAAGCTCGAGTTCGGCTCGTGTGTAAAATATAGAGCTCGCGAACAGTTCGCGAGCTCGGCTCGAAATATTTTTACTGAATAAAAAAAATAAACTCGAGCTCGAATTCGGCTCCATAAAAACTAGTCCTTTGTTCGAGCTCGGGCTCGTTCGGCTCGTTAAGATGAAAATAATTTATTTTTTAGTTTTTTAATGTATAAAGGTTTGAGTGAGGTCTCATGAATAATAAAATTTTATTAATAATTTTTTTTATAAAAAGTGGAATCTAGAGCTATTATAAATTTTTATTAATTATTAGAAGTATTAATTATTAATTAAAATATATATTAATAATATAACAAAAGATTTTTTTAATTAACATTTATAAGTATATGGAGTATGTATTTAATTTAAATTTTGGAGTAGGTCTTGTGTGAAACCGCCTCACGTAAATATTTACATGAGACGAATAAAAAGTGATAATATTATTAATTAAAAGTGATATTCAATCGATAAAAAGTAATAATAGTGTAGTGAACTATTTTATGAACAATTTATAATATAAACAAAACTAACATTTTATATGGAATATAGCGAAAGTGCTAACATTTTATAAACTTTTTATTTATCTCACGTAAGACCTTATGTAAGA
The DNA here is from genome assembly GCA_023678885.1 of Pogostemon cablin. Classification (NCBI taxonomy): domain Eukaryota; kingdom Viridiplantae; phylum Streptophyta; class Magnoliopsida; order Lamiales; family Lamiaceae; genus Pogostemon; species Pogostemon cablin. The sequence goes on from CM043009.1 coordinate 4,048,294, forward strand.
CGGTGTCACACAAGTATTTGCCTAAAATTTGAATGTATCCTTATGTTATCCCATTAACTATAATAATAATAATAATAATATTAAAAGGCAAATACGGATGTATATAAATTCAAAATTTTTTCTTCAAATAAAATTATATTATTAAAATATAAATAAATAATTATATTAAATTAATTTATTTTTACATATATATACATATATATATACATATATATATATATACATATATATATATATATATACATATATATATATATATATATACATATATATATATATATATATATGTATTAATGAGGTATCGACTTTAAAATACTTACAATTTTATTAATTACTACTCCTTCCGTCCCATAATACTTTTCTCACTTTCCTCGTTTGTTTGCCCCACAAAACCTTTCACCCCCTAACAAAGAAAATATCACTTTATCCAACAACCTCAAAAGTTACTTTAATTGCAAATTTGCCACTCTTTTTTCACACACATATCATTACTTTATACTTTTTTATTACCTAAAAATACTACAATACCCTCCAAAGTCAATAAAGTTTGTCAAAAAGTGTAACTTTTCTTAAACAACGTGAAACAGTAAAGGTGAAAAGTTTTTCAGAACGGAGGGAATATTAGTTAAAATTTAATGTATATAAATACATATATTTATTCAAATTTAAGTATAAATAAATCAAAATTAAATCTTATATAGAAATAAAAAATAAAAAATTTAGATCTTTAAACCCATTATAAATATGACTTTCAATTCATTATTTAGAATTAATAACATGCACTCTCTTTTTAATTTTATTTTTATTAATTACATTTTAATAATTTCATTATTTTCATTGTCATACTTTAAATTTTTTCTTTAATTTAAAGTATACTATATTTTTAAAATTATATATTTATATTCCTTATAAATTATATTGATAAAAGTATATATATATATATATATATATATATATATATATATATATATATATATATATATATATATATATATATATATATATATATATATATATATATATATATATATATATATATAAGCTTATTTATTTATGTAAAAAAATTTAAACTCTAAAATTACCATATTAATATGTTATAATAAATAATAACAATAATAATAATAATAATAATGGAGTAATAATATGAAGAATGAGCATATTGACCACTATTCGAGCCTATTATCGAATATGTTCACGAGCCTATAAACGAACACGTTCGTGAGCTTAATAAACGAACATGTAGCTCCTGTTTAGCTAATTCTTGCAGACCCCTCTCACTTATATGACTTAATCTTCCATGCCATAGTAAAGAATTGTCTATTTTGCTAGTGTTACAAGCTTGAGCAGTGACAATATTTCCACACAAGAAATATAGATCATGTTTCCTAATACCTTTCAAGAATACATCATTTCCCTTTGTGACAGTCAAACAACCATCAGTTGACTGAAAACTATATCCCATGGAATCAAGATTTCCAAGTGAAATTAGATTTCTTCTTAGATCAGGAACATACCTTACATCATGAAGCATTCTTACTGTTCCATCAGATAGTTCAAGCTTGACAGATCCTCTTCCCATGATCTTACATGTCTGATTATTTCCAAGAAGTACAGAGCCCTCAATCTGATGTTTAAAACCTATCAACCAATGCTTGACTGGTGTCATATGGAAGGTACAACCAGAATCAATTACCCATTTTGTGGAGACTTCTGATGCAGTAACTGTCAAGACTTCAACAAAATTTGTAGTATCTTCTTGTTCAGGGGCAGTTTGATTTGCCTGGTTTTGTTGACCAATTTCTTTCCCCTTTTCAATACCTTTTCCTTTGCTAGCTTTCCACTTGTAGCAATTCCTTCTCATATGGCCAGGTTGATTACAATGATAGCACTTCCTTACTTCACCTTCTTTGGCATGCTCTCCTTCCTTTCTGTTTTGTTTATTTCCATCATAACCCCTCTTCTTCTTGTTATTTCTTTTAGCTTGATAGTTCTTCTTGACAATCAAACCTTCTCCTCCAGAAATCTGAGTGCTATCAGTGACCAACTGTAATTCTCTAGACTTGAGTGCTAGCAACACATTATCAAACTTGATGGAGCTCTGATTTCCATATAACAAAGTATCTTTGAAACTCTGAAAAGATCTTGGAAGAGCTGTCATCAACATGAGAACTTTCTCTTCTTCTGATATCTTTTTATCAACAGTTTCAAAATCATCCATAATTTTGACAAACTCATCAACTTGATCCAATATAGGCTTTTCATCAGTTATTTTGTATGCATTTAGTTTCTGCCTAATGTGAAGTCGATTTGCTAAAGTCTTGGTCATAAACATGGATTCTAACCTTTCCCAAATTCCAATTGCAGTAGTTTCCCTAGCAACTTCCCTTAGTGCCTTATCCCCCAAACATAGAATAATAGTAGAATGAGCCTTTTTGAGTACCTCATCATCTACTTGTGCTCTAGGAGGTCCAGCTGCTGTTGGATCTTTGATGATCTCTGTCTTGACAAGTGGAGGTGGCTTCAATGCATCAATGAGCCCTTGTTGTGTCAAGATCGCCTTCATCTTGAGTTTCCAGAGACTGAAATCCGTTTTTTCAGTGAGCTTCTCAATGTCAAACCTTGTGGTGTTCATCTTCTCAGAATTCAGCAGCTGTGTTTGATGGTTTGTTTCCCACAGACGGCGGCACTTGTTGTGATTCTTCCTTAGGTCTTGATCTTCAACAAGACACTTGATCACACATACACTTAATGTTCAATCAATTGAGAATTAGATCAACATACACACACTGAAAAACAGTTGCTATATAAACTCTAAAACTAAGAATGGAAGAAAGAATGCTCAAGGAATTATAGTGGTTCGATCTTCATGATCTACGTCCACTTTGAGGGAAGATAACTTTCTTTATTGATTGATGTATACACGAAGAACAACTGATTCGAAAGCTACAGAATCAGCCTTACAAATAGCTGCAAAAACCAGATGAAGAAGAAGGAATGTAAACTGATGAAGATGATCACTTCTGCAGGTGTAGTGTGTGAGCTTTATATATATCAATTCACATCTCATAACCGACTGCCATGTGCACCAATGGATGATCACAACTCACGTGCTTCTTGGCTAACCAACTTGAAGGGATCACATGCTCACAACTACCAAGTAACCACCTCAACAACCTAACAACCTGATGCATCCTCCACATGTGATCACAAGCTGGTGCATTGTCTTGTAGCTGATCTATTCGACTCAACATCACATGTATAACTCATGCACCACGTCCATTAAGTACTTCGGACCCTTAGCTTCACATCAACACTCCAACCTCACATGATGGATCAGGATTTACACACCATTCTTCAACAAAACTCACGAATATTTGCATTTAATAGACTTGTGAACATCTTCGTTTAACAAACTTAGTGAATGCCAAAGTATTCATTTTCTTAAATAAATTAATTATATTCGTAAATATGTATCTTTAAGAATTAAAATTTTAAAAATTTCTTACATAAATTCATTATATTAATTTTCGTTTTCTATAGAAGTAAAATAGAAATGTCAGCTTAACTACTTTTGAAAGCTCTAACTCGAGCTTGAGCTTGATTTTACTTATTCAATATTTTTTTAGCTGAGCTTAGTGTAACTTTTAATATTCAAATCGAGCTCGAGCTGAAATCGAGCCTGAAAAAAATTACACTAGCCGAGTTAGTTTCAACTAGCTGATGATATTCTGCTCGGCTTGATTACATCTTACGTGCACGAAATATTTTGACAATCAACTAGCATTTACGATTATATGTAGTTGAATTAACATCATAACAATTATATATATTATTTATTTATAATAATAATAATTATTATTTTTTATTTTTATTTTTTTTTTGAAAATATGGCTCTTCTTTTTCCAGCTTTATTTTTGTCAGAGGATCCTCCATTCTATTTCCCTGGTTTCAGTCTCTTCTGCATAGCACTTGCTAATGTAAGTGAATTACTATATTTTATTATTAGCTGATATAAATTTCATGTTTCACTTAAATACTAAATTACTTATTAATTTATTAATGATTTAATTTGCAGCTGATTGCTTTCATTCTGAGTGTATTTGTAAAGATCACTCCTGTAGTTTCAAGAGATGGAGTTCAAAGAAGGCCTTAGATTTTTGTTACAATCTTCAATTAGCTTGTGCTTAATTCTTTTGTGTTACTATAAAATTTAAAACTCTTATATATTTATATTTCTCAGTATATTTTTTAATCACAATATTACCACAACCTTGATAATAAATCTCAATATTAAGTACATTTAATAATAGGGAAAGTATTCATTGCAATGTGTATCTTAGTTGTTTGTGTATGTTACCCTTAATGCTTATATTTTGTTAAATTATTCCTTACACATGTGTAGTACATGAAAATTTATTTTTAAAAATAATGAATTGTTTCTTTTTCAAAATGAAATATTGCTCCTAATCAAATTCTGTTATTATTAACTTTTTCGTATTCTTGTTGAGAATAAAATTATTTTTTTATTAAAAATTAAGAGTAGTAGTTCATTAAGTTTAAAATATAATTTTTTTATTTATCAAAAGAGTAAAATGCTAGTGTACGTAGTCCCTATGCTGAATTAACAAAGAACAATATTAAGATTTTGAATTGTTTCTTAGAATATATTTGTAATTTATAATTAATATGGCTCATAGCATATTTGATGGGAAGTTCAAAATATAAAAGCAAACCTTATAACAAGAGACAAGCTCTAAACAATATGAGAAAGTATGTTTTATTAAAAAAAAGAGAGATGAGCTCTAAACAATATGAGAAAGTATGCTTCATTAATAATCTCCTAAACGTTGAATATTTAATAGTTAATTGTATAATAAATGACAACTTTGCTTCAACTGCAATTTAGTCCCAATTTTTAATATTTAACAAAAAAATCACTATCTTTTGAATTTGTTGCAATTAAATAACACCCAATGATCATCTTCCCTTGCCTTGACTGCTGAGTGGGCAAATCAATGCCACGTCAACCCTCCCACAAATTAAAAAACGACGTCGGTGAATCAAATGCTGATTATTTCTCTTAATTCATCTATATTTCATTTCATCCAACTTCCAAGTTATTATTATAAATTAATGTTGGAAATTTTCAATACTTCTTTGAGCCTGCAAATTTCGAGTCGTTTCTGCTGAAGCTCAACTGCATGCATTGTAAAGATTAAATTAATTAAACACAATTAGGAAATATTGCTATATTAAACAATAATTAAATTTAAGATTATTTATTATTTTTATTCCAACATATATAAGAAGTTTATTTCTCAACTCACAAGTACATGTCGCTAATTTATATTTAATTATTTTTAAATTTTTCTGGCCAGATTTTATTTTATTTTTTTTAAAGTAAAAGCTAAATTCCTTCATAAAAATCACTTCATTAAAGTCATACTATATGAGAAGGTAAGGAATAACACTGCCTCCAACCTCTAAAGATCTTGCTACATGTTTTAGCAGAAAATATTAATTTAAAATTAAATTTTATGACAAATTCTACTATGCATTTAGGTTCGAGAATTCAAATTTTTACGCTTACATTTAAAATTTATAAACTAATGAATAAGAATTTATAAACTTTGTTAGCAATTTTCTCTTAGTTTTTTTTAAAAAAAACTTGAAAATTAAAAAGTTATACAATTATTAGCAAAACAATATTCAATAAAAATTAACATATAAATATAAAATCTAATTTTATTAATTAATTTAAAGAAATTTAGAACCAAAAAAAAAGGTTCAACATTATCCATATAATACATTAAAAAAACGACAAATTCATTATTGTATATAATTTCTTAATTAATGTTAAATACTCTAAAATATGAAGGTTATAATTGGGATGAAAATTTCAAAAGTTCATTCTTATAATTAATTGGTTATTTATAAGAAATTAATATATATATATATATATACACACACGCAGTATTTGAAGAGAAAAAGCTTTTAGGCTTAAATGAGATATAGTATAGATTAATGTGAGTTTATAAGTGAAATAATTAATTATAGAATTATAATAAGTAGGGATATATTACTTTCTGAGATTGTTGATTCACTAGATCTAATCTCTATGATTCTTTGAAGTGAAGCATATTGTAGCAGCAATTCTTTGTGCTTCTCTTTGTAGCTCTCCACTCTTAGGGTTAGAATTGTAATTCTAACCTCTAAATCTTTCACCATTTTTTCCATATCATCAATATATTGCAATTTCCTTTTTCTAGATCTCAAAGCGGATAGCCTATTGGATATCGTCCTACAAAATTAAAAACAAAACAAATTATAGTGCAAGATTAAAATAGTAATATTATATATCTTTATAAATTGAATGTGATCAATAAATTTTAAATTAATTGATGATAAAACTATTGAAAAAAAAATCTAATAATTAAAGTACTAGGAGTATATGATTAAAATTGTAATATTAAGTCCTAAATATACTGTAGACCGAAGTCATGTAAAAGAAAATTTTATCATTTGGAAGGATATTTAGCTTTATTCTTTTTATTAAATAAATTAAGACAAAATTTTCTATATCAATATTCAGAACTTAAAAATAAAATTATACTATAGATCAATGAATAAAAAAATTATATACTTTGTTAGGAATTTTTATTAGTTTTTTTTAAAAAAATTTTAAATATAAAAAAAATTATACATTTATTAAGAAATACACATATATCAACAAATAAAAGTCAAGTAAAAGAAAATTTTATCATTTGGAAGGATATTTAACTTTATTCTTTTTATTAAATTAAGACAAAATTTTCTATATCAATATTCAGAACTTAAAAATAAAATTATACTATAGATCAATGACTAAAAAATTTATATACTGTGTTAGGAATTTTTATTAATTTTTTTAATAAAAAATTTAAATATAAAAAAATTATACATTTATTAAGAAATACACATACATCAACAAATAAAAATCAATACATCAATTTTAATATATCAATTTTAATCTTTTAATTCTGATAGATTTAATTTAATTCCTGTAGGCTGTAACTTTGTAAGCATCAAACTACATATAACGATCCATATCCGCCTCCGTTAGCCCTGCAAATGCAACTAAACACATGTGATTATGATTTCATTGAGAACAAATTGGAACTACCGAGGCATTCAACATGCCAATTTAGCTTTCTCACCATCAACAAACAGTTGGATTTTCTACGTGAACACAAGATTAGAATATCATGATAGTTTCTCCTTCATGCACTAAAGAAGAATAAATATAATGATGCAGTATCCAGTCAGACGTAAGTAGCTTCAATGTTGTAAATATACGAATGTTGAGCCAATGAAAATGAGGAAATGGAAGAAAAAAAGAAAAAAATCTAATAATTATAGTAGGAGTATATGATTAAAATTGTAATAGTAAGTCCTAAATATAATGCAGACCGAAGTCATGTAAAACAAAATTTTATCATTTGGAAGGATATTTAGCATTATTCTTTTTATTAAATTAAGATAAAATTTTCTATATCAATATTGAGAACTTAAAAATAAAATTATAAATTATACTATAGATCAATGAATAAAAAATTATATACTTTGTTAGCGAATTTTTATTAGTTTTTTAATAAAAATTTTAAATATAAAAAAATTATACATTTATTAAAAAATATATATACATCAACAAATAAAAATTAATTCACATATTATCAACTCTTGAATTAATGACTAAATTAAAGTGTATCACGCAAAATTAATGGGGTTAATATATCAATTTTAATCTTTTAATTCTGGTCGATTTAATTTAATTCCTGTAACTTTTTTTTTCTTTAAGTCAATTATAGTCGTGCAATATTTTACTATGATTTTCAATTTAATTTTTTTACGTATTTTTTTAATCTTTTAATCAATATAGTAAAAATGAACTCGACAAATATTAGTTATAAGATTAAAATAAAATTAATTTTAAAGAATGTCATGATTCATGGGGTGATCTCACTAGCTCTAATTATATTCTAAAATCTCTAATATAAGCATCAAATGATAGTAAAGTTAAATGAACATTAATTAACTCACCTTCTGAGTTTCTTTTCATCCATGTTTAGGTCCAATTTACGAACATGGGGTGGTTCGCACTCAACTGAGTTATCAAGATTGACTCGTGGTTTTCCGAGTTGACTCGAAGTGAACAACGTCATCTTTTCTTTTGAAGAACATGATGCTTTCATTTCTAGTTTAGTTTAATTTATACGATAGAATATATATATATATATATATATATATATATATATATATATATTCTTTGACCAAAAAATTGTATTGTTGTAATTACTTGATTATTTACATGCTACAGCTATGTTTTCACTTAAATTCAAATTAATACTCTCTTCATCTTAAAAAATTCTTTATATTTTCTTTATTTATTTGTTCCACAAAACGTTTTACATCCCACTCCAAATAAAAAAATATCACTTTATCTAAAAATCTCAAAAAAAATAAAAAATTCAAATTAATTATTATTTTTCACTAACATACCATTATTTTATATTTTTATCACCTAAAAACATTACAATACTCTCTAGAGATTATTAAAAAAAAGTACTCCCTCCGTCTCGGAGAAGTCGTCACATTTTTTTTGCACTGAGATTAAGGAGTATAATACTCTCTCCGTCCCATAACAAGGAGTGCATTTTACCATTTTCGTCCGTCCCAACACAATAGGTGCATTTCCCTTTTTAGTAAAAGGGACCTACACAAAACAATTAATATATCTTCATGGGACTCACACATTATACTAATACACCTACCTACTATACATTAAAATATTATTTCTCTCACCTCAGCTACCCCCAACCACCCATTAAATATTATATTCCTTAATTTACGTGCAAAAAAATTTCGTCAGTCTTGTTGTTGGACGTAGGGAGTAATTTAATGTATAGTGAAATGAGAAAAATAATATTTATTATAAAGTAGGTAGTAGAGGTGTATGTGGGCCCTATGAATATATAGATTAATTATTTTTAGTAGGTCTCATGTACTAAAAAGAAAATATGTTAATTTTTATAGGACAATTCATAAAGAAAAGTATATAAACTTTTATGGGACGGAAGAAGTAATTTTTTTAAAACGATATTTAACGATAAACTAGAAGCATTTTCCGGGAGGTTTGGACTACGAGAGGGATTAGGGTACAACCGGTTGTACCAATTGAATTGGTACAACCTTGGTCCACACCCTTCTTAATTAATTTCTGCTCCTTCATTAATGTTGTTTTTTATTTTTTTTTTAAATTTATTTTATTTAAATGACTATTATACCCTAAACCCTAAACTCTAGGGATAAATTATACCCTAAACCACAAGGGTAAAATTACAATTATATAATTATACCCTGAACCACAAGGGTAAAATTACAATTATACCTAAACCCTAAGGATAAATTATACCCTAAACCACAAGGGTAAAATTACAATTATACCCTAAACCCTTAATCTTAGGGGATAAATTATACCCTAAACCACAAGGGTAAAATTACAATTATACCCTAAACCATATGGATAAATTATACCCTAAATCACAAGGGTAAAATTGCAATTATATCCCTAAAATCAAATAAATAATAAAAAACAGTAACAACAACAATTTAAAAAAAGAAGAGGAAAACACACACTGAGAGTGAAGGAAGGAGGTTGTACGTTGGTACAACGGGAGGTTGTACACAATGGACTACATAATTAGGTGAAATTTATTGGAACATCCTATTCGTGGGGTGTAGCAAATCATGTTATGTAATTTGAAGTGGACATATTAAATCTTAATTGCTTGTTACCATTTCATAATATATATACCAACTGTAGATTGACTTTTTTTAAGTGTTATCATAGAAAGTTGTTAAGAATTAATGTAACATTAATAATCTTGTCAAAAAAAAAAAAATGTAACATTAATAAATTTTCATAATTGATAATTTCTCATACTAATTTGCAAGGCAAATTAAGTTGTCAATTGCAATGAATAATTAATTCATAAATTAAAATAAAAAACAACATACAAAATCTACCAAATTGTATCATTTCATGATTATAATTAAATGATTGCGCGTGAATTTAAAATATTGAATTTTTTAATACACTAAATCATTCTATATAGATATAACACCAATTATTTTCGTGCAATTTAGATTTTTTTGGGTAAATTATCAAAACCCCCCTCGAGATTTGTCCAAACTACTAAATAAATCATGTGGTTTGAAAAATTACCAATTATCTCATTTAACTTTTTTTTATTTGAACATTAATAAAAATACATTTTTTCTTAAAAAAAAGAAGGATGAAAATGACATCAAGACCCATATATTTAATATTGTATTTTTAAATTTCACTATTTTATTAAAAAAAATATTTTTTAAAGGGGTAATTGGTAATTTTTCAAACCATGAGGTTTATTTGGTAATTTGAACAAATCTTGAGGGGTTTTTTAGTAATTTATCCTATTTTTTAATATTTGAATTGATTAATTCTTCATGTCCATTTCAGTAAACCTCTAACTTAAATTTTATCTCAGCCATTGAATGATCAATTATGAAATAATCTCAACCATTGAATTTTATTTATACCATTTTTTTTCCTTATTTCAACTTATCTCTACCATTAATAATGGTAGATTTTGAATATATATCTAGCTACTCCATTAGATTATTGAAATTTGTTACCAATAAATTTATTATTTATTTTCGTTTTGCGATCATAGTCACACTGCTTCGTTGTGATCTCCTATCTCTCATTGTATTTTAGTGTTACATTTTATGTCGAGTGAGGCTTGCGTGCGCCCAAGCGCACGCTGTGCGCCTTTAGAATTTAGTATTATAGATAAATGTACATTATTTTGTTCTAAAGAGTATAGACTTTAATTAATAAGGATACACCATTTTGTTCTAAAGGGTATACACTTTTCATTAATACTTTTTATTTTTCTTCAAAAAATAAAGGGTACATATCTTTATACTAAAGGGTATACAATTTAATACAAAATTCTAAAGGTGCTTCCGTGTGCCCGGCGCGCACAAGTTTTTGCCTTTTATGTCACAAATTATTACATGAATATTATATAAGGAAAAAGTAAAAGTTGTAGACTAAAAAAAATTGAGTTTCCTATAAACCCAAGTAACCCTCCTTTTTAAAATAATTTAGAGAATTATACTCTTAAACATTTTAAATTTAAAAATAAAAATTAAACTCTGAAACATAGGGAATATCTACAAGAGTGATACTCTCACGAATTCATCACTTGAGTTGCTTTATATATATATATATATATATATATATATATATATATATATATATATATATATATATATATATATATATATATATATATATATATATTATGTACCGAACATTTATCAATTTAAGTAGCAATTACTTTGATATATTTTTATTCATTGTAATTGTTATGGGTGTTTATACCCCATATAAGGGCGTGATTTATACACGCAGTACAATCCGTAAGATAAGTCTCGATTAAGGATAAGAGTGAGATTTGAACTCACACCCAAGAAATAAGGCATAATATGCTGACTGGACAAAAGGCAGGAGAAGCCGACACCATGGATAAGGTCTCGGCTGACTGGGCAGAAGGCAGAAGGCGAAAGAAGCCGACACCGAGGAAAGGTCTCGGCCTCGGCCCCTAAATCATCAGCCCATCCCGACCAGAACACAACATGCATAAAGTGTGAAGGGGACATGTCAGACTCATCATTGTCCTTGGAGGGACACGTGGCAACACAACATCAAAGGGAGACCATTCACCTAAAATATCTCCACTATAAGACAACGCATCTGTAGCAAAGGAAACACACGATACTTGGTTCTCAATTCACTGGAACTTCATCTTCTTCCTCAAGAAACCCATTTGTATTTTCTCTCTCTATAATTATCTCTAGATGTAAGGTGTTCCACCATGGAACCTCAAAAGCAAATATCAATATATGAAAATGACTTCCAATTTACGAGGCGACGGGGAAAACTATTGCGTTTGTTGAGCTCGTACTTAGTTCTGTTAATCAAATATGTTTTCTTCATTAATTCTAATGATAATAAGCTAAGAACACACATCAACAGTTGGTGCCGTCTATGGAAAACCGATTCCTCTGTTCAGTTTTTGTAGTTTTCTCCGTCGTCGTCGCCGTTGTCACACATCAGAGTCCATCAATTTCTATCATTCTTGGTTCTCAGTCATACACTGTTCTTGTTGTTGGGAAAACCCAGAAACCCAAAAACTCAAATATTCCATTATTTCTCTCTCTAAAATCAAAGAGAGATCGGGTTACAGAACTCCCCTGTTTCAAAGATTCAACCATCTACTCTAAAAAATCTTTCATTCCTCCACCTAAAAAACTAGGCTAACTTCCCCAATCCTACTTTGTGGGTGGAGATTGGGAAGCTATCAGCCGTCTTCCATGAAGATGTGTACAAGGCATTTACTTCAGCTTGCAGATGGAGAATGAGAAAACCTGGTATTGCAGTTGGTTAGCACGCGTAACCCCTTGTTACCCAAAGAAGAAAATAATACCCGATAGAGAAGATGCAAAAAAATCAGATTTGGAAGACATCGCTCGCGCGTATCCCCGTTACCCAAGAAAGAAACGAGATCTCGTAAAGAAGATGAAAAAAAGAATCAGATCTGGAAAAAACATCGGAGCAGCGTGTCGCTGAGGAAAAAAGAAGACTGAGATAGCTCGGTTTATTACAGCGTGTGCCACTACTATCTAAAAGATCTAAGAAGAATGTTGAAAATCAATCCCACGGAAGAAGTGACGGATCATTATCCATGAATATGCCTCAGCTCCCCCGGTTCAGCCGACAAGGTTGAGCTTCGACGATATTCGTGGAGTGGCCTGCATCGATCTTCCTGATGAAAGAAGACGGACCAGTATCCATGAATACACCTCAGCTCCCCTGGTTCAGCCGACAAGGTTGAGTTTCGACGGTGTTTGTGAAGGGGACGACATCAATGTTCGTGATAAAAGAAGACGGACCATTGTTCATGAATATGCCTTAGCTCCCCCGGTTCAGCCGACAAGGTTGAGCTTCGGCGATGTTTGTGGAATGGCTGCACCGATCTCCATTATAAAAGAAAGAAGAAGAACATGTGTCGATGTAGAAAGAAGAAGAAGGGTGTATATAGCTTAGTTGGTTAGAGTGTGTGTCGCTTATTACTGAAAGAAAGAATAAAGAGATTCGAGATTCAAAAAAGAATAAACTGCTAAACATCGTATGTCGCTGAAGAAAGAAAGTATAAAAAATTCACATGCATCGGAAGAAGGCCGATGGTGTTTAGCACATCCCTCCAGATGAGAGGCCGAGATTCTCTACATGAAGAAGAGGAAAGACTCATCTTAAGAGATGACTTTGAGGTAATATTACCATCTCCAATCTTAAATTTGCAAAAATCAAGCAAATAAATAAATAAATAAATAATGCAGAAGAATGGAATAAGGGGAATGTTGCACGTTCTAGTATTTTCTTATGTCTTACGATAAATTTGGAGTAGAGAGCATGTTTTACGTATATCTTATGCTAAATCTGAGGTGGAAAACATGTTTTACATAAATTTTATCCTAAATCTGGAGTATACGCTAAATGTGAGGAAGAAATGATAGATATGATTTGTATTCGGTTGGTTAGAGTGTATCTTTCTCATTAACATGTCAGGGTGAGAATCATAAGAAAAAGGAAGAGAATGCAGGAAAAACACAGAATGCATTGAAAAAAAAAGTCGAGGTCTACCCATGTCGCAAGGCCGAGGCCAAGGCCAATGATATTTGGGAAGATGCCAATCCATGTTGTAATACTATGACATTTGGAAAGAGGCTGACCCATGTGATGTGTAGGTCAGTCGGTTAGAGTGTGTTTCTCCATCACCTATAAATATGTCGGGTGAGAAGAAAAGAAAATGAAGAAAGCAGAAAGAGAGGTCGAGGCCAAGGAAGAAGCCAACACATGTGGTAGAAGAAAGAAAGAGAGATAAGAAAATCAGAGAATGCGTTGAAAAAAAGTAAAAAAAAGTAAAAAGTGACGTGCCACAAAGTTGATGAGGGTTTATCTCGGATAGATACCGAGAGGTGGAACATAAAAGAAGAAAAGGTGAAAAAAAAGCCGAGGCTAAGGTTATTTGGAAAGAGATCGATCGATGCAGAAAAGAAAGGAAAGACGGACCATATTGAAGTGCCGAGGCTGATGATATTTGAGAAGATGCTGACCAGCTCAGTCGGTTAGAGCGTATTTTTCTTATTAATTATGAAACATATCTAAGGCCGACCAACGCAAAGAGAATAAGAAAGCAGATGAAGGAGGCCGAGGCCGAGGAGAAAACGTAAGTTTGGGTTTTTGTAGCTCAGTTGGTTAGAGCGTATTTTTTTATCAAGTATAAACATGTTGGTGAGAGAGAAAAAAAAGTGCCGAAAACATATCGTGGCTGAAGAAAGAAAGAGAAAGACAAAAAACATGTTTTAAATATATATATATATATATATATATATATATATATATATATATATATATATATATATATATATATATATATATATCGAGGTCGATCCCATGTGGATACCGATAAGAAAGGAAGGATGCCAGGAAAGATGCTAACCGAGCTAAACTTGTGTGCATAAAAAAAAGATCGGTGTTTAACGCCGATGAGAAAGGAAATTGGTCAGAAGACGGAAAAAATAAGCTAAATAAGAAATGAGAAAGGAAAAGAGATAGCTCAATCGGTTAAAGCGTGGAGTGTTGTTACATGCAGATTGGACGAGGAAAATGAGACTTCACCCAGCTGAGGTGTAGAAGCACGTTCCATCCATATGAGGTGTAGAAGCGGAGGCTCCACCCATATGAGATGTAGAAACGAAGACTCCACACGGCTGAGGTGTAGAAGTGGATGTTGCATCCAGATGAGGTATCATAGTCGATGTTCTGCCCGATGTATAGAAGCTGATGCTCCACCATAGTCAGTTAGGACGGATGATGACTGACCGTGCATGATGAAAGGAAAAAAACTATCAATTTAGTCAGGATGAAGAGCCAGTGTTCATTTCAATTGAGTGAAGAAGTGAAGATGAGAAATAAGAAAGAAAAAAGTTAGCTCAGTGGGTTAGATCGTGGAAGAAAAAAAATAAAAAATGAAAAGCAAAATGCATGAGAGGTCGAGATGTTAAAAAAAGGTCCGAGACTGAGAGCAGAGGTCCATGAATGCAAAAAAAGAAAGAATAGATAACTATCGATCGTTATATAGCTCAGTGTCGGTTGTTATATAGCTCAGTGGGTTAGAACATGTGGTGGATGAGATTCCACATGATAATTAAAGATTTCAGATGGAGATGAAGAGACCAAGGTCTCCATCCAGTTGAGGATGTAGAGACCGAGGTCTCCATCAGCTGAAGATGTAGAGGCCAAGGCTCCATCAGCTCGGGTATGAAGAACACGTGTTTTCAAATGGAATAAAGAAAGAAAAGAACTCGACATTTGGTACTGTGAGAATCCAATTCTTACATGATACCGCGTAATGAGGAATGTAAGAAAGCATGAGAAATAGCTCAGTGGGTTAGAGCATAGGATATCAACAGCCAAGATTTGAGCAGAAAAGAAATCGCATGGAGATCCGATCAAGAAATGAAGAAAAAATAACTATAAGGAAAAGATGGAGAAGAAGAGTCTGAGATGTTCAAGTGAGGATGTCGAGGCCGAGATCTCCATCCAGCTGTTGGGTATGATACATGACAACGAGGAAAATAGCGTGTAAGGAGGAATGTGAGAAGAATGCATATAAGATTAGCTCAGTTGGTTAGAGCGTTGGTTATTAACGGCTAAGATCGGAGTAAAAGGTGTACAAGAAGAGAGCGCGTGATCAGGGAGATGTCCAAGGCCGAGAAGTTAAGGGATGTAAGAAGAGAACGCATAATTAGCTCAGTGGGTTAGAGCGTAATAAGCTGTGGCGATGTCAGAGGCTGAGGCACATGCAAAAATACATGCAAGAATGCAAGGAAGAAGGGATGTAAGAAAATTCAACTTCAAACCTCGGAGGTCAGACACGTGACTAAAAGAAAGAAATAAAAAAGCTAGCTCAGTTGGTTAAAGCGTGGATCGAACCTCATCCCTCCGAAGTCGGATGCTTGGCCAACCTCATCCATTGGAGATCAGATATTCTGTCCTCATACATGTCAGATGTTCGGATACGCTATCCTCCTTCCTCGAAGCGTGAAAAAGAAAAGAAAGAAAACAAAAGCAATCCAAGAGATGGTGGCACAATTGGTTAGCGCGTAAACAGGGAAAAGAGAGGAGAATACACAGCTCGGGGGCAATAGTGCTAAATAAAAACCCGAGGTCAAATACCAACGTAAAGAACTCAAGATCAGAAATCAATTGAAAAAAAAAGTAGGCTCTTGCTGGTCTAGTAACGGTTACAATCTTAAAAGAAATAAAAGGTTGGATTTCTTATGGGGCAGTTGGGAAAATGTTGGTTGAGGTAGCTTGGTTGGAAAATCTTTTGGATGGAAAGTCTGATATCGGGCATAAAAAATCTTATAGATGGAAAATCTTATAGCGGAAGGAAAATCTTATGATAGAAAAATCTTATCGGTATTTATGGAAAATTATGATATCGGATTTTATGAAAAATTATGATATTGAAATTGGTGGAATTATGGTATCGGTATGGAAAATTATGGTATGGGAATTGGTGGAATTATGATATCGAATTTATGGAAAATTATGGTATTGAAATTGGTGGAATTATGGTATCGGTATGGAAAATTATGAAATGGGAATTGGTGAATTATGATATCGGATTTTATAGAAAATTATGGTATTGAAATTGGTGGAATTATGGTATCGGTATGGATAATTATGAAATGGGAATTGGTGAATTATGATATCGAATTTTATGGGAAATTATGGTATTGAAATTGGTGGAATTATGGTATCGGTATGGATAATTATGGTATGGAAATTGGTGGAATTATGGTATTGGAATTGGTATGGAAAATATGATATTGTAATATCAACTAAAAAAAAAGAGGTCGTATATCAGTCAGGATTAAAGGCGGGCATGAGGATATGGTCTCTTATCCTCAGCCTACAAATAAAAAGGCAAGTTATGACTTGGAAAAAAGGCCAAGCAGCAAGGAAAAAACGAATTACAACTAGGAAACAAAGGTTAAGTGTCAATGAAAGGGTGAGTCACGACTCAAAAACATACTCATCAGCATCATCATATCATCATCATAAGCATCATTATCATATGCAACATCATTAACATCATCATTGGCATAAGAATCAGTAAAAATACAAGGCATGTAATGAGTGATATTTTCATATAGATTTTAGTGTCTTTTTATGTATATTTTCGTATTATTTTATCCGTATCTATGTGTTATTTGGTTGTGTTTTGTATTTTTATGAAAATATATGAGAATGAGCTTAAACGTATGTAAAACAGGTGAAAACGGAGCAAAAATGGAGAAGGGAGATGAAATGAAGAAGAGAAACAGGGCACGACTCGACTCGAGCCGAGTGCTGAAGCTCGAGTCGTGCTGTCGCAGCACGAGTCGTGCTCCGCATATGGGCCTATCCAGAATGGCCGTGCGCCGACATCAATTCATCCAACACGGCCACCTTGTAGTCGTGTTGCAGCACATGAGTCGTGCTCAGAATCAGCACACGAGTCGAGTTGCAGACACGACACGAGCTCCGCCGGCTGCCAAAAATGGTGCCAGAATGTGACACGACTCGATCCGTATTGCAGCACTTGAGTCGTGTTGTGTAAAAACCTACTGAAAATTCAGAAACCTTCTAAAAGCTTCCCAAGGGGTATAAATACCCAATACTTCAATTTTAGATCAGTTTTGGGCGAGGGTTTCCCTGTTTTCACACACATCACATACAATTCTCTCCATTTCACACCATCATCTTCATCCATTCATCATTCTATCCATCTATCTTCATCCCACCATCAAATCTACCATTCATTTGAGGAAAAGAAGCAAGGAAGATAGGAGAATTGCAAATGAGAGAAGAAGATCACCATTGGAGGCTTCCAAGGGAGTTTTCATCTACAATTTGTATTGAATCCTATTGTTTATCATGTTTTGTAAGAATCTTAATGTCTATGTTAATGTTCTTATGAGTATGGTAGGCTAATCTCCCTTGTGAGATTAGCAACATGAGAGTTGTTGAATAATTTTGGGATTTGTGTATTTAAATTCATATGTTGATTGGGTTAATTGATTTTCTATCATTGATTCTTTAGATCTTGAGGTTTATGATGATTTTTGTGTTTAGTTGTTCTAAATATGTGATAAGATTGAGAAATCAATTATGTGTTTAGGATAATTGAGTGAATCATTTCATCAAACACTTCATGTGCATTATAAATTATAAAGAGATTGAGAAATCCTTTGGAATTTTGAATGGTTTGATAGAACGTGTGATTGGTTTGATCGAGATGTTGATTAATTGTGTGAAGGGACTCTCATTTCAAGCTTAGTAACTAGT
The DNA here is from genome assembly GCA_023678885.1 of Pogostemon cablin. NCBI lineage: Eukaryota > Viridiplantae > Streptophyta > Magnoliopsida > Lamiales > Lamiaceae > Pogostemon > Pogostemon cablin. Next base: position 4,066,844 of record CM043009.1, read on the forward strand.
TGGAATTGTTTGAGTGAGAACCAATTGTTTAATCTATTCATGATTCATATCCTATCCATCTCTAGAGAGAGTTTAGATGAACTTAGTGTTGGCTCTTAGTCTTATACCCATGATTCATATAAATTTGATGCATTAATCCTAGGATTTCCACTTCTTAATTGTTGTTAATCTCACTTTTACTTAACTTGGAAAACCATCCTTCATCCATCATTCTTGTTTGCTAATCATTGGATGCGTGATTGCTTTGATTAATTTTATTTACTTGTTTGATCCCTATCATTTGATGATTCGTCTCTATAAAATTACAAGAAACGTGAGATCGCTTAAGAACTAGTACCTACCTCCCTGTGGTTCGATAAATTATTTTAATTGGTCATCCCTACTACAAAATGGCTAATCAAATGGCGCCGTTGCCGAGGAGGCAACGGTTGCTAGTAGGTTGAAGAAGGATCGTTTCGAGTGATCTTAATAGAGATATTTTTAATTTTTGTTGTTTATTTTATTTGCTTTTGAAATCATTGTTCTAACTTCTCCTATTTTGAAGGTGTATGCAAAAAAGATCCAAGGAGAAACAAGTAGAACCTATTGATTTGAAAATTGAACACACTTGTAGAAGAAGGAGAAAGGAGAACAATCTTAAGTGTAATCAAATGGAGAATTTTCAAGGAGATATCGTTTGGAGATAGAGCATGATGGGGAAGGAGGGCAACATGTGAACGTCCAAGACAACGCACCTCAATTCAATGCCAATCCTCCTCAACATGCCTATCAAAATCATGGAGCTTTCAACAATCAAACTTTGCTTCAACAAATGGTGCAACAAGCTTTAATTCAACAAGGATATCCACAAGCTTATGCTCCTCCTCAACAAGCGTATGTGCCACCACCATCACCTCCGGTACAACATGGAATTCATAATGATCAAAGGGTGATTCGGGATTTCTTCATGCCGAGGACAATACCATAAATGATGGGACCACCATTCCTGCCAACAACTTTGAATTTAAAATGAGCTTGATTTCTATAGTGAGAGAGCAACAATTTAGTGGAACCCCGAATGAAGATCTTAATGCTCATCTAGCTCAATTTATTGAGATTGCCAACACCGTGAAGATGAATGGAGTGAGCGAGGATTGTATCAAGATGAGGTTGTTTCCGTTCTCGTTGAGGGATAGAGCTCGAACATGGCTCTCCACCATTACTCCGGGTACGTGCAACAAATGGGAAGAGCTTGCACAAATGTTCTTGAACAAGTATTTTCCACCTTCCAAGACGCTTCAAATGAAGAGCTTGATCACTCAATTCAAGCAAATGCCTCAAGAGAGCTTTTATGAAGCGTGAAAACGATTTAAGGATATGCTACGTAAGTGTCCATAATATGGTTTCCCGGAGAATCAACAAGTTGGATTTTTCTACCAAGGTTTGGTAAATGGTCAAAGAGTGCTTATTGATGCTTCGGCGGATGAATCCGTACTTGGTGTAACTCCGGAAAGGGCGATACGAATTTTTGATGAGATTGCTACAAATGTCTACCAATGGCCATCGGAGCGAGTAAGTGGATGCTATGGTTTTGAGAGTTTTGATCAAGGGCAACAATTTAGTGTGAAGAGTGCTAGTGTTGATCCAAGTGTGCCAAGCATGGAAAAGATAGTGGCGGAGGTCATGAAACAAATGAGCTTGAACCAAGGCATGAATAATCAAGGAGCAAATATGGTCGAAGGGCTACAAGTTGAGCAAGGTGTGCCTCCTTCGAATATTGTGAGTGGAGAACAATGGGCCAACTCTATGTCACGTGTGGAAGATGTGTCATACATGCAAGGAAGAAACTACCAAGGGAATTACCAAAATAATTTCCAAGGTAGTTTCAACCAAAGTCAAGGGAACTATCCACCAAGGTAAGGAGGTTTTAATAGTCAAGGTAGTGGAAGCTCATACCCACAACAACAAAGGTAAGGCAACTTCTCCTACTCTAATTCGAGCAATGCGGTTGCTTATCCTCCGAGAGATCATCCGGGGGCTAAGGCACCGAACAATGAGGGAAGAGCATCGATTGATGAGCTACTTGAACAATTGATCACATCTAACAAAGCTTGAGATGAAGCATCGAAAAAGGCGGAAGAAGCAAATGAAAAGAGGCTCAAAGCTTTGGAATATAATGTGGGAAAAATTACAAGTACCTTGAGTGGTCAACAAAAAGGAAAGTTTTTAGCCACAACCGAAGTCAATCCGAAAGCTCAATGTTTGTTGGTTGATATGAAAGAGGAACGAAAGATTGAAGAAAGGTTGATGGAAAGCAAGGTTGTTGAAGAAATGGAAGAGAGAAGTAAGAAAGAAGAGAAGGGACCTAAATGGATATCAAAGTGGAAAAGGGTACAAGAGGAAAAGAAAGTGGAAGAAAAGGGTAAAGAAGAGGAGTACAAACGTGATTATTGGAGTATTCCGATCACTCCATTTCCTATTCCTTATCCATAAATATTTGTAAAAGAGGAGAAGAAAAAAGAGTTTGAGGAGCATGTGAAAAATCTCAAGAAAAAATATGAGGAGAAAAATAAAGAAGAGCTACCCGAAACAAGTGAGTCGATGCATAAGGAGAGGCATACAAAGTTGGTGATCCGGAAAAATTCATCATTCCTTGTGATTTTGAAGGGAAAGGTACCCTTGATGCATTGTGTGACTTGGGGGCAAGCGTCAATGTGATGTCTTATGCCACGTTCAAAAACGTTGAAATTGGAGAGCTAAAGCCTATTACTATCCGTCTTGAAGTAGTAAATGGTGAGGTTGTGAAGCCATTAGGGATTGTTGAAGACGTCGAGGTGAAAGTAAAGGGGCTAGCTTTCCCGGTCGACTTCATGATTTTGGAAGTAAAGGCGGACCCTAAAGTTCCACTTATTTTGGGAAGACCATTTCTAGCTACCGGAAGAGCTAAAATTGATGTTGGAAGAGAAGAGCTTTCTTTGAGCTCAAATGAAAGAAGTGTTACCTTCTTATGTAACAAAGAAAAAGGAGCCAAGTCTCATTTGAAGCCTCCGGATGATCTAATGGATCATGATTCTCTTCTTTTTGACAACTTAAACTCATTTCTTCATGATTATATGAAAATTTCAAATTCTAACTTGTCTTCGTGTGATGTTGATAGGAAGAAAGCTGCGAAGTTTGATTGGAAAATTGATAAAGGAGAAAGAGGGAATACACTTGAAGATCTTCTCGATGATAATTTAATGCTTGTGAACAAGAATGGTGAAGTTAAGTTAGTGGACAAAAAGAAGACCAAGCAAATGTTTAAAGTGAGGATGCGAGGAGAAAGTGTGGTGGACCAACATTTGGTCCAATAATCGTAAAAGTCCGTCTGGCTTGAAGACGTTAAACTTAACGAGAAATGAGAGACAACCCATTCTTTTATCTTTTAATGCTTTTGTTGTTTGAATTTTGGTCTTGTAGGTGGATCATGCTCGTGAGAAGAATGCATATTGAAGGAAAGAGAAGTGCTTCATGGGGGGTTAGTGAGTGGTGGACATTGCTCAATTCGTTGGATGGATGCGTTTACTTCTCCACAAGAAGATTATCAATGGAAACTACAAGGATAAGTCCCACCACTTTTTGAAAACTTAAGTCTCAACTTATTTCAATTTAAGTTTGGGGGGAGAGTGTGTGGTGTGACTCACCACTTGAATGTGATTCTTGTAAAATTGACCCAATTTTAAAAATTTTCTCATGAGTTTGGGATTGATTTTGGTCTGATTGATTGTGTTGAAGTGCATGATAGTCCATATTTTTTATGAAATTGTTGAGCTAATGTTTTGTTGAGCATGTATGAAGGGTATTGGAAGCATGAATTGAGCTCGGAGCTAACAACTTCTACTACTAAATGCCTATTGAGGGAGTCCACTCTACACCCTACCACTTTTATGTGCTTAATATAATTTGATTTGATTTGGATTATTTGGGATTAGCATGCTACTTCATGTGTTATGTTTTTGGGATGTTTACTTTCGTAATTTAGGATTCCCTTTTCAATCAAAGGTTGGGATGATTGTAAGCTTAATTGATTATGGATGATTTGAATATGTGCTTCATTTTCTAATGACGGTGACGTTTATTTTTGCATGTTATGTGCTTTTGTTTTGTTTCTTGTTTGTTGAGTCCTTATTTTATGTTTTGTGTGTTTTCTTATTCTTGTTTAGGGATTGTTTGGTGGTTTGTTTTGGGATGTTGTGAGTTATTTTTTAATGTGAGTGATGACATGTTGTTGTGATAAGTGATGACAAGTTATTATTAAGAATCTCTACACTTTCGAATTGTGACATGCTTTACTTAACTTGTTCAATTTTGAGATGAATGTGGTGTAATAAGTCCTTAAGGTCCGAGCATAAGTTTGTGAGCATTTGAGCTTCAACCGTGCATACATGGTATTTATTTTCATGAGTGGATTGATTGTGTTTGATAAGTTAAAACTTGCTCAAGGACTATAGGAACGAACCCTATTAGTGGAGATTAGTGAAATGATCTAAGGCCATCCTTGTCATTTATAGTCATTGCCAAATATTTTCTTACCATGAACATCATTCCTAATCAACCACTTTGAGCCTATAAGCCTATTTCTTGTGAATTTAGCACAATACAAGCCATGATTACCCACTTAAGCCTTATATATATACCTTTATGTGGGTGATTGAGGAGATGTGATGAGTGATATTTTCACCTAGATTTTAGTGTCTTTTTATATGTGTTTTCGTATATTTTTATCCGTATTTTATGTATTATTTGGTTGTATTTTTATGGAAATGAGCTTATCCAGTCACACGAGTCGTGTTGGCAGCACGAGCCTTGTCATAAACACGGCCCTGTAAAGCAGAGGCCGTGTGCCGACATCAGAAGACACAACATGACCACCTTATGGCCGTGTTACCGAGCACGACTCTTGCTGTGTAAATTCCTGAAAAAAAAATTAGAATCCTTCTAGAAGCCTCCCAAGGGGTATAAATACCCCTTTATTCAACAATTGAGGAAGATCCGAAATTCCACCCTTCCACACACACCTCACATACCATTTCCTCAATTTTTCACCTTCACCTTCATCCATTCTTCACCCTTTGGATCTACCTTCATCCAACCATCAAATCCTTCATCCAAGTAGCTAGAGAAGCAAGGAAGAGAGGTGAATTGCAAGGGGGAAAAGAAGATCACCATTGGAGACATCCAAGGGAGTTTTCATCTACACTTTGTATTGAAACCTATTGTTTATCATGTTTTGTAAGGATTTTAATGTCTATATTGGATTCCTTGTGACCATGAGAGGCTAATCTCCCTTGTGAGATTAGCAATATGAATTGTGTTGGATAATTTTGGGGATTTGTGTATTTGAATTCATATGTTGATTGGATCTATGATTTTCTATCATTGATTATTAATTGCATGATTTGTATTGATGATTTGTATGTTTAGTTGTTCTAAATATGTGATTAGATTGAGAAATCAATGATATGCTTAGGATAATTGAGTGAATCATTTCATCAAACACCTCATGTGCATTATAAATTGTGAAGAGATTGAGAAATCCTTCATAGTTTAGAACCCTTTGGTAGGACATTCGATTAGTTTGATCGAGAGATTGATTAATTGTGTGAAGGGACTCTCATTTAAGCTTAGTACCTAGTTGGAATTGTTTAAGTGAGAACCAATCCATTGAGCTATTTGATATCCATATCCTATTCATTCCGAGAGGGAGTTTAGGTGATCTTAGTGTTGGCCCTTAGTCTTCAATCCATGACACATATGAATTTGATACATGATACCTAGATTTTCCATGCTTTAAGTATTGCTAGTCTCATCTCTATCTACTTGGCTCATTCATCCATCTCCTATTCATCTATCCATTTATTTTATTGTCATTTCTTGATTATCTCCCCTTCTCGTTCATCTCTATAATACTATGACAAATACGAGATCGCTTAGACCCTAGTACCTTCCTCCCTGTGGTTCGATAATTTCTTTAATTGGTCATGCCCACTATATTATGGCTAATCAAATGGCGCCGTTGCCGGGGAGGCAACGGTTGCTAGTGGTTTAACGTAGGAGTGTTTCGATTGGTATTAATAGAGATATTTTTATTACTTTTTATTATTTGCTTTGGAAAATTTTTGATCTTACTTGTTCGTTTTGATAGGTACTTGACACTACCTCGAGAGAAGAGGAAGGGGGATCAAAGCCAAAAATAACAAGTTTGAGAAGAATTGTAGTAAGCCTTGAGAAAAGCATTTAAATGGATGGTTGGAACTAATTCACAAATGTCTTTGGTGATCAAAGTTATAGGGTTCCACCTCCACAATCAAGAGGCTATATGAATGAGAGCAACTATGGGTACAACTTCCAAATGAATCAAGAAAGCTCTCAATACTACAATCAAAGAAGAAATGGAGAATGGCAACAAGCTTACAATGGAAATACATTCCACCCTTATCAAGCATACACTTATTCTCCACCAAATCCCAACACCAACACTTCTCCACCATTTCAAAACTACGCCTTACTTGAATTATATAGAAGAAGTGCTCAAGGAAGTGATGAAGGTCAAGATCCTCAATCAAGTTTTCTTCAAAATGAATTCTCCGAATTATATACCCAAGTTACTTTGGAAGTGACAAGACAAATAAGGATGATGAATCAAGGTGCTTATGGTCAAGTCTTGTCTAGTTCAAGTTTGGGGGGTGCTCAAAATGTGCAAGGTGTGTCGATTCCTAGTCTTATGGAGCAAGAAGAGTGGAGGATGCCCACACATCAAGTAGAAGATGTTTCTTTCATGGGAGTGGATGATTTCCAAGGAAATTTTCAACATAACTATGAAGGAAGTTTTCATGGGAATTATCCATCAATTCAAGGATGGAATTGTGACAACCAAGAGGGAGGAGACTTTCAACAAGTCGAAGAAGAAAAATCGTCTGTAGACGTCTTGATTGAGAAGATGATTGCAAACCTTGAGGAGAGCAAGAAAAGAGATGAAGCTAGTCTTGAAGAATGGAAGAAAAGAGATGAAGCAAGTTTTGAAGAAATGAAGAAAAGAAATGAGGCAGATGAGAAGAGGTTTGAAGCCTTGGAGCATCAAGTAAGCCAAATTGTAAGTGCTTTGAACAATTTTCAACAAGTTGAAGAATTGGAAGAGGAGAGCAAAGTTGAAGAAGAGTTGGAAGAAGAAAAGAATTTGGGAGATGAAGAATCAAATGAGGTATTTGAAGAGCATATTGAGACAAATGATGTTGATGAAGAGGAACAAAGTCTAGAAACAAATGACGATGACTTGAAGAGTGAAATGAGCATTTCTAAACCTTTAAACTCTTTAAGTTGCTTTGAACTTGATAATATTGTTTACATTGATTTTGTTTTACCCATTGATTTTTCTCATATCCTTAGAAACAAAAGAGAACTCGAAGAGATGTTGGGGATCTATTTGGCAAGGAGGAATAAGTGGTTTTCAAGAATGGAGAGGGCAATGGAGTGTAAGCTCAAGAGAGTCGAATTTTTGAAGCCATGCTTGAAGGATGCAACTGAGGTCGTCACTTGCCACAAATACCTAATAGAGGAAGAAGCACAATGTTTAAAAGTTGATGGCAAGGACGAAAGATATCCGTGGCCATTTCGATGAGTTCTCCATATCCCGTCTGGCTTGAAGACGTTAAACTTAGCGCTCGATGGGAGGCAACCCATCATTATTTTTATTGCTTTATTTATTGCTTTCAATAAGGATGGTGGATTTGCTTGTTTTGAATTTTTGGTATGTATGTTGATTGTGCTTGTGAGGAGAATGCGTATTGGACAAACGATAAGTGCTTGATTTGAAGTGTGAAAGTAAGTCACACCACTTTTTGCAAACTTACCTCGAAACTCTTGTTTCAATTTAAGTTTGGGGGGATATGGCGTGGTGTGACATACTTTGTCTTGAAAGCATATACTTTTCGTATTTTTGGGCTAATTTTAAAATTTTTCTCATGAGTTTGGTTTGATTTTGGTATGATTGGTGGTGTTGAAGTGCATGATAGTTGTAAGCAATTAAAATTTACGGTCCAATTAAATGGCGACACGTGGATTTTATTGATTAAATATTAATTTATTTTGGAATTTAAATAAATTAATTCCTAAAGTAAATTAATAAATAATTTGAGCCCAATACAATAAATAGGCTTAAATTAAATGAGGCCTGACCCAAGTCAACTAAGCCCAAGTCAAATGAGGCCAGACCCAAGTCAATTAAGCCCAAGTCAAATGAGGCCTGACCCAAGTCAAACAAGCCCATATAAATTAAAGCAGGCCCAAATCAAATATGTTCAATTATGGTTCAATCAAGATGGAGCTCAAGCCCACTAAGTGAGGCCCAATGGCATGGACCTCCCTTCTCACCTATAAAAAGGGGTCTCCACCATTAATTTGGAGGCGGGGAGACACACACACATTCAAGCACTCGAAGACGACGCACTTGAAGAGATCGAGAACACGAGTAAAGCTCCCTCCAGATCTTCAAGCGAAGAATAAGCGAATAACGTTCGAGGATCTTCAAGTCTTCAAGCGATCTTCAAAGCGTCTTCAGATCTTCAAGCGAAGAACAAGCGAAGAACGTTCGAGGATCTTCAAGTCTTCAAGCGATCTTCAAAGCGTCTTCAAATCTTCAAAGCTTCAAGTGAAGAACGTTCGAGGATCTTCAAGTCTTCAAGCGATCTTCAAAGTGTCTTCAAGCCTCTAAAGCTTCAAGCCCAAGATCTTCAAGTCTTCAAGCCTCGAAAGTTTCAAGCTCAAGATCTCCAACAAGTCTTTAAAGCTTCAAGCCTCTAAAGCTTCAAGCCCAAGATCTTCAAGTCTTCAAGCCTCGAAAGCTTCAAGCTCAAGATCTCCAACAAGTCTTTAAAGCTTCAAGCCTCTAAAGCTTCAAGCCCAAGATCTTCAAGTCTTCAAGCCTCGAAAGCTTCAAGCTCAAGATCTCCAACAAGTCTTAAAGCTTCAAGCCTCTAAAGCTTCAAGCCCAAGATCTTCAAGTCTTCAAGCCTCGAAAGCTTCAAGCTCAAGATCTCCAACAAGTCTTTAAAGCTTCAAGCCCAAGATCTTCAAGTCTTCAAGCCTCGAAAGCTTCAAGCTCAAGATCTCCAACAAGTCTTCAAGTCTTCAAGCCTCTAAAGCTTCTAGCCCAAGATCTTCAAGTCTGCAAGCCTCGAAAGCTTCAAGTTCAAGATCTCTAACAAAGCTTCAAGTCTTCAAGCCTCCAAAGCTTCAAGCCTCAAAGCATCTTCAAGCTTCAAGTCAAGAACATCTACTAATCCGGGATCAAGGCTCCAAGTCTCCCAGATCAAGTGTTCTTCGTGGAAAGCTCTCAGTCAACGTTTAATCCAAACAAAGGTTCAACGCCTCTGGGTCAACATTCAAGACTACACACTCGAGCTCGGACAAGCTTCGTTTGAAGATCCGACTCAACACACAAGTCAAGTCAACACACGCTGTCAACACAGTCAGCATACACTTTGTCAAAGAAGTTAAAGTCAAGAAGCACAAGTCAAGTCAAAGTCAAGTCAAAGCCACATTGGTTCGAGAGAAGAATCAGATGATTGATTGAGATTGTAATCCGCTTACATCTTCTTCAAATTAAATCCATCAAGAAATAATTTTTGTACCCAATTTTGTATTTATTTTATTATAAATACAAAATTTGTTGTTACAAAATTCATGAAGCCCAAAATTATGAATTGATTTAATATATAAAGTTTAGCAATAGTTGAGGCCCAAAAGTGAATAAAAAGAAATAAATGGCCCAGCTATTAAAAAGTAAAAAAAAAGTGCCAGTATCTTGGGCTCAAATGGATGTAATGGCCCAAATTTTCGCTGAAGTGGAGACAATCCCAAAGGAATTAAAAGCTTGGTTTCATATGTGGCCCAAATCACAATTGCAAGATCAGAACTATTCAAAATCCTAGGCAAATCACTCACGTGAATTCTGGTCAAAATTGGAATGTCATGGTCAAAATTGGAAGGTAATTAAATCTTATCCAGAAAGGTGATCAATCTCTCTCTCCGGAAAGAAAAATTGACAGTCGATTCCACCATCACTTCGCCGCCATTCCCGCTGCCTTACCATCGGCCACCACCGGATCTAGCCATGTCCGTCGATCGTTACAGCCTCACTGCCGAAGGACGCCCCGGTTGCCTCACCGAAATCAGTCCCCAACAATGTGATGATCGCCATCAGAGCGGGTCGTCAATGGATCGGCCGCAACACACCTTCGACCATGCCGACTGCTCGCGTCCAGATCAGCCGCCACAAGCAAGCCCAGTTGACCGCCAGTCCCACCACCGACGCACCATCGATCGCCTGTTGCCGGGAATCCACGCCTCTGCAAAGCTCCAGCCGGATCCTCCACTCGACCACCGCACCACCCTCGCGCGCTGCAGCCTCTGGTGAATCACGATCACGCGGCGAGTTCTGTCGACGATCAGGATCGGATCTGCTGTTGTCCCCACGCCAGCTACCGGCAATCATCAAACCCTCAGCCACGGTCTTTGACTTCAGCCGCCGTCCGCTGCAAGAAAGGGCTATCCTCGGAAGACCACCGAACGTGAGCCATCGCTACTTCCCGACAGTAGCCACCATCATCGGCTGTTGCTGCTTGTTGTCAGTAATAGTTGCTCCATCACCCGTCATCACCTCGCCGCCGAAATCGCAAGGGCACCACCATTTGCTGTTGCCGACTCGTTGCCACGATCGCTGCTGCCATCGATTTCAATGAATCCCATCGCCGAGATCGCTGGTTTGGGCGTCGAAGAAGCCTCTTCAACCGCTGCAAAAGGGTATCCCAAGGTATTGCCAACAGCCGCATGCTTCCTTCCCCGTTGATCATCTTCGCCATTTTTTTTTTTGCTTCCTTTGCTTCCTCCACTCATCCACCATGCCGCTAATCATGGCCAGTTGGGAGTTGCTACCATTGTTGATCCGCCAAGTGCACCATGGCATCAAAGTTCATCGTGATTGTCTCAGTTTGTTTCATCAGTTGCGCCACTAAAATGAAAAAAAAAATTGCTATACACACCTTCGTGAATAGTTTAGGGTTTTGTGATAGTGCAAAATGCGAACATTCAGACATACTTTGAAGCGTGAGCATTAAAAAAAAAAGGCATGAGGATGAATTGCAGAAAAGATGGGAAAAAAGCGAAAAGCAGGAGCCTGTACATTTTATTCTTATACATAATGGAATAAAGAAGCAGATTAAAAGAGGAAAAAAAAAGCAAAGACTTACAGTGAGGATATGGAATGGATTAAACCAGGGATCTTCGGAAATAAAACTAAAACTGCGAGGGACAGAAGAAATGCATTAGAAACAGTGATAAAAAATGTTAAGAAGAGAAACAAGAATTTTAATTCTTACAGTACGTGAAGGAAGAAACCAAGTGCACTACGTCTCTCATTATATAGTGGGAGACTGCAGCAAATTATGACAATTATTTGTAGGATTAAAATCTCTCAAATTTTAGGAGATTATTTACTACAAATAAAATTGATTGATTTGAATTCAATGAAGATCATCTGAGAAGGTAAATTGATTTGAAAATGATTTACAAAATCCTCTGGTGAACAAGAAGTAAATCTACTCCATATTTATTTTCTCTCATGATTTCAAAATTGAGTAGAGAATAAGTTGATGTGGGCTTGAGAAATTAAGATTGGGCCGCTTGAGAAAATAGAAGGTTGGGCCAAAAGAAAAGAAAATATTATTTGGATAAAGTAATTTCTCAAAGCCCAAAATTACAAATATGAGAGAAAAGAAAGGAACTTTTGCGATTCCTTCACATCAAGACCTGGCGTCCGTGAACAAATCGCAAGGGGCATTTGTAAGCAATTAAAATTTACGGTCCAATTAAATGGCGACACGTGGATTTTATTGATTAAATATTAATTTATTTTGGAATTTAAATAAATTAATTCCTAAAGTAAATTAATAAATAATTTGAGCCCAATACAATAAATATGCTTAAATTAAATGAGGCCTGACCCAAGTCAACTAAGCCCAAGTCAAATGAGGCCAGACCCAAGTCAATTAAGCCCAAGTCAAATGAGGCCTGACCCAAGTCAAACAAGCCCACATAAATTAAAGCAGGCCCAAATCAAATATGTTCAATTATGGTTCAATCAAGATGGAGCCCAAGCCCACTAAGTAAGGCCCAATGGCATGGACCTCCCTTCTCACCTATAAAAAGGGGTCTCCACCATTCATTTGGAGGCGGGGAGACACACACACATTCAAGCACTCGAAGACGACGCACTTGAAGAGATCGAGAACACGAGTAAAGCTCCCTCCAGATCTTCAAGCGAAGAATAAGCGAATAACGTTCGAGGATCTTCAAGTCTTCAAGCGATCTTCAAAGCGTCTTCAGATCTTCAAGCGAAGAACAAGCGAAGAACGTTCGAGGATCTTCAAGTCTTCAAGCGATCTTCAAAGCATCTTCAAATCTTCAAAGCTTCAAGTGAAGAACGTTCGAGGATCTTCAAGTCTTCAAGCGATCTTCAAAGTGTCTTCAAGCCTCTAAAGCTTCAAGCCCAAGATCTTCAAGTCTTCAAGCCTCGAAAGCTTCAAGCTCAAGATCTCCAACAAGTCTTTAAAGCTTCAAGCCTCTAAAGCTTCAAGCCCAAGATCTTCAAGTCTTCAAGCCTCGAAAGCTTCAAGCTCAAGATCTCCAACAAGTCTTTAAAGCTTCAAGCCTCTAAAGCTTCAAGCCCAAGATCTTCAAGTCTTCAAGCCTCGAAAGCTTCAAGCTCAAGATCTCCAACAAGTCTTAAAACTTCAAGCCTCTAAAGCTTCAAGCCCAAGATCTTCAAGTCTTCAAGCCTCGAAAGCTTCAAGCTCAAGATCTCCAACAAGTCTTTAAAGCTTCAAGCCCAAGATCTTCAAGTCTTCAAGCCTCGAAAGCTTCAAGCTCAAGATCTCCAACAAGTCTTCAAGTCTTCAAGCCTCTAAAGCTTCTAGCCCAAGATCTTCAAGTCTGCAAGCCTCGAAAGCTTCAAGTTCAAGATCTCTAACAAAGCTTCAAGTCTTCAAGCCTCCAAAGCTTCAAGCCTCAAAGCATCTTCAAGCTTCAAGTCAAGAACATCTACTAATCCGGGATCAAGGCTCCAAGTCTCCCAGATCAAGTGTTCTTCGTGGAAAGCTCTCAGTCAACGTTTAATCCAAACAAAGGTTCAACGCCTCTGGATCAACATTCAAGACTACACACTCGAGCTCGGACAAGCTTCGTTTGAAGATCCGACTCAACACACAAGTCAAGTCAACACACGCTGTCAACACAGTCAGCATACACTTTGTCAAAGAAGTTAAAGTCAAGAAGCACAAGTCAAGTCAAAGTTAAGTCAAAGCCACATTGGTTCGAGAGAAGAATCAGAGGATTGATTGAGATTGTAATCCGCTTACATCTTCTTCAAATTAAATCCATCAAGAAATAATTTTTGTACCCAATTTTGTATTTATTTTATTATAAATACAAAATTTGTTGTTACAAAATTCATGAAGCCCAAAATTATGAATTGATTTAATATATAAAGTTTAGCAATAGTTGAGGCCCAAAAGTGAATAAAAAGAAATAAATGGCCCAGCTATTAAAAAGTAAAAAAAAGTGCCAGTATCTTGGGCTCAAATGGATGTAATGGCCCAAATTTTCGCTGAAGTGGAGACAATCCCAAAGGAATTAAAAGCTTGGTTTCATATGTGGCCCAAATCACAATTGCAAGATCAGAACTATTCAAAATCCTAGGCAAATCACTCACGTGAATTCTGGTCAAAATTGGAATGTCATGGTCAAAATTGGAAGGTAATTAAATCTTATCCAGAAAGGTGATCAATCTCTCTCTCCGGAAAGAAAAATTGACAGTCGATTCCACCATCACTTCGCCGCCATTCCCGCTGCCTTACCATCGGCCACCACCGGATCTAGCCATGTCCGTCGATCGTTACCGCCTCACTGCCGAAGGACGCCCCGGTTGCCTCACCGAAATCAGTCCCCAACAATGTGATGATCGCCATCAGAGCGGGTCGTCAATGGATCGGCCGCAACACACCTTCGACCATGCCGACTGCTCGCGTCCAGATCAGCCGCCACAAGCAAGCCCAGTTGACCGCCAGTCCCACCACCGACGCACCATCGATCGCCTGTTGCCGGGAATCCACGCCGCTGCAAAGCTCCAGCCGGATCCTCCACTCGACCACCGCACCACCCTCGCGCGCTGCAGCCTCTGGTGAATCGCGACCACGCGGCGAGTTCTGTCGACGATCAGGATCGGATCTGCTGTTGTCCCCACGCCAGCTGCCGGCAATCATCAAACCCTCAGCCACGGTCTTTGACTTCAGCCGCCGTCCGCTGCAAGAAAGGGCTATCCTCGGAAGACCACCGAACGTGAGCCATCGCTACTTCCCGACAGCAGCCACCATCATCGGCTGTTGCTGCTCGTTGTCAGTAATAGTTGCTCCATCACCCGTCATCACCTAGCCGCCGAAATCGCAAGGGCACCACCATTTGCTGTTGCCGACTCGTTGCCACGATCGCTGCTGCCATCGATTTCAATGAATCCCATCGCCGAGATCGCTGGTTTGGGTGTCGAAGAAGCCTCTTCAACCGCTGCAAAAGGGTATCGCCAAGGTATTGCCAACAGCCGCATGCTTCCTTCCCCGTTGATCATCTTCGCCATTTTTTTTTTGCTTCCTTTGCTTCCTCCACTCATCCACCATGCCGCTAATCATGGCCAGTTGGGAGTTGCTACCATTGTTGATCCGCCAAGTGCACCATGGCATCAAAGTTCATCGTGATTGTCTCAGTTTGTTTCATCAGTTGCGCCACTAAAATGAAAAAAAAAATTGCTATACACACCTTCGTGAATAGTTTAGGGTTTTGTGATAGTGCAAAATGCGAACATTCAGACATACTTTGAAGCGTGAGCATTAAAAAAAAAAGGCATGAGGATGAATTGCAGAAAAGATGGGAAAAAAGCGAAAAGCAGGAGCCTGTACATTTTATTCTTATACATAATGGAATAAAGAAGCAGATTAAAAGAGGAAAAAAAAGCAAAGACTTACAGTGAGGATATGGAATGGATTAAACCAGGGATCTTCGGAAATAAAACTAAAACTGCGAGGGACAGAAGAAATGCATTAGAAACAGTGATAAAAAATGTTAAGAAGAGAAACAAGAATTTTAATTATTACAGTACGTGAAGGAAGAAACCAAGTGCACTACGTCTCTCATTATATAGTGGGAGACTGCATCAAATTATGGCAATTATTTGTAGGATTAAAATCTCTCAAATTTTAGGAGATTATTTACTACAAATAAAATTGATTGATTTGAATTCAATGAAGATCATCTGAGAAGGTAAATTGATTTGAAAATGATTTACAAAATCCTCTGGTGAACAAGAAGTAAATCTATTCCATATTTATTTTCTCTCATGATTTCAAAATTGAGTAGAGAATAAGTTGATGTGGGCTTGAGAAATTAAGATTGGGCCGCTTGAGAAAATAGAAGGTTGGGCCAAAAGAAAAGAAAATATTATTTGGATAAAGTAATTTCTCAAAGCCCAAAATTACAAATATGAGAGAAAAGAAAGGAACTTTTGCGATTCCTTCACATCAAGACCTGGCGTCCGTGAACAAATCGCAAGGGGGCATTTGTAAGCAATTAAAATTTACAGTCCAATTAAATGGCGACACGTGGATTTTATTGATTAAATATTAATTTATTTTGGAATTTAAATAAATTAATTCCTAAAGTAAATTAATAAATAATTTGAGCCCAATACAATAAATAGGCTTAAATTAAATGAGGCCTGACCCAAGTCAACTAAGCCCAAGTCAAATGAGGCCAGACCCAAGTCAATTAAGCCCAAGTCAAATGAGGCCTGACCCAAGTCAAACAAGCTCATATAAATTAAAGCAGACCCAAATCAAATATGTTCAATTATGGTTCAATCAAGATGGAGCCCAAGCCCACTAAGTGAGGCCCAATGGCATGGACCTCCCTTCTCACCTATAAAAAGGGGTCTCCACCATTCATTTGGAGGAGGGGAGACACACACACATTCAAGCACTCGAAGACGACGCACTTGAAGAGATCGAGAACACGAGTAAAGCTCCCTCCAGATCTTCAAGCGAAGAATAAGCGAATAACGTTCGAGGATCTTCAAGTCTTCAAGCGATCTTCAAAGCGTCTTCAGATGTTCAAGCGAAGAACAAGCGAAGAACGTTCGAGGATCTTCAAGTCTTCAAGCGATCTTCAAAGCGTCTTCAAATCTTCAAAGCTTCAAGTGAAGAACGTTCGAGGATCTTCATGTTGGCGCTCGATCGTTTGGTTAACGTGACCCGTTAGGGTTCCATGTATTTCTAACAAGCAGCGGAAGCAAGTAAACATGAAACGCATTACCTTTCACCAAGGGTTGATGTAGAGGTTGAATTCTCACTGGCAGTCTGCGCAGTCCCACGAGAATAGCCATAAGTTCCTCTTCTGATGTCAGAATTAAGTGATCTTTGTGCTCAGACGATCCTCTCTTCGACGGCTTTCCATCAGTATATAATACATCAAAATTGAAGAACTGTACGATTTTATATGAATTTTGGAACATGACGAACTGCAGCAGCAAACGACCTTCCGGTCTTCTGCTGTATGTCCCAAGTCCGATCTCGACGTCGTGTGGGCGACGATCTACGAGACCTACTCAATCTGCTGTTCACTCTCTCTCTCGTATGTTAGGTGCAGAGTTAGGTTTAGAACAAACTGAGGTGACTTATATACATGGGCTACAGCAGGGACCAGGAGGAGAAATTGGGTTGGGCCTCCATTGGGCTTAAGTATCCAAGCTTAGCCCAAAGCTTATACTTAAGTCCAATAATAATAATATATTCCACTAAAATATTATTACTGCACTACCGTACCAATCCCAAAATTACGTTTTGGGCTCCTTCTTATTATGAGCCCGTTAGTCTCCCCATGTTTAAGACATACAATGTCCATTAATTAATTTAAGTTACTGACAACTCAATTAATTAATATCTCATCCAAGAGTAGTACCACTCAACCTCATTATCATGCCGGAATAAATTCCACCTGCAGGGTTTACATGATAATCCTTATGAGCTCCTCAAGGGGACATCATCAACCTATGACGGACACGGATTCCTTCTACAATCAACAGCACACCATAGAGACAGCACTACTTCCCAACTCATCGAGTTTGTTGATTTAATTACATGTAAATCTCACCCATTGATGAATCAAAGAAATACATACTGCCCTACGTGTCGAGGTTATTGTATAGGGATTAAGAGCACGAACTTTCATAATAACTGAGATCAAGTTCTCCTATAAGTCAGTATAAGTCGAACGATCTCAAGCGGTCCTGCTCAATACACACAAGTGCACTAATGTGATTCTATAGCCAAGACAAGCTAATACCAAACCACACTACAACCATCCCGATAGAGAGTCCCCGTCTATCTCAGTTGTGAGCATCTGTTTATACTTTATAAGGAAACCGATAATATGATCTTCCGCGTGTTGTCGCACAACATATTATCTACAATATAAAGTAAGTGGACTATTGCATCGAACATATAAATAAATTATAAGATGCAATCATTTGATCATATGATTCTCATTTCAAATTAATTGTTATAATATTGTTCATACAAAAAGCTAGACTTTTAGTATACAATCCAACAATCTCCCACTTATACTAAAAGACTATGCTGTCATGTCTTCTGCCATACATCTGATTCCAACTCCCACTACACGACCATTAAAAGCTCTCGCCTGAATGTCCTTGTAAATGGATTTACTAGGTCATCATCCGATGCAATCTAGGCAACAACAACCTTCCCCTCATCATACGATTTCTCGTAACAGGTGGTACTTGCGCTCCATGTGTTTAATTGCCTTATGGACTTGTGATTCATTCAAGTTTGCAACTGCACCAATATCATCAATATAAATTGTGATAACCTTGGGCAAACTTAGAATCACATCAAAGTCCATCATGAAGTTTCTAGAGTCATACAGATACATTGGTTGCCTCATAGGCTCCAATTTATCATCTTTCCATATGGAGTCCGAAGTCTGAAATACATTTCTATATAACACTCCTCCACATTATGACTCAACTTCCTAAAATTAAACACATAACCTTGAGGTGGATTTACTGCCGTCCAATCTGACTAAAAAATCTGAATCTACGTAATCCACAAGAAGCAGTGAATCTGTCCAGTAAGCTTACATATAATTTCCAGTCCTTCTCAGGCACTTCATATATGTCTTACCACAGCTCATCATTCTTGTTCCAGGTTACGTTGATACCCACTGTTCATGCATTTAGCAAAACAGATATCCATACTCATGTATAGCATTCCTTAGATTAGGCTTCCTCATTTATCGAAGCATAAGGAACTGCTTTCATCTCCTTTATCTTCCTTTTGTGTCTCAAGACACATTTCCTTAGATAAAGTCACATGCTAAAACGAGTAAGGATTGTATCATTTCATGAAGCTTGAGATAAGCATAACATCCTTTCTTGTGATCCGTATTACCGTGATCAAAAGGATATTTTTGCTCCTCTTAAGTCCTTCATCTTATACCGCTTTATTAACCATACCCCATACGCCCGATAATACTCTTTCATTGTCTCCAATGAGCAAGATAATATCTATGTATAGTACAAGTAATACCACCACGTTTTCATCACTCTTTTCAATACACAAGACCCATCCGATCATTGATTAGATCCATGTCACTGGATTACCTCATCAAAACGGATGTTTCATGATCTTGAAGGTTGTTTTAGTCCATTAATGGACACTTTTAAGCTCACTATCACAATGCTCTTAGCTCTTTGCAATGAATCACTCTGGTTGCTTCACATAGATGTTTCCCTTAAGACTTCCAATCAGGAAAGCTGTCTCGACATCTATTTGCTATCCCTCATATTTCATATGAGTAGCAACAGATAAAAGAGTCCGGATCAACATAAGCATAGCTACTGGCGAACAGGTTTTCTCATAATCGAACCCTTTCTTTCTGAGTATACCTTTTCCCAACAAGCTTTACTTATAAGGTTTTCACCTTACCGTATGATCCTCTTTTATTTTGTATGACCACTTCCAATGGTTTTCACACCATCCGTGGTTCTACAATCATCCAGATCTTATTTAGAATCTATTGATTCTATTTCAACATTTATTGCAATTTGTTAAGATTTAGGCATTTCTAACTTGTAGTGCTTCGTCGTATCCGTGGGTTAACTCCATGTTTACTAGGGACCAAGCCTCACGACTCTCCCAAAACATATATCTATCAGGTGTTAGAACAACCTTCCCACTACGAGAAGACACTACACGCAATTGTATATCAGATGTGGCACGCGTCGCAGTTTACCTTGTGGTATATCCTCTTGTACACTTGGTACTAATACTTCGTGTTTTCCTCTCACTTCCTTTAGAACAACGTATACATGTGTATTTGATTTATTACATAGTCCTTTTCCAAAAATCTAGTGTTTATGTTAACAATCACTCTTCGATCTTGTGGACTAAATAAATTATCCTTCATTTTTCTAGGATATCCTACAAACAGATAAACATTCTTACGAATTACTGTTCCTAGGGCATATCCATAAAATGAATTTAGTAATTCCAAATAATTCATCATCTATCTAATCACTACCATAAGAGTGATATTCCTTCTATTCGTCACACCATTAAGGTGGGAAATTCATTTCCGAAGGTACCTTTCTCTTACTAGATTAGAAGACTCATTATTAATTACTATTTGTCGCATCCAGGGAATAAACATGATTTAAGAGTGTACAAATTGTTCACCAACGTACCATAACAGATTACAACTCTATCATTCATTTTAATGACCATGTCATTTAAATGAAATTGAGTATCCATCTATTAATGCATAGAAACCGAAATCAAATACTTTCTATGAAAATGTACGTAAAGACAATTTCATAAAATCAAACGTTTATTCATATCGTAAGATAAATAAACAACTCCCACTGCAATAGCCACTACTCTTGTAGTTTTACCCATGTCATAACAATCTTATCCTCACTTAGTAATAAACATTTAGTGATTCCAGTATCTACACACTTCGTGTCAGTAAATGCCATCACTAATCATGTTTTAAACAACTAGTGAATAAGATATAAAACTTGTTCACATTATGATGAAAATGGCTTTCCTTTGCCACATGTTTTGCCAGAAGTTTTCCACCATATACATCCTATTGTAATTCAGGTGGTACTTACTCAAAAACATCTAGGCAATTCACAAAGAATTAAATTGATCTAGGTTTCCCTTCAATTTATACTCCATGCTTTCCCAATTCATTCATCAAATTAAATCATGATCTTCTGCCTTTTAACTTACTCAAGTATCCGAAGAGTTACATGAGACCATCATATTTCTATGAACCTCTCATCTCTTCACTAGAGACTTTAATAGGCATCATGAGACGTCCATTGTGAGAACACACATGTATTTTCTTAAGCAGTAAAATTCAAAACCAAGATTCTTTTCTAATCATCTAATTTTGGACCAGTAAATATAATTTCTTTTAGTCAACAATAAGCGAGATAAAACCATTTGAAATTACAGAGAATCATAAATAAATACACCGATCAAATCTTCGAATTTTATCCTTTTATATTGATTCCCTCAAAATAATATAAAATAAAAATTCACCGACATCTCAAGCACCGTGAGTCTGCAAGCCACGATAGTGTGGACGTTTACAAACCCGAACATTTACAAGAGAAGGTTTTACCCATTAATTTCATTTGTCAACCTAACCTCATGACAAAATAATTAATAGTCGGTTCCTCTTTAGCCATGCAAATAAAAGCAGTGACTCCGATGGGGAGGATACTTATTATTCACATCTAAGTGTACACCATTATTTGACCCCAAGTCCGCGGCCCAAGCTTATGTGCCTTTCAGATGGAGAAGTACACACGCGCTCGGATAACTTCCTACAGTCATCAATTATAAGTCTGTACAGTGATCCGCACATGAACTCATCCGATAGGGAGGAAGGTCTAAGCCAACGCGCAAGTTCATGTGCATCACATTACAAACATAATTTTAAAGAAGCCTGTTCCAGCAATATCCATGAATAAACTCATCCGATGTGGAGGAAGGCTCTAATGCCGACGCGCAAGTTTATTCACATTGCTAACAAACCAATAATGGAGGCCGCGGGAATTAATTACCAATCCCCTCTCCCACTTAGTTATTTAAAACTGAGGGTTTTTACATGCATATAATATTCATAAAATAAAATACGCAATTCTAGCATGCTCCTATCACGGCACATGAGGCAGTAAATCCCAGAGAGTCATGCATACATATATAACAATAATTAATAATTAAATCAATCATTAACAGTTATATATCAGCGAATTCGATTGTTCGCCATCAGGCACGAATATCAGCAAAGACTTCCACACTATCAAAATTTTGAAATTTCCAGATTGTCCAATTTTCGAAACCATCGATATCGACCGTCGATGTCGTCCAGATTATCAAAATCATCGATATCGATTAGATTATCAAATATTCGAAAAATATCAAGATTATCAACATTCCAAAACTATCGATATCGATCGTCGATATCGTCTAGATTATCGAAATCATCGATATCGACGAGCAACCATATACAACAATAATAGATAATTAAATCAATTATGTCAGTTATATATTAGGAATTAATTCAACATCCATATATAACAATAATAGACAATTAATTATAGCAGTTATATATTAGGAATTAATTCGACATCCATATATGACAATAATAGATTATTAAATCAATTATAGTAGTCATATATTAGGAATTAATTCGACATCCATATATAACAATAATATACAATCTATTATGGCAGTTATATATTAGGAATTAGTTTTCCTAAAATTGGATGTCTTATCCAACACTCTAGCAATACATGCATATAATATACCAAATATAATACGCAATCTAGCATGCTTCTATATAAGACAATAAATCATAGAGATCAGGCATCCATATATATATAACAATAATAGACAATTAAATCAATTATGACAGTTATATATATTAGGAATAAAAACGCCTTTAAATTTTAATGTCTTGTCCGACACTCCTACTGTGGAATCGATGCCTTACGCAACAAGCAGGATTGCTTGTGCCCCAAGACGTCCATCGCCATATCCCACCGCCAATCGTGTCAGGGAGCGCTCCAAGTGCCTTGACGAGCGCCCCTCGCCCGGACTGTCGCTCGTCCAAGGGCCTACTTGCATGAAACCAAGTTCAGCCCAACGCGCAACACCAAACTACACCAACTGTCGTTCGTAGTTCGAAACTGCAAAACTCTCAGAATCCAATCTCCACCGTCCAGAATCTATTACTGTAAGTCCTGAACATGCTGTCCAAATTACAGGTCGATCCAACGGTTATTTTGTGAGAAACGGCTCTTTTTCCCTCGACTGCGCAAAACAGAATTGCCCAAAGATCTGCTTCTGTTTTCAGCGTAATCCCAGCAAGAACAAGCTCCAAATTCGATCTCCACCGTTCAGAATTTACACACATAATGTATGAACGTTCTGACCAAATTACAGCCCGATCCAACGGATAGTTTGATAGAAACGGCTCTTTTCCCCCGACTGCGCAAAACAGAATCGCCCAAATATCTGCTTTTGTTTTCAGCGTAATCCCAGCAAGAAAAAGTTCCAAATTCGATCTCCACCGTTCAGAATGTACATCCATAAAGTCTGAACGTGCTGACCAAATTACAGCTCGATCTCACGGTTAGTTTGTGAGAAACGGCTCTTTTCCCTCGACTGCGCAAAACAGAATTGCCCAAAAATCTGCTTCTGTTTTCAGCGTAATCCTAGCACGAAAAAGCTCCAAATTCGATCTCCACCGTTCAGAATGTACATCCACAAGATCTGAACGTGCTGACCAAATTACAGCTCAATCCGACCGTTGAAACTCCGGTTATTGCCTCTGTAATATCACTGCGCTGGATTTTCTCTCAAAAACGTGATTCAATTTTTGCCCTCTTTTTCTTCCTTGCATGTGAAATTGACGAACAGTTTTCGTCGAATCCTCTCATACACAACCATGGACGAATAGATATGATACAGGGTATATATCACATAGGGATATTCATGGTTTGCGCAATAAAACCAAAACCCTAAACATGTGATCCTAATTCCGAAAAATTAATCACATAAACCCTAGCCTAACGTGTCACGCTTCACCACGAAACCTCGCTCTGATACCAATTGTTGGCGCTCGATTGTTTGGTTAACGTGACCCGTTAGGGTTCCATGTATTTCTAACAAGCAGCGGAAGCAAGTAAACATGAAACGCATTACCTTTCACCAAGGGTTGATGTAGAGGTTGAATTCTCGCTGGCAGTCTGCGCAGTCCCACGAGAATAGCCATAAGTTCCTCTTCTGATGTCGGAATTAAGTGATCTTTGTGCTCAGATGATCCTCTCTTCGACGGCTTTCCATCAGTATATAATACATCAAAATCGAAGAACTGTACGATTTTATATGAATTTTGGAACATGACGAACTGCAGCAGCAAACGACCTTCCGGTCTTCTGCTGTATGTCCCAAGTCCGATCTCGACGTCGTGTGGGCGACGATCTACGAGACCTACTCAATCTGCTGTTCACTCTCTCTCTCGTATGTTAGGCGCAGAGTTAGGTTTAGAACAAACTGAGGTGACTTATATACATGGGCTACAGCAGGGACCAGGAGGAGAAATTGGGTTGGGCCTCCATTGGGCTTAAGTATCCAAACTTAGCCCAAAGCTTATACTTAAGTCCAATAATAATAATATATTCCACTAAAATATTATTACTGCACTACCGTACCAATCCCAAAATTACGTTTTGGGCTCCTTCTTATTATGAGCCCGTTAGTCTCCCCATGTTTAAGATATACAATGTCCATTAATTAATTTAAGTTACTGACAACTCAATTAATTAATATCCCATCCAAGAGTAGTACCACTCAACCTCATTATCATGCCGGAATAAATTCCACCTGCAGGGTTTACATGATAATCCTTATGAGCTCCTCAAGGGGACATCATCAACCTATGACGGACACGGATTCCTTCTACAATCAACAGCACACCATAGAGACAGCACTACTTCCCAACTCATCGAGTTTGTTGATTTAATTACATGTAAATCTCACCCATTGATGAATCAAAGAAATACATACTGCCCTACGTGTCGAGGTTATTGTATAGGGATTAAGAGCACGAACTTCCATAATAACTGAGATCAAGTTCTCCTATAAGTCAGTATAAGTCGAACGATCTCAAGCGGTCCTGCTCAATACACACAAGTGCACTAATGTGATTCTATAGCCAAGACAAGCTAATACCAAACCACACTACAACCATCCCGATAGAGAGTCCCCGTCTATCTCAGTTGTGAGCATCTGTTTATACTTTATAAGGAAACCGATAATATGATCTTCCGCGTGTTGTCGCACAACATATTATCTACAATATAAAGTAAGTGGACTATTGCATCGAACATATAAATAAATTATAAGATGCAATCATTTGATCATATGATTCTCATTTCAAATTAATTGTTATAATATTGTTCATACAAAAAGCTAGACTTTTAGTATGCAATCCAACACTTCAAGTCTTCAAGCGATCTTCAAAGTGTCTTCAAGCCTCTAAAGCTTCAAGCCCAAGATCTTCAAGTCTTCAAGCCTCGAAAGCTTCAAGCTCAAGATCTCCAACAAGTCTTTAAAGCTTCAAGCCTCTAAAGCTTCAAGCCCAAGATCTTCAAGTCTTCAAGCCTCGAAAGCTTCAAGCTCAAGATCTCCAACAAGTCTTTAAAGCTTCAAGCCTCTAAAGCTTCAAGCCCAAGATCTTCAAGTCTTCAAGCCTCGAAAGCTTCAAGCTCAAGATCTCCAACAAGTCTTAAAGCTTCAAGCCTCTAAAGCTTCAAGCCCAAGATCTTCAAGTCTTCAAGCCTCGAAAGCTTCAAGCTCAAGATCTCCAACAAGTCTTTAAAGCTTCAAGCCCAAGATCTTCAAGTCTTCAAGCCTCGAAAGCTTCAAGCTCAAGATCTCCAACAAGTCTTCAAGTCTTCAAGCCTCTAAAGCTTCAAGCCCAAGATCTTCAAGTCTGCAAGCCTCGAAAGCTTCAAGTTCAAGATCTCTAACAAAGCTTCAAGTCTTCAAGCCTCCAAAGCTTCAAGCCTCAAAGCAACTTCAAGCTTCAAGTCAAGAACATCTACTAATCCGGGATCAGGGCTCCAAGTCTCCCAGATCAAGTGTTCTTCGTGGAAAGCTCTCAGTCAACGTTTAATCCAAACAAAGGTTCAACGCCTCTGGGTCAACATTCAAGACTACACACTCGAGCTCGGACAAGCTTCGTTTGAAGATCCGACTCAACACACAAGTCAAGTCAACACACGCTGTCAACACAGTCAGCATACACTTTGTCAAAGAAGTTAAAGTCAAGAAGCACAAGTCAAGTCAAAGTCAAGTCAAAGCCACATTGGTTCGAGAGAAGAATCAGAGGATTGATTGAGATTGTAACCCGCTTACATCTTCTTCAAATTAAATCCATCAAGAAATAATTTTTGTACCCAATTTTGTATTTATTTTATTATAAATACAAAATTTGCTGTTACAATAGTCCATAATTGTTAAATGCAATTGTTGAGCTAACGGTGTTTGTTGAGTGTTTGAGCATGAATGAAAGGTATTGGAAGCATGAATGGAGCTTGGAGCGAACGCTTTCCTTACCAAATGCCTATTGAGGGAGTACTCTACACCTTATCATTTTTAATTGATTTTGATTTGAATTGAATGGATTAGCATGCTACTTCATGTGTTATATTTTTGGGATGTTTACTTTCGTATCTTAGGATTTCCTTTTTCAATAAGGTTGGAATATTGTGAGCTTACATTGTTTTGGATTATTTGAATGTGTGCTTCATTGTTTAATGATGGTGATTGTTATTTTTGCATGTTATGTGTTTTTGGTTGTTTATTGTTTGTTGAGTCTTTATTTTATGTTTTGTGTGTTTTCTTATTTTTGTCTTGGTATGTTTGGTGGTTTGTTTTGAGAGGTTGTGAGTCATTTTTGAATATGAGTGATGATATATTGTGGTAGTAAGTGATGACAAGTTATGATTAAGAATCTCTACACTTTCGAATTGTGACATGTTTTACTTAACTTGTTCAATTTTGAGATGAATGTGGTGTAATAAGTTTCTTAAGGTCCAATGCATAAGCTTGTGAGAATTTGAGCCTCAACCGTGCATACATGGTTTTTATTCATGAGTGGATTGGTTGTGCTTGATAAGCTAGAACTTGCTCAAGGACTATAGGAACGAGCCCGATTTGTGGAGATTAGTGAAATGATCTTAGGCCATCCTTGTTATTCATAGTCATTGCCATATATTTTCCTACCATGTACATCATCCTTAGTTAACCATTTTGAGCCTTTAAGCCTTTTTATTGTGAATTTAGCACATTACAAGCCATGATTACCCACTTGAGCCTTACATACATACTTTTTGTGTGATTCATTGAGGAGATGGTAACTAGAAATGTTTGATGAGGAAGAAAAAGAAAAGAAAATGGTAAACGAGCAAGAAAAATGATGAAAAGAGCACAAACAAGAATGAACATGCAACCTCATGACAAGAAAATGAGCAAAGTAACAATAATATGCTCAAGTACTTAAAAATCCAAGAAAATGAAGCATGCATTAAAAGAAGCTAAAAATCTAAGGAAAGTTGATGATTATTGCTTGTGATTACCAAAGTTGAGAAAGGAAGAAAGAAAAGTGGAGAAGTTGAGGAAGTTGATCATCTCTTCGATTACTTACACTTGTTAGTCACTATTATCCATACTCTTCCTACCTTACCAAAGAGCCTATCATTACATCCCAATTAAAGACCTTTTTGATCATTAATTTAAACTTTGGCGGTTTGTGAATGTAGTCCACGAGCAAGCTTATAGCGAGTCAAGCCAATCAATTGATGAGTGTTGATTTACCTACTTTAAAGAGTGTTGAGTGAAATTTATAACCTATGTAAGGCTTGGACTAAAAGGGACTATATTACACTTTATTCTCTTTTGATTGAACTTGTTAATTTCTCATGTTACGATTTTATTGATGTAGGATGCCTTAGCATAGTTTGTAATTCTTATTGCTATTGATGTGTTATTACTTATGTTCGTTTAGTCTTTTCCTAGGTGAAAATCACTCCTCATGGTTTATCATTTTCGTTGTGCGATGACGCACAACACTTTAAGTTTGGGGGTGTGATGAGTGATATTTTCACCTAGATTTTAGTGTTTTTTTATATGTGTTTTTGTATATTTTGATTCGTATTTTATGTGTTATTTGGTTGTATTTTGTGTTTTTATGGAAATGTGTATGATAAGGAAGACGTAGGAAAAAATGGATCTCAATTCGGAGTTGAAACGAAGGAGAACGAGCCAAAATAGTGAAGAAAAACAGGAGCCAGCACCAACACGGGCCGTGTAGCCAATACGGCCCTGTAAGAGATGGCCGTGCGGCGACACTAGTTTGTTCAACACGGGCACCTTAAGGCCGTGTCCAGTCACACGAGCCGTGTTGGCAGCACGAGCCTTGTCATAAACACGACCCTGTAAGCAGAGGCCGTGTGCCGACATCAGAAGACACAACACGACCACCTTATGGCCGTGTTACCGAGCACGACTCGTGCTATGTAAATTCCTGGAAAAAAAATCAGAATCCTTCTAGAAGCCTCCCAAGGGGTATAAATATCCCTTTATTCAACAATTGAGGAAGATCCGAAATTCCACCCTTCCACACACACCTCACACACCATTTCCTCCATTTTTCACCTTCACCTTCATCCATTCTTCACCCTTTGGATCTACCTTCATCCAACCATCAAATCCTTCATCCAAGTAGCTAGAGAAGCAAGGAAGAGAGGTGAATTGCAAGGGGGAAAAGAAGATCACCATTGGAGACATCCAAGGGAGTTTTCATCTACACTTTGTATTGAAACCTATTGTTTATCATGTTTTGTAAGGATTTTAATGTCTATGTTGGATTCCTTGTGACCATGAGAGGCTAATCTCCCTTGTGAGATTAGCAATATGAATTGTGTTGGATAATTTTGGGGATTTGTGTATTTGAATTCATATGTTGATTGGATCTATGATTTTCTATCATTGATTATTAATTGCTTGATTTGTATTGATGATTTGTATGTTTAGTTGTTCTAAATATGTGATTAGATTGAGAAATCAATGATATGCTTAGGATAATTGAGTGAATCATTTCATCAAACACCTCATGTGCATTATAAATTGTGAAGAGATTGAGAAATCCTTCATAGTTTAGAACCCTTTGGTAGAACATTCGATTAGTTTGATCGAGAGATTGATTAATTGTGTGAAGGGACTCTCATTTAAGCTTAGTACCTAGTTGGAATTGTTTAAGTGAGAACCAATCCATTGAGCTATTTGATATCCATATCCTATTCATTCCGAGATGGAGTTTAGGTGATCTTAGTGTTGGCCCTTAGTCTTCAATCCATGACACATATGAATTTGATACATGATACCTAGATTTTCTATGCTTTAAGTATTGCTAGTCTCATCTCTATCTACTTGGCTCATTCATCCATCTCCTATTCATCTATCCATTTATTTTATTGTCATTTCTTGATTATCTCCCCTTCTCGTTCATCTCTATAATACTATGACAAACACGAGATCGCTTAGACCCTAGTACCTTCCTCCCTGTGGTTCGATAATTTCTTTAATTGGTCATGCCCACTATATTATGGCTAATCAAGATGGTAGATAGAAAGGATTGATGAGATAACAAAAGAAGAAAGGAAACGGTAAACAAGCAAGAAAACGGATGAAAAGAGCAAAAACAAGTATATACATACCTCTTTTTTTTTTTAAAAAAAAAGAGCAAAGCAACAACAAGATGCTCAAGCGAATAAAAGTTCAAAGAAAGGAAGCATGAATTAAAAGTAGCTCAATCCAATGAAAGTTAATGAATAGTGCTTGAGATTTACAAAGAAAAGAAAGGAAGAAAGAAAGTGGAGGAATGGAAGAAAGTAGCTACCTCTTCGATTACTTACACTTGTTTAGTCACTATTACCATATTCTTCCTACCCTACCAAAGAGCCTATTATTACATCCAAATGAAAAGACCTTTTTGATCATTGATTGAAACTTTGGTGGTTTGTGAATGTAGTCTACGAGCAAGCTTATAGCGAGTCGAGCCAATCGATTGATGAGTGTTGTTTTACCACTTTAAAGAGTGTTGAGTGACATTTATAACTTATGTGAGGCTTGGACTAAAGGGACTATATTACACTATTATTCTCTTATGATTGAACTTGTTAATATTTTTTTGCATGTTATGATTTTAATATTGTAGGATGACTTAGCATGATTTGTAGTTCTTGTTGCTATTGATGTGTTATTACTTATGTTCGTTTAGTTTTTTTTCCTAGGTGAACATCACTCCTCTTGGTTTATCATTTTCGTTGTGCGGGGACGCACAACACTTTAAGTTTCGGGGTGTGATGAGTGATATTTTCACCTAGATTTTAGTGTCTTTTTATGTGTATTTTCGTATTATTTTATCTGTATCTATGTACTATTTGGTTGTATTTTGTATTTTTATAGAAATATGTGAGAATGAGCTTAAACGTATGTAAAACAGGTGAAAACGGAGCAAAAATAGAGAAGGGAGATGAAACGAAGAAGAAAAACAGGGCACGACTCGACTCGAGCCGAGTGCTGAAGCTCGAGTCGAGCTTCCACAGCACGAGTAGTGCACCGCGCATGGGCCTGTCCAAAATAGCCGTGCGTCGACATCAATTCATCCAACACGGCCACCTTGTAGCCGTGTTGCAGCACATGAGTCGTGCCCAAAATCAGCACACGAGTCGAGTTGCAAACACGACTCGAGCTCCGCCGAATGCCGAAAAATGGTGCCAGAACGTGACACGACTCGAGCCGTGTTATAGCACTCGAGTCGTGTTGTGTAAAAACCTGCTGAAAATTCAGAAACCTTCTAGAAATTTCCTAAGGGGTATAAATACCCAATACTTCAATTTTAGATCAGTTTTGGGCGAGGGTTTTCCTGTTTTCACACACATCACACACAATTCTCTCCATTTCACACCATTATCTTCATCCATTCATCATTCTATCCATCTATCTTCATCCCACCATCAAATCTACCATCCATTTGAGGAAAAAAAGCAAGGAAGAGAGGAGAATTGCAAAGGAGAGAAGAAAATCACCATTGGAGGCTTCCAAGGGAGTTTTCATCTACAATTTGTATTGCATCCTATTGTTTATCATGTTTTGTAAGAATATTAATGTCTATGTTAATGTTCTTATGAGTATGGTAGGCTAATCTCCCTTGTGAGATTAGCAACATGAGAATTGTTGGATAATTTTTGGATTTGTGTATTTAAATTCATATGTTGATTGGGTTAATTGATTTTCTATTATTAATTCTTTAGATCTTGAGGTTTATGATGATTTGTGTGTTTAGTTGTTCTAAATATGTGATTAGATTGAGAAATCAATTATGTGCTTAGGATAATTGAGTGAATCATTTCATCAAACACTTCATGTGCATTATAAATTGTAAAGAGATTGAGAAATCCTTTGGAATTTAGAACCCTTTGATAGAACATGTGATTGGTTTGATCGAGATGTTGATTAATTGTATGAAGGGACTCTCATTTCAAGCTTAGTACCTAGTTGGAATTGTTTGAGTGAGAACCAATTGTTTGATCTATTCATGATTCATATCCTATCCATCTCTAAAGAGAGTTTAGGTGAACTTGGTGTTGGCCCTTAGTCTTATACCCATGATTCATATGAATTTGATGCATTAATCCTAGGATTTTCACTTATTAATTGTTGTTAATCTCACTTTTACTTAACTTAGAAAACCACCCTTCATCCATCATTCTTGTTTTCTAATCATTGGATGCGTGATTGCTTTGATTAATTTTATTTACTTGTTTTGATCCCTATCATTTGATGATTCGTCTCTATAAAATTACAAGAAATGTGAGATCGCTTAAGCACTAGTACCTACCTCCCTGTGGTTCGATAAATTATTTTAATTGGTCATCCCTACTACAAATTGACTAATCAGCATGGCTTGCAATTATAGCTCGGTGGCGCGCAATATGAATAATAAATGTAGCTTGGGGGCTCACAATGTGAATAATCTCTCTATGATTAGAGATAGCTCAGTTGGTTAGAGTATTTTACTTAAATACTCAAATAGAGATGTAGCTCGGGGCTCGCAATATGAATAATAAACGTAGCTCAGGGGCTCACAATGTGAATAATCTCTCTATGAGGGGAGAGAGCTCGGTTAGTTAGAGCGTTTCGCTTAAATACTCAAAGCGGTTAAAAATAAATTGGATTATATCGGCAATCTCCCCATGAAGAGAAATAGCTCGCTTGGTTAGAGCATTTTACTCAAATACTCAAACGGAACGATTGTCCCTTCAAAGGCCGGAATAGCTCGGGGGCTCACAATATGAATAATCTCAAATGGAACGGTTATCCCTTCAAAGATTGGAACTAAATGGGATGGCTAAAATCAAATGGGATCAGATTGGCATGATCTTTCTAAATCAAGTAAGTTGGAATTATGTTAAAGTTATTACAATTAACTTAGTTTTGCAGGATAGAAAGAAAATAAAAATTTCAGAACACGTGCGTACACTTCGGGGGCTGAAGTTCCGATGCCGATGCTAAACTGAAGAAATATACTGGATGATTGCTAAACTGAAGAAATATACTGGATGAAAAGCCGATGAAATACCTCGAAGAAGAATAGCTCAGTTGGTTAAAGCATATAGGAAAATCGGACTGATGTCTGAATATGAAAGGCCGATCACACTGCAAAGAAAGATTCAGAGCCCGACACTCCATCTCAGGGACTCGGGGGCTGAAGATAAGACCGATTCTACATGTCGGAGGTTGAAGAAGAAAAGTCAAATAGCTTGGTGGATTAAAGTATGAAATAATGTGTCAACCTCAGTCGGACGCGAGGTTGAAATCAACGATCAGAAAAACGAAAATGGAAAGAAGAAAAGATTTTCTATCATTACACATGTACGACATTCACGCTGATGGATAAGCATATAGAAGAGGGTACATTCTACATCAGAGTTCTAAAGTTCTTACGGTACTCTTTTTCCTACATACTAGTTTTTTCCACTGGGTTTTCTCGTATGGAGGTTTTTAACGAAGTCGATGGAATTTTAGAGCTCAGGTTCGAGATTGCTCCTTGTATTTGCATACAAGAAGCAACCTCGGGGGCTAATGTTATGGGTGTTTATACCCTCATATAAGGGCGTGACTTATACGCGCAGTGCAACCCGGAAGATAAGTCTCGGTTAAGGATAAGAGTGAGATTTGAACACACACCCAAGAAAGAAGGCATAATATGCTGACTGGGCAAAAGGCAGAAGAAGCCGACACCATGGATAAGGTCTCGGCTGACTTGGCAGAAGGCAGAAGGCAAAAGAAGTCGACACCGAGGAAAGGTCTCGGCCCCTAAATCATCAGCCCATCCCAACCAGAACACAACATGCATAAAGTGTGAAGGGGACATGTCAGACTCATCATTGTTCTTGGAGGGACACGTGGCAACACAACATCAAAGGGGGACCATTCACCTAAAATATCTCCACTATAAGACAATGCATCTGCAGCAAAGGAAACACACAATACTTGGTTCTCAATTTACTGGAACTTCATTTTCTTCCTCAAGAAACCCATTTGTATTTTCTCTCTCTATAAACATCTCTAAATGTAAGGTGTTCTATTATGGAACCTCAAAGGCAAATATCAATATATGGAAAGGGTTCCCAATTTACGGGGCGACAGGGAAAACTATTGCGTTTGTTGTGCTTGTTCTTAGTTCTGTTAATCAAATATGTTTTCTTCATTAATTCTAATGATAAGCTGAGAACACACATGAACTGTAATTATTAAATTTGATTGTGTGAATGCATGGATATTATCACTAGAAGTGGGGGTACCATATTAGCACATACTATATCTAGACCACAAAATATTGGGACACCCTTAATTTTTAACTATTTAAAACCCAGATATTATACATCCCACAAGCTATTAAGGACATATAATTGAAATAAATTGTGGGAACATTGAAAATTCGATACATTCATTTATTTGAATTTTAATTTATCTATTGTTTGTACCGACATTTTAATTACGTACTTTAATAAAATTTAGTTTTTAATTAATTTATTGATTATAGAAAAATAATGAAATTTTTTTAAATAATAAATAAATTATTTATAATATATATTAAGTGGAGATAATAATTTTAAAATATACTCCCTTCATCCGTCCAATAAGTATACATTTTCTTTTTCACGTGGATTAAGGAGTATTATTATTTAATACTCCCTCCGTCCCATACTCGTTGTCTTACTTTCCGTTTTCATCCGTCCCAAACTAATTGTCTTATACCAAAAAAGGAAATATCACATCAATCCTCACCCCTAAAAGTTCATCTTAATTACAACTTTACCACACCTACCTAACACACATAACATACTTTATAATTTATTTATTACTTAAAAATAACACAATACCCCTAAAAAGTCAACTTTTCTTAAACTCTGTGTCTACAGTGTCGCAGACATCGAGTCTGGGATGGAGGGAGTATGTAGTAAGTAGTTATATTAGTGAAGTGTGTAGGACCCATATATTAAATGTATTAATGATGTGTGTGGGTCCATATATTTAAAAATATATATATATACTAGTGTGGATGTCCAAAATAATAAAATATACATTTTCCCCGGAAGGGGGAGAGTACTTTAGATTATAGAATTGAGGTGGTATTTTGTTTTCCACTCTCACATGCGGACAAAACACAAGTTGCAAGCATTAAATTGGACAGGTTGCTCTCAAAAAAATTCAAAATGTGTGAATTGAACTACCAATAAATATTCTTTATTAAAAAAATATTTCGTTGGTAAAAAATTATTTTTTTAATAATATTATACTTCCTTCGTCTTGTTAAAATATACGCATTTACTTTTTACACGTAGATTAAGAGATATAATATTTTAATATATTATGAAGTGAGAGAATAATTTAATGTAAAGTTAGTAGATGTATTAGTGTGACGTGAGAACCCAAAGAGAGAGAAATAATTAATTTATGTAGGGCCCTTTTAACAAAAACATAAATGCACACTTTGTATTGGGACGGACCAAAAGAAAAAAATGCGTACGTTTTAGTGGGACGGAGGAAATACTATAATTAGTTATAAATACTACTTCTTTAACTACAAATAAATACTCCCTCCGTCCCACCAAAAGGTCTAAATTTTACTATATTGGGCATCACACTCAAAGGTCCTCATTTTCCCCTTTTAGTAAAAGGGCCCTATATATGATCACCATTCACTACTATTACAACTACTCACTACATATAAAATAATACTACCTCCGTCCCATAATTATCTGCACCATTCCTTCCTTTGTAATGGTGCAAATAAGTATGGGACAGATAGAGCTGTTATATCGAACGAGCACCTCGAAAGCTCGGCTCGACTCGGCTCGAAAAAGCTCAAACTCGGCTCGACTCGTTTCTATTCGAACTCGAGTTCGAGCTCGTTTATATACTCGCTTAGTAACGAGCTGAGCTCGGCTCGACTTGTTAAGGCTTGAAAATAATAATTAATAATATTAATATTATTATTATTATTTAATTATAATAATATATAATAAAATAAATATTTTAAATATAATAAAAAATGTAAAATATATTAATTAATATTGGCTCGACTCGGCTCGAAAACTCAACTTTTTTGCTTAACGAGCCTCGAGCCGAGCTCGAGCTCGAGCTCGCTTGAGTATTTTGGAGCCTAGCCGAGCTCGTATATAAACTCATTTTCTTAACGAGCCGAGCTCGAGCTTGGCTCAATAAGTACTCGAGCCGAGCTTGAGTATGGGGTGCTCGAGCACGCTCGGCTTGTTTAACACCTTTAGGGACAGAGAGAGTAATACTTATTAATCCACGTACAAAAAGTAAATGAGACATTTGCCACCACCGAGGGAGTATATTTTATCCAATATAATAATATCCACGGTCACACATAAATCCTTATGCAATCCATGGTCCCCATTAATATCTTTAGAAAATCACATAATTTAATAATAGTATTTATAATTTTTCTTTAAGACATGGGGTTGGATAATAACTTATTATTAATAAGTGATGTTTAAATCCGGACCCACATAAACCCGTTCATTTTACAAAATGGGTGGGTCAAATAGGTTACGTGATTATTTAAAGTTTTAAACAAGTGGCCGGACTGAGTTACACGTCTTCTAATGCTAAAAAAGGAAAAATATTATTCTTCTATGCTTAAATTTTTTTCATAATTTTATACTTAATTTGGCAACCGAAAAAAAATCTTTTGTTAAACCCTAGACTTTGGTGGTTTTGATTTTGAGTTAAAAAATTCAATTTAATATTTAATAAATTCTCTTTAAAATATACATATATAAATTCTATTAACTTTCCTCAATTTCTCATCATACATCATTTCTCTTCAATTAATATTTTTTCTTTTTTTATTCTTTTTTATTTCTTCTTACCACATAATACTTAATTTGATATAAAATTTGAATCTATTCTAAAAAAAACACAAAATAAGGAATAATCCAAAAAAAAAAAACATTAAATAAAACTATTCACTGATTTTTCAACTTAAACTCAAATCAAATTTTCTGAACATCTCACTTCAAAAAAAATTTACATGAATTTAATACTCTTAACATCTCACTTTGAAAATATAATTATATTCCTATATATTCTTAATTTTAAGAATTATAAGGGGCCTTTGATTTTTTAGAAGAAATTGGAATGAGCTTTATAATGATAGTGATGGGAATGATAATAGTTTTATATTATTTTATTATGTTGTTTGGTTAATGGTATGTAATGATATCATAACTAATAAGGTTATTTAAAATGTTAAAAAAATTCTTTAGGAATGAAGTGTAATTTAATTGTTAATGTTGTTTTTAAGAGAATAATATTATAGTAATGATTTCTTGTTTATATATATAGAGATAGAGAAAAATGAGAATTTATTTTTGTTTAAGAAAATAATTAAAGAAACATTTAAATTTTAATGGCATGGAAGAAAGGCATCACACCCAATTTTGTAATTAAGGATGATTTCATTTCAAACTCATTTCATCTCTCTAAACCCTCCAAACAGACCCCCTCAAGATATTAAACTCTGAAAATATTATAGTGTAAGGAGAACTTGGTGCAAGAAATATTTTATTTTAAATAATTTAATTAGTAAATTATATTGAATTGGACTCTTGTGTTCCGAAATATAAAATGTATTAGAGTATAACATTTTATTTTAAATGTTATATATTTTAACTAATAAGGATATAATTTTTTATTTAAAAGATAAACTGAAATATAAATAATCTATATGTTTAATTGAAAAAATTAATTCTTTTTAAATTAAAAGATTAAGGATATAAAGTTTTATACAAATGATGTACACTATTTAAACTATTGAGGCTAAAAGATATAATTTTCGAAAAACATAAAATTTAAGGATATCGCATTTCGAAAACACATAAGTTTTTGCCAATTATATTTTGCAAACTACTCCTAGCATGTTAGTGATAATTGATTAATTATTTATATTATTTATATGTTTTATATTACAAATACTACTAGCATGTATACTTTAGATAGAAAAAATATATTATTAATAATCTTTAAAGTTAGTTTAATGTTAAATTTTTATTTATTCCAAATAAATAACAATACTTTATATTTTATTTATTATTTAAAAATGCTAAAATACCACGATAAATCAATAAATTTAAATTTGATTTTAAAAAGAAAGAAAAAACCAATAATTCTTAGAGAGCGAACCGTGTGACTGGGAGGTGATGATAATGATATCGCTGTCAGGCTCTCTGTTATGATATGTTATTTAATTAGTTGAACAAAGTTTGTTGTATCTCATTGCAATTGAGAGATGGAGCAATATTGGTGGAGGATGAGCCACCTATACATGGCTGTGTTCCTCACGGTCTACGCCGGAAATTTGGCTGCTCCGGCCATCACCGACGTCGTCGTGGCGGCGACAAAGAGGAGTGCTCGCTCGCCATTTACCTCACCGGCCTTCAACAAGCGGTATACCTTATAACACCACATTAAATCTACCAAACTTTTTTAATCAACATCGTCTTGTTGTTCTTCAATCATGTTTTCTATGTTGTTCAATTCTAAGCTGTTGAATTGCTTATCCTCGATTATTATGTTTGAACGATATGCTCTTGAAACACACACATACATACTCCCTTACCGGTAATTGTGCACAAATTATCCGGACAGAGAGAGTATTATTTAAATACAAAGAAAAAAAATATAAAAAAAACAAAATAAATGCAGCACACACTGTACATAAAATTAATTAATTAATTCTTTTTTTTTACTTGAAGTAAAAGTGAAGACCTCCAAATTAAACAGAATACTCCCTTCGTCCCACCATAACCTATACACATTTACATTTTACACGTTTTATAATAAGATTTATATATTTATATATTTTTTATAGTAAGTGAGACCCACACAAAATTTTCTCTATAGGTCTCACATATACAACATTAATATAACTACTTATTATATATTATGTATCATTATTTATCTCATTTCACCCTATATTAAAATGTTACATTTTTTTTATTCTCGTACAAAAAGTAAATATAAATCTCAGAAGACGAAATAGTAAAAAGTTTTGGTCCAATGAGTTGGGCCATTTAACCCAAGATGAAGAGCTCCGAGTTGGACAGAATAGAAAATTTTAACTCTTCTTTCTTGAGATACTAAAATGTTGTGGTCCAACGAGTTGGCCCATTTAGCCCAATGAAAGTTTTTTTTAGTTTCTCTCTAAGGTTGAGTCTTTTGAACTCTTTTAAAAAAAAAAAATGTGTTTGATAATATCTTTTTTTATTTTATATGATTTTAGGAATATTCTTAAAATATTTTAAAGATTAGTTAAATAAATTTTACTTGTCACCTTTATTTTTAAATATTTTTATATTTTTAATCAACTTTTCATTTTTTTTTAATTTTTGAAAAATTATTTTAGTATTTTAATAGAATTATATTTTATGGGATGAAGGAACATATTCGAATGAATTTTAATTAGATTTTTTCTATAATATATATATATATATATATATATATATATATATATATATATATATATATATATATATATATATATATATATATATATATATATATATAGATTGCTGGTTTAGGTGCCATGGTGATGATGCCGGTGTTTGGGAATTTGTCAGATATTTATGGTAGAAAACGTTTGCTCTTAGTCTCTCTATATCTATCCATCATACCACTAGGTATGTAATTAATTATAACAAATGATCAAATTAACATAATAATAATTTTATAATATTGGAATAATATT
This sequence comes from Pogostemon cablin, assembly GCA_023678885.1. Lineage (NCBI taxonomy): Eukaryota > Viridiplantae > Streptophyta > Magnoliopsida > Lamiales > Lamiaceae > Pogostemon > Pogostemon cablin. The sequence goes on from CM043009.1 coordinate 4,105,469, forward strand.
GTTGTTTTATAATTAAATTGTTGTTGCAGTAATCTTGGCATGGAGGAGAACAACAAATTATGTGTATGCATACTTTGCATTCAAGATGTTAACTGCCATGGTTACTGATGGTGGTACGATTTCCCTTGGACTTTCTTATTTGGTAATTCTAATATCCTTTCCACTTTTCTTGTCTTGCCTCCTCATTTTTTTTATGGATCATCCATGTATATGAATCTATCTAATTAATCAATATTTGATCACACTATATAAGTGTCTTTCATTAGGAGTGTTCACGGTGCAGTTTCGCGGTTATTTCGATAAAATTTAAATTGCATTGTTATAGGCGGTTCGATTTGACAATTAAATTTAAATTACGATTTATTGAGTAAAATTTATAATGCGGTTTTAGGCCTTTCTTTACGGTTTTGCGGTTTGACGGTTAAAAATTAATAGTATTACATAACAATACAATATATATGGATGTATAAATAAATAAAAAAATATTTAAAGTGTTCTTCACCCTTACAAACAAAATATTATAACAGTGATCAAATTAGATAATGAGATATTAAATATATGAAATCATCATTTGAACTCCATAACCAACTCAAATAATGTAATCTTTGTGACATAAAGCAAACTTTTATTAAAATTATTGCTCAATCCAAATTACTTAACCTTGTGTATATCTTTTTACCTCTTCAATAATATATATATATAATATAATAAAATATATTTATTATTTAAATAATACAGTGCGGTGCAGTACGGTGTAACTTTAGATGAAAATCGAAATTGCACCAGTCAAGTGGTGCAGTTTTCTCTAATAAAATTAACCGCGGTTTAAGTGAAAAATACTAAGTGCGGTGCGGCTCGATCAGTTTTTGGGGTTTTAAAAAATTGTTGCCCACCCCTATCTTTCATATATCTATTCAAAATTTTGTGTGCACTAGTCATACAAATTTTGGGTGATTTAGGGTGCACCCCAATATTTATAGGTTTACATAGAGTAATGGGTAGTTTTTTTTCTTAAAATAATTACTCCATCCGTCCCATGAAAAGAGTTACGTTTATTGTTTGCACGGAGATTAATAAATATAATATTTTAATGTGTAGTGAGTTGAGAGGTAAGTATAATAATTTAATGTATAGTGGGTAGTTGTATTAGTGTTATGTATGTGCCTATGAAGATATAGTGATTGATTTATGTGGGTCCCATCTATTAAAAATAAAATGTAACTCTTGTAATGGGATGCCGTAATTAGTAAAATATAACTCTTGTAGCGAGATGGAGAGAGTATATTATTTTATTTAATGGTAAAGATTAAATTAAAAAATAATTTAATAGTTAAAATTATTCCGGTGAACTGGTGTATCATAATTGGACTCCAAATTTTGAATTAATATAATTGAGTTGACCGTAACAATTATTCCAGTGGTGTGTGAAATAATTTCACGATGAAATCATTTCACTTTTCTTGATAAATTATCATTTTTCCTTGTCCTATGAATGGTTCATAATTAAATAGTTCAATAGGATGATTATATTTTTTGTCAAGAAGGTATAATTTTTTATTAAAAAATATTATAATTTTTTTTTATCAATTTCTAGGTTCCACAACTTTTTTACCTTCAAATATTGGATTGTGATGTTTTTTTGGGGTAAATCCTTTTATAACAAAAATAAATGAAGAAATAGTTAACAATTTTATGGAACATATAAATTATAAAGTACTCCCTTCGTTCACCAAATAGATGGATATTTACTTTTTACATGTGGATTAAAGAGTATTATTATTTAAGGTGTAGTGGGTAATTGTATTAGTAGGGTGTGTATGTCTCATATATTAATTATATTAGTGATGTATGTGGATCCTATATATTTAAAAAAGGAAAATGTATACCTTTGGTGCGGACGCCAAAATAGCAAAATGTCCGCCTATATGGGACAGAGGGGTATAAAATATTATTTTAGTAAAATATCTTCATCAATTAATTATAATTTTTTAAATTCATAATTTTAAAATATTTTAACTTATTGTGACAACACCTTTAACCGGTTCACCTACCAAAATTTCTGATTTGCGTATTAAGAAATAATACATTATAATGATCTATGTTTACGTAGTAAAAGAAATAAATTAAATAAAAAAAGAAATGGATAGGCAGACAATGTGGTTGAAGAGAAGCTTGTGTCAGCATTTGGATTGATGAATGCAATTATCTCTGCTGGAATTGTTTCTGCTAACTTCACCGCTCGCTTACTCTCCACTTCCAACATTTTTCAGGTATTTATCTTTATTTTTTCTGGAATTTATTTATTCATTAATTAACATCCTACCCTATATTCACAAATATAAACATCATTTAATTTATGATTATAATCTCTCATACTGTTTTTGAAAAGCATTTGAATTTAAATATTTTCAACACAATGCTATTCTGTTGTACTCCCTCTTGATAGGTGGACATTTACGTTTTACATGTTAATTAAAGAGTGTTATTGTTTAATGTGTAATGAGTAGTTATATTAATGAAGTGTGTGGATTTTATATATTAATTGTATTAATAATGGGTGTGGGTTCTATGTATTTAAAAAGGGAAATATATACTTTTGTTACAGACACTCAAAATAGCAAAATGTTTAGATGGAGGGACGGACTATTATTTATGCTCATTAGGCATCAATAATTTACCAAACACCATGTGACTCTAAAAAGATTTAATAAATCTATCCATTTTAACGAGTCTAATGTCCTGTGGTACTTTAATGTGATGTCTCATGTGTCATTCAGTTGGATGAGTAATATATGAGTGAGATAAAGAAATCTAAATCATAAATCAACATATAAATTCTAGGGAATGTCATGTGGTACTTTAATGTGATGTCTCATGTGTCATTCAGTTGGATGAGTAATACATGAGTGAGATAAAGATATCTAAATCATAAATCAACATATAAATTCTAGGGGTAAGAGATTGAATTTCTCCTCACTATCATTAAAGAGATGTCATAGAAAATGTCACACTAAATTACTACAAATCATTCCGTATCCATCATTTTAACGCGCAAATCTCCCGTGTCATTTCTGTGTATGGTCTTGCCGTGCACATAATTATATGAATGACATATAAAAAAAAGGAAAACATAACACCTTATTCTTAGGGTTCTACTTTCCTTTTAAATTTTAGTGTCAGTGATCTCTCTCTTACATTTCTTTCACCCAACAATAGGATACAACATATTGATACACTATCAAAAATAAATTCAAACTTTAAGCAATTTTTTTAACACTAAATTGAATCACTTATTGAAACAACATAATTCTTTGAAAGCTTCTCTAAACCTTGTGTGATAATCTATAGTACCCAATTAGACATTCCTTCCCAGCCGTATCTATTTTATATATTGTTTCACTTGTGACGATCTTACAAAATACTATCTAAATTTCGATGATCCTTGTAGGCTGCAGCAGCTATATCCACGATAGCTGTAGCCTATGCAGCAATCTTGCTGAAAGAAACGAGGGGCGATGGTGATGGTGATGACGACGACTTTAGTCATTTAGAGAAGCCAATTCTACGTGGACAAGAGAAGGGAAGGATGAGTTCTAGTGATGAATCATCATGTAATAAGATAATAAACCTAATCATGAAAAATATTCCATCACCATGGCATATCATTTGTTTGTTCAAACGAAGGCAAGTACATAATCTCATGTATTTTTAATTCTACACTCTAAGTATCATCTCATGAAATGGGTTAATCCGTGCATTAAGAAATGATAGTACTTTTAGTAGAAGTGATCCATAAAAAATAATGAGGTCTAAGTACTTGAACTATTTAATAAACGATTGATCATATGATAGATGAAAAATTATACTCTTTAAAAAATTATACGTGATCAAGAAAAAGTGAAACAGTTCAGATTATCTTACATATATATAGATGGCATGCTATTATTTATTTATTTATTTATTTATTTATTTATTTATTCCTAACTCTTTGTATTGCAGTAATGCTATATCACTGCTGTTTTGTATTGCTTTCTTCAATAGCCTCGCGGAAGCTGGAGTTCAAGTTTGCCTAATGGTATGCTTCCACTCTTCCATTATTATTAGCTACATTAATCCATCCATCAAATAATATTTGAATTGAAATTTTCAATTGAATATTTTCCTTTTTTTTTTGGCCCTATTGAAATTGTTTAGAAATTGAAAAAAATAGGGGAAAAAAAATAAAAAAGAACTTTTTACGTACAAAACAAAATCTTAAACCCTAAACTTTCTACACATTATGATTCATATGAAGCATTTCTAACAGTTTGAAATATGATTTAAAATTAAATGAATTTTCAGCAATACAACTAATTAATTCTTTATTCTAAAATTCTAGTATTATGTAAAAATTCTCACAAATTGCCCTTGTTAAATGACCATGATGGGTTAATTTTTGCCTCAAGCTTGCATGTGGAATTTTTTCATAAATGGGTGGCAGTGAGGTTCGAATTACACCCAAATATTTTTTTAGCTAGGTTGAGAAAATATTTTGCTATGCTATAAATTTAAGATTTAGTTATATTTAATTTATTAATAATGTATCTGTATTTATTTATGAATGCAGTACTCGTTAAAAGCTCGGTTCCACTTCATGAAGAATCAATTTGCAGAATTAACTCTCATTGCCAACGTAGGATCTATCTTATCCAATGTATGTATACTTATAATAGCATTAATTTTGCAGTAATTTTCAAAATATTAAATTAATGAATTATTATTAATGTTGTGATGATGATGCAGATGTTCTTCGTGCCTTTGTTGGGCCCTTTTATTGGAGCTCAAAGATTGCTGTCTATAGGGCTCATTGGAGGATTTTTAAGTGTATGATCCTTATTTATTTTTATTAATGTTATTAAATTCAAACGATACCGTATTTCAATTTCAATATTATTAATTGCTAATTTATCTACACTATTAATTTGTACATTTTACAAATACTATATATAATTATCTGCAGTTGATGATCTCTTTGTTAACAATTTGATTTTAATGAATTTCTGCAGTTGTTTCTTAACAAGCATTGCCTGGTCACCTTGGGTAGGCTGTCTACTTAATCTACATATTCAAAGTGTCATTATTTACTTAAAAAAGAATTATTTTTTTTGCCATCATACGCACATAATACATTTAATGAAACGGTCTCACATCGCTTTTCCGATGGACAGGTGTTTTATGCTTCTTCTTGCTTGGGTTTTTTCTTTGCCATTATCGAACCTAACGTGAGTTCATATATTATTTTTCGATAGAAAGTACATATATTTTTTTTCTACATACATGAATTAATACTCTCTCGGTCCTAGGAAATGTTTTACCGACTATATATAGATTAGAGTTTAAGGAATGTTGCATTTCTTTTACTAATTTCTTTATACTTTTATAGTAATGCAATCTTTTCACGTAAAAATAAAGTAAACATTATACACATTATGAGTGTTGGTAAGAAATGATTATTTTGTAAAGAAAATGTGTAGGAATTATTTGTTTGAGTACTTTTATTTAGTTTGGGGTGTAATTAATGCGTTGTATATATGTGAAAAATGTGAATTTTTTACAGGGAGTATTTAATTGCAATCATCTATGTATGAAATGTGTATCATGCACAACTTTCAATTTAGGAGATTAAGTATGTAGGATGATTGAGTTGTTGAATTGCGTTAGAATAACTTGATTAAATATTAAATAATAGTACTTTTCTCTATCAATTTAAATTTTTTAGGTAAAGTGTTCATTTAAAATGTATGGCAATAGACTCGTGATCTAATAAAGATCTATGGTTCAAACCTTATTGTATTGTGGGACGTGTTAACTGTTAACTAACCTAATTAATTATTAAATGATATACTCTTCTCCGTCAGTTTAAATATTTAGATAAAATGATCATTTAACGTCCTGGTTTTAATACGTGCAGTTAAAAAGCTTGGTTTCAAGACAAACAGGTCCAAATGAACAGGCAAGATGTTTGAATTTTTATTTAAATTCTAATGTTTCTCATATATAATGGAAAAGATTGCATGTTTTTGTCATGTAAGACAGAGATAATTAAAAAAAAAATCTCATAGTTTCAAATTAGTTATTTGTCCCAAAATGTCGTATGGAAAAATGCAATTTTTTTTCATTAAAAAGTCTAACGCTTGAATATAAATTGTAACATTTGGGACACAAATTGAAACTATGAGACCTTCTTTAAAATGAATATACTTTTGTAAGAACCAAAAGTGCTTTTTACGAAAACAGAATCCTAAATCATTTGTTAATTTTTATTAATTTCTCCATTAATATTATTTGATTTGCAGGATATTGTACAGGGATGTATATCCAGCATATCATCACTTTCGAATCTAGTAGCTCCATTAATTTTTAGTACCCTTACAGGTGATTTATTAATATCTACAATATTATATTATTCTATATAAGAGATAAAAATTTTGATTATCATATTCTAAACTTTTTACTTTAGAAAGTTACAAATTTCTTACTATAATCCCTTACAAATGACGGGTATATACATAATGTCTATCCAAATATTTAAATTAAAAATAAAACTTTGTAGATGATTGCAATAAGATATGTTTTAAGTGTTTGATTCGCATTAGGGCAAGCAAATGGGATCATGAAATTGTGTCATGATCAATACTTAAATTATCTCCATGTGTACAAGGATTCATTGATCATTAATTAGAGAATAATATTTTAATAAAAGACGATTAATTAATAATAAAATATCAAGCGAAACATCACTGTCACTACAAAAAAACTGTTTTTTAGCAATGGAATATTCCGTGGTAAAAGTCTTAATTCCATTGTTAAATTGACTTACCAACGGATTAGCAACAAAATCCATTGGTAAAATTTCGTTGGTAAAGTGGTGGTTAGTAAATTTTTAGCAACGAAAAATCAATTCCGTTGCTAAAAATTCCGTTGGTAATTTATATAATGATTCCCTTGCTAATCCGTTGCTAATTAGCAACGGATTGAATTCCGTTGCTAAAATAGATAATAAATCCCTTGGTATTCCGTTGATAAAACAAAAATGTCATTTTTGTTGCTAATCCATTGATAATTCAAACCGATTTATAATAGGGTCTTTTTGTGACCATAATTTGTCATGTCAAAAGAATTTTCTTTAATATTGCAAAATAGTATATACATATATTTTTTTAATGGAATAAACAAAAATAATTTTTGTTGATGTGTACTGTGGCCTTTTTCCAGCTTCATTTTTGTCAGAGGATGCACCGTTCCATTTCCCCGGTTTCAGTCTATTCTGCGTAGGACTTTCTTATGTAAGTGGATTTATGTATATATATTTCACATTAATATTAATTGCTTCATAATTAGCTTATATTTCATGTTAATTTCATCTAAAAAATACTGAATTAATTAATCATAATGTTTTAATTTGCAGCTAATTGGTTTCATTCTGAGTGTATTTGTGAAGATCAATCCTGCAGTATCCAGATCAGATGGAGTTCAAAGCAGGCCATAGATCTGTGTTACAATCTTCAATAAGTTGATCATTCTTAGTATCATTTGAAAATAATTAATTAATTCAATTTAATTCATCCTCTGCTTAAATTTATTTTCTTTTTGTACCAAATATCATTTCTTGCACTCCCCATCTTGGCATACGAGGCTTTTCATGAATAAATTAAGGCTTCATTGTCGTCAAGTTTTTACCTTTATTACTTCGATCTGAATTAGTCCAAATTTATTGGAATTTGTCAAAAAGTACCCAATTTTAATGTCGAGTTGCAACTCGAACCACCGGACAATAGGAGGTTTGCCCAGTCGCAGATGTGTCGTTCACTTTGCCATTTCATCCTCCACCTGTAAAAAAATGACGTCGGACTTAAGGGTTAAACCTAAGAAAACGAAAATGCAGTGTGATTAATATAATATTTTATGAAAACCAAATGATTGAAGTGATTAATATAACTACAAAAACCACACATTAATCATCTCTACCCTCCTATTGACAAAAAATAAATTCACGAAAAATCCATGTTGTTTGATTTTGATTAAGATGTTTGGGCATATAGATTTGTACGAGATAATCCTCACTCCCAATATAACCCCCGTTCTACATTAAAGTTCACGTTTTTCATTTTAATTTGTCACAAATAAAGGTTTACACTTCATTTTTTATTTTTTTGTTTTTTTTGGACCCATATAAAATAATTAATTATTGCATGTAGGGCACATGCACAACACTAATACAACTATCCACTTTACATTAAATATTATTTCTCTCACCTCACTACACATTAAAATATATCTTTTAATCTACATGCAAAAAGCTAATATAAATGTTAACTCAGGACGGAGGAATACACCCTACAAATGTCGGTATTCTCACTCGACAACACTAATTTTCCCATAATCAACTAACATAAACAATTGCCGCCCATTTATATCACTATACAATCGGAGAGACCTCGAATCTAACTGTCCCATCAGAGAATTTAATGTGAAAAGATCTGTAATATTGACAAACTCATCATTCACTTCTTCTTTACCATTCTCATATTATTCACAATCAGCAGTTCCCGGCAAACACATGAAATCGACTCAAACATTTATGGTCTCTATTCCATTTCTTATCACAATTAAAATATACGGCTCTCTCTCTTTTGTCCCGATCTCTTCTGTGATAGACGTCGAACTGGTAAGTTGTATGTTTGTAGAATGAAAGGAGTACCATTATTGGTAGGTTGTTGTGAATTCTGAATGTCCTGTTACATTTTGGTGTTACTTACACACACGTTAGATGACTGACATGTATGTGGGGAGGAAATCTCAATCTTTCCCTGGTTGATATTTTCCTTTTAGTTTATATGTTTTATTATATTATACGTCTCAATCATCCAACGGTGCGCAACAGAATATATAACACCAAAATGTAATAGGAGATCCGAATATATTTTTGTGGAGTGTTTAATATTCAAGTGGCAAGGGGATGTCGATGTGCTTTCATTGCTATGGGTTGGGAAATGGGCTTAGTGGGAGCTAGACTAGGAGGGTGATAGTGGGTTGGGCTCCCTCCATTTTCCCAGTGGAATTGGGATAAAGCTCAACCTTATGTGGGCTGTGCTTTGGTTAAACCCATTGAAAGGATGAAACAATCCTTTCAGCTCAATGCAATCGGAGTTGACGTATTGAGATTTTAATGGTTTCTTGGGTAGGAATTAACCTATCAGATTCTATCCGTTGATTATATTTTATTTCTATATATTAAATATTAATGTGTTAGTATTCTATTTACAAAATATTGCGATTTTTATATAAGATGGAATATATAAAATAAAATAGGACTACTGTACTACAAACGTAAACATAAACTACGAAATAAAAATATAATTATGTCACACAAATTAATACTATACTCTTTTTAATATATTTTATTTTAGTATAAATTATATCAGTTCAATTGAATTTGATGATGTTTCTGTTGGTTGGGTGTCAATCAAAGTCCCACATCGGTTAGACATGGGGAAGGCAGAGGGTTTATAATTGAGGGATGGACTCTCCCTAGCATGAGGCCTTTTGGGTGTGATACCCAGAGTGGTAAAACCGTGCGGGTCAGTGGGCAACCCAAAGCGCACAATATCATCCTAGTGGATTGAGTGGGCCCGGCTCCCTGGGCGGATAAAACCCAACAAGTGGTATCAGAGCCAGGCCCCAGACTTAACCGGCCCAGCCCGGGGTTGGTGGGATGTTCGGACCTCAAACTGGATGGTCTAGCTGCAGGACTTTGTTTGAGGGGGAAATGTTGGTTGGGTATCAACCAAAGTCCCACATCGGTTAGACATGGGGAAGGCTGAGGGCTGGGCACAGTTGGTTGGGTATCAACCAAAGTCCCACATCGGTTAGACATGGGGAAGGCTGAGGGCTGGGCTGGTGCGATGTTCGGACCTCAAACTGGATGGTCTAGCTGTCCGAACATCCCACCAACCCCGGGCTGGACCGGTTAAGTCTGGGGTCTGGCTCTGATACCACTTTGTTGGGATAAACACACGAATAATCAAATAATAAACTATTCGTCTACGCAGCGGAATGATCAATTATCCCTCTCTTATGTGAATCTAGCAGGAAACAATCCTAATAATATAATGCACGATAAAGCAAGCAATCAACAACGCACGACACAACCTTTAACGTGGAAAACCTCGTCTACGCGGAATGATCAATTATCCCTCTCTTAGGTGAATCTAGCAGGAAACAATCCTAATAATATAATGCATGATAAAGCAAGCAGGAAACAATCCTAATAATATAATGCATGATAAAGCAAGCAATCAACAACGCACGACACAAGCAATTTGAGACACAAGCTTTAACGTGGAAAACCTCGTCTACGCGGAATGATCAATTATCCCTCTCTTAGGTGAATCTAGCAGGAAACAATCCTAATAATATAATGCATGATAAAGCAAGCAGGAAACAATCCTAATAATATAATGCATGATAAAGCAAGCAATCAACAACGCACGACACAAGCAATTTAACAAGCTTTAACGTGGAAAACCTCGTCTACGCGGAATGATCAATTATCCCTCTCTTAGGTGAATCTAGCAGGAAACAATCCTAATAATATAATGCATGATAAAGCAAGCAGGAAACAATCCTAATAATATAATGCATGATAAAGCAAGCAATCAACAACGCACGACACAAGCAATTTGAGACACAAGCTTTAACGTGGAAAACCTCGTCTACGCGGAATGATCAATTATCCCTCTCTTAGGTGAATCTAGCAGGAAACAATCCTAATAATATAATGCATGATAAAGCAAGCAGGAAACAATCCTAATAATATAATGCATGATAAAGCAAGCAATCAACAACGCACGACACAAGCAATTTAACGTGGAAAACCTCCTCAATGTGAGAAGGTAAAAAATCACGGGACCGAAGCCCACCAATTTAACGTGGAAAACCTCCTCAATGTGAGTAAAAAACCACGGGACCGAAGCCCACCAATTTAACGTGGAAAACCTCCTCAATGTGAGAAGGTAAAAAACCACGGGACCGAAGCCCACCAAAAACTTCACTATGAGACAAAAAATCCAAGAGTTACAATCTGCCACCACAGACGAACTACCACAAACGTATCAAGACAATCAATACTTGATAACAAACAACGAGATTAGAAAGACCTCACCAAACTACGCAAACTGACGTTCTGAGTTTGCAACTGTAGAACCCTCAGAATCCGATCTCCACCGTCCCGAATCAATCTCTGTGAGTGTTAAACGTGCTGTCCAAATTACAGCTCGATCCAACGGTTGGTTTGTGAGAAACGGCTCTTTCCCCTCGACTGCGCAGAACAGAATCGCCCAAAAACCTGCTTCTATTTTCGGCGTATTCCTGTCAACACAAAGCTCCAAACACGATCTTAACCGTTCAAAATATACCTCCACAAGTTCCAAACGTGCTGACCAAAATTTAGCTCGATCCGACGGTTTAAATTCCAGTTATTGCCTCTGCAATATCACTGCGCTGGATTTTCTCTCAAAAACGTGAATTGTGTTTTTGCCCTCTTTTTCTTCTCCCTTCCGTCAATGACTTACAGGACAAGATAACACCAAGTATCGGGCCTACTTGGGCTAATCTAACATTGTTGGCTATTGGGCTCTTCACATATTTGGAAACCCAACCCAACAAATCTCCCCCTTTCCGATTATGTGGAGAGACTAGCCATTCCGGCTATCACACGACATACCTCGAGCTTTTCTCTAGGCAATGCCTTTGTCATCATGTTAGCACCATTATCATCTGTATGAATCTTTTCAAGCTCAAGCAACTTATCATTGATGACATCCCTCATCCAATGATATCTCACATGAATATGCTTCGATCTTGAATGAAATGCAGCATTCTTGCTGAGATGGATAGCACTCTGACTATCACAAAATACTACATACATCTGTTGCTTCAATCCAATCTCCTCCATAAACCTTTTGAATCATAACACCTCTTTGCATGCTTCCGTTGCAGCAATGTACTCTGATTCTGTTGTGGAGAGTGCAACACATTTTTGCAATCTTGATTGCCATGACACAGCTCCACCTGCGAATGTCACTAGGTAAGCAGAAATCGGCTTTCTGGTGTCCACATCAGATCCCATATCTGAATCGGTATAGCCAACTAACTCGGGCTTCCCACCTCCAAAGGTGAGTCTCAAACTAGACGTACTTCGTAGATACCTCATTATCCACTTCACAACATTCCAATGCTCCTTTCCTGGATTAGACAAATAACGGCTAACAACACCAACTGCATGAGCTATGTCAGGCCTCGTACACACCATTGCATACATCAAGCTTCCCACAGCTGAAGCATATGAGACTCTTCTCATTGCTTCCTTCTCTTCATCGGTTGTAGGACTATGATGAGCACCAAGCTTAAAATGAGTGGCAATAGGAGAACTAACTACTTTAGCTTTGCTCATATTGAATTTCTCAAGCACTTTCTCAATATACTTCTCCTGTGACAAGTGCAGCTTCTTGTTTGCTCTATCTCGGGTGATGTTGATACCAAGGATTTTCTTTGCTGGCCCCAAATCCTTCATGGCAAAGGATCTGCTCAACTGTTTCTTCAACCTGTCAATTCTTGAAACATTCCTGCCAACAATCAATATATCATCAACATACAGCAATAATATAATGAAATCATCATCCGAGAACTTCTGAACAAACACACAATGATCAGAAATAGTCTTCTGGTAGCCTTGCTCCCCCATAACTGACTCAAATTTCTGATACCACAATCTAGGTGTTTGCTTTAAACCGTAGAGACTTTTCTTCAGTTTGCATACATGGTCTTCTTTTCCCTTCACCTTGAAACCTTCAGGTTGCACCATGTAAATCTCTTTATCTAGCTCACCATAAAGAAAAGCAGTTTTGACATCCATCTACTCAATTTCCAAGTCAAGACTAGCAGCCAAACTAAGCACAAAACGGATAGAAGACATTTTGACAACCGGAAAGAAAATTTCTTCAAATCAACTCCCTCTTTCTGACTGAAACCTTTAACAACCAATCTAGCTTTGAATCGAGGCTTTGAGGTGTGCTCATCTTGTTTTATCCTGTACACCCACTTGTTCTTCGAAGCATGCTTCCCCTTTGGTAGTTTCACCAGATCAAATGTGTCATTTTCATGCAAGGACTTCATCTCATCTTGCATTCCTTCTAACCATTCATTCCTGTGTTCTCCACTAATTGCTTCTCCATAGCATTCAGGCTCTCCCCCGTCGGTCAAGAGCACATACTGATCAGGAGGATACATCCTAGAAGGTACATGAGCTCTACTACTTCTTCTAGGTGGTTCTTGAACTTCCTGTTTTGGAACATCAGGTGGTTGCGGCTGATCGATATCCTCTTCATCATACAAAGGATGACCGACATGCTCGTCATTACCAAAATCAGGCTGATCCTGATTCTCCTCTTCAGCTTCTACTTGACCTTGACCATGAGGAACAATTTCCAAGTCAATCAAGTCATCACCAGGTGTAGAAACTGAAACTGAGCTATCTGTCTTCTCAATGTCTCTTATGGTTTGATCCTCAACAAACACAACATCCCGACTTCTGACAAGCTTCTTCTCCAAGGGATCATAAAGTCTGTAACCAAACTCATCTTGGCCATAACCAAGAAACACACACTGTCGAGTCTTCATATCCAACTTAGACCTCTCATCTTTGGGAATATGCACAAATGCCTTACATCCAAAGACCCGCAAATGATTATAGGAAACATCCTTTCCTGACCAGACTCTATCTGGAACATCAAAGTCTAAAGGAACACACGGAGTAAGATTTAAAACATGTACAACAGTACTCAGAGCCTCACCCCAAAATGATGAAGACAATTCTGCTTCTGATAGCAGACATCTTACTCTCTCGACTAATGTTCTGTTCATCCTTTCTGCAAGACCATTCAACTGAGGAGTCTTTGGAGGAGTCTTTTGATGTCGGATACCATGCTCCCTGCAGTACTCATCAAAAGGACCAATGTATTTCCCTCCATTATCCGATCTGATGCATTTCAACTTCTTCCCAGTCTGTCTTTCAACTAAGGCTTGAAACTGCTTGAATGCATCGAGCACCTGATCTTTCGTCTTCAACATGTAGATCCAGGTCTTTCTTGAGTGATTATCTATAAAAGTAACAAAATATAAAGCACCACCAAGAGTTCTTGTTTTCATAGGTCCACAAACATCAGAATAAATTAAATCGAGTATACCTGATGCTCTGGTAGGAGTTGAGGTCTTGAAAGCAACTCGAGTTTGCTTTCCCGCCAAACAGAGCTCTTCTTTAAAGATGCATTCTTCAAGTCTGGAATGAGATTTCTCTTCTCTAAAATCTTCAATCCCTTTTCACTGATATGACTGAGTCTGCTATGCCACAACTCAACTATCCCATATTCTTAACTGCATTAATAGAGCCATCAAGTAACTTTGCTTGCATCAAGTACAATGAGGAGTGTTTTTGACCTCTAGCAACAACTAAAGAACCTCTTGTAAGCTTCCACTGACCATCGAAGAACACACTGCAGAAACCTTCATCATCAAGTCTCCCAAAAGATATCAAGTTCAATCGAAGATCAGACACGTGCTTCACATTTCTCAAAACTAGTGTAGCATCATTACTAGTCCGCAAACATACATCTCCAACGCCAATGGCTTTAGCTAAGCCATCATCACCCATCCTAACATTACCATAGTCACCTGACATGTAGGATGTGAACATCTCTCTACGAGATGTGGCATGTATGGATGCCCCACTATCAATCACCCAACTGCTTTCACGACATGCAAGATTGACAACTTCATAATCACGAAAGATAAGAAAATCACCTGTTGCAGCAGACACTCGATAATTATCTTTTGTTTCTTCATTCTTTCTTTCTTTCCCATTTTCTTTCTTGTCATCTTGCTTGGGTTTTCTGCAATACCTTGCTATGTGTCCTGGAGTTTTACAATTCCAACACTCAACCTTACTGTGTCTGTTGGATTTACTCCTCCTGCCTTTTTGCTTGCCTGTTGGACCTCTACTATTACTTCTCCCCCTCTTATCTGTAACCAAAACCTCTGATTGTTGTAAAGGGCCCTGCGATTTTCTCCTTGTTTCCTCATTCAAAACGCTGCCCTTAACCAAATCCATTGTAATGGTACTATTGGGGGCTGAATTAGACAAAGATGTCCTGAATGTCTCCCATGAATCCGGCAATGTACCAAGAAGCCATAAGCCCTGTACTTCATCCTCAAACGTGATATTCATTTCCGACAATTGATTAATAATGTCCTGAAATGAATTCAAATGATCCGTCATAGGATTGCTATCTTTGAATTTCAGATTCATCAACTGCTTGATTAGAAATAACTTGTTGTTCCCAGTTTTTCTAGCATACAGTTCCTCCAACTTTTTCCACAATGTTCGTGCATGTGTTTCTCCACTAACATGGTTCAATACATTATCATCCACCCACTGCCTAATGTAACCACATACTTGACGATGCAATATATTCCATTGATCATCTGTTTTATCATCAGGCTTTTTAGTTTCAAATACAGGCAAATAATAATCTTTCACATAAAGAAGATCCTCCATCTTGCCTTTCCACACATGATAATTAGAACCATTGAGATTCACCATTCTATTAGTATTGGTTTCCATATTCACCACAAGGCACAGAGCAGAAATCCGCTCTGATACCACTTGTTGGGTTTATCCGGCCCAGCGGAGCCGGGCCCACTCAATCCACAAGCATGATATTGTCCGCTTTGGGCCTGCCCACTGGCTCGCACGATTTTACCACTCTGAGTATCACGCTCAAAAGGCCTCATGCTAGGGAGAGTCCATTCCTCATTTATAAACCCTCCGCCTTCCCCATGTCTAACCGATGTGGGACTTTGGTTGACACCCAACCAACAGTTTCTTGTATGAATTTGACTTACTTTTATTTATTTATATTTATTTTTACACAACTTCAATATTTCTTTTAAATATTTGCAACTGCACGAGATTGATGTAAATTATATAATAATATATATTAATATAATTTTTTTTATTATTTGAAATTTTACATTAAAATTTAATCTATTTATTAATTTTATATAGTATAATTTAATTTATTATATATGAGAATAATATTTTTTGTAAATTTAACATTAAAAAATTTTGGGTCAATAAATATTAGGTGCAAAACATATTTAAATATTACTAATTCATACATTCGCTACAGAAAATTACACACAGATATAAAATTTAGTTTTATTTTTCTCATTTTACCCATACTTATTGTACATCAGTGTACATTGTGTGAAGCAAATTAAAAAAAATACGATTAAGTATTTATAAGTATATACATCATTGTGCACTCATGTAAGATAAATAATTTTTCGAGAGAAAATAATAAATAAACTATTTATATGAATATACATCAATGTACATTTAGATGAGATAAATAATTATCGAAGATAGAATCATTGAATAAAACGTTAATTTGTACATTGACGTGCATTTAGAGAGAAATAATAGAGAGTGAATGCAGAGAGAATTAGTAAAATGATTTTTTTTCTACTTTTTTTTTACAAAATCAGTACATTGGCGTGCTTAGAGGGGGGAATAAATAAAAGTGACCGAAGAGAGAATTAGAAAAATGATATTTTCCTAAATTCCTTACAAAATTTGTACAGTGGCGTGCATTTAGAGAGAAGAATAAATGAAAGTGACCGCAGAGAGAATTAGGAAAATAATTTTTTCCTAAATTCCCTCTCCTAAAATCTCGAGTGATAAGTATAATAATAGTGTACATCGGTGTACTTTGACAAAAGAAATGTTAGTTCCTCAAATCTCTCATGGAATTTCTAACCACACTGTCTTTCGATCAAACTAAAGATTCTAAGCTTAATGTGCATACCATTACCTGTTTATAAGCACAACGGTGCCCTAAATTCCTTCTTACAAAATCTGTACAGTGGCGTGCATTAAAAAAAATACTTGCTGGAGGTTTAAGAGAGAGGTATTGGTTATTATTGTTAGAGAAATACGAGTTTGTTGTTTTTATTTGATATAGTGTACATTAGTGTTCAACGAAATTATTGTTATGTGTAAATGTTGAATATTAAACGTTGTGAACAAGGGTAATGTTAGGGAAAAAAGATCGTTATGTATCCCACAGTAATTATATTAGATTAATGTATTTATTAATAATTAAGTTGTAAATACATGTACCTATAATTAATAAACCCAAAAATTTTACATGTAATTTGTTAATTTTCAAAAAGTTTATATTATATAATTCTTTTAAGTTATCTTCAATTGTTTACGGTGATTTTTAGCCCGACACTAATAGTACTCAAAATTGATAAACTATAAATTCATTAGTAAAAAATTCTATTCTAAATCATGATACTTCTTTCTTTATTTTTTAAATGGAATCTATCCAACGACATTCACACCCAGTAGTATTTATGTTAATTCTAATGATATGATGACTATCGATTGTAGTTAAGAATAATCTTAGAGCATTAGATATATTATTCTACTATTTTCTCTTAATATCTTGCTTTGGTTATATTGTATTCTGGATATATCTTTTCCCTTTTATAATAACAATTCATCTTTCGACAAAAAAAAAGTTAAGGAATGATGTAGAAAATAGCGATAGAGAGAGTGGAGTTGTGGTCCGAATTTTCTATTATACAATATAATTCTACTTGAGTATTTGTAACTTATTTTTCAATTAAAATACTATAAAAAATCATTAAACATTGCACACTTTCCGGTAAATTAGTTAAAGATTGTAACACATGGTATCCATTTAATAAATGGAATATTTGATGAAACAGAAAAATGGAATAAGTAATGACATTTTGGTAGAGTTGACGTTGCAGATGACTATCTATGTTATGTTCGTTAGGAACTTGATATTTTGTAGAAGAGACTCTCTCATAATATTTATTTTTGAAATTTCAAATTTAGGTCTTTATTGAAATGTATTAAAAAATAATTGACATATAAAAATAAATAAATAGATACAATTGCAAAAAGTGAGCTTATAAAGTAATAAAACATTATAACATTATTACACATACTGTACATAAGTGTTAAAATTCAAACTCATACAAATTGATTTCATTGAAAGATTAAAAATATAAAATCGTAAGAATTCAAATCATCTTTTTTTAGGGTTCAACATAAATTTTTAGGCCCCTAATTAATAGTTTATCCATTTTTCAAGCATAAATCGATAAAACTTCATAAATAAATATAAATAGTAAAATTTGAACTTAAAAAAGTAAAACACTACATCCTTTCTATAATAATGGTACATAAGTTAAAAATATGAGTGAGTCTCTTGTGCGCCCGGGCACACGGATTTAGATCTGTGCCCCTTTGCAATTTTCGTGTGCCCTTTACAATTTAAACTCCCTAGCAATATATAGGTTTAAATAGAAGAGTGAGGCTCCTGTGCACCCGGGCGCACGAAACACATTCCGTGCGCCTTTACAATTTTCATGTCCCTTTACAATTTAAACCCCTAGCAATACATAGATTAAAATAGGATTGGAGGGGAAAGTTGTGTTCACATGGGGACACGGAGCATCTTTCCGTGTCCCCGGGCGCACGGGAGCTTTTGCCTAAATAGAATAGGGAGGGGAAGAGTTGTGTTCACATGAGGATACAGACCATATCCCCAGAGGCACAGAAGCTTTTGCCAAATATAAACCCATGAGAATTTATTTCAAGAGCCATTAAAATTTAAGTTCATATCAATCACAAAATAGAAATTCACACTTAACTTCAATATTTCAAGCTTAACTTCAATATTTCAAGTACTTATTAAAAATAATGTATATCAAAAATAAAATATGCATATCTTTTAATAGGTTAATTATGTTGGAAGATTTTTTATATCTCTTTTAATTATGAAATTTTATTCTAAACGTTACAAAATTCAAAGTTTTATTTGGTGTCGAATAATATTTATTTTCTATGAATTCTTATTGAAAAAAAATAAAATCATATAAAATAGGTTGAGGTGGTTTCTTGGCCTGCAAAGTGTAGAAGCCTTTTTCTTCTATTACATCATCATTCCTAATATCCTTAATAACTACTTTTCTCATTAAAAAAAAAATCAACACCTAACATTTTTTTTTCCATGACCAAACCTTGTAAAAATGATCATTTCTATATATACACAAAAATCCTATGAAATTTTGGGAAAAAATTAAATACAATAAATTTCATTAAATTAGCAATGGCTTGACTGATTCATGATTAATAGGATAAATATCAAAATTTGAAAAAATTGATTGGTGTTAGCATCGATTAGTTAATAAATTTATGGTAAAAACTCCTGTGCACCCGGGTGGTGCACGGACCACATTCTGTGCGTCTTTAGAATTTTATGTTAAATTGTATACTAGTATACAGATGTATACCCTTTATTTTCTAAAGAAAATTATTGTGTGTATCTGGGCGCATGGACAACACTCCGTGCGCCTTTAGAATTTTGTGTTAAATTGTATATCCTTTAGTATAAAAATGTGTACCCTTTATTTTCTAAAGAAAAAAAATATTCCCTCCGTCCCAACTTCACACTTTCCGTTTTGGTCCGTCCCAAATTCAACTTCACACTTCCATAAAAGGAAAAAGCAACAAACTAATATCCATCTAACATACTTTAATTTCAAATTTGTCATCACCTTTTTAATACACATAACATACTTTATCATTTATTTATTACCCAAAAATATCATATTACCCTCAAAAGTAAGTCAAAAAGTAACTTTTCTTAAACTCCGTATTTACAGTAAATGTGAACTTGAATTTAGGACGGAGGGAGTATTAATGAAAAGTGTATACCCTTTAGAACAAAATGGTGTACCTTTTATTAATTAAAGTGTATACCCTTTAGACCAAAGCAATGTACCTTACCCATAATACTAAATTTCTAAAGGCGCATGTGTTCTGTGCGCCCGGGCGCACGCAAGCCTCACTCTAAATTTATTCATTTAAAATTAACAAACAAACAAATCTAAATTGTTTATATAAGAAAATTTTATTTAGTAATGAATTTTGAAAAGTTTAAATAATTAATTAATGTAGAAAAAAACATATCATTAGGAGGATATATAAAGATATATTTCATGTTAATTAATTTAAAAAAAGAATTAATTAATAGATATCTAAAGAATAAATGATAAAAAAATTTCTTAAACATGAAATCTAACTTTAATCGAAATGATCTTAAATGTCAATATTGAAGGGAAAAGGAAGGATATATATATTAACAAAATTAAAAAATTAATTTAAATAAAAATATATAATTAAATATAAAAAATTTAATTATAATTCATAAAGTATTTTATACATAATTTATAACATGTCTATTCAAATCATAACTATCCAAATTTAAATACTATGAGTATGTTTTAAAATATACAAAAGTAAAAGAAAAATATTATTAAAAATTTTAAAATATTAATACAAAAATTAAGGAAGTCGATTGGACGGTTTCAACCTGATCCAAACCAGGTTCAATAATTCAATTTTTATAAGATTCAAATCGATACCGGCTCTGGCTCTCGATTAACCGATTGAAATGGGGACTAAAGCCGGTACCGATTTGAAATCTCATAAAAATCGAATTTTAAGGTTGAACTTGATTGTATCATCTGATTTTAACAACACATTGATTTATAACGATATTGTGATACATATAATTTAATAAAAGTTGAGTTATATATTAAACTAAATAAATATATATATTATCATATGTTAATTATAAAGGATAGGTATTGACCGTCTCACATGAGATCATTTTTCACTTTTTAAAATAATTATCAATTTTGTTATAAAATGTTATCACTTTCGCTGTTATCATTTTTTATTTATATTATAAATTGTTCATGAAATAGTATTATCACTTTTTATTAATTTATTATCACTTTCCTTTATAAAAGTTAGAGTTGGTCTCTTGTGTCAACAGGTGCATAAAGTGTGTAATGCTATAACATTTTGTTCTAATGGGTATTATTGAGAGTGAAATTTCACGTGTTTTAGGTCTCACATTACACCGTTTTTGATAGAATGTGGCCATGACTTTGTGTAGAATTGCGTGGTTTTAATATCTTACATAATTAAGATGCTACTCAAGTGTTTTGTTGAGTTCTGAAGGGTAAAACATGATTAAAAGTTCAAAGTTGAAATGAGGAGTGAAAGTGTTAAGGAATGCTGAAAAACACACGTCCATATTGTATAATTTTTCTGTATTCTTATAGAAGTCTAAATCGAACATGTGATATATGATTGAAAAGCCATGGAAGAGAGGATCGTTTTGGCGCAAAAATCATTTAAATCGAAGACCGTATGAGAAAGTTATGCTCGAAATGGTGAGATCGTGCAGTGCAGTCTCTGCCGCTCGGCTGACTGCTCAGGGCGAGCTGGGGTGGCTCGGCAGCCAATTTCGGCCAAGTTGGGTGCCGGAGGGTCCTACATGACATGACAAGTTGTCTTAATGCATCTAGGATGCCGCTCGGCAGCATCCAAGACCCAGCTCGGGTCGAGCTGTGTGCCAAGCGGACAATTCTTGGGCCCAGTCGCGGCCTGTTTGTTACAACAGTGTATTTGTGGCTTTCAGATCATGTTTTGGACCAATTTCGACGCGAAAAAGCCTGAAGAACAGCCCAAGGTATAAAATGGGGAATAAACACACAATTGAGGGAATCCACTCACAATCCATACCACATCCATCGAAAATCACCTCTCCCCATATAGATTCAGATCTGATTAGATCTTCCATCCATCTTCAAGAGGGTTCCAAGTGTTAATTGATGGAGATCGGACAATTGGAGAGATGGAGAAGGAAGGCCCAACTACGCTTACACTAGGGTTTCACTATTCTTATCTTTCTCTTTCTTTTGTCTTGATTTCTAATATGAATTGCATAGCCATGAGTGTTGTTTGTAACCTCATGAGCTAGTTTTCTTAAACAATTCTAAGGTTTGATGGTTTGATTTAATTAATTTGGGGATATAGATCAAAGATTGGGATTTTATGCAGTTGATATTCTGATTTTACTTATTTTATTCAGACTTGCTTTTCTGCTTCATAACGTCTTCATAATATATTCATGACATCCGCTATAATGCTTGGATTATTATGTTAGCTTGTGTGCGTTCATGATTGATATTGTCTATCTGTTAGGGGTTGAAGTAGTTCCGCTATAAACACTTTAATTCCATGACTGGTAAATCGGATATTTGAATTGTTTAGTGGAACAATGCAATTAGACATTCAAGTAGGAAGTGAATAAAGCCTTGTAGTACTTCCAGAAAATATCTTGTTAGTCGAACTTACCATCCTAAGGTATTGTTGTTTGCTTTGATTAGTATCTAGGAAGGAGGCTTGGTAATATTCGCGCACCTTAGGATTTAAACCAGAATATACTGTTAGCTTTGAATTGGATCATATCTGGTGGGTTAACGGGATTAAGTGGTATATTTTCATTGAAATTGCATGAATGAACAATTGAAGGTCTAGTAACCCGAATTAATTGGTCTTATACCTGATACCTTAGAACTGTTCAGTATTTAATATTTCAGCAATTAGATAATTAAATTCTCAAAACTTTGGAAATTGGTTACTTAATTTTGATTAGATAGTAATCTAGATTAAATAAATAATTAGCTGTCTCAGTGGGATCGATAATTTAACTTGGGTACTTACTGCTACGATTGACATCCTTATACTTGAGGATTAAATTGGAGTGCGCAGAATACGCCTATCAAGTATACACTTTAATTAATAAGGGTACACAATTTTGTTCTAAAGGGTATACACTTTTATTTATTAATTTTTATTTTTTTCTGAAAATAAAGGGTACACGTCTTTATACTAAATGGTACACCATTTAATATTAAAGGGTATCTAGGCACACGGTGAGCACACGTGTTCCCGAGAACACACAAGTTTTTGCCTAAAAGTCATCACTTTCTGTCCGTCTCACGTAAGCCCTTACGTGAGACTGTCTCACACAAGTCTTTATCAATTATAAATTGAATAATAATATTAATTGATTATTAATTAATTTTAATTTTTTTTTACATGTACAAAAAAATTATTATTTATATACCATATAAATTTTAAATTAATTTGGATATAAAATGTCACGTAATATTATTTCACACACCGTAATTATTTGATATTGCATTGTAATTTAAGATATGAAAATATATTCATACTAAAACTTACAAGAAATATAAATCTACACTCCATATATTAAAAAAATAAGAATTAAATATTTTAATAATTTAAATAAATCATGAATATTTAATTTATATAATTTAAATTAATAATACATGTAACAGAATAAATATAAGTATTAAAATAATAATCTTTTTAATACTAAATAATTTTCGCAGAATTTATACTAATTTAAGTATAAATAATATAATTATTAATAGCAATACTCCTATGAATTCATTTCACATACTATCGTTTTCATTTTTTATTTAGATATATTGATAGATTTTCTCACTTTCATTAAATAAAATATAACTTTCTATTGTAATTTGTTAATGATATACTAGTTCATTAGACTATTACTATTATTTTTTATCAATTAATTTTTTTTTTGGCAAAAGTTCCTGCGTCGGTACATATCGTGTCCATGGGAACACAACTCTCCCCCTCCATATTTTATTTAAACCTATGTAATGCTAGAGGTTTAAATTACAAAGGGGCACGAAAATTGCAAAAGAACACGGTGTCCCCGGGAGCACAATAACCTCACACTTTTTTGTTACAATATAATCATTTTTTATCTGTCTCATAAAACTCATTTCGTGAGGTGGTCCCTCACAAATGTATGTCAATTACTTATTTTATTATGTAATAAATTATTATTTATGTAAGATTAAAATTTATAGTTGGTTGAATTGAATAATATATTATAAATTTGTGATATACACCCACAGTCATGTATTAGTTTACGTTGAGATATAAAATTAAAATATGTTATGTGTGATATGTGAGGTTACCATTTTTTATAATTAAAATGTATTTTGAGGTAATAAAATTTATGTGTTCATTTTTTTATGGTACATATTGTAATTCTTAAAGTTAATGTTCTACAAACAGATATGAAAATACCATGAAATAGAACATCACAGAATTGAAACGGGAAGACCACGTCTTTCCCTCAAAACCATCCATTAGATTACAACACGACTTTGACAACAACTTGACAACCCTATCACAGCTACTTGTCTCGTTTGAATCTAACTCTAGTTTTTCGTGATGTTCCAATATGTTTCAATATTGATACAAGATTTGGTTTTATGTTCAAATAAATATAAGAATATTGGCCTAGTTTAATTTATTGTAAGTAAGGCTTTGAAATTCTTATTTAAGTTAGGAGATCTTTCATCATTATAAGGTAGTGAATCATCTAATATTCCTATTTGGTTAGTGGAATAAAATTAAATTAAATTGGGGAGATAGTTAAATGTCGTTTAATTAAATTAAATATTTTAATATTTATTTAATTAGTCTAGTAATTTTCAATCTAGTCAATCGAAGCATCATGTTGCCATAGCAGCCTCTGTGTGTGAAGTACGACTTTATTGAAATTACATAGATGGGTGTGTAATTATTCATGTGTTCTGTGTTCGGCCCACAGGTAGGCACAGTTTGACAGAATAATAACACACATGTGATAATAAGTATGTGATAATTATTTGGATTATTCATGTGAACATGAGTCGGTTCACAGATAGACTCTTGTTTGACAGAACTTATTGTCAATACTTGATTGTTGCACCAAGATTACCCCTGCAGTTAATTTTTTGTCCACAGACGAGGTTAATGTTGCACAAGGTGTCTTGTGATGGGTCCCCAATTAATAATGTTGTATAAGTGTATCTTCATGCGGGTATTGATCGGCCCACAGGTAGATTAATATTTGGCAGAAATACACAAGTACCTGTGGTGGTAAATACGTGACAATTATTTGGTTTGACATGTGAGTAATAAGTCGGCCCACAGGAAGGCTATTGCTTGACAGTTTTATTGTCAGTATTTGACTACTGCATGAGAGCATCATTTAAATTAGTATTTTTTGTCCAAAGACTTGATACTAATATTGTGCTCGAATCTTTAAGATGATTCTAATTTATTTAAATTTTGAAAGATTATAAAGTTAAGTGCAAGCATGATAATTATTTTGCATTAATTCTCTGTATAATTAAGAAGTCTGCTAATTAAGTTTTCCATATATCAACAACAAAATCATACTTGATGAGTGAACTTCCACAATAAGGATGAGACTAATAAGTTAAACTTAATATCAATAAAGTATAAGGGCAATACAAGAAATCCCATTAAGAAAGCTGCTAATGACAACTAAAGTATAACCTTTTGTTTTCTCCTAAAGGCCTGTGGAATTGTCTTATAATACACTGCATTAAATTATTCAGTATGCATGGTGCAGTTAAAAGACATAATTGAACTCCACAACATATGGTCACTAATGTGAGAAATACTTAAGATTGCAGCTTATGGTCTCAATAAGTTTTTAACCAAAGTAGTTGTGAGAACTCTTTGAGTTTCACATATGGTGATGTCCAACTAAAGCTAGATCATTGGGATCTACTAAAGACAATTGGACTCAAATAAATGTAAGCTACTTTATTGGTTATGAATAAAAATAAAAGTTTATGATCCAATTAATCGGATCATATTTGAGACGGGTAATACGGTATTCTGTGAGGATGTTGATTTGGGGGAAAAATAATATTAGAGACATTGTCTTTGAGGGGGAGTCAATACAGTCCCTACTTAAACTTTTAGAAATTATGTAAATTCAGAATATCAATGGGACAATATCAATAATATTTAAGGTATAATAAAATCAACAACCTCAAGAATTAATGTCACAAAGAAAACCACTAGAGTTGGGAGAAAATCAATTCGGATAATTATGCAGTTTTCTCCTAAATAAAAAGGGCACTATGGAATTAATGGTAGAACATTCAAACAATGTTTATCAAACCATGCAAGGTCCAAATACTCGAAAGTGGGTTAATGCCATAAGTTATGAGTATAAATCAATACAAGATTATTAGGTTTGCATCTTGATAAAGGATTATACTCTAAAGGGAAGGAAGGCATTGTTTTGAGATAATTGTGATATTATTAGTACATTTTAATCTTGAATCATTTAGATAGATGTAAAGATAAAGTTCCTTGATGGCAACATGATACGATATTATAAGTTTAAGAACCAAAAGGAAATCCATCTATGCATTCAAGAAAACTTTCCCGTAAAGGAATCACAATCATCATCATGCAGTTTTTGTCTCATTTGGTTTTGATACAAATGTAGATGATTATGCGATTCAGTGGGAGAATGTTTAAATTAAACTAAGGGAGACAAGTGAAGTCTCAATAAGGTGCCCTAAAGTTAAACTAAAGATTTAAGAAATGTAGAAATATTCTATATGTTTTGGCTATTGGAAGTTGTTGTATGATGAGGTCTCTACAAGACCTAATTTGACTTATGTTGTTGGTATATTAAGTAGACATTTAAGTAATTATAGTATGGATCTTTATAAAGTATTTACAGAGAATTAATGATAACATACTTGCACATCAGGTATCAGATTTGTTAAAGATCATGAGGAATTCTGATTCAGAGTTTGTTGGATGCCAATATAGTATGAGATCCACTTCAGGCTACATCTTCTGTTGGTCTGGAGAGCTATACAAGTAAAAGTATTAAGCAAACACTTTAGCTCATTAACCATGACAATAGAATCAGTATCACACTAATGGGCATTCAAACATGAAATAAAGGTTGCGAAGATTTGTCACATAAAGTTCATTATGACAGTTAGTTCGCAGTAAAGTATTAGCAACAAGAGTTCTTATAAGTCAAGCATATTGACATAGAATTCTTGGTTAAATAAAGTGTTTTGTGTGGATAAAATTTTAGTAAAGCATATTATGATAGATCCTAAATTCGGATCCGCTATTTATGTATTCAACGCCCTGTAATTTTTATGAGCTAGCTACTCATATGGGTGTTATATGGTTTTAGAATACATTGGTTTAGTGGGAGTCTATATTTATTGCTCTTTAAAGTTTCAAGACACTTTGATTTGGATAATTCAGTTTTCTGCAGAATAAAGTTCATGGCTTTGAATTCATTGTGAATTCACTTAAGTAATTTCATTTTGTAATATTTTACATTATGGATTGATCTCACTAAGGATTAAAGTTGGACCAGTTGGAAATAGACATGATGTTGATCACATTTGACATGTAATTTCCATGCTACTCACCATATTTGATCTATGTCATTGAGTATATTGATATGGTAATTGTTGGGGTTTAATCACGATTTATAATGTGGTGAATGCCGCGGTAATTTCATATTAGTATATGAGATGGACCAGATTGTTAAGTATAGCCTGAAGAGGAATAGCATAAAGTTGCGCAACTGAGGACTCTTGATATAATTGCTAACGGAAAATATATAGCCCAAGTGGGAGATTGTTGGAAATTTATTAATTTCCATTATAATCTAATTGTGGGCAATATATTATTATGCAATTATATTAGCTATTCAATTATTTTATGGACTTAATTAAGTGATCCAATTAAGGTTAAAAGTCCATGGGCTATAATAATAATTAATATGGGCCAAATGAGTAGATACCCAATACTACGTGATTAGGTGATTATGGGTGGTCTAGTCAAGTAGTATATAAAGGTTACCCGGTTATGGTCCCCAATATACTAAGCCGCACATCGTCTTCCCTTCTCCCCATCGGGAGGAATTACTACGGTTCCCATAAGGAATAAGGAGGGCTTAGTTGAGGAAGGTCATATAACCACTGATCCTGAGTTCGTGTTCTGTGTTCCGCCTAGAGACTCATTGGATCAGGTACGCTTCCGCTTTATGGTGTAGATCTTGTTAATCATAACAGGGTTAAGGTTTCATGGATTAATTTCCAACACTTTAATCAAAGCTCTCTCGACATCCTCCTTATCCTCTTGAATCTCCCAATATATAAGCATGTGAACTCTGCACTTGTTAATTTGAAATCTCTTCCAAAAATAATCACTTCAATCTCTTTCCTTGTGAGACTCAATCAATATCCTTCTAACATTCAAATCTATTATACAAAAAACAAACACGTTTTGCAAATTATGTGCTCATGACATAATTTTAAACACAGCACATTATTGTGGAACAAGATGAAAATTGAAATTGTACAAATAAACTTAAAAAGAATGAAGTAATACACAATTAATTATAGAATATTTAAAATTAAGTATTTCCGATGTAAGAAAGTGTAAAGTACATCTCTCAAAAAGAGGAGCAGGTCTATTGTATAGAAGAAGCACAACCGGTCCATGGCTGACCATTTCCCTGGTTCTTTCATTGCATTGATAGAAGAAGAACTATAATTTTATAAAATGAAAATATAAAATTAAAATTTAAAAATAATTTGAAATTGAAAAAAATAAATCTTCATTAATAATATATTTTAAATTATAATTTTATTTAAAATATATAATACGTTAATTATATATTTTTTATTTAATAATACTCCCTCCGTCTCTGAAAAGTCTGCACACCTCTTTTCGGCACGGAGATTAAGAAAGTGATAACTTTTAGGGGTATAATGGTATTTTTATGTAATATATAAATGATAAAGTATGGTAGGTAGAGATGGTTTTTTTGTAATTAAAGTGTATGGGAAAGGGTGATTGTTTTTTACTTTTTGCTTTTTTTGGGATGTGCAAACTTTTGTGGGACAGCCCAAAATGGAAAGTGTGCCAACTTTTCAGAGACGGAGGGCGTATATGATTTTATATCACTTAAAATTATCTCAAATAAAAGAGATTAAAGAAAAATAAAGTACTCCACCTAAAATTTATTCTAGATAAAAAAAAAAGTGCACTTAATTAAAAAAATCATAAATGGTACTTGGTGAAAAAAGAAATAAAATATTTGAATATAAAATTAAAAAGTTATATTTTATTATCTTTATAATAATATCGGAGAGTTTTTGAGATGATGATGCAGCATCCCTCAAAAGCCTCCGTGCTGACGTGTCGTTCACACAATTTTTTGATTTTTTATTTAATCTTTTTGTCCCACCTTCCTTTTTGATTATTAATTCTCCGTGTTTTTGAGATGATGATATGACACACCTCAATTAATTTAGTGATTTACTTTTTTAATTTTTTTATTTAATCTTTTTGTCTCACCTTCCTTTTTGATAATTAATTCTCTGTGTTTTTGAGATGATGATGATATGGAATCTTCAATTAAATTTAAAATGATTAACATTAATTGTGCAACTTCAGTTCATCAATTTATATTCAACTTGCTTTAATTAAGCCTAATATAATTAACATTAATTATTTCATTCAACTTTAATGAATTTAAAATCTTTAATTTATTACACATTCTTTTTAAAATCTTTAATGGTTTTTTTCAATAAAATTTATCTCCTAGATAATGTGTCATTTTTACAATTTTTTGGAATTTTAATATTCTTTTTTATGTATGCGGGATATTAAATTTAAAAAAATACAAAATCATACTGAACTAATTAAAATATAAATAAATTAATAAAAAATATATATATATATATACCTCATGAATTTGAGAATCGAAAAAAAATATAATTAACATCAATTATTCAATTCAACTTTAATGAATTTAAAATCTTTAATTTATTACACGTTCTTTTTAAAATCTTTAATAATGATTTTTTTCAATAAATTTAATCTCCTTTTTCATTATTAATTCTCCATATTTTTGAGATGATGATATGACACCCCTCAATTAATTTAGTGATTTACTTTTTTGATTTTTTTTATTTAATCTTTTGTCCCACCTTCCTTTTTTGATAATTAATTCTCCGTGTTTTTTAGATGATGACGATATGGAACCCTCAATTAAGTCTAAAATGATTAATATTAATTATGCAACTTTAATTCAATAAATTTATATTCAATTTGCTTTAATTAAGCCTAATATAATTAACATTAATTATTCAATTCAACTTTAATGAATTTAAAATCTTTAATTTATTACACGTTCTTTTTAAAATCTTTAATGATTTTTTTCAATAAATTTTATCTCTTAGATGATGTGTCATTTTTACAATTTTTTGTGATTTTATTATTCTTTTTTTATGTTTCCTTATTTGATAAAAATTCTTTTTACTTGATTGTGATCAAATAATAAATAGATGCTGATTTCATGAAACTGACATTTATATTTAATGATGATTTTAATGTAATTTAGTATTTATATTTTGTTTGTGTATATATACTTGATTCAAATTGAGGTGAAATCACACATTAGTATTTCACATTTTCTCTATCTCTATAGATCATTGCTATACTTTTTATATTTTATTAATTTGGTCTAAACTGATTTAGTTCTACTTCTATGCTTTTGAGGTTATTTGCATTTATAATGTATTTAGTAATTTTTTAAAAGAATTATTTTTGATATAATTCTCATTCATAATTTTTATTCGTTTTTTATACTTAATTTAGTAAAATGTGTTGCCGCTTTGGAAGATTCACCTCCTAGGAATGCAAAAGTTCCAGACAAGAATGAGAGAAAGAAGAATGAATAATCAAATTCAAAATTTCAGACACAATTCAATTTGGTTGTTCTAGACCATAATCATGTATATATATATATTTTTTTATTTAATCTTTTTGTCCCACCTTCCTTTTTTATTATTAATTCTCCTTGTTTTTGAGATGATGATATGGTACCCCTCAATTAATTTAGTGATTTATTTTTTTAATTTTTTTTATTTAATCTTCTTGTCCCACCTTCCTTTTTTGATAATTAGTTCTCGATGTTTTTGAGATGATGATAGGGCACCCTCAATTAATTTAGTGATTTACTTTAGTTAAGTCTAAAATGATTAACATTAATTATGCAACTTTAATTCATCAATTTATATTCAATTTTCTTTAATTAAGCCTAATATAATTAACATTAATTATTCAATTCAACTTTAAAGAATTTAAAATTTTTAATAATAATTTTTTTTCAATAAATTTTATCTCCTAGATGATTTACAATTTTTTGTAATTTTAATATTTTTTTTTATGTTTCCTTATGTGATAAAAATTCTTTTTACTTGATTGTGATCAAATAATAAATAGATGATGATTTCAAAAATCTGATTGACATTTATATTTAATGATGATTTTAATATAATTTAGTATTTATATTTTGTTTGTGTATATATACTTGATTCAAATTGAGATGAAATCACACATTAGTATTTCGTATTTTCTTTGTTTCTATAGATCATTGTTATACTTTTTTATTTTTTTATTTTGTTAAACTGATTTAGTTCTACTTCCATGCTTTTGAGGTTATTTGCATTTATAATGTATTTAGTAATTTTTTAAAAGAATTATTTTTGATATAATTCTCATTCATAATTTTTATTCATTTTTTATACTTCATTTAGTAAAATGTGTTGCCGTTTTGGAAGATTCACCTCCTACGAATGCAAAAGTTCCAGACAAGAATGAGAGAAAGAATGAATAATCAAATTCAAAATTTCAGACACAATTCAATTTGGTTGTTCTAGACCATAATCATGTATATATATTTTTTTTTTATTTAATCTTTTTGTCCCACCTTCCTTTTTTATTATTAATTCTCCTTGTTTTTGAGATGATGATATAGTACCCCTCAATTAATTTAGTGATTTACTTTTTTAATTTTTTTATTTAATCTTCTTGTCCCACCTCCTTTTTTTTATAATTAGTTCTCGATGTTTTTGAGATGATGATAGGGCACCCTCAATTAATTTAGTGATTTACTTTAGTTAAGTCTAAAATGATTAACATTAATTATGCAACTTTAATTCATCAATTTATATTCAATTTTCTTTAATTAAGCCTAATATAATTAACATTAATTATTCAATTCAACTTTAAAGAATTTAAAATTTTTAATAATAATTTTTTTTTTCAATAAATTTTATCTCCTAGATGATTTACAATTTTTTGTAATTTTAATATTCTTTTTTTATGTTTCCTTATGTGATAAAAATTCTTTTTACTTGATTGTGATCAAATAATAAATAGATGATGATTTCAAGAAACTGATTGACATTTATATTTAATGATGATTTTAATGTAATTTAGTATTTATATTTTGTTTGTGTATATATACTTGATTCAAATTGAGATGAAATCACACATTAGTATTTCGTATTTTCTTTGTTTCTATAGATCATTGTTATACTTTTTTATTTTTTTATTTTGTTAAACTGACTTAGTTCTACTTCTATGCTTTTGAGGTTATTTGCATTTATAATGTATTTAGTAATTTTTTAAAAGAATTATTTTGATGTAATTATTTGCACTTATAATGTATTTAGTAATTTTTTAAAAGAATTATTTTGATATAATTCTCATTCATAATTTTTATTCGTTTTTTATACTTAATTTAATAAAATGTGTTGCCGCTTTGGAAGATTCATCTCCTACAAATGCAAAAGCTCCAGACAAGAATGAGAGGAAGAAGAATGAATAATCAAATCCAAAATTTCAGATATAATTCAATTTGGTTGTTCTAGACCATGTATATTTTCATTTTCTGTAAATTATTATTTATTTACTTCTTTATTCTATATTTTTTTCTTTTTTAATTAATTTGAAATACTTTTATTAGATCTTAATATTCATTTTTTTAATTTATGAATTATTAAAGAATCATCATTATTGCAATCACATTTTATATACACTTACTATTATGTAGAGTACATTTTTTTTCTTTAAAATGTCCTAAATAACTAATCAAATTATATAAAATTTAGATTTCCATATCTACAATAAATTTTCTACTTAATGTATCGGTTCAGATCTCCTGTTACATTTTGGTGTTACATCTCCCGTTACAAACCATTCATACGTGTCACTTATCTAACGCGTGTAACAGGAGATGTAATACTAAAATATAACATGATATCCAAGATCTTAATATTCATTTTTTTAATTTATGAATTATTAAAGAATCATCATTATTGCAATCACATTTTATATACACTTACTATTATGTAGAGTACATTTTTTTTCTTTAAAATGTCCTAAATAACTAATCAAATTATATAAAATTTAGATTTCCATATCTACAATAAATTTTCTACTTAATGTATCGGTTCAGATCTCCTGTTACATTTTGGTGTTACATCTCCCATTACAAACCATTCATACGTGTCACTTATCTAACGCGTGTAACAGGAGATGTAATACTAAAATATAACATGATATCCAAGATCTTAATGTATGTACCACCAATTATTTTTACTTTTAAAGTTATTTAATTTTAATTGAAATTAATTAATTAATATTTTTATTAGGGTCACTTACTAAGGGCACACAAAAAAATGCATAATTGCTTTAAATTACATGACTCAACATACTATTACTCATAACTACACAATTATGACTGTAATACCATAAATACCCCTATATATTTGCACAATTTGTCTGCACAAATTGATTTTGCACAATTTGGTTCTGCACAATTTTATTTTGCACAATTGTTCTGTACAATTTTTTTTTTGCACATTTTGTTTGCACATTTTAAATTCCGGTAGCAGGCGGCGGCGGTCAGTGACTGTCAACGCCGGTGAGTGGGTGAGGGGTAGGGTTGTTGATTTAAAAGTGTATGGAGTATAAGGTTATATTTGGTATTTTACTTTAATATTTTGTATGTGAGAGTAATTATTTAAATTTCATATATCTAATAGTAATTTAGGTTAAAAATGTGTATCTATTGGTGATTAACCCTTATTATTCTTATTATATAAACACAATGCAATATTTTTTCCCTCAAAAGCTTTCATGCTGTGGTGATTAACCCTTATTATTATTACTAGCATTTGACCCGTGCGTTGCACGGGAATAAGTTATCACAATATTATTAAATTTTATTTAATAATTAAAATTCTATTTGAATTGAAATATATTATGTGTATGTAACTATTAATTTTTTTATATTATTTAAATTCTACGTTATTATATTTGAAATTTTTAATATCTCAAACTTATAAGTTGTGATATGGTGATTGGAGTACTTTATTCTTCCTACGAATGTTGTTACATTTACTGTGTTGTGTGTGGCTCCATGGAGATATATTGATTGTTTAGTGTATGCCTCATTTATCAAAAATAAAAAATGTAACAATATTTGCGAGACGTCTTATTTAGTAAAATGTAACAACACTAATTGGACAATATATTCCCTTCGTACCACCCAATTTATATTAAAAAATATATTCTCTTCGTCCCATGAGTGTTGTCACATTTTATTAAATAATGCATCCTAAAAATATTGTTATATTTTTCTTTTGATAAATAATACACAGACAAAATAATTAATATACATTCATGGAACAACGCACAACACTGATACAATTACCCACTATACTATACTATACATTAAAATATTATCTATATTTTTCAGTCCACTACACATTAAACACATGATATATAAAATGTATCCGAAAATACGTTTTCTATAGTATATAAAGTTCACAAAAAATATATACTTCCCCCATCCCGCAAATATTGTTATATTTGACAAAAATTATACATATACCCCATATTTATTATGTATGACCTAGATTGATAAATAAAAAATATGACATTAATTTATAATTTAAAATTTTAAACAAAACACTTGTTAATAATAATAATAATATGCATGGCATAAATTGATAAAAGACAAAAATTAATTTATAATTATCTATTAAAAATAACATTAATTATAATTTAATAATTAAACAAATATATTCCCTTCATCCTACCCAATTTGTATTAAAAAAATATATTTCCTTAGTTCCATAAGTGTTGTCACATTTTACTAAATATAATGCGTCCCACAAATATTGTTACATTTATATTTTTGATAAATGAGACCCATACCGAAATAATTAATATATCTTCATGGGACCCCCACACAATACTAATAAGTACCCACTATTCATTCATGGGACCCCCACACAATACACAATGCAATATTTTTTCCCTCAAAAGCTTTCATGCTGATGTGTCGTTCACATAATTTTTTGATTTTTTTATTTTTATTTCTTTACAATTTTTTATTTTTTTATTTTTATTTCTTTATTTTCTCTTTGTCCCAACTTTCTTTTTTTATCCCACCTTCTCCGTTATATTTTCATTAATTATTATTAATAATTAATAAATTTGACTTTCCAAGTATAATTTTTACTAATTAATATAATTTGACTTTGTCCCACATTCCTGTCATTCATAAAATTATTTATGAATTAATATTCAAGGAAATTATACAGGCCCTAAGATGTACCCAATTTTGTAGGCCCACAGATAAAGATGGAAAAATGGCCACTTAGATAAGACCATTCAAAATTGACCAAATAAATAATTAACATATTCTGAACTTTTAATCCAGTATGTAAATCAGGTGAATGCAAATTTTGTGTCAAGAAAAGAGGAAACAAAAAAAAAAAAAGGTGTTTATCTGACTTTAAAAAAAAAAGAAGATTAGCAGAAAATGATGCATTTTCTTTGCAAACGCTTTCTTATGAACAACAGGTCTCAAATTCTTGTTCCATCCCATTTATCGTCCAGAATCCTAATGATGAAACTAAAGTTGTTTCCTCAAGAAAATAAGTTTGCCAGAGAAGGTCAAGTAATTTCATTCTCAGCTATAAAACAGAACCACCACATGAGACAAAAACGATTTGATAAACATTCACACTCAAACAGTTAAATTATCATGCTTGGAGGATAATATGCCTGCTGATACAAAAAATTGTGTCGATGAACCAGATTCCACCAAAATCTTCAAAATAGGTTGAATTCCAAAATAAATGCTTCTCCCGTCGACTTGGAATAAAGATTATCGTACAGTAAATTTAGAGCATCATAGAGATTACCTGACCATTAAGAAGGCCACGAGGAAGCTCAACAGAATTCCCAGCAATAACACATTGAACAATCTGAGCTGCAAGGACTTGTTGCTGATGCAAAGCAAGTATAAGATTGTCCAAAATCAGATTGGTCATCAAGTTGAGAATGGTGTAATAGATAGGAAGAAAATGTCAGATAAAATCATAGAAGTGTACTAACATTTTCATCCCCTAGGTGCCCAGTTATATGGTCAACAAAGAGCTGAAAATGGAGAGGATTTGCAGAGCTGCTACCAACACTCAATCCCGATATAAAAACAACAAATTTATCATCACCTGATCCATGAGGCCAATAAGTAAATTTAAAAAACATGTACACAATATCCAGGCAATGGAAATTTACAGAGAAGATACAATTATAAGAAATTACTGCAGACTTTATAAATAAAAGAGGAAGAAACATCCACTTAATCATTGTATCATCATTCCATTTTTCTTGTGATATTTTCATAAAGGTTGTGGTTGTTGGCAATTGGATCGTGCGGTTCAACGTGATCCGTTTAGGTTATCAGGTAAACAGTAACAGCGGAAGCAATAAAACGTTTACCGTACTTCTGGGTTGGTGTAGAGGATGAATCGCTGCAGAGAACTACCTCTCGATCTTCTGCAGTATGTCCCAAGTTGAATCCTGCTATTGTGTGGGCAACAATCTGCAGGATTCTCTCAATCTGTTCCTGATCCTTTCCCTTCTACGTAAGAGGCGCAGACTTCGGGTTAACAGGAACTGAGATAACTTATTTATAAGGGCTACTGCAGGGACCAGGAGGAGAAATTGGGCTGGGCCTCAATTGAATTTAATTAACCAAGCTTAGCCCAAAGCTTTTAATTAAATCCAATAATAATAATATAGTCCACTAAAATATTATTATTGCACTACCCATCCAATCCCAAATTATGTTCTGGGCTCCTTCTTATTATAAGCCCGATAGTCTCCCCATGTTTAAGATATTCAATGTCCATTAATTAATTAAGTTACTGACAACTCTAATTAATTAATATCTCGTCCGAGAGTAGTACCACTCAACCTTTTTATCATGCCGGAAATTAATCCACTTGCAAGATTTACATGATAAACCTTATGAGCTCCTCAAGGGGACATCATCAACCTATGACGGACATGGATTCCTTCTACAATCAACAGCACACCATAGATACAGCACTACTTCCCAACTCACCGAGTTTGTTGATTTAATACTTATAAATCTCACCCATTGATGAATCAAAGAAATATATACTGCCCTACGTGTCGAGGTTATTGTATAGGGATTAAGAGTACGAACTACCATAATAACAGAGATCAAGTTCTTCTATAAGTCAGTATAAGTCGAACGATCTCAGGCGGTCCTGCTCAATACACACAAGTGCACTAATGTGATTCTATAGCCAAGACAAGCTAATACCAAACCACACTACAACCATACCGATAGAGAGTCCCCGTCTATCTCAGTTGTGAGCATCTGTTTATACTTTATAAGGAAACCGATAACATGATCTTCCGCGTGTTGTCGCACAACATATTATCTACAATATAAAGTAAATGGACTATTGCATCATGCATATAAAATAAATTATAAGATGCAATCATTTGATCAATGATTCTCATTTCAAATATTGTTATAACATTGTTCATACTATAGCTAGGCTTTTAGTATACAATCCAACAATCTCCCACTTATGCTAAAAGACTATGCTGTCATGTCTTCTGCCATACATCTGATTCCTACTCCCACTACACGACCATTAAAAGCTCTCGCCTTAAGGTCCTTGTAAATGGATTTACTAGGTCATCATCCGATGCAATCTAGGCGACAACAACCTTCCCCTCATCATACGATTTCTCGTAACAGGTGGTACTCGCGCTCCATGTGTTTAATTGCCTTATGGACTTGTGATTTCTTCAAGTTTGCAACTGCACCAATATCAATAATGTAAATTGTGATATCCTTGGGCAAACTTAGAAACACTTCGAAGTCCATCTTGAAGTTTCTAGAGTCACATAGATACTTTGGCAGCCTCATAGGCTCCAATTCATCATCTTTCCATGATGGAGTCCGGAGTCTGAAATATATTTCTATATAACACTCCTCCACATTATGACTCTACTTCCTAAAATTAAACACATAACCTTTGAGGAGAATTTACTACCGTCCAATCTGACTAAAAAATTCGAATCTACGTAATCCACAAGAAGCAGTGAATCTGTCCAGTAAGTTCATATATAATTTCCAGTCCTTCTCAGGCACTTTATATATGTCTTACTACAGTTCATCATTCTTGATCCAGGTTACGTTGATACCCACTGTTCTGCATACAGCAAAATAGTTATCCAACTTCGTTCATAGCATTCCATGAATAAACTCATCCGATGGGGAGGAAGGCTCTAATACCGACGCGTAAGTCTATTCACATGCTAAATGAGTATGGACTGTATCATTTTATGAAACTTGAGATAAGCATAATATCATTTCTTGTGATCCGTATTACCGTGATCAAAAGGATGTATTTTGCCTTTCTTAAGTCCTTCATCACTACCGCTTTATTTACCGTACCCATACGCCCGATAATACTCTTTCATTGTCTCCAATGAGCAAGATACTATCTACGTATAGTACAAGAAATACCACCACGTTTCCGTCACTCTTTACAACACACAAGACTCATCCGCTCATTGATTTAAATCCATGCCACTGGATTATCTAATCAAAACAGATGCTTCACGATCTTAAAACTTGCTTTAGTCCATCGCTGGACACTTTTAAGCTTACTATCAAAATGCTATTAGTACTTTGCAATGAATTACTCTGGTTGCTTCACATAGATGTTTTCCTCAAGACTTCCAATCAGGAAAGCTGTCTTGACATCTATTTACTGTACCTCATAATTTAATATGAGCAGCAATAAATAAAAGAATCCGGATCAATTTAAGCATAGCTACCAGCGAATATGTTCCCTCATAATCGAACCATTTCTTTCTGAGTACATCTTTTCGCAACAAGCTTTGCTTCCAAGATTTTCACCTTTCCGTATGATCCTCTTTTATTTCCTATGATCACTTGTAATGGTTTTTACACCATTTAGTGGTCATACAAGTTCCCAGACTTAATATAGAATCCGTAGATTCTAATTCAACGTACATTGCAACTTACTAAGATTCCGCATTTTAATCTTGTAGTGCTACGTCGTATCCGTGGGATAATACCATGTTCACTAGGGATCAAGTCTCACGACTCTCCCAAACATATATTTATGAGTTGTCACACAACCCTCCCACTACGACAAGGCACTACATGTAATTGTGTATCAGACGTGACACGCGATGCAGTTTACCTTGTGGTATATCCTCTTGTACACTTGGTACTTATACTTAGTGTTTTCCTCTCACTTCCTTTAGAACAACTTATACATGGGCTTGTGATTTATTACATAGTCCTTTTCCAAAAAATCTAGTGTTTGTGTTGACAATCACCCTTCGATCTTTTGGACTAAATAAATCACTCTCCATTTTTCTAGGATATCCCATATACAGATAAACGTTTCACGAATTACTGTATCTAGGGCATGTCCATAAAATGAATTTAATTATTCCAAATAATTCATCATCTATCTAATCATAACCATAAGAGTCTTATACCTTCTACCCACCACACCATTCAGCTGGGGCATGCCCGGTGTAGTTACCTTGAGATTTAATCTCAACTTCTGATTATTAGTTCCTAACTATCCCTTGAGGTATTCGCCATCACGATTAAATCGTAATGACTTAATATATTTTCCATGACGCTTCACTGTACCAGCCTTTCAATTCTTGAATTAATCCAAGAACTTAGACATGCAGTGCATCAAATAAATATATTGATATCCAGAATAATGTTCGAATATTCATAACCACCTCTCGCCCGGATAATGTTAGGTTCGCTTGAATCAGAATGAACTAATTCCAACATATATATCTTTGGCTCTAAACCCCACAGCCTTGAAAAGACAGTTAATCATTTTTACTTCCAAGCAAGACTCGCAAGTCCGATAGTTTCCACTTCAGATAAACCTTACGGTTTATCGGCTATCAACTTTTGAATCCTACTCAGTAAAATGAATTAGTCATAGACGCCAAATGTATGTTTAGTTCATTTCCGAAGGTTCCTTTCTCTTACTTATATTAGAAGATGCATTATTTAATTACTATTTATTGCATCTGTGGGATGTACATGATTCAAGAGTATACTTTTTATCCACCAACGTACTTTAACGGATTATAGCCTCATTCCTCATTACTATGAGCATGTCATTTAAATGAAATGAAGTATCCATCCATTAATGCATAGAAACCGAAATTAAATTCTTTCTATGAAACGTACGTAAAGACAATTTCTCATAATCAATCGTTTATTCTTATCATGAGATAAATAAACAACTCCCACTGCAATAGTCACTACCTTTGTAGTTTTACCCATGTTATTAAAAATCTTATTTTTACTTAGTGATAAACATTTAGTGATTCCAGTATCTACATACTTCGAGTCAGTAGATGTCATCACTAATCATGTTTAAACCATTAGTAAATAAGATATTAAACTTGTTCAGATCATGATGAAAAATGGATTTATTTTGCCACATGTTTTGTTAGAAGTTTCCCACCATATACAATCTCTCGTATTTCAGGTAGAACTTGCTCAAAACATCCAGGCAAATTGTGAAGAATAAATTGATTTAGGTTTCCCTTTCAATTTCTATTCCAAGTTTTTCCAATTCATTCATCAATTGAACCATGATCTTCTGCCTTTTAATTTACTCAAGTATCCGAAGAGTTACATGAGACCATCATATTTCTATGAACCTCTCATCTCTTCACTAGAGACTTTAATAGGCATCATGAGACGTCCTTTGTGAGAATACACATGTATTTTCTTAAGCAGTAATTTTCAAAACCAAGATTCTTTTCTAATCATTTAATTTGGACAAGTAAATATAATGTCTTTTAGTTAACAATTAGTGAAATAAAATCATTCGAAATTCAGAGAATCACAATAAATTTACCGATCAAATCTTCGAATTTTATTCTTTTATATTGATTCCCTCAAAACAATATAAAATAAAATTCACCGACATCTCAAGCACCGTGAGTCTGCAAGCCACGATAGTGTGGACGTTTACAAACCCGAATATTTACAAGAGAAGGTTTTACCCATTAATTTCATTTGTCAACCTCACTTTATGACAAAATAATTAATAGTCGGTTTCTCTTTAGCCATGCAAATAAAAGCAGTGACTCCGATGGGGAGGATACTTATTATTTACATCTAAGTGTACACCATTATTTGACCCCAAGTCCGCGGCCCAAGCTTGTGTGCCTTACAGATAGAGAAGTACACACGCGCTCGGATAACTTCCTACAGTCATCAATTACAAGTTTGTACCAGTGAACCACATATAAACTCATCCGATAGGGAGGAAGGTCTAAGCCAACGCGCAAGTTCATATGCATCACATTACAAACGTAATTATTTAATAAAGTCTGTTCCAGCAATCCATGAATAAACTCATCCGATGGGGAGGAAGGCTCTAATGCCGACGCGCAAGTCTATTCACATTACTAACAAACCAATAATGGAGGCCGCGGGAATTTATTACCAATCCCCTCTCCCACTTAGTTATTTAAACACCGAGGGTTTTTAACATGCATATAATATTCCAGAATAAAATATACAACTAAGACATGCTTCTATTAACAGTAATTTAAATAAATAAATCACATAGAATATGTCTTTCACATATACAACAATAATTGACAATTAAATCAATTAATCAGTTATATAACATTAATTAATTGCATAATTAGTGGATTAATTAAATGGGCCCTAGAGCATCAAATAAGCACAAAATGAGCAGCAGATTAATTAATTAATCATACTCATTATCTATGGCTCATAATCTTAGCCCAAAACTAAATTAATTCCACTAGCACAAAAAATCCATTAATAAAATTAATTAATCATGCTTGGCCCATTATCCACAATTAATTAAAAACAGGAGTGGCCCAGCAGCCCATTACCATTTTAATTAAAATTGAGCCCAATAGCCCAAAACCAAATTAAAATTAGAGCAGCCATAAGTGCAAGCCCAAGCAGCAGATAAGTCCAGCAATAAAAATTCCGAGCCCATCATCCATAAAATAGGCCCAACAGCCCATTTACATTTAATTAAAATTGGGCCCAAAAACCAGCTGAATTAATAAAACAACCCAAGCCCAAAACCAAATTAAATAGAATAGAGCCCATAATCCACAGCCCATTAGCATTTTAAATAAATTGGGCCTATAACCTTAATAAAATTGGGCCCATCCATTTCCATTTTATAAGAAAATGGGCCCAGCATCAAGATCATCTATGCTGCCCTAAAAAGAAACAGCCGCTGCTTCTCACACTGCCAGCCTTCTCCTCCGGTGGCCGCGCCAACAGCCTGCCCGGCTGCTGTTCATTGAGCAACAGCGCCACCGCCATCCTAGTCACCATCTGCTGCCGCTCGCTCGAGGCCACCATCAGCGCTGCCGCCGGAGACTACCGCATCCCGCGCCCGCCTTCCATCATGCCCGGAAGACACCCAGTCGACTGGAAGAGAGACACGATGAGGGCACCGAAATCCATCGCAACTCCATCTCCGACCGACTGAAGGTGCCCAATAAGCATCAGGCATAGGCCCCATCGGAGAACAAGCAAGTTCTACAGGAAGATACACCAGATCCGCTCGGAAGATGTGAAGACTCGCCGGCCTGAACCCACTGCAGCCTTGCTAGGAAACCTCGCCGTGGATCTCCTCCCAGTGGACTCGCCCAGGTCGCTGATCAACCGAGAGCTATGCTGGTTCCGTAACAGAATCTCCGGGGAAGAAGCTGCCACACTCGAAGGCCTACTGGATGGGCTGGATCGTCCAATCGATTCACCAGAAAACTGCCCAGAATCCTTGACAGCAACGATTTTCATACTTGCTTTCTTTCTGATGTTTTCTGGGTCGATGTCGCGCAGCAGCAGTCGTGTGTGTGTATGATCCGTTTGTATAGTCCAGGTGTACAATCGTAGACAAAAACGCGAAAGTCGTATTCTTTCACGTTGACCCCGTCACACATAGTGAATCCGTGTGTGGAGTTGCAGGCA
Organism: Pogostemon cablin; assembly: GCA_023678885.1. Lineage (NCBI taxonomy): Eukaryota > Viridiplantae > Streptophyta > Magnoliopsida > Lamiales > Lamiaceae > Pogostemon > Pogostemon cablin. Next base: position 4,148,698 of record CM043009.1, read on the forward strand.
TAAAAGTGTACAGCCAATAATGAATGCAGCATGAATACAGAGGATTACTTAAATAATACAAAATTATTCAAACCTTAAAACATGCTTTCAAAATCATGCGATTAATCCCAGATTAAAACATATAATCAAATAATCACTTAAAACCCAACCTTACGATTCACGTATCACCACGAAACCAACGCTCTGATACCAATTGTTGGCAATTGGATCGTGCGGTTCAACGTGATCCGTTTAGGTTATCAGGTAAACAGTAACAGCGGAAGCAATAAAACGTTTACCGTACTTCTGGGTTGGTGTAGAGGATGAATCGCTGCAGAGAACTACCTCTCGATCTTCTGCAGTATGTCCCAAGTTGAATCCTGCTGTTGTGTGGGCAACAATCTGCAGGATTCTCTCAATCTGTTCCTGATCCTTTCCCTTCTACGTAAGAGGCGCAGACTTCGGGTTAACAGGAACTGAGATAACTTATTTATAAGGGCTACTGCAGGGACCAGGAGGAGAAATTGGACTGTGCCTCAATTGAATTTAATTAACCAAGCTTAGCCCAAAGCTTTTAATTAAATCCAATAATAATAATATAGTCCACTAAAATATTATTATTGCACTACCCATCCAATCCCAAATTATGTTCTGGGCTCCTTCTTATTATAAGCCCGATAGTCTCCCCATGTTTAAGATATTCAATGTCCATTAATTAATTAAGTTACTGACAACTCTTATTAATTAATATCTCGTCCGAGAGTAGTACCACTCAACATTTTTATCATGCCGGAAATTAATCCACTTGCAAGATTTACATGATAAACCTTATGAGCTCCTCAAGGGGACATCATCAACCTATGACGGACATGGATTCCTTCTACAATCAACAGCACACCATAGATACAGCACTACTTCCCAACTCACCGAGTTTGTTGATTTAATACTTATAAATCTCACCCATTGATGAATCAAAGAAATATATACTGCCCTACGTGTCGAGATTATTGTATAGGGATTAAGAGTACGAACTACCATAATAACAGAGATCAAGTTCTTCTATAAGTCAGTATAAGTCGAACGATCTCAGGCGGTCCTGCTCAATACACACAAGTGCACTAATGTGATTCTATAGCCAAGACAAGCTAATACCAAACCACACTACAACCATACCGATAGAGAGTCCCCGTCTATCTCAGTTGTGAGCATCTGTTTATACTTTATAAGGAAACCGATAACATGATCTTCCGCGTGTTGTCGCACAACATATTATCTACAATATAAAGTAAATGGACTATTGCATCATGCATATAAAATAAATTATAAGATGCAATCATTTGATCAATGATTCTCATTTCAAATATTGTTGTAACATTGTTCATACTATAGCTAGGCTTTTAATATACAATCCAACAGTGGTTTATTCAGCCTGGATACTCTAAAGAAGCAGATTCAAATTATCACAAGTATGGCTTAGACCAGTGCATGTTATGATTGTAATTAACATGGGAATGATGATGCTCTTCTACCAGAAGTAAGTGGTAGCTCCATCTGTTGAGGAAGGCCTGCTTCCAAGATATCTTCAACCAGAAAATCTCCAGCCTCTGTTTCTTTACCATGCAATGCAACCACTAGACCTACAAACAGATCATAGAGTAGGGTTAAGACGAAAATCAATTTTTCAATCACTTCCCTCTCAACATCAAGATGCAGGCAATACTTTCTGGTACATAGTTCCAATTGCAGACCTTGTTTTAGTTGATCTATCTATTGTTATCTCAATTCATATGGTATAAACAGCCTCAAAGTAAGTAAAGTAGAATACAATGAGCATACCTGTCACATACACAGAAGGAAAAAGAGGGCTTCCACGAAGTTTCACTCTTCCACTTTCGTCTTCTAGAACTAAATAGTCGTCTGAATGCACAAAATTATGGGGTTTTACGAGTGGTGTTGCTGACCTCTGTGTTGAGACATATATTAAGTTAATGGACTCAACAACGAAAATAAATCTTATACTTTGGACAATAAAGAAATTCATACAATGTGATCAATAACAACCCCCAGTACCTCTTTTGAATACTCATCAAGTACAGAAGGTTTGAGCTTCATATGCTTATATAGGGTTCCTACAACAATACAATCTTTACCCTGTTCTAGTCCTAGCACCGTACAAACTGCAGAAACCAGAAGAGAAGCAATGCTGCCAAATTAGTCCACAGAGATTAAAAAAAAAAAAGCTAAACCATGCTTGTGAAGACACAAGATCAGATTTTCAAGCAAGGATAAGATACCTAAATTACTACACATGAGAGCAAAGCTATAGAAGTGTGTCCCATGCCATGTGACTCAATTTAACTTAGATTCATGTATTTGACTTAAATTACCAAACATGATAGATAGCCCATTTGAACTTGGTACTACCAAATTACGAAATAAGACCATAGCTTTCTACACAATAATGCAAATGTCCAATTGCCTAACCAAAAAAAAAATGAAAAACAAAACTCTAAATCTGGAGAGCAGAAATTTCTTGATTTTCTCTAGAGCTAAAAACCATAAAGTCAAGTAGACTGCAATAAAGTCAATGCAAACCCAACAATAAACGAATCACTTTGTGCATATTTCAACTCCCCAAATTAAGATTATTAATATTTTCAAAAGGCAAAGTCAAAAAACTCCATATAATGAAATAAATGAAAATCTAGGGCTAAAAAAAAGAGTTAAGAGATGAAATTAACAAAGCCAGAAACTATAATTTGAAATAATAATAATAAAAAAAAAAAGTTACCTGGTAAATGGGGTTTCCAAGTGGGTAGCAGAGAGTAAAGGAAAGTTCTCATAAGGTGAAGCCTTGCAAAGTAAATTTGACTATACTGTTGCCCTCTATAAATCTCTTTCTGTATCCCAAAGCTCTCATCCTGCAAATTAATAGCCCCAAGAACATAAGAGAATTTGTGCTGAAAATAGAAATAAAGCAATAAAACGCCGACAATTTTCAACAAACAAAGGAAATTGCAAGAGTAATTAATAGAACTCGCAAAAAATTAGTAAGCGAGAGAGAGAGAAACAAGATATTTTTCTGGATTTACCAATGAATTGTACGTCGCTTGTTTCCTGTAAATCAAACCGTTTTCTGAGTCTACCTCCATCGGTGCTACTTCCATGGCGGGAAATTGTATTGTGCCAGTCACCAAATTAAAACCCCCAAAAAAATACAAAGAAGAATAGAGCAGGGAAAAAATTATTAAAAACAAAAGAGAAAGGACCACTTGAGAAATTATAAATATCACTCTTTTGTGCTAAAAGTGTAAATATAACCAAATATACGGGGCGAATTGATAATTTTACTAAAATCTAGGCTTAAGGTTTTTCTGCGCTTACTTTGACTGGAGAGCTTCCAGTAACGTTGCAAAGCACCACGGCAAATCAATCTACGTTTGTCATACGATACTAAATTCTTTATATTTATATGAAATTCACAATCTTGATATTTTGAAAGACGCAGTAAAGGTGGAGCCTTTTTGAATTGCGACAATAATATGGACAATCAATCGCAATTTCCACGCGCTGATTATCAAAACGCAGCAATTGGTTACAACAAGCTCGTCGATTCTCCGAGATCCTACACCGGCGATTTTAATTTCGGAGAAAGTACGGATCGCAGATTCGCATATTCCCGCCAAGCATCTTTCCGTCAAAACGCTGTTATCGATTCCCAAACTCCACGACCTGTGCTTGTGCGCAATGTTTCCAGCATAGATATACCGCCGGAAAGTTATGTTCCTGATTCTAGATTGCCGTACTCGAAGGAAAATGATGACAAATTTTCAGCCTTTTGGTTTGTTTCGTTGGTTTTGGGCGGATTTAGATCCGGAAACAAGCAAATGAGACGGTTGTTCTTGTTGATTTCGCTTAACGTTGCATATTCAAGTGCTGAGCTGTTTATTGGTCTCTTCTCCGGGAGTATTGGTATAAATGTCTAGCGTTAGTTTTCATATTAATTTTTTGGTTTTGAGAAATTTATAGCTTTCGATGTTACTCGATAACTCATGATCTTAATATGGTAGAAAGTCTTTACTAATGGTCGAGGAAGCAAATATTGAAAAGGGGGTTTAAGATTTTTCTCTGTTTCTGTTTTCAGAAGGATATGATAACTGTAGATTTCAGTTTTGAAGTGTAGTGTCAAATTGCCTTACGTAGGACGTAGTATCTAATAAATTATCAATTATATGAATTTGCGCCTTATCTGTATAGCAACCAAAAACTGACTGTTCTCGGTGTTTCCATATATCTCAAGCCACTCTCAATAGTTTACTGACCATGATCTTGAAAAACCAATGTATTCACGAAGATTAATGGCCTTATGACTCATGTTGCATACGATGCAAATGACAAGGGTTGGACTTCTCTACTGGCTTTGCAGAAATCTTGATTTTCTTATGTTACTTTCTTTTTGAGTTATATATGAGATTATGGAGTTAAATTGGTTTGGTCTCTTTTTGTTCATTCAGTAGCTTCTGTTATTTTGTAATCTGTTTCATATCCGTGCTGCTTTCAGGCTTGGTTTCTGATGCATTTCATTTGACGTTTGGCTGTAGCCTCTTGTCATTTTCATTGTTTGCAATGGCTGCTTCTCGTCAAAAATCAGATCATGCTTACACATATGGGTATGATTTTTAATGTTTGGTTTTTTTATCTCAGATCAACTAACTTCATGATTTGTGGGACTTGGTAGGGAACCTGTAGGCTGTAGGGAAGTAAATTATTATGATGTAGGATCCAATGTGTTATGCATGGATGAAGTATAATTTTATGATGTATGCATGTTTATACAGCAACTCAATACATTTAATGTCTAGTAACACTAAATTTATCTGCAAATCCTGCAGACCTATAGTTATGACTTTGGTAAACAGAAAGTAAATCAATGATGGTAATCTTTTCTTATTTTAACAGGTACAAAAGACTAGAAGTTTTATCTGCTTTTACCAATGCTGTACGTACTCTTATTTATTTTTCTGTCAGTACATTCTTAAACTATCAATATTGTTTAGCGTGAAGCTGTGGGAACCATCTGAATGATTCCTTAATTTTGTATGTCTGCATTTTTGTTTTTTTTTGGTCTCAAATGTAAGTAAATTATTTGCTTTCCCCATCCCTCTCTTTGTCACCTCACTCACTCGCTTGCATGGTGCTTGTGTAGACAGCTATTTCTTTTATTTATGTCATTCTCCTTAGCTGTGGAAGCACTTCATGCATTCATACAAGATGAATCTGAGCACAAGTAAGTTTACTTTTCACAGTATTGCTGGTTTATGGCTTTTAATTTTTTTATTGGACCTCATGCAACTCATTATGTGCTGAGAAGTGAAAATAATTTTTCCAGCTAACGACTTTGTTCGTAGATGGTCATCTATAAGGATTTCTGTATTTGGGCCTTGACAAAAATGGGTGGTTGGCTCAACTTAACATATAGATGATGAATTTATCACCTAAATAGTTGCAATTTATAAAACCTCATAACATAAGAATTATGGTGAAAATTTGATGTTCATTCGGCCTTCTAACAGAGGAATTATGAAACTTCTGATGATTTTTCATGAGTTTAGCATCATAATCAAAACTAGACGCTTAAAAATATTTGATTTATGCATGCCTTGAATTTGATGAGAGTAAATTAGCCGAATTCACTTCTTCAAATCTCTTGCTGTATACATAGAAATGTTTATATAGATTCATCTGTTTCTGTTGATCTACTCGTTTATAATTGTCCCGATTTGTATCATGTTTAGGCATTACTTGGTCATCTCGGCTGTTGCCAATTTACTGGTAAATCTTATTGGTGTTTGGTTCTTCAGGAATTATGCCCGAATTAATATTGGTATGCCTCTTGTCCGCATTGGAGTTATTTTTCCTTTTCAATTTTCTTTAAATATCTTGTATTTTCTTTTACTGTTTTGCATAATTTATTCAATTGCCTGTAGAGGTTTCTCCGACATGCATATTGTACTTTCATGTTTGCTAACATTTGGTTTCCAGTTTACAGAAAAGCTGAAGATATGAATTATCACTCTGTATGTTTACATGTCTTAGCTGATTCCGTTCGCAGGTATCAGAAACAGCATCCGATTGTTCATTTCTGTTTTCATATCCTACTCTTAAATAATAAAGCTATATTATATATATATCATAATTTTGCAGTGCAGGGTTAATCCTAGCTTCCTGGTTGCTTAGCCTCGGGTAATTCTGATGCATGTTTCGCAAAATACTTTTTTTTTTTTCCGGCTGTGTTGTTTTGCTAATTATTTCATATTCGAAATCTCATGGTAGGGTTGACAATGCCGAGGTCTTGTGTTTGGGACTAGTTTCAGTGAGTGTTTTTATGCTAGCGATGCCACTTTTTAAAACCACAGGTGGTGTCCTTTTACAGATGGCACCACCCAGCATTCCCTCTTCGGCTTTGAGCAAATGCTGGAGACAGGTAAAAACCGGGCTACCGAACCATGCTCACAAATTCAAGGTATTCTAGTTTTATGTAAATGTAGTTTTTGGGTCACTAGGTTAGTTCGCGTGAAGATATTGTAGAAGTAACTCAGGCTCGTTTCTGGGAATTGGTACCTGGCCATGTCGTTGGGTCCATTTCAATACAGGTAAGGTCTCTATATCTGTGTTGTGGGATGTGGTAGTAGTTTTTGTGGTAATGGATGTTCGTTCGTCCTGTTGAATGCAGGTGAAGGAGGGAATAGACGATCGCCCGATTCTCCAATACGTTCATGCTCTGTACCATGACATTGGTGTTCAGGATTTGACACTACAAACTGAATGCGCTTAGAAGATTAAGCATCTTAACACAATTTTACCCAATGGCATTTACTGTTTCCTAGACATTCAAAGATTAGATTTCTAATCACTCTTCAATTTGAATTCATGTACATTTGTACAAAATCTATACAGACGCTTTAAATGAACCTAAAACCATCAATTAAAAGATAGTTTGAAGAATTAATTAATTGAACAGGATAACTGTCAATGGTGTGTTTCTCTTCCAACTATACGAACAAAAATAATTTCGTTAAAATAAGGAACACCAAATAGAGTAAGAGTACAACTCTTCTTCATAATGATGTCACTTGGAAACACACGTGTATGGTTACTTAGCAAGTTTTGTTACGCTATCAACACCACAGTTGAATTTGGTTTGTTCCAGCGTTTTTCCACGTGTAACTAGTTTCTTTACTACTACCTAAGACATTTACAATAACTAAATTTTATTACAGCAAAGAAAACAAACGCCATCAGGTCTCCTTGTTTCGAATGCTTCATGACTCTCCAAATAACATGTCTGCACAGCACTGCCACTTCTTTGAAAGCTGACTATTGAGGAATTCCAGCACTGAAAGGCGCTGCCAAAAAGTAATAGCTTTAATAAAATTTCAGCTAAAAGAAATTGATTCTGATAAGATTGTGTTCAAGTAGAGAGACATACTCGTTGTTCAAGGCCAACTTCTTCGACTGTTAGTGATCCCAACAATTTAATGGCCTCTTGGAAACCAGCAATTGCCGTGTCCTCATTTCCCAGATTTCTATCAACATCAGCAACTTTTGCAAGGGATATGGCCACATCTATGACCTAAATTAATGACAAATATCAAATTGAATAAAGGGATATGGCCACATCTATGGCCACATCTATGACCTAAATTAATGACAAATATCAAGGGAGAGAGCCATTTTACAATCAGAATCTTTTTCGTTAAGTTTAGGTCATTACAGGTGTTTGCACTGGTAGATAAAAGTATTATTGAAACATTCAAAACAGACTCTCTCTAGAATCAATGCTGATATAGTTCTTAAACAAGAAGGCATGTCAAAAGAGCACAGACCACGGAACAGGCAAAGCAAGGAGTTGAATACATTTTACGCAGGTTATGAGGTTATAGATGGAAAAATATAAACCCGTGATTAAAAACTTTTTGGTAAGCCAAATTCCTTTCTCATGGACGTAAATGGCCACGAGCTAGAAAATGTATTTGAAGCACCGGGTGTCAAGATGATAATATTACTAAGTATCGGCAAAACATAAACCTAAAAGAAAGGAGTGCAATAGAAACAAACTAAAGAATGGGAATCATAATGAAAATTGATGTTCGTAATGAAACTGTAGTCTAGGACAGACTAGAACCCAGAGTGATCCACTTTAAATAGATTGCCATAGATCTACTCTACCTAGTCAGATTGGGAAAAAAATTAGAATACACAGATTCAATTGAACACTGTCTTTAAATACACTTAATAATTTCTTAAAACCAATTCTTTTAAACTTCAATATTTAGCCGGAATAACTATTTAAAAACTTCTTTTATACATGATAACTCAAACATGTGGTTCATCTTTCTAAGGAACAAAATAGCTACAACAAATAGCATTAGAAGTTATTAAGTTTCTTACTTGAGAAGGAACAGTTGTCTGATTCTTCATTGCACTGTGGCGGACATCCAATGCCTGAAAATAGTAGGACCGTGTAGCTTGTAAATCCCCCTCATAATATTTCAGATCCCCAATTTTATTCAGCGAGACAGAGAGCGTGTGTTATCTGCACCAAAGCCAAATAGTAGTATAATGAAGCAGTCTAGAACTGTTACAGAAAGATAAACTTTGCAGGTTGAATCTTACGACAGCCTACCTCCAAATCATCCTTGGGTACTTTCATAAGGAAATCCACACTCTCCTCAAAGTAAGAAATTGCAGAACCAGCGTCACCAGTAGCTCGACTAAAAAAAGAGATCATCACATATGATATTAATACACACATTCAAATTTTTTTTTCCATAAACAAGAAATAAAAATATAAAAAAAAAATCATTATCTAGACCAAAAGGAAGGATAAAGACGGTAGACAGACCAGCAATCACCAAGCATGCCCAAAACAGCACCCAGCTGAGAGCATAACTCAGGAGTGTTTCCAGTCCTTTGCAATTGCTCTCTAACGTCTTCAGCGCATATACTAAGCCTTGATTTTGCACTTTCAATGTTATTCCCACGAAGTGCCTACGCATGACACGGATAACATAAGGAACTGAAATAAATAGCACCTAAAAAAAAATATAATCCTAGTTGCAGAATACAGCAAGAAAACAACGTAGCAATGTTAATAAGTACAAATTCTCATAGCTTACCCTCATGGCCTGCTGCATCAGGAAAGCGCCCGCTCAAGTGACACATCCTCATATATCACTGTTTTCTTTTCACCTTCTCCTTCCTCCTTATCAGAGTCAATTTGAGACCTCTTGATCCTTGCATGACCCTCAATGAATCGATCAACGACACCCTGAAGGTTTGCATCATCTTCAATCTTCTCAATGTCAGCACCACATAAAGGACAATCCTTGAACCTCGATATGCAAACCCTGGTTTTCATTTTAAAATAATAATCAAAAGCATTAGTAAAGAAGTAAATTCTAAAACCAATGAACAAATGGAAAAGTCCTTCGCTTCATATATGAGGTTAAGCGTTGCCTTACTTGCAGTATACATGGGAACACGTTACACGGCATACATTTGCTGCATTGAAAAAGAAGAGCTTGGCATATCATACAGCTGAGAGGTCCCAATTTGAATGTCTGAGAATCATATCCAAAAGGGCATTTTGGGGAAATCGTAGCATCTTGCTGAGACTTGTCATCATTAACTGCCTGCGATTTATTTTGGTTTTCACCAGGCTTCTTTCCAAATGCATCGTCAGGCCTAGAAACCTTAGTAAAAGGGCAAACAGGTGTCATCTTGATCTATCCTGCACAGGAAAATGGAATACATATTCTGAATTTGAAGGTAGGATTTCCATATGCTGAGCCTCACAGATAGTGGAGAAAAGCAATAGATAACACAATATACACTTCTGAAATATGTTTGTAGTTGAAAGAAAACCATTATGATAACTAGGTTCGTCATTAAAATTCAATTTGTATCCATATCAGAACTTCAAATTGAAATAGCATATCACAGCCCAGCACACAAGTTATATTTATAGGATTCCCATCAATACTTAATTAATGAATCAATTGGGCAGAAAAGAAGTTTCTCGATTACAAAACAAAAACGTAATGTGAAGGCGTCACCCATAGCTAACCTAAGATATTCAGAAATCCCGATACCCAAAACGAGGAATTCAGCTGAAATAATGCAGAATAGATATTGGAAATCCAAAAGATAATTCACAATTGATGTAGGAAATCGTAATAAAGTGGAAGGGTGTAATCGCGCATACCTGAGCTCTTCACCTTGACTTCGATTTTCCTTTCTTTTTTTTCTTTTTTTTATTCCCTTAATTAACCTGAGAAAATTCGCTATAATTTGTGCACCAATGCAGAGATACTGACAAATCAGATGGAATTGGAAAGGGATTTTGAGGAAGGAAAAGGATGTAGAAATTATGAAAAATACGAATATTTTTTCAGTTTATATGTCCTGTTCGTTTAATACACTGTTGTCATTTTTCTTGGTACGATGAACGCAGAGTGTTTACCCATTCCAGATTTGGCGTTATTGGGCTCAAAATTGATGGGCAGAGGCCAACTTTAAGTAATATGGTTGTCACAATATTGGCCCAACTATATAATATACTATGGGCCGCGGCTAACCACACACACCAATTTAACGAATACGCCTATTACTGAATACACCACTTCAAATTATATATACACCCACCACACTTTTACTATTTTATCCCTTTGCATATAAAATAAAAATTACATAATATACCCAAACATTATACATACACTCATATCTTCACTCTAACCTAACATAGAACACAACGTGAAGTAGAAGAAATAGAACGTGACAAGGAGAAACATTTTCAGTTCAAAAGAAGGAAGAAGAGAGAAGGAAACAAGAGAAGAAGGAAAGAAGAAAGGAAGAAGAGAAAGAAGGAAGAGGGAAGAGGGAAGAACATTTTTCAATTCAAAAATAATTAATACATTCATCACTGTCAAAAGCATTTTCTCCCCTTGACCAAAAAAAAAAAAAAAAAACTAATTCCAAAAATATGTTTAAATCTTGGAATTATTAGCATGGGATACACACTTTAAACCTTATTTACTACAGTGGAAAAAGGAAAATCCTATCAAGTACACAATTTAACAATATATGGACAAAATTACCCTCCACCCTCAGACTCCCAATCCACATCTCATGTGGCTTTCAATGTTACGCCCGATCAACCATGGCTTCGATCTCCATCACCCATTCTCTCTCCTCTCTGAATTCTCCAATAAGCTTTCGATCCGTCTTTGACTCCACCCAGTCCAAATACTCCACGTTCTCTCTCTAGCAGCACATCATCGATGGCTTCCCTCTACGGTCAACTCACCGCATAACTTCCTCACGCAGCAGGCCATCGATACCCGTGATAAATTGTCACATCTCACGATTCGATGGCCGCCGCCATTAAATCAGCCGCGTCTGGCTTCAATTGACGAGTTCCTGTCGTCCCTGTCGATTTCACTTTCGTTCCAGTGGTGGCTACACGCTCAGATGCCGGAGAAACCAGATCTGGGTTTTCTTCAATCCATGGCCGCCGCCATATCTCGGGTGGGAATCTTCCTTCTCGGGGTCCTACCATCGCGCTACATCTTTCAGGATCTTTCCCCATCCCTATCACCGCCGATTGATCTGATCCAAGGCACTGCTGCCAAATCTCTCCATTGGCGTGTGCTGGTGACCGCAACTTCGTGTCCTCCGGCCATCTTACTGCTTGTTGCGAACCTTTCCGGCCAAGCCTTCTCTGAATTGGGGTTTCTGGCTGCCGCCATCGCCCCTTGTTGGTATAGATCGCGATTGCAACTTCTCTTACAATCCTCCAATGTCCCTTGGGCCAAGCCTTCTCTGAATTGGGATATCTTCAATCCATCGGCGTTCAGCTAGAAACTGATAATTTGGTGCTGGTAATCTCTCTTCTCTCTCCAACTAGCTTGAATTTGTAGAAGGATCTCTAGGAAATTTTTGAATTTTTGCTCTTGATTTTGTTGTTCTACATGCTTTATTGTTGATTGGCGCTTCTGTTTTAGGTTTTCAGCCTCGTAATTTACTTCTTGGATCAAGTTAATGTGACCCATTACTTATTCGTTTCCACCTATTAAGGTTTGGACGTCTGATGGAGTATTGAGTCTTGTGATTACCAAATGAGTGAGAGAAGCATGTTCTTTTCTATGTTGAAAATACTGTTCAATTTTTAGCAATAGATAGTTTTGGTGGATTCAATATTTGATATTTGTAGGTGATTCTAGAGATATTGATGAAGACAAAGTGAAGGAGTTGGAGCATACATATTTGCAGAATAGTATGGATAAAGAATTGAATGAGTTAAATAATCAGTTGGAGAAGAAAGAAGTACTTTTTTGAGTAATCAAATCTAGTTATTATACTTTTCTTGAATATTGAAGTGAAACAATTGCTTGCCAAATCACTTATTATGAGAAAACTAACTTCCCCTTATCCTATATAAATCTCATCTTGCAGTCAGAGATGAAACTCTTTGGAGGATACTATACCATGGCTCTCAAGCAACACTTTGGGAAGAAGATACTGGAACTTGAAGAGGAAAAATGAACCGTACAGGTCTCCTATTATGAGCAAAACACTTGAGGGCTCCTTTCCTTTTTTTCATTATTTTTCAGTTTTTTGGGTATTCGATGGAAATGATGGTCGTTTGCATCTTCTTTCATAGAGTAACTACTTGACTTTGCAAAAATAAAATGTGAATTTTTTTTTTTTGCAAAGCTATTATATTCCACACTATTTATACCTTTGTCTCTATGAACTGCAGAACTACTCGACTGTATTAACAATCAATTTTGACTATGATCTCATCTTTCAACTTGTGTATTTTGAATGTGAAAAAAAAATTCAAAACAAAATGGGTAAAAGAAATTGTGCAAAATAAAATATGCAAAAAAAAAAAATGGTGCAAAACAAACTATGCAAAAGAAATTGTGCAAAAAAAATGTGCAAAAAAAAGGTGCAAAACAAAATATGCAAAAGAAATTGTGCAAACCAAAATTGTGCAAAATAAATTTGTGCAAAACAAATTGTGCAAAACAAAAATGTTCGGACCGCCGCCGGCTGCCGGACCTTCGCCGGAACTTAAAATGTGCAAAAATAAAATTGTGCAAACCAAATTGGGCAGACACGTAGGGGTATTTATGGTATCACAATCATAATTGTGTAGTTATTAGTATTAGTGTTTTGAGTCATGTAGCTTATAGCAATTATGCATTATTTTATGTATCCAATAGTAAGTGACTCATATTTCCCAAACACAAATGTAGCATAATGGAGGACAAACTCAACTCAAAGATCATAATGGTATGTGTTTGTAATCATTTTAACCGTTTAAAATATCATTTCATGTTTTTTTGTTGTAATCGCGAAATTGTTCGACAAACCAGGGTCGAACAGAAAGCCTGACATTCGACCAACAATGGACGATTTTTAATAAAATGTTCGATCACTGTTGGTTGAAATTCAGTTAAATGTTCGACTACTGCTGGTTGACAGAGCTTAAGTATGTTCGACCAATGTTCTTTGACAGAGCTTAAGAACGTTCAACCAGTGATGGTCGAAATTCATAAAAATTTTCATCCACCATTGGTTGAACAGTAGCATTTGTAGGCCTCAAATTGTGTCATATGTTTTTTTTTCAGGATTCAATTGATATGTCTCCATGATGTAGTGCCATCGCCGAATATGACCAAATGACTAGAGATGTTTATATGGATGAAGAGTTCTCGGACTTGTTTGAAACGCATGAATGGTTTCGAACACGAAAAAAATTGGTATCATGGGTTCGTGCCACTAGTAAAGAAAATCAGATGGTGTTAGTGGTGAAGCGATCTGATAATGGTAGCAGTTCTAAAAGGGCTAGGTATTTTTGGGCTGTGAACGTGGTGGCCTGTTTCAGAGTTCAAAGATAAGAGAAACCGATATAAGGAGGTCGATCAGGAAAAAGAAGTTGTTGTGAATAAGAAGGTAACAAAGAGAGAAATAGCTTCAAAAAAATGTGCTTGTCCATTTTTGTTGAGGGGAATTGAAACAGAGATAAATGGGCACTGGGCATTGGAGGTTGTTAGTGGTTTTCATAATCATTCGATCGCAAATTATCTCGAAGGTTACGCTTACATTGGGAGATTGACAAAGGAGGAGGAAGAGTACGTCATTGAGATGTCAATGCAGGATTTTCGCCCAAAGAACATGTTGGAGTTGCTGAAGATAAAATTTTCGAGTAACAAGTCTACAATTAGGTATTTGTACAACTGTAGACAGAAATACCGATTGACGGATCGTGATGGGAAGTCTAAGATGCAATATGTAGTGAGCAAGTTGGAGGAACACAAATACTACTTCCACCACCGACATTACAAGGGAAGTAGTGAAGTTAGAGATTTATTTTTTGCCCATCCGAAGTGCATTGATTTATTGCGTGCATTTCCACAAGTTTTGCTAATGGATTGTACGTCCAAAACCAACATATACAGGCTACCTTTGATGGAGATTGTTGGTGTGACCTCTACAAGTTTGACATTTTGTGCGGCCATTGTCTTATGGAAAAAGAAAAAGAGGATAACTACACTTGTGCCTGCAGAACATTGAAGGATCTATTGGATGAATCGTGCCTACCTTCGTTGATTGTGACTGATAAAGAGAAAGCTCTAATGAATGCCATAGGCAGTGTGTTTCCGAGTTCTAAACATTTCCTTTGTTGATGGCATATCAACAAGAATATCACTGCAAATTGTAGATATCACTTTCATTCAAATGTTAAGTGGGATGAGTTTATGTACGCTTGGAATTTGTTGGTGCTCGCAGATAATGTTGTTCTTTTCGATCACCAGATCATTAGGTATCCGTCTTGTTTTTCTTTGCTATAGATGCAATATTTGATTATTTATTCGTAATAGTAAGCCATGCTTTTTGTTTGTCTTTTCTTTATAAAGGTTTGATTATACTATACTAATGTGGCTATAAATTGCATATTTATTGATTTACCTTTTTTACGGAAATGGATGGCACATTCACTAACGTTATAATATTAGTATTATAACATTGCACCTCATACTGAGATGCTAGTTTGGATGACCAAATATGTTGATATTAAATGCTAAAATAGTTTGATACTTTTTAAGGATCCAAGTAGCAATGTAAAATGTGATAGTTGGAGTTGCAAGTTGTGGACCAAAATTTGACGTGCTAGCTTGGATGGCCCAATATGTTGATATTAAATGCTAAAATAGTTTGGTACATTTTAAGGGTTCAAGTAGCAATGTAAAATATGATAGTTGGAGTTGCAAGTTGTGGACCAAAATTTACTATGGGAATATCAAATTGGTGAATCGTATAGCTGTTGTTTGAGATAGTGTTAAAGTTGGACAAAGTAATAGCTGTTGTTTGCAATAGTGTTAAAAGTTGGAAAAATATTTATACATTCTTCAGAACAACAAATTTTTTTTAATTCAAATTCGTAGGTTGGTGGTCAACTAATGAGCAGTCAATGTGGTTCTTAAAATAAGGCACAAAGGGACTAAATTAATTGTATCTTTGATCAACAAAAATAGTTACATGAACACTGTGATCTCATTCATTAAAGGCAATAAGTGTATAAAATCCAAAGATACCAAATGTCTAATATAAAATGTAAACATGTTTCCCATAATCAAAAAATTAACTATTCCCTCTTAACCTGTGAAAGCGCATGAAATCCAACACATTACCTTCAGAGACAAACTCTGACAAACATCTCAACATAAATATATCTACACATGTATATATGCAAAATAATGTGTTAAGATATGGAAAGAAAACTATTAGGATGAATCAAGCAAAACTCTAACAAATGTCACAACACAAATACATATATGCAAATAAATGTGTTAAGAGATATGAAAAGAAAACGGTTAGAATGAATCAAGCAAAGCCGTCCTTGTAATTTTCCCTTACTCTATTAGCTTTGGCCGTAGCTGCATTTTCTTTTCACTAATTAGTATGTTCATATTTTACTTTTTTTTTAATTAATTAATTTATTTTTGTTAGCTTCAGGGGTGTCAATTTGGGCCCGACCCGCGGGCACCCACCCGGACCCGATCCGACCCGTTTTGAAACTGGCCAGATCCTGGTATTACCTCAGACCTGCGTGTATCCGCCCCGAACCGAAAACGATTCGGACCCGCCCCGGGCCCATTTTGAAACGGGTCGAGTCCGGGTATTACCTCTGTCCAACGGGTATCCGACCCGACCCGTATAGAATATAAATATTATATACTCCATCCGTCCCGAAAAAGTTTGCGCCCCTCTTTTCGGCACGGAGATTAAGAAAGTAATGACTTTTAGGGGTATAATGGTATTTTTTGTAATAAATAAATGATAAAGTATGTTAGGTAGATATGATTTTTTTGTAAATA
Organism: Pogostemon cablin; assembly: GCA_023678885.1. Taxonomy (NCBI): domain Eukaryota; kingdom Viridiplantae; phylum Streptophyta; class Magnoliopsida; order Lamiales; family Lamiaceae; genus Pogostemon; species Pogostemon cablin. The sequence continues at coordinate 4,165,128 of CM043009.1, forward strand.
AACTATATGGGGAAGGATGATTGTTTTTTACTTTTTGCTTTTTTTGGAATGTGCAAACTTTTGTAGGATAGCCCAAAATGGAAAGTGTGTCATCTGAAAGGAGACGGAGTCAGTATTTTTTTTAATTTTAATAATCATTTAAAATTCTAATAATTTACTAATTATTATTATTATGATTTATGGGTAGGTCTTGCGTAAGACCGTCTCACGTGAGACCATTTTATACTTTTTAAAATAATTATCACTTTCGCAATAAAATGTTATCACTTTCGCTATTAAATGTTATCACTTTTCATTTATATTATAAATTGTTCATGAAATAATATTATCACTTTTTATTAATTTAGTATCACTTTTCAGTATACAGTTATCACTTTCTGACCGTCTCACGTAAGCCCTTATGTGAGACGGTCTCACACAAGTCTTTGCATATTATTATTTATATTTTTTTTTATTTTTTTGATATAATTATTATTTAAAGTTATGGAAAATGATGAAGTAAGAGAGTTAGTGATTTTTGCTTGCACATAAAATTAAAAAAAAAATAAAAAAATATTAAAAAATTAAAAAAAAAAAAAAGAGAACGGGACGGACCCTCCCCGTTTGGGTCTGAGTCTGGATCTTTAAAATAAGACCCGTGCGGGTCCGGAGCTGGTCCGGGGTGGTCACTTTTAAAACGGGCCGGGTCCGGGAACCCAAACCCGGCCCGTCGACATCCCTAGTCAGCTTACGTGTTTTAGAAAGCTCACCACATACACTTGCTTTATAAGTACATAAATAAGATGTTTAACTACTTGCAAAACCTACATCACGGAATGTAAATATAAATTCTGTAGCCACAAACAACACAACCCTCTTGTCCAACAGTGAGTGACTTTAACACATTATGTGTATTGCTCGCTTACCCCTGAGAAGTGTAATGTAGCAAGTGGGTATCACATAGATAAAATTCAAAGCAAGAGAGAAGAGGTGATGCCTACGTTGATGTGGAAGAGCACATCAAAATCAGATTGAGCTTGAAATAGAATGTGCTAACGTAATATTGCATTAAATGAATCCACCGTTGATGAAGAAATAAGTTTTATAAGCTCACATAATCCGATGCAACCTCACTCTATTTCTAGGAGTAACCGCTGCCATTTAATATATTTTATATGCATATTGTTAAAATTCATATGCAAAACTTTGAACTGCATAAGTAATTTAACTGCACTCTAATTACAACAACTTATATTTGAAGTGACAATTAGAACGCATCCATAATAAATATAAATATAAATAAAAAATTGTAAAACTTTATCAAAACATAATGTTCCAAAAAATGAATGATAAATGCTGAACCAAAATGGAACAAGAAAAACCTTATATCCATAATGCCATTTTCGTCCGTCCCATTACAAAGAAATGTGGGACCCTAAATCCCTACACATGGGGCCCACTAAACATAATTATTATACTCAATCCACTACACATGGGGCCCACATACAATATTAATATAACTATCCACTACACATTAAAATATTATATTCTTCAACCCACTACACATTAAATTATTATACTCCTTATTCCACGTGCAAAAAGTGAATGGAAACTCTTAATCCACATACAATACTAATACAACTACCCACTACACATTAAAATATTATATTATTCAACCCATTACACATTAAATTATTATACTGCTTAATCCACATAACAAAGTGAATGAATACATTCAACCGCGACGGAAGGAGTGTATGTTTTATGCTATAAATGAAGAGAAATGTTTAAATATTTCCTATTTCAAATATTGAATATACTTGGTATAAATATTTAAAAGAAAATGCAAGCTAATCTCGTGAATATAATATCTAGCTACTTCTCATGATCTGTTACTCCTGTTCCGTACTTGCACAAAATATATCAATTAATAATACTGACATAAAAAAACAAAACAAATCAAAATCATAAAGCACACATAACTCATCTGCGTCCAACTGAAAGAAGGAACAAATTTCTTACCTCACTTCATACGCACGATATCAATTATTCATCCAGAATCGTTCTTGACGCCAAGCAAAAATCTTAACCTAAATCTACAATAATCAATTTTTAATAATCACCAGTCTGACAAAATATAGCAAAATAAAATGTTGAAAAGAATCTTAATTAATCTCAAGAAAATATTATTATTCCTTTAATACTACAAGTGCAATATAAAATATAAATTAATCGGTAACAATCCTCAACAAAATTCTTAATCCACCACATGACATGTTTAGTGAGTAATGATCCCCTAATTTCAAAACAAAGAGAGCTAATAACAAGAAAAATCTCCCATGTTTCAACACAAACTAACGGGAAATTTTCATTTCTAGTCCCAAGAGAATTATTGACATTCAAAAATAGTCTAGTCTCGTGCATATGGGCTGGTCCTAATGTCAGTTTTTGGATAGAAAACATCAAGTCAGAAAATGGAGGAAAAAAAGATACTCTCTTTGACTCTTGTTCTCACCTAAACTATTTTTGTTTGTCCCACCAAAAGTTTTCACCTTCCTAAAAACGTAAAAAATTAAAAATTAAAAACAACTAACCTCCCCCATACAACTTATGTAAAAAAAAAAAATCTCTACCAAACACACATAGCATACTTTATCATTTAATTATTATATAAAAAATATCATAATACCCGCAAAATTACACTTCTCATAATTTACGAGAAAAGTGACAGGTGAAAACTATTGAGAGTTTTTTTATTTTTTAAGGGAAACCCTATCCTCCCACAATCATAGCATCATCAATCACCATCCCTGCAAACTTCAAATTATAGAACAAATCAACACAGAAACTATCATTGATAGGCAAACTTAGCGAACCAATTGAAATTAAAATACAACTTAAGGGCTGGAATAAAATCATCATTACACATTTTCTTTAAATTACGAAACTGAAGGCTACTTAATCCTGACTCTCAATTACCCAAAATGCAATGCTCTATAAAGGCTACTTCATCCTGCCCTCCACCCTGATAATAGGTTAACCCACCTTTAGAGGAAATGATTAAACCAATTTTACATTAATAAACCAAGAGACAGAATGTAATATCACTTAACATCATTGTAACAACAAAATTTGTATTTATTAAAATACAAAATAAATTACAAAGAAAATCCAATATGGATTGAACTTGAGAATTAAGGTAAACAGCTTCTATTTGTCCTCTGATTCCTCTCTTGAGTTGACTTCTTGACTTTATCAACTTTCGGAACCGGATCTTCGGATGAAGCTTGTCCGAGCTCTGACTATGTAGTCTTGACGTTGACCCAGAGACGTCGAGCCTTTGTTCGGATTGAACGTTGACTTGAAGACTTTTCTGTGGAAGAAGGTTGTTGACTGAAAGATCGCCGGATCGGAGGGGCTTGGCACCTTGATCTCTGACCAGAGGCGGATGACTGGAAGAACGCCGGATCGGAGGGCTTGGCAGCTTAATCTCTGATCGGAGGCGGATGGCTGGAAGAATGCCGGATCGGAGGGCTTGTCAGCTTGATCTCTGATCGGAGGCGGATGGCTGGAAGAACGCCGGATCGGAGGGCTTGGCAGCTTGATCTCTGATCGGAGGCGGTTGGCTGGAATAACGCCGGATCGGAGGACTTGGCAGCTTGATCTTTGATCGGAGGCGGTTGGCCGGAATAACGCCGGATCGGAGGGCTTGGCAGCTTGATCTCTGATCGGAGGCGGTTGGCTGGAATAACGCCGGATCAGAGGGCTTGGCAGCTTGATCTCTGATTGCAGACCGTTCTTGACTTGAAGATGCTTGAAGATCTCAAGTCTTGACTTGAAGATGCTTGAAGATCTCAAGGGAGCACTGCTCGTATTCTTGATCTCTTCAGAAGCGCGTCTTCAGATGTTTTTGGTGTGTCTGGAATGAGGACTGAAGACCCTTATTTATATGTAGAGAAAATAACTACTTAAGAGATATTTTCTCCTTTAAAAGATATGTTGGGCTTATCTCCTTTAATTAAGCCTGCTGGATTGGATAAGGCTCAATTATCAATTATTTACTCATTTATTTTAGGAATTAATTTATTTAAATTCCTTAATAAATAAATAATTAATTGATAATTACTGTATTAATTTTTCATATATTTTATTTAATAGGCAATAAAATTCAGGTGCCTACAAATGCCCCCTCGCATTTTGTTCACGAATGCCTTTGTGTTGAAGTGAACAAATTGCGACACTCCATTATTGATCAACATGACTGAATTTTATTGCTTGTCTCAGCACCTTGATACGAATAGCCTGAATTATGACTGAACTTAGCAGAGTGCTAAGTTGCCTACGTACCTCTTCACAGAGAATCAAGTCATAACGTAGTTCAAAGGGACATGATTTGGTTTGAATGGGGGTACCGTATACAGTTTATACTCATATGGGCCAGGAGTAACATGCAGTTTGTACTCGTGCGTTAAAGAGCTTTGAACTTGAACTTGCTGACAATTTATACTCATGTCAAGGAGTCTTCAATTTGAATTTGTAGACAGTTTATACTCTTCCCGAGGAGTCTTGAGCTTGAATTTTGCTGACAATTTATACTCATATCAAGGAATATAGAGAGTTTCGTCTCTTCTCAAGGAGATTAGATTTGAGTTAAACAGTTTATACTCATATCAAGGAGTGTAAAATATAGAGAGTTTCGTCTCTTCTCAAGGAGATTTGATTTGAGTTAGATAGTTTAAGCTCGTATCTAAGAGCATAACATGTAGAGAGTTTTGTCTCTTCTCAATGAGATTTGATTTGAGTTTGATAGTTTAGGCTCGTATCAAAGGAGCATAACATTTGGAGAGTTTTTAGATAGTTTAAGCTCGTATTAAGGAGCGTAATGCAGACAGTTTTAGCTCGTGTCAAGGAGCATAACATTTGGAGAGTTTTTAGATAGTTTAAGCTCGTATCAAGGAGCGTAATGCAGACAGTTTTAGCTCGTGTCAAGGAGCATTGACTTTGTTAATAGTTCATTGCCCCCAATCATTGGGTGCATTACTTTCTCTTGCTTTAACTTCATTTTTTTGAATCTTTATTGACACTGGCTTCTTTGACTGTGATTCCTCCTCGAGAGGTTCATCAAGTGAAATGTCTTCAAATTCATAAGAGTTGTTGCTTGGAAATTCGAAGTCACTTGATGGCATACTTAACTCCATATCATGAGCTCTTGTAGCTAGTTCTTCAAAAGTCTTTGGTTGAATCCCTTGGAGGATGTATCGCAGACTCCATTGCATTCCTTGAATGCACATGTTGATGGCAGAGACTTCGGACAATTGATCTTTACAATTCAAGCTTAGATTTCTCCATCGATTAATATAATCGATTACTGGCTCTTCTTTCCACTGGCAAGTGTTAGTCAATTCGATCATACTAACAGTCCTTCGAGTGCTGTAGAAGCTATTGAGAAACTCTTTTTCCATTTGCCCCCAACTGTCGATGGAGTTAGCTTCTAATTCGATATACCAATCAAAGGCATTTCCTTTCAGCGAGCGGAAAAATTGTTTGAGCATATGATCATCAAAGGTTCCAGCATCGTTGCATGTCTCGACGAAATGCGCTATATGTTGCCTTGGATTGCCTCTGCCATCGAATTGTTGAAAGTTAGGAGGTTGGTAGTCAATTGGCATCTTCAAACTGTCAACTCTCTTTGTATATGGCTTTTTATAGGCAACAGAAGAATTTGAGCTCTCTTTAAATTTGTCTTTTATTGTCTCTAGTACGATGCTCTTCAATTGGTTCATAGGGAGCATTCCGTCAGCAGAAATTTGTATATGTTCTTCAACTGGCTTCTTTTCAGAAAGATGATGTTTCAAATAGTCTTCCTCCTCATCTTTACCTTCAACTTGCTTATCATCTGCATGGCTTATCTGTGCTATCTCCATCTTTTCCATCAGTTTGGATATCAACAGACCTTGTTCTTGGCTTTGTTTAGTGAGTGCAGCAACGGACTGAGTCAAACTTGCCAGTTGTTCTTCGACAGACGAAGCATTAGTTGCCATGACAGAGGCTATGGGTGAGTCATACGCTGAATTTTCTATGAATTGAAGAGTTTGGATGTTAGAGTCACCTTCACTATATTTGTCGTTGTGCATTGGCTTATCGATAAAGATCTCCTCCACAAGGTTTGTCATAGAGGAGCCTTCAGATATACTTCTTGTAACGACTTCGACATCTTTAGCCTGCAACTCTGAAAGTTTTGAGGCAGTAGATCTTCTTATTGCAATCTTGATTGGAGTTGTCCTTTGAATCTTCACAGTCTGCAGCTCTGAAGGCTTTAAGACAGGAGACCTTCTTATTGCAATTCTAAGAGGAGCCATACTTTGTATCTTTGAACTTTTAAAGAGAAGAGATGAGAGGTCGAAACTATCCCACTGGGCGTGCCAAAATTTGTAACAACAAAATTTGTATTTATTAAAATACAAAATAAATTACAAAGAAAATCCAATATGGATTGAACTTGAGAATTAAGGTAAACAGCTTCTATTTGTCCTCTGATTCCTCTCTTGAGTTGACTTCTTGACTTTATCAACTTTCGGAGCCGGATCTTCGGATGAAGCTTGTCCGAGCTCTGACTATGTAGTCTTGACGTTGACCCAGAGACGTCGAGCCTTTGTTCGGATTGAACGTTGACTTGAAGACTTTTCTGTGGAAGAAGGTTGTTGACTGAAAGATCGCCGGATCGGAGGGGCTTGGCACCTTGATCTCTGACCAGAGGCGGATGACTGGAAGAACGCCGGATCGGAGGGCTTGGCAGCTTAATCTCTGATCGGAGGCGGATGGCTGGAAGAATGCCGGATCGGAGGGCTTGTCAGATTGATCTCTGATCGGAGGAGGATGGCTGGAAGAACGCCGGATCGGAGGGCTTGGCAGCTTGATCTCTGATCGGAGGCGGTTGGCTGGAATAACGCCGGATCGGAGGACTTGGCAGCTTGATCTCTGATCGGAGGCGGTTGGCCGGAATAACGCCGGATCGGAGGGCTTGGCAGCTTGATCTCTGATCGGAGGCAGTTGGCTGGAATAACGCCAGATCAGAGGGCTTGGCATATTGATCTCTGATTGCAGACCGTTCTTGACTTGAAGATGCTTGAAGATCTCAAGTCTTGACTTGAAGATGCTTGAAGATCTCAAGGGAGCACTGCTCGTATTCTTGATCTCTTCAGAAGCGCGTCTTCAGATGTTTTTGGTGTGTCTGGAATGAGGACTGAAGACCCTTATTTATATGTAGAGAAAATAACTACTTAAGAGATATTTTCTCCTTTAAAAGATATGTTGGGCTTATCTCCTTTAATTAAGCCTGCTGGATTTGATAAGGCTCAATTATCAATTATTTACTCATTTATTTTAGGAATTAATTTATTTAAATTCCTTAATAAATAAATAATTAATTGATAATTACTGCATTAATTTGTCATATATTTTATTTAATAGGCAATAAAATTCAGGTGCCTACAATCATGATCTTGCATCATCTCCAACATACCAACATGAGCACCTATTTTGCATGGGAAAAGCATAGCTCAATACATTTGAAAATAATTAAAAAATTGACACAAAAAATGAGCTATAAATGTTCCTGAAATTACAGCTCACTAATTATTGTGTTAGAAACTTGATAATTTCATTATTACAATTCGGCAATGATTATGTAAGAAACTTGAAAATGATATAATAATGTGTAATGAGCTCAATAAAGTTATGTTCCTACTGCTTCTACCAATTTAAAATAATGACAATTTTCCTTTCAATCACTCACTATTCTCTGCTTCTTTTAGTTTAGATGATGATAAAAAACAAAAGACAATGAATTATAAGAATAAAAGATGGGGAAACAAGAAAATGCATCCAATGACTCAGATCATGAAACAACTCCCTACCGATCATCAAAGCAATAGCACAGTATCATTAGACTAATACTGAATAGATTAGAAGATTAAAATGTTCAGAGAGCAAAACGTACCTTGCATTAGGGTCCGCCCCAGCTTCAAGATGTGTGTACTTCTTCCTGCAAGTAGCAATATGTAAGTTTGAGACAGACCCTCATGCACAACTAACCAGAGATACTTATTCCAAGGTCGACAATTACGAGAACTTTGTACAGTGTGCTTCTAAGGTGCAAATCACATCTTCTCAAAAAATGATAACCATTGAAACATCTATATATGTATAAAGCAGAAAAGTCTGTCATAATTAGAAAGTGGTGTATTTTCCCGCCAAAAATTATTTCTAAATATGGAAGGGTGCATTTATCATCTAACAGATTGATGCAAGTAAACATGACCAATGCCTGTTATTGGGCAGTGCAGTACACGCACATACTAAAGCATTATGCTTTGTTTTTGTTATTCTTTTCTTACTCCACCGAATCCTTTCATTATTCTAGAACAAGAATTATTACCATTTAAATAATTACTATATAACAACAGGCGTGAGTAACTTTTTTCTGTTCACTTTTTCTTTTACGGCTGCAGCAGGAATTCCTATAGGCGCACGCAATCCACCATAGCATCGAATCTTCATCCACTTGAGCAGTTATTTGAATTTTAAATTAGCAATAGAAGATTAAAGTTTCATCTCACCAAATCACATGTTGGACAGTTATAAATAGGGCTTCAGGCATTTTCTAAACATCTCTTCAGCACTTTAGGTGGTTAACCATTTTATTGGTTTTTATCTTTAGAATTCTGTGTTGTTTTTGTAATTATATTTTACTATAGTTGATGTTCCATATTAACAGTTTCCTAATATGCAGGATTCTTTTTAAGGCAATGTTCGTTTACGGTTTTCAAAACCAACATCCTGATTTTAAAAACCACCCTTATATATATCTACATTCTCTCTCCTCAATTAATACACTTTCTCTATTTATTTCTCCTCTCTCATTTAACTTTTTAAATAAATTAATACATTGATTTGACATAAAGTTAAAACATACCCTACTCAAAACCCAAAACAAACATAGAACACACTATTCATGGTTTTCAAACCCCACATAACCCCAAACCAAATATTACCTAAAAGATTATTGCAGCGGCACGGCAACACTATTCAAACAGGCCAAAGATATCAATTCTCCAAAGGATGAATGGCAACGAAGCTCCTTTTGATTCGTGCATACCATGTTCCTACATATGGCAATAGAAGCCTCAGTGTAACAATGGAACATGTTTCATGACAATGAAGTATGCACTACGTTGCTTATATACATATTTTCCAAGGTTGCAAACATTTGTTTATATCTAACATTCAATTTTTTCAGGGAGAAAGAGAGCGTGCAATGATTAAAGCAAACCTCATAGATCGTTTTACAAATTAATCATGCTTTTAAATTACACTCACTGATTATTCATTGTTTTGGTTGCTGCAACACTAACAATCTCAAGTGTTTTCAACAGGAAACAGATTCAATATTGATGTTGATAAAGATGAGATTGACTTTGATAAGGTGAATCTTTATTTATGATACCAACTTCTAAACACTACAGGTCTTTTTCTCCCGAAGAAGAGAATGTTACACCTCTAAATGAAACATTAAAGTGTGATAGTGGGGGTGGTTGAAAAATGGAAGACACAACTTTGAAAAGGAAACTTGTTGCATATCACTGCAGTTTTGGGTTGTCGCCTTTTTTGCTTTATTTATGTTTAGGAAGAGTTGGTGTGTTTCTACATTTACCTTTTTTGTTTTAAATGTTCTCAAAGCATGTTTATTTATTTAATATTATTCTTAAATTACTAAAATTTGTTGTTACATTAGCCTAACCAACAATATATAGAACTTGGGTGCTTTAAAGTGTATAAAATGCATTCATGGTTGGTGGTGTACAATTTTGAAACTAAACAGGTTTTGACACAAAGTTATGATAGAAGAAACGAAATAATATGATATAAAGAGTACAAATGTACCTCAATAGAAGTGGCCTTCACAACAGAAGGGATGTATACAAAACCTTATAACGCAAAAGCCACCTGCATTCAGAGATGCATCAAGGAGTGGAAATTTTTTTTTTGGGAAAAGGAAATTTCATTTATTTGGGCATGAGATTTACCCTAAATTTTACAAAAACAATCCATCAGAAGAGTGGTCCAAAACTCACAGCATATGCTACACTAGAACTTATGCTAAACAATCTATAGGATTAACGCTCCACAATGAAAAACTAGCATCATTTTTCAACCCTCCCTTTTTCAACTTCTACCAACTCCATGTATGAGCTTTAATTTCCTCTAAAGCTTTCTGTTGGTTCCAACTACCCAAGTTAAAGACAATATAATTTCTAACTTTCCATACAATCCAAATAGAACAGAGCACTACATCCAGAACAAGCTTGTTTCTGTTCTTATCACCAAGTGAATTTTCGAATTGAGTAAGACTTACTTTTAGGTCTTCATGCATCGGCACCTGAGTTCTTAACCATCCATTGCATTTTGCCATTAATTCTTGAGTTATCTTACAGCTTCCCATAACGTGCTTCACCGTTTCCTCCTCGTTGTCGCATAGGGCACATATCTTAGACGCGGCATTTGGTAGACAATTTCGTCTCGAGAGCTCTGAGGCTGTCGGAATACCTCTATTGATCACCCTCCAAGCATGAATTTTGATCTTTGTTGTGGCCTCGCTATCCCAAATCAATCTTGAGATCTCCTTTATGGTTATTGATTCTCTTCTCTTTCTTTCTTCGAGCATATCACATACTTCTCCCACCAAATAGTGTCCCTATCTATTGCAATTCCACCTCCACCAATCATTTCCATGTTGAATTTGGAACCTGTTAATCAAAGAAAGCAACTCATCCAAAATGTTAGTTTCACTAATCCTTAACTCTCTCTTCCACTCCAAATTCCACACCCATGACTCTCCCTCCCAAAGACCCATTTCTGACACTAACTTTCTCTTATCCTTACAAAGATGAAATAACCTACTGAACCTAGACTTCAAAGCCCCATCTCCAGCCCACTTATCATCCCAGAAAGAAGTTCTGTCTCCACTTACTACCTCTTTTTTAATATTTTGTTCGAACCAATTACCCCTATCATCTTTTAGACACTCTAAGACCCCTCCCCACCACCCCTTAAACTTTCTATCGCTCGTGAGGCAGGCCTCCCCCACTCCCTTCATTTTATTACTCGCTCTAATGACTCTAAACCAAAAACTGTCGTTATAATCTAATGCTTTCCATACCCATTTCCCCATTAGAGCCTTATTAAGACTACCCAACTCCCTCACCCCTAGCCCGCCTAGATCCTTAGACTTAGTAACCACTTTCCATCTGACCCAAGAAACTTTTTTTGGATTCACTCTCCCACCCCATAAGAATTGCCTTTGCATAGCAGCAATACATTTTAACACTCCAAGAGGTGCCCGAAAGACCGACAGCGCATAGATTGGGATAGAGTTAAGAACGGAGTTGACCAAAGTTAGCCTCCCTCCAATAGAAATATTAAGATTCTCCCACTTCTTGATTCTATTTCTAACCTTATCAATTATGTAATTCCAGTCACTAATCCTCTTGTGGGAGGATCCTACTGACAGCCCCAAGTATTTCATCGGCATCTTTTCAACTTTGCATCCCAGAATTTCTGCCATGTCCATAACCGTCCCTACCTCCTTGCCCAAGCCAATTAGGGAACATTTTTCCACATTAATCTTTAGGCCTGACACCCATTCCAAAAGCCACAAAGATCTTTTTAGGAATACTGCATTTTTTATACTCACTTTACCGACAAAAACAGTGTCATCAGCGTATTGGATATGTGAGAGCTGCATCCTTTCCTCTCCAATTTCATACGGCTCGTACCTTTTTTGCTCGATCCCTTTTGACACAACAATTCCAACACATTCAGCTGCAAGGATGAATAAGAAGGGTGATAAATGATCCCCTTGTCTAAGTCCCCTTCCCAAACTAAAGTCTCCCGATGGACTCCCATTGACTAGCACTGACGCATGTGCTGATGTAACACATGCCAGGATCCATCTAATCCAGTTCTCATCAAAATTGAAGGCTCTCATCATATCTTCAAGGAAACTCCATTCCACAGAGTCATAGGCTTTGGAGAAATCAATTTTGTACACAAAAATTTCCTTCTTTTTCTCCTTTGCTTCTTCAATCAATCCTTGCAAAGCCACAATACATTCAGATATATGTCTGTTTTCCACAAAGGCAAATTGTTCGTCTGAAATAATAGAATTCATCACCACTTTCAACCTGTTGGCCAATACTTTGGATAGAATTTTATACGGACCCCCAACCAAAGAAATAGGCCTAAAATCCTTGATCTCCTCAGAATTCTCAACTTTCTGAATAAGTGTAATGAAAGAGTGATTCAGCCCCTTCGTCAATATCCCATTTGCATGAAACTCATTCATAAACCTCATGAAATCCTCCCGAATAACTAGCCACAACTCCTTGAATATAGCTATATTTATCCCATCTGGACCAGGGCTTTTAGCCTCCTTGCAGCTCTTTATAACATCCAAAACCTCTTGCTCTGTAAAAGGCCTTATGAGCATTTTGTTTTCTTCAAGTGAAACCACCCTCTTAATTATGTCCATACCAATTCTCGGAGTGGAAATTGAAATGAAATTGAAATGAAATTGGAATGAAATGTTACTTATAAATACATTCAAGATCTAAATTAATCTTAGAAAAGAAAAGAAAACAATCTGCTTTGACTTAAAATAGGAATAATTTGAACAGTTTTTTTTTTCAGAAAACAAGATATTGCTGTTTAATATCTTCAAGTTTCCTAAAGCAAATACAATTACTAACAAATGTCTGGTAATGATGCATTTGTTCCATATCTAATAGGATATTAGGGGAAAAAATAATAATAATGCCTTGAACAAGTTAGTTCTAAGAGCTTACAAGAAAGAGTGCTGCATTTTGAGAATTCTGTGAAAGATGCCTTACAAGAAAAATCAGTTGTTAGTATACATTTATGCCATGTAGTTCTTATTTGTATATCCTTAAGAGCCAAAGTTATATAGCATACTGACTCTAACTATCCACAAAATTGTGTCAAGAGATGATTGATTCTTAAATCATTAAAAATAGAAATTTAGGTTCTTGCTTACTACTCTCTAGAGCTCCTAATTGAACATTCTAACCTCATGATTTATACTCAAATCAGGATTCACACCAATAATACCCGCATACACTTGATTAAATAAAGTGTCAATATTTACAAGTGAAAACAAGATCGAGAAAATACTATTTGGTCGAGGTTGTATAGTTGTCCTGTCATCAAACTTCACAATCCTGTGACCAATACAACATATGAGAAATCTTGGATGCAGTGGTGCGAGTCATGTAAAAATTTAAAGATCTTTAAGCATGATCAAATTACAGTGTGAAAATACAAACACACATCCTGTGGTTCACATAAAGAGGGCCTATGTTTGAGACAGAGACTGTATGATTTAAATATGTAGGACGTGATTTATATTTTTGGTGTTGACAGACAGAAACTGAAAAGGGTTATACATGCCAGATGATGTTAGAAAATGAATGAGTAACGTATGTTGGACACCATTATTATTTTTGGCATAGCACACACACTTGCAAAAGCAAGTCATTCTTATTCATTAAATCCTCACTTGACTCTCCAAAACTACTAAAAAAACACTCTCATTTTAACTTATTCCAATGACATTTATAGAATGACTCACCATTTATACCTTTTAGTTCCCAAAACATCTTATTGTAAGATAAAAAACACTTTTTTTTCATTTCAATCCAGAACACTATCATTTTTAAACTCTGCCTTCATGCTCTCCTCAGTACAATTGAGGCAGTAGTATTTTAAACACACACACATAGATCTTGGACATGAAACCAGGAGTTATATACGCTGCACATTAAAATGTTGCATTTAGAATATTTTATTTAAAAAAGTTCAGAAAATAAGAAGACGTATCCGTCTGTTAGATCTGACATTCCCATATTTATTCCCACGAAACCCATCCCTTGGCCCAGGAATTGAATCTCCAACTGGCGATCCCTACAGTACAGAAATTCCAATAATGGATTACTGAACTTTTAATTTTTTTGATAATGTAAATAAAAAAATATTTATCCGTCAATAGAGCAAATATCATAAAAAATTGGTAGGTTTAGGCAACCCATTTCTTGAAGGTATGATGGAACAAAAATAAACTGAACCAAAGCAAGACATGCAATGTACGACTTATGTCTACATTGATTCAAAAGAAAAACATGGAATAACTTACATCGCATTCAAATATAAGAGAAGTGACCATGTTTTTGGTCTTGCTCTAATACCACACTCCAACGAATGGTGGAGCTGGAGACGATGATGATTAGAGAAGAAGACCTATGGATAGGGTTTCAGATTTTGGGTTAAAACTTTGCTTCAATTTAAGTTGTATGATTGATTTTCGGTTATGTATTCACTATATATTCACATAGTAGTCTTCTTTCATTTAATTTACTTTAGAATACCTCAATACCATCAAGTTATCATCCAATTGAGCTGCCTGCTGTCGCCTCAGCTCATTCAAGATTCAACCCATGAGCTAAATTATATACCACAAAATGATTCTTCCTTATTTTTAAACTTTCCTTAATGTAATGCCTTCCCTTACTTTTTTTGACATAATATCACCAGAGTTTAATCCATCTTAAGATTCATAGTAGTAAGATATTCATCTTTAACTTTAAGTCTTACCTGTCAGTCTATTTAACTTTGTATTATTATCCTAACAGTTTTTAGTCTTGACCTCATTAGGTAAGTAGAATTCAACATAAAGTTTGTCATATTCGCACCTCTTAGACAAGAGTGTCGTGTATTTTCCTAACGTTATTCATGAGTTTATCTGAAGTATAGTACATATTTGCCTCTATGAAGTACCTTTTTTTTTCCCCTCCTTTGGTTAACTAAATTCGTCCATTTATTGCCCTGCAATTGATAGTATTTCCGTTTGGTTCAAGACTGTATATCTGAGTTTTATTATCAAAGAAAACTTGTGGATATTGAGCCATTTCCTACTGCATCCTTGCAAACCATGAAGGAGACAATGTATTTATCATGAAGCCAGAAAAGGTCTTTGATCTACTCCCATAAGAAAATGATCCTCTATTACCCATTTTCTTAGCACAAACATACATGTATTTATATGAAAATATAATACTGCATATAACATCAACTTGAGTATTTTGATTGTAGTTCCACTGTTGAAGAATTAGGAATCTTATGTATTAAAACAAACACCTACTTAGACAGGTCATTAGTATCTTGTAGGCAGGGGTTAAGACAAGAAAATTGTTCAAAATTCAAAATAAACAATTTAATAAAAAGGAGTACATATTAATAAAAATAAATCAAAAAATCATAAATTTAACTATAAAAATTTTAAAAAATGGAAAGAAATATAATCGGTGTTGAAGAAAAGATCATAAATAAATAAATTAATATACATAATAAAATAAAATAAAAATAATAAATTTAACCAAAAGAAATTTAAAAAGAATTGTAATCAAATTAATTTTTAAAAAATGTAAATTCTTGTTGACTGAAGAAACAATTATAAAAAAATAAAAAAAATAAAAAAAAAATTAATTAGAAAATATATTACCGCACAAACTTTAAATTAATTAGTTTAATTAATTCAAAATTAGCTGCTCCATTAATACTTATCTTAATTAGTTTATTTAATCTTTCCCTCATCTATTTAAATATTCTGTTTATACATCACCTATTTAAATATATTTTTTATATGATTCTAAAATAATATTAGTAATGACCATTTCCACTAAATCAACAATCGGTTCTCCTATTCAAACCACATCACAATTAAGATCCGACATCCTAATAATCTAAGTCGGCAACATAAGTTGGATGCCACTAAAAGTAGGTTTTGAGGGGAATCTCATGTATTTAAATAAATACCCACTTAGACATGTCATTAGTATCTTATAGGCATGGGTTAAGACAGGAAAATTCTTCATGAATTGTAATGATTGGTAATGATCATTTCCTCTAAGTCAACAGTTGGTTCTCCCATCATATCACATCACAATTAAGATCCTGGCATCCTAATAATCTAAGTCGGAAACATAAGTTGGATGCAATTAACAGTAGGTTTTGAGCCTTGAAGCAACAAGCCATCTAAATTAATTTGGATTCATGACCATTCATAAACTAAAACTTTTTGCTTTTAAGAAGGAAAGAATGAATTTTGTTAAGTCATACTCACAAATTCAGCTAAGTTTGCAAAAGCACGTGTTAACTAATTAGCCACATCAATATAAGACTCGAGATGCTCACCTAACAAAGATAGTTTAGATTTTTTATTATTAATATTTTTTAACAAAAACTGATGTGTGGACTTGTTGCCACATGAACCTCCATGCCGCACCAAATAAAACTTAAAGATAAACTAAAAACTTACAGTCAGAGTATGCGAGAAAGGCTAAAGCCAGGTGTAGTCGCTCTTCATTATTCTGTGTTTTTCTTTGTTCCTCTTAAATTTTTTCCCTTCTTAATTTCCTGCTATGATTTGAAGTGTAGTGCGAGAGCAAGAAAGAGGTATAAATCATTCATCCATTTGCACTGTTTTAGAATTTATAAAAAGGCTTAAGCTACACATGTTCTCTCAAGAATTAGGAATGCAGTACACTAAACAATTCACACTTGGACATTTTAACAAGTACTCCCTCCGTCTCTAAAAAGCTTGCACCCCTCTTTTAGGCACGGAGATTAAGAAAGTGATAACTTTTAGGGGTATAATAGTATTTTTATGTAATATATAAATGATAAAGTATGGTAGGTAGAGATGGTTTTTTTGTAATTAAAGTGTATGGGGAAGGGTGGTTGTTTTTTACTTTTTGCTTTTTTGGAATGTGCAAACTTTTGTGGGACAACCCAAAATGGAAAATGTGTCATCTGAAGTGAGACGGCGGGAGTATATTATAAGCATGTGTTAAAACTGGCAAATTTTTCACAGATCATAACAATAACTACTAATTACCATTTCCTCTAAACCAGCCACCAATTTTTCCTTTCATATGACAATCAACTTTAACCTGAATGAATTGATAACTCATTTAGGTTAGCTTCATAAACTTTCTTATCCTACATAAATAATCGATACATATAATATACTATGTTGCTTGGTAAAATAAACCCAGCTCTTTTGTGACATCGAAAGCAAATGGCCCAAG
Organism: Pogostemon cablin; assembly: GCA_023678885.1. Lineage (NCBI taxonomy): Eukaryota > Viridiplantae > Streptophyta > Magnoliopsida > Lamiales > Lamiaceae > Pogostemon > Pogostemon cablin. The sequence continues at coordinate 4,182,326 of CM043009.1, forward strand.
AAATTGAGGGTAAAATGACAATTATACATTAAAGAGACGACATGCAACGGAATTTAACCGAACAAAATAATCAATTTTCAAATAGACCTGCTTTGATTGACAAAGACTGCAGCCCAGATGTCGTCGATTGAGAGGGGGAAAAGGTGAAGCAGGCGGTAGAGAAAGTCGAAGCTGTAGCCGCGAGAGTCAAACGGCTGGTAAAAGGGAAAAGAGAGCTAAGGGATCAGAGAGCAGAAAAGACTTTTGCACTCTAACAAGGGATCGACTCATTCACCATCTTACATTCTGAGGCCGAAGATGTGGACGCCTAAGACTGCTTGAAGCATAAATTTGAGAAGAGATGTTGAAGCCGAAGAAAGACATAGTGAAGAAGAGGAGGGACGGTGGGCAAAGGCAGAAGAGTTGAGAAGAAGGCATGATTTTTAGGAATTACTAATTAAACACGCATACACCCACCAGCGAGAAGAAATGAACACGAAGAGAGGGGAGAATCTCCAATTGAACCAGCTTCTTCAACAATGTTCGATATTGAAAGGGAAGAGAAGAATCGTGGAATGTAAGAGAAGAGAAGTTAAAAGGTGAGACGGGAAATTAATTTGTCCAAGGTTTATCGGGAGGGAAGCACATACACAACCACAAAGAGAGAAACTTTGTAATTCTTCCGCGTGGCAAAAACTCACCTTCAACCGAGGCGAAACTGGCTGGTTTACCGGCCATGTAAGAAAAAAATAAAAAAAAAGGGAAATGAAATTATAATTGTGTAAATCTAAAGAGAACCTGGCCGATTGAAGGACTGCTAGAGTTGAAGATAGTAGGTGAGTTTAATAGTTAGTGAACAACGCAGAGACAACATTTAGAGTTTCTGAATAGAATTATAATTAAAGAATTTAAATGACAAATAATAAAATAAGAGAAAGCAAGGAATGTTCAAGATTGAATCAAGAGAGAGAAGTAACAGTTCTAAGTTATCAGGTGCAGTGCAATTGATTTAGTCCCCTAAACGTCCTATTATTCATTCATGCTATTTTAATGGAAATACATCACAAAGTGACGCGTGAACAGTTTTGAGCCTCCTCACTAGATACTAATAAGACGAATTTCATAAACCTCCGGATGGCCAATTCGACTAACATATATTCTCTGAAAGTACTACTCAAACTTATTCACTTCCTACTTGATTTCCTAATTGCATTGTTCCACTAGGATAATCAAGCATCCAGTTTACTAGCCCTTAGGATTATCGTGTTCACGGGCAAACTAATATAATCCATAGCAAATAGACAATATTAATTATGTATGCACTCAAGCTAACACAATATACCAAGCATCACGGGCAATATCAATAGCATATTATGAAGACGTTACACACATATTAACAAAGTCTTATAGAATCAAATAAACAAGAATATTAATAGCATGAATCAACAATATTTATCTAGATTTCCAAATCAACTACATTAACCATCAAACCTTAAAACCGTAAAAGTAATTAGCTCATAAAGTAAGCATAACATTCATGGCTAAGCAATTCATAACAATAATCAACAAGACAAGATTAAAAAAAGAATACAAATCCCTAGTGTCACGTGGTTTGCGTTCTTTCTCCGTCTCTCCAGTTGGATTGCTCTCTTTATCGCACTTGAACTCTCCTTGCAGCAGCTCCTCACATTGCAAGCTTGCTACCCTTTGCAAAGGGTAGCAAGCTTGCTGCACTTGCAGCAACTCTAATGGTGTGGTGGTGGTGTTGTGTTGTGTTGTGTTGTGATGTTGTGGTGTGAGGTGTTGTGAATGTGTTGTGGTGTGTCCTTATAAAGGGTAGTGCTGCCCCTTAAATAGCATTGCATCTTTGACCACTATTTGCATGTAATGCTCATCCCTTGCGTATGATTTGTGATATTCAACATCAAATTTGACTTCTCTTGCCCAAATTCTTGAATGGCTGCACAAAGAGTTGCCTTTGTTGGCCAAACTTTGAAAAATTCCGAAAATTTCGTCACAACTGCGCGACTTCACTGTTTCGCATATAACTTCCACATCCGAGCTCCAAATTCAGTAATTCTTACGCTCACGCGATCCTCTCTTCCTTGGCTTTCTATACATATAAAGAACTTACAAAAAATCTAAGATTTGAATATGCAACAAGCCACGGAAAGTAGAACAGTAATTCTGTTCGGCATAGCTCGCGCGGTGTTACCATTTTGCTCATAACTTCCTCGTTTGGAACTCGATTGGTATTTTCTTTACGCCAAAACGACCCTCACTTCAGTGGCTTTCCAACCATGTATTACACTAATAGTTTTGATCTCCACAACAATAAAGAAAAATTACGAAAGTTGGATGTGTGTTTTTCAGCACCTTTGCACAAATTGCGCATTTTATCCAACTTTGTACTTTTGATCATTTTTTCTATCAAAACACAACAAAATACCTTAGTAGCACCATAATCATGCAAAATATGTAAACTACACAATCCCACATGAATATATGGCCTTTCCCTAACAAAACAAGGTATTTATGAGACTGAAAAGATGTAAATTTCCACTCTCATCAATCCCCCAAACTACCATGTTGTTCGTCCCCGAACAACGAATTCAAAACAAGAGAGAAACGAGAGTTGAAATTATTCAGCAAATAAGGGATCATATCAATCCAACCCAAGATAGTATACTCAAATGCCAAAATTCAATCAATTGAAACATGCACTTCAAACCAGTCACTCCCCATTTCAGAATGCTCATCATCCACTCTCACAGATAGTGTTTGCACTCATTTCTCAAGTGTGAGCTATACACTCTCATGGTTGAAATATATGCACTCAAATCAATTCACATGCATGTGTTACCATAAGCTTGACAATTATCTAGACTCTCTACTACTTTGAAAGACTTAACAATGGGATCACAGAGGACTTGTTTAGGGCGTAACATTGGGTCAAGGGTAGGTAAATATGGTATGAGTGACTTGATCACTAGTAGAAAATCAACAGTAGAGATACTTCTTCAACACATATATCAATCTCATTCTCTCTTTTTCTCTTTTCAGTTCTTTTTACAATTTCAAACCTCCCTTTATTTTCAAGCATCAACTCTTTTCATTTCTTTCTTTCCTTCAAATAGGGTACCAGTTTCAGGCACTACCCTATAATTGGGGTACCAGTTTCAGGCACTACCCTTTTTTGCAGGTTTTAACCATTCTTCATTTTCAATCATGATTAACCAATATTTATCTTCCCCACTTTCTTTTCACACTACACCAATTTGTCTCCTTTATTTCTCTACTATGATAGGTATTTAAAAGGCTTAAAAGGATTAAATTGGCTATCTTCATAGGCTTCCAACGAATAAGGCTTACAGGCTCAAACAGGAAACTATGGATTTAATTTTTAAGGTGGGATAAATATTTGGCTTGTGACTCAATAAAGAACAAAAATGGCTTAAGATCATTTCCCATCATCTAATCAATCACCTCGCTTCAAGTAGATTAAAAGTCAAGTTCTAGACTACATGCATGTAAACGATGCCCTCAAGAAAGAAATTAATCATGTGTAATTCTCATAATTCATTGAAGCTCAAATCCTCACATGGGTTTACCGGAATAACGAGCACTCCTACATAGGTTTATGAACTAATTTTAATATATGCAACAATTCTTAAGTATTTCAACATCCAAGTACACATCTAGCTGGATCATCACCATTATATCATAACACCACATTATCATAGTTTTAATTTAATCAAGTGCTTAGAAAGATCCCACAATCGTCCTCAAGAACCAAAAATATAACCATAGATACTAGGATTAACATTCAACAAAAACAAACAAACGACACGCACCTGGACAATCACAAAAAATCGACCTCTCAATATAATCAAATTAATCAAAAATACTGAAAAATCGCAAAAAATTAATCATCCAAGCACACAACACTATGAAGCAACTTTACTTTGGTGCAGCAAGACGCAGGTATACGCGTATCCCCCCAAACTTTGATCAAACGAAGCGAGAGCATAAGTTTGTAAAGAAGTGTATACCATAGTCAAGCAACACCTAATAAAATTTCTTCATTGACACAAACTCAATAAAGCAAATAAAACGGGAGGGTCAGCCCCCAACAGGCGCTCATGTTTAACGTCGGAGAGTCACGACGAAATACCTCAAGCTCATCGGAATGGCCATGGATATCTTTCATCCTTGCCATCGTATTCTAATCGTTGTGCTTCTTCATCAATCCAATACTTATGGCAAGGGATGGCCTCATTGGCATTCTTAAAATTTATCTTGACCTTGCCAACCATGTTAAGATAAAATCTCATCAACCTCTTCATTCTACTCCACCACTTATTCCTTCTTCCGATGAAAATTCCCAACTTCTCTTCTAACTCCTTTTTATTCCTAAAAATATGTGAGGGACCATTAGGTAAAACAAAGTCAATAGAAATAATATCATCAAATTCAATGCAACTTAAAGAGTTTAAAAGTTTAGAAATGCTCATTTCATTCTTCAAGTCCTCTTCGGTTGCTTCTTCACTTTGCTTACTTTTTGTCTTTTCTTCTTCAATTTCCTCAAATTTTTCATCAATCTCTTCTGTTGCCTCTAGAATTGTCTCCAGTTGATAGCTCAATTCGAACGGAGCTACTTGACTTAATTGAGTAGACTCTTCTTCGACTTCTTCTTCCTCAAACGACAAATTAAGACTTTCAAATTGCATTTCAGGGCACAATTGAACAACAATATCTTCCTCCAACTCTTCTTCATCCATTCTTTCCTCTCGTTGAAGTTGAGTAGTTAAACTTGAAGAGATGTTCGTAAGAAGATTGTTTATCTCTTTCATTCTTTCATAAAACTCCTGCGATGCAACTTCCCCTTCATACGATTGAACTCTCATATTTCTTTCTAGAGCTTCCAACCTTCCCATGTTTTCTTCATGTATCTTGATGGAAGTATCAAACGCTTCTTGTAATCCTTGGGAAACTCCGATCGATCCAGAATAAGTGTTCTCTTGATAAGGTTGATATAAATTTTCATCGTAAGCACAAGACCATTCATCTTCATATCTGACTTGATTGTAGTACTGAGAAGGACTTAGATCATAACCATAATTCCTCTCATCCATGTAATATGGAGAAAGAATCATAGCATTTTGATTTTCATAGCATTTCAATATTTCGTCCATCTCAAGTACCTCAAAGATAATAATAGTCACAATATGTTTAAAATATCCTAATTAAATTAGCAATAAAAGAAAAATAAATAATTAAGCCATCCCCGGAAACGGCGCCATTAACTTGATAGGCATTTTCTGCGCACCGCAATTTACGATCTCCAAGTGTAGGAATGTCAATTGTAGTGGTAAGTACCCCAGTTAAAAATATCGAACCCACGGGACGGTCAATTATTTATTTAATTTATATTACTATTTAACTAGAATTATTATGTAACCAATTTTCCAAGTTTTTGAATAGAATTATAATTAAAGAATTTAAATGACAAATAATAAAATAAGAGAAAGCAAGGAATGTTCAAGATTGAATCAAGAGAGAGAAGTAACAGTTCTAAGGTATCAGGTGTAGTGCAATTGATTTAGTCCCCTAGACGTCCTATTATTCATTCATGCTATTTTAATGGAAATACATCACAAAGTGACGCGTGAACAGTTTTGATCCTCCTCACTAGATACTAATAAGGCGAATTTCATAAACCTCTGGATGGCCAATTCGACTAACATATATTCTCTGAAAGTACTACTCAAACTTATTCACTTCCTACTTGATTTCCTAATTGCATTGTTCCACTAGGATAATCAAGCATCCAGTTTACTAGCCCTTAGAATTATCGTGTTCACGGGCAAACTACTATAATCCGTAGCAAATAGACAATATTAATTATGTATGCACTCAAGCTAACACAATATACCAAGCATCACGGGCAATATCAATAGCATATTATGAAGACGTTACACACATATTAACAAAGTCTTATAGAATCAAATAAACAAGAATATTAATAGCATGAATCAACAATATTTATCTAAATTTCCAAATCAACTACATTAACCATCAAACCTTAAAACCGTAAAAGTAATTAGCTCATAAAGTAAGCATAACATTCATGGCTAAGCAATTCATAACAATAATCAATAAGACAAGATTAAAGAAAAGAATACAAAACCCTAGTGTCACGTAGTTTGCGTTCTTCCTCCGTCTCTCCGGTTGGATTGCTCTCTTTATCGCACTTGAACTCTCCTTGCAGCAGCTCCTCGCATTGCAAGCTTGCTACCCTTTGCAAAGGGTAGCAAGCTTGCTGCACTTGCATCAACTCTAATGGTGTGGTGGTGGTGTTGTGTTGTGTTGTGATGTTGTGGTGTGAGGTGTTGTGTTGTGAATGTGTTGTGGTGTGTCCTTATGAAGGGTAGTGTTGCCCCTTAAATAGCATTGCATCTTTGACCACTATTTGCATGTAATGCTCATCCCTTACGTATGATTTGTGATATTCAACATCAAATTTGACTTCTCTTGCCCAAATTCTTGAATGGCTGCACAAAGAGTTGCCTTTGTTGGCCAAACTTTGAAAAATTCCGAAAATTTCGTCACAGCTGCGCGACTTCACTGTTTCACATATAACTTCCACATCCGAGCTCCAAATTCAGTAATTCTTGCGCTCACGCGATTCTCTCTTCCTTGGCTTTATATCCATATAAAGAAATCACAGAAAATCTAAGATTTGAATATGCAACAAGCCACGGAAAGTAGAACAGTAATTCTGTTCAGCATAGCTCGCGCGGCGTTACCATTTTGCTCATAACTTCCTCGTTTGGAACTCGATTGGTATTTTCTTTACTCCAAAACGACCCTCACTTCAGTGGCTTTCCAACCATGTATTACACTAACAGTTTTGATCTCCACAACAATAAAGAAAAATTACGAAAGTTGGATGTCTGTTTTTCAGCACCTTTGCACAAATTGCACCTTTTCTCCAACTTTGTACTTTTGATCATTTTTTCTATCAAAACACAACAAAATACCTTAGTAGCACCATAATCATACAAAATATGTAAACTACACAATCCCACATGAATATATGGCCTTTCCCTAATAAAATAAGGTATTTATGAGACTGAAAGGATGTAAATTTCCACTCTCATCACCCCCGAAAGAGGAACCGGGCCAAGGAAAAATCGAAGACCTGGAGTCACATCTAGAGTCGACGAGTCAACCCAGCACCTCTGGGGTCAAAGAGGGAGAGATCAACCTTAGGACTATGACGGGCACTGCTAAGGTTGGTATTAATTTAGCTGATTTCTCTTATTGGCAGGATTACCAGGCCGCTGGGAGAAATTAAACACCAGACAAGGAATCCGACCGGAGAAATGCCGGGTAGATATATCCGGGGATTATCCCCGAGTTTGAATGCGAGAAGGCTCAAATCCAAATAATGTGAAACAATGATATGATTTTGGAGCATTAGCTTCAATATATACTATTGCACCAAGTTTCCCAGAGCTTTCAAAATTGCCAGAATGGCTGAAAAGCACAGTTTTTAAGGCATGGGAAAACAACACAACGCTCTCCAGAGGCGATGTATTGGAGCTATACTTCACCAGTGCAGCCCCAGAACCAGTTGGGAAAGGCAACCACGAGGCCTTTCATTTCATTAAGCTAAGAAGACCAGATGTGTCAGCATCAAATAAGATCAAGGAGTCTTCGGGAAAGGAACCAGTTTTGGTTTTTACATTTTCTGAAGAACAGATCTCTACGCGAAGAGTGAGGGGTTTTGTATGCCTACATTAAAGCCATGGTAGAGGTGAAGTTCCCATTCAAGTTCGAGCATAAGTCTTTGAATGGGTCTTTTCTGTTGAATACTTTAACAGGGAAGAAGACAGGGTTTGCAGAGAAGGCTTTCCAAGAAAAACAAGAACTTCTCTGGAGAAATAAGATTCTGGTGAGTAAACAAACTCATCGGAGATATTGCAACATGGCCCACTTTGGGCAATGGACGAACAAGGTATGCACAAGTTGTTCCACCCAAATAGAGCCAGAATTTGGGAAAGGAATAAGATTGGGCATAGGGATGATCAGAACTGCCGATCTACCCCCAAAAGAGACACGGGGAAAAAAGAGGGTAAAACCTCTTCAGAATAACCAGGAGCTGAGAGAATTATCAGGCACTAAAAAGGACAAATGACTCCTCAAAAAGGCAAGAGTCAGGTGACTTTTCCGAAAGAATAAATATAACCGACAGGAGTGACCCATAAAAGGGCATCCAATAAAGAAAGAGGACTAGCCAACCACTAAAATTGGCATCCAATAAAGATATGGGACCAGCTAGCTGTTAAAGTTGGAATCCAATGAAAACGTAAGTAATGACGTCAGAAAAATGAAGTAAGCAGTGACGTCAAAAGAAGTTAAGAGGTTTTGAAATCCGAATTTCAAATCCGAAAGCCTCTATATATAGGTGCGTTGAGGAAGCAGAAGACATCGATCATCACCCTCTATTTTCTCTTTCTAAAATAAACATTGTATTTCCTTTCTTTGTATGAGAGTTCTAAGTGTAGCTACAATAGGTAGCTAAAGGAGTTATCTCCTCTTGTTCTGAGAGGATGAGTGTGTAATAAATTCTTCATTCAATAAATAAATAATCTTGGGCTTCTGCCCTCATGTATCCTTCCATTTTTTTTTGCAACCTTAAAACTTCATACTTTCCGGCAAGAATAGTAGCAGCATCACACTGCGGGGCGCGTGGTTGGCTGTGAGGAGCAGCTGTAAAACCTCTCCCGGATACCCGGCGGATTGACGGTCAAAAAAGGTACTATTACTGTTCAAGTTGGTTAGCTATGATAATAAGGTTGTTTAATTAATGTACGGAAGCATGATGGGCCTGATATGGTCGTAATGGACTATGTCTATTTTGAAAGATAGAAAGTGATAAAAATTTGGCGAAAAATGATATGATACAAGTAATTTAAGGCTGAAATACCTATTGTAGGACTAAAAAATTGAATTCTACAAAATTAGTGGACTGATTTCAAAATTTAGAAGATATTATTATCAAAACCTATTGGTCACCTGCTATAGCAGGTCAAAGGACCAAAAAGATGTGATTGGTAAAGATAATGGACTGTTTTCAAAATTGAGGAAAAGGATGGACCAATTTCAAAATAAGAGAAAGTTAATGGACGAAAAAATCAATTTTCCCTAACAATTATTATATTAATTAATCTAATTAATTAATTCACTTGAAATTAACTAATTAATTTCAAGAACCTACTAATTACGGTAATACCTAGTAAGTAGCGTGATCGTCTAGTCTAGTGTTAGGTGAAATAGAGAGTATACCTGCAAATTAACGAATAACATACACGTACGGTCTTTCTATCAAATAATCTCCCGATTGAGTTAGAGTAGGAATATTAGTCGAAACTCTACTAACTCAATAACTGTATTTCTATTTCATGTTACAATGATTCATTGTGAATCTTTATTCTCGCAAAGGTCTTTGAATCATTAACAATGAAATACCCACGAGATTTTCTTGTCTCTTAGATAAGTGTCAGATTCTATCATACCCACACGCAAGTCTCCATGTACATCAATATAATACCCAACATACCCCATTTTTTTATTGCTAAACAATCAGAAGATAAATCTAAGTATTACATGATGTGCACAAGACTACCGTGGTGCTTCAAGTCTAAGGACCAATCGTGTACTATCGTAATTAGAAAATTTTCATTTCGACGCATCCAATAAGAATTTCCTACGAATCATGTTCGATAAACTTATTCTCTAATAAGCATCCACATATATGAACTTGTGTCACAACACTAATATTGATGGAATGCAATATTCCCGTCCCACGAGCATTCATCATATGTACGAGTCTTTACTGAGTTATTCTTTATCCCATTTAGAAAAACTCTTGACTCGGAACAAAGTTTAAAACCAAAGCTCTCTATGTATAATTCCATGATCACCATCTTATGCGTGACCTTACATTCCATCTTAAATTAGTCTAGAGACTTTATCTAATAAGCAAATGTATAATTCACTACATAAATAAATTAAACACAACCTATTATAATATAATTTTCAATGAGATTATTTATATTCAAAATATAAAGAGTCCAATCTAATTGGTGCGTTGGGCACACACTACTCTAACAGTTCCCTTTGATCGAAGAAGATGATCCAGTTGAAGGAGGGGGCGGTAACCCTTTTGCTAATAACCCCCTCATCAATTTGGATGATATATTTGTTCCGGGATGTATAATCCAGACAATTTTGTGCTCCAGTTGGAACACCTTGCACCATTTTTTGGGCAAACCTTGGTTCACGTGCTTATTTATTATGTGCCAAAATATTTCACATTGAGCAGATTCAGGGCTCTCATGCGACAGCTGATTGCGCCTTATCGATGGGACCACGGGGCGTTTGCCCCTCAGGCAGCCCCCATCCCACCTCCGGCAGCAGCCCCCATCCCACCACCTGTCCAACCTCCTGCAGCCCCACAGCAACCTCCTGCACCTCCATCTTTTAATAAGTTATTGTGAGTAACACTTTAAGACTTTACCTTTATAATGAGAAGTTTGATTTTTTATTATTTATTTTGATTATTCAGGAATGTATGCACTCATCTATTGGATAATCTTGCTAGAAAGTTCATTGTAGATTCTTTTTCATTAAAGATGGAAGCTCCCCTGTTAGATCATTAATTCCTTGAATTTTGTTTGACCCAGGATTAGTCTCTTTATCTTTTCTTAAATTTCACTTATGTTTGTAGGCTTAGCCGCACATCTTTATACAGGTTTCATTATGCCAGTGTCAACTCCACAAAAAATGAATTGTCATTTTTTTAAATTTTGCTGTTCTCGCTGCCCGATGATGAGAATCTGCCAGCATGGTTTTTTTTTTTTTTTTTTTTGCATTTTTCCAACAGACATTTTTTCATTATGAAATAAATAAATAAAATAAATAATGAAGGTGTTCTTATTAGATAATCATCCGGCGGTATTTTCCTGTAACTCATTCTAATGAGTATGAAAGATGAAATCGAGATTGATGAAGAAGAGCAAGAAATTGAAGGTGTTGAATATTAACTTGATGAAGCGTATAATTTTAATAGTGCCGCATATTCTTAATTTTAAACAGGTAGTTTTGATATTTTAAGGGGGCGTATATAGTAATATTAAGAAATAATAATTTAAAAAGAGTGTATAATAAATAAAATGTATGTATTTAATAAAAGGTGTACATATTTATAACTTTATATATCTATTAGTATGAATCCCGTATGTTACACGGGTTTTAAAGTTACAATTTAAAAAAAAATCAAGTTTAATATAGCTATCTATTCAATTACTCCCTCTGTCCGGATTCAAGGGTACCATTTACTTTTGGGCACGGAGATTAAGAAGTATTGTTATTTAATGTGTCGTGTGTAGTTGTATTAGTGGAGGGGTGGGTCCCATTTTTTAGTTGTATTAGTGGGTGTGTATGGGCCCATATATATAAAAAATGAAATGAGACCCTCGGAGGCGGACGCCCAAAATGAAAAAATGGAACCCTTGAAAGCGGACGGAGGGAGTATAATCTAATATAATTTAAATTGAAAAGTAAAATTCAATATGTATGCACTCAAATATGAATTTGCTTTTATTGATATACGTTTAATTTCATTATTAAATTGATTTATTAAAAAGATTAAAAAAATATAAGATTTGATTTTATTTTTATTTAATCTAATCATATAAATATTAATTAGGATCTTAAAAAAAATTTATGTATTTATCATTAAAATTTTATTAGTAATTATTAAAATTTAAATTAATTCCCATGACACATCATTAGAATTTTTTTTTAAATTTAATCATGAAAAAAATTCAATAATAAAAAATCAAAAATAAAAAAATTACTAATAAAAATAAAAATAAAAAATCTTAATTAAAATGAAAAAAATTAAGTAAATAGAAAAAATAATCTAAAGGAAATCTTAAAATAAATAATTAAAATTATAATAAAAATAATCAAGGAAAAAATTATTAACGGAAAAAAATCGAAAAATTATATACTAATTTTTTAAATAATATAATAGAATTTAAAAATAATAATTATAATAAAAATAAAATTTAATCCACAGAGAGTTTGAAGATAAAAAAAAAACAAAAAAAAAATTATTTTATCCATATTCAATCTTAAAATAACTAATTTATATATCATTAAATTTTAATGTTGGTGAAAATATATTAAAAAAAATTAAATAAATAAAATTAAAAAAAATAAAAATTTAATTAAAAAAACTTTAGAAAAATATTAAAGAAAGATTATAATAAAATTAATATATATTTTTTAAAAATAAAAAATAACTTATTATAAATAAATTCGAAGAAATAAGAAAATAAAAAGAAATCATAACAAAATTAATGAAATAAAATAAATTTGTAAAAGCATGAAAAGTGAAATTAATAATGTAAAAAAAATTACACACTAATAATAATAATAAAAAAAGAATTAAATAAAATAATTAAATAAAAAATATAATAAAAAGTGGAGAAATTCTCTTATGAGACATGTTATTTGGGAGACGGGTTGACCCATCTTTAAAGTATGCTTATTGTAGAAATAAATTATACTTATTTGTAGTTAAAGTATGTCAATGAATCATATTATAACATCCTAAAATCATACTTTAATGCATAATCCAGCCTACTTAGAAAACATACTTTAACAACCATTAAACACACTTTATCTAAATAATAGACATACTTTAACACGTCTTATAAACCGTCTCATGTAAATGGTGTTTCATAGGAGAATTTGTCTAAAAAGTGTTACATACTAACAATAAAAAAAAGAACTAAAACAAAAAAATATATATAAAAAAAAAAAGAGAATATAAAAAAATATAAAAGAAACAATAAGTAAAGTATAATCAAAGTGAAATTATTAAAAAATTAATTGAAAAATAAGTTAATTACGTAAAAAAATAAAAAGATTATAAAATTACATACTAACCATTTAAAAAAAATAAAAAATAGAAATAAAACCAAAAAAATAAAGAAATAAATATATAATAATTTAAAAATATAAAGAAACAACAAAAATAAATAAATAAATAATAATAAATGGATATCTCTTTTTAAAATTTGAAGAAAGTTTTTTTTTTTCGTGATGAATAAATTATGTGGGTTGAACAGATGAATAAAGAGTGGGAAGGGATTAATTTTCTAAATAAATATAAGTAATTATCCATATAATTTTTTAATTAATAGTAATTGATTTTGATTTGATAATATCATATCCAATCTTAAAATAATATATGTATTTATCTACATTAAATTTTATTTAATTAATAATTAAAATATTTGAAAATTTTAATTTTAATTAAAAATTAAAATAATTGAGATTAATTCAGTGACGATCCCTCATCAAAATTAAACTCTCTTTTAATATATTAAAGATAAAGATATATATTAAGGCAAAAGCTCCTAACGCACGGAACACATTTCGTGCGCCTTTAGAATTTTGTATTAAATTGTATACCCTTTAGTATACAGATACTCTTCATTTTCTAAAGAAAATTATTGTATGTATTTGAACGCATGAACAACACTCCGTGCGCCTTTAGAATTTTATGTTAAATTGTATACCCTTTAGTATAAAAATGGGCGTTGGATGTCCTGTTACACTTTGGTGTTACATCTCCTGTTACACGCGTTAGATGAGTGACACGTGTGCGGAGAGAATAATCTCAACATTTCCCCTTAGGGTTGATTGTTAGGGTATAGATTAGTCTATCCTACGTGTCAATCATCCAACGGCTTGTAACAGGAGATGTAACACCAAATGTAACAGAAGATCCGAACCGATAAAAATGTGTACCCTTTATTTTCTGAAGAAAAAAAATATTAATGAAAAATGTATACCCTTTAGAACAAAATGGTGTACCTTTTATTAATTAAAGTGTATACCCTTTAGACTAAAGTAATGTACCTGATTAGCCATGACTTGTAGTCGGGTTGACCAATTCAAGAATTTATCGAACCACAGGGAGGTCGATGCTAGCACTTAAGCGATATCACGTTTATCACGATTTTATAGAAACGAATCATAGATGGAAGGTTTGGTTAACAAGTAATTAAATGCAAACAAATGAAAGTAGACAAACAACAATCAAATGACAAGATAAAAATGATGAATGAGAGGTTTTCCAAATTGAGTGGAAGTGAGATTAACAACACTATTGAAGTGATAACTTATGGATTCATGCATTAAACTCATATGTATCAAGGGTTAAGACTAAGGGTCAACACATATACCACCTAAACTTCCTCTCAAAATGAATAGGATGTAGATTATTTGCACAATCTCAAAATAGCTCAAAGGTTAGTTCTCAATTAAACTATTCCAACTAGGTACTAAGTTCAATTTAAGAATCCCTTCATATAATCAATTGACTTCTCAATCTAACTAATCACATGTTCCATCAAAGGGTTCTAAATAATAAAGGAATTCTCAATCTCTTTACCATTTATAATGCACATGAGGTGTTTGATGAAATTATTCACTTGACTATCCTAAACACATAATTGATTTCTCAATCTAATCATATAATTAGAACAATCAAACACACAAAACATCATAGATCTCAAGATATATAAGCACCAATGATAGAAAATCAAATATCCCCTTCAACATATGAATTTAATTACATAGATCCACAAATTAACCAACAACCTTCATGTTGCTAATCTCACAAGGGAGATTAACCTACAATCTTCATAAGATCCATAACATAGACATTATAATTCTTACAAATCATGGTAAACTAAAGGATTAACACAAAATTGGAATGAAAACTCCCTTGGAAATGGATCCAATTGAATCTCCCTTCTTCCTTTGGTGATCACCCAAGCTTCCTTGCTTCTTCACTTGATTTGGATGGAAGAAAATATGGAGAGATGATGTAGATCTAGAAATGGATGAATGGGATGAAGAAAATGGTGTAAAATCAAAGGAATGGTGTGTGATGTGTGTGGGAACAGTAGCAAATCCGATCTCCCTTCAAAATGTTGAATGGATTGGTATTTATACCCCATGGAGACCTTCTAGAAGAATTATAAAAAATATCCTGTTCTGGTGCCGACACGAGTCGTGCTACGTAGCACGGGTCGTGTCGTGTCAGGGCAAACGGCACACGAGTCGTTCTGCGTTACACGGCCAAAGGGTGGCCGTGTTGAATGTTTAGACGTCGCCGCACGGCCTCCGCTTACAGGCCCGTGTCTGGTACACGGGTCGTGCTCCGCAACACGGGTCGTGCTTCGCAACACGACCAAGTAGTGGTCGTGTTGGATAAATAGATGTCGCCGCACGACCATTCTGGACAGGCCCGTGTCTGGCACACGGGCCGTGTGCTGCAACACGAGCCGTGTTGCCAGCACGACCGGCCGTGTTCTTGCACCTTTGTTTCTTCTTCCTTGTTTGATCTTCCGTCTTCATTTTTACTCCATTTTCACCTGTTATATACTCCCTCCGTCCCAACAAGTATTTCACGTATTGGTGTGCGCGGAGTTTAAGAAAATTTTGTATTTTTATGTATAAAGTAAGAAAGATAATATATATTTTAGTTGATTTAATGAAAAATGTGTGTAAAGTTGTTGGGAGGTGTGTAAAGTTGTTGGGAGATGTGAAAAAGTAAGTATTATATTGGGATGTGTGTAAAAAGTGAGTATTGTTATAATGTATTTTTTACCAAATTTAGTAAAAGTAAAGTGTGAAATACTTTGAGGGACGGATGAAAAAGGAAAGTGTGAAATACTTTGGGGGACGGAGGGAGTATATGTTTAAGATCATTCTCACACATTCCCATGAAAACACATAACACCACCAAAATACACGAAAATACGGATAAAACAATACGAAAAATACACACAAAAAATACTAAAATCTAGGTGAAAATAACGACAATCAGTACCCTTACCCATAATACTAAATTTCTAAAGGTGCACGGAATATGTTCCCGTGCGCCTGGGTGCACGCAAGCCTCACTCATATATTAAAGGCAAAAGCTCCTGTGCACCCGGGCGTACGAAACACATTCCGTGCGCCTTTAAAAATTTGTGTTAAATTGTATACCCTTTAGTATACGCATGTGTACCCTTTATTTTCTAAAGAAAATTATTGTGTGTATTTGGGCGCATGAACAACACTCCGTGCGCCTTTAGAATTTTGTGGTAAATTGTGTACCCTTTAATATAAAAATATGTACCCTTTATTTTCTAAAGAAAAAAAATATTAATGAAAAGTATATATCCTTTAGAACAAAATGGTGTACTTTTATTAATTAAAGTGTATACCCTTTATACCAAAGTAATGTACCCTTACCTATAATACTAAATTTTTAAAGGCACACGGAATATGTTCCTGTACGTCCGGGCGCACGCAAGCCTCACTCTATATTAAATTAAAAAATATATATAAAAAATGAAGAAGTTATAAAGTTCGTATAAAATCGACTAAAAAAATTAAAATAAATAAATTTAATATACGTATTAATAAAATAAATAAAAATATAAAATCAAATTAATTAGAATTAGAATAGCTTAAAAGATAAAATTGGAAAAAAAATGTTTATTTTTTATTGTTGAAGAGAAAATAATAGAGAAATTAATATAGGTAATCAAAAAGTAGAGAAATTAATAGAGGTAATCAGAAGAAATTGAAAAAAAAATCTGAAAAATATGAATTTATTGATTTAAAAAAAATCATACAAAAATCAATAGGTACATTATTTGAAATTAAAAAAATAATTACGAATGCATACATAAATTTGACTAAAAAATTAAAAATAAATTTAATATGCATAGCATATTAATAATTAGAATAAATAATAATATAAAATAAAATTAATTAGAATTGTAATAGCTTAAAGAGTGAGGTTTGCGTGCGCCCGGGCGCACGAGAACACATTTCGTGCGCCTTTAAAAATTTAATTTTATGGGTAAGGGTACATTGATTTGGTCTAATGGGTATTATACACTTTAACTACTAAAAGGTACACAATTTTGTTCTAACTTTTCATTAATATTTTTTTTCTTTAGAAAATAAAGAGTACACATTTTTACACCAAATGGTATACAATTTAACACAAAATTCTAAAGACGCAAGTAATGTGATAAAAAAAATAAAATTGGAAAAATATGGTATCTATTTGATTGTTGAAGAGAAAATAGTAGAAAAATTAATATAGATAATTGAAAGAAATTGAAAAAAAAAACTAAAAAATATGAATTTGTTGATTTAAAAAAATCATACAAAAATTAATAGATGAATTATTTTTGAAATTAAAAAAAATTACGAATACATATAAATATGGCAAAAGTTCCTGTGCACCCGGGCGCACGGAACACATTCGGTGCGCTTTTAGAATTTTGTGTTAAATTGTATACCCTTTAGTATACAAATGTATACCCTTTATTTTCTAAAGAAAATTATTGTGTGTATTTGGGCGCATGAACAACACTCTATGCGCCTTTAGAAAGAAATTGAAACAAAAAACTAAAAAATATGAATTTGTTGATTTTAAAAAAAAAATCATACAAAAATCAATAGATGAATTATTTTTGAAATTAAGAAAAAATATGAATACATACATATATGGCAAAAGTTTCTGTGCACCCGGGCGCACGGAACACATTCTGTGTGCCTTTAGAATTTTGTGTTAAATTGTATACTAAAGGTTCCGTACGCCTTTAGAATTTTGTGTTAAGTATACCTTTTAGTATATAGATGTGTACCCTTTATTTTCTAAAGAAAATTATTGTGTGTATCTGTGCGCATGGACAACACTCTATGCGCCTTTAGAATTTTGTATTAAATTATATCACCTTTAGTATAAAATGTATACCCTTTATTTTCTAAAGAAAAAAATATTAACGAAAAGTGTATACCCTTTAGAACAAAATGATATACCTTTTATTAATTAAAGTGTATACCATTTAGATAAAAAAAATGTACTCTTACTCATAATACTAAATTTTTAAAGGTGCACGGATTGGGTTCCCGTGCGCTCGGGCATACGCAAGCCTGACTCTACATATATTTGACTAAAAAATTAAAAAAAAATTAATATGCATATTAATTGAAGGCAAAAGCTCATGTGCACCTGGGCGCCTTTAGAATTTTGTATTAAATTGTATACCTTTTAGTATACAGATGTGTACCCTTTATTTTCTAAAGAAAATTATTGTGTGTATCTGGGCACATGGACAACACTCCGTGCACCTTTAGAATTTTGTGTTAAATTGTATACTCTTTAGTATAAAAATGTGTATCCTTTATTTTCTAAAGAAAAAAAATTATTAATGAAAAGTGTATACCTTTTAGAACAGAATTGTGTACATTTTAGTAATTAAAATGTATTTTGGACTAAATTAATATACCGTTACCCATAATACTAAATTTCTAAAGGCGCACGGAATGTGTTTCGTGCGCCCGGGCGCACGCAAGTCTCACCCTTAATTGAAAGAAATAAATAAAAATTTAAGCAAACGAAATCAATCAAATAATTAAATAAATCACGTACCATCCATTCTTTAAAAAGCTTCAAGAGAATAATTTGTGTTTATGAGGTGAATGAATTGAAAACTGTATTTATAGGTGTAGGGGAGATTGATTTATTTTGATTTAATTACACCGCATTTAAATATTAAATTAATTTAACTATTTATCTATATTAAATTTAGGGATTACTTGAGTGACCTGGGTGACGTATGACCCAAAACTTTACCGGTTATTACAGGTAGTTAATCTTATATTATTTTTTAAATGAATATTTTATTTGTCATATCATCATTCTCTTTAAATTTTGAAAATGATGCGGTTGAAATTACGGATTTTGTTAAGATTTTTTATTTTTATATTTTTAATTTATTTAATATTTCATTACTCTAAAAATATTTATGCTTATAAAATAAAAAACAAAAAGAAGTGGAACATTTTTAATTTTTTTATTTAATACAACTTCTTACTAAAAAATTATTTTGTTATTTGTAATAATTTATCTACAATATAGTTTAATTAAATAAATATAATTTCTTTTAAATTAAATATCACTTTTTATTATTAAGATTATTAATATTTTTTTATTTGTATCACAAAATTTATTTCATTAAATAATTGATGCAAGATTTATATAAAATTGAATTTTTTCATTAAAATATTAAAAAAAAATTAAATAGATAATTAATTAAAATATTAAAGTTTTTTCATTGAAATATTAATTAAAACTTTAAATAGATAATTAATTAAACGGTAAAGATGATATAAGTAACCGTCTATTCAAGTATTCTACAGTTATTACATGTTTTTCATATAACCATTCCTATATTTTAGTGGATTAACTGTAGTTATGATTTTTGTTATATATGATAAGGGTCACGTAAGAATCTACCTTAAATTTAACCATTTATCTTAATATCTTAAAAGTGTAGGGTAAATGAGAATTTTTTTCCTATTTTATCCCTACCCCTTTTTTCTTTTTACATCGTTCACCACAATTATTATTTATTAATCACCTTAATTAATTAAATACTGCTCATCTACTACTAATTTCATGATGTTTATTCAATTCATCAAATTTTGAGAAGAAAAAATGGAATCGACAACGACAACTGCCTTTTGAGCTTCAGGAGGGAGTTGTAGTGTATATCTGAGTCGACAGCAAAAACATGTGTGTGGATCAGTTTTGGATTCAATTCCTTTCTCTTCCCGTGAAAATGGCATCTGCCTGCAATTCCACTTCCAGCACTCCCACACAGTCGCTGCTTTTCTCGAAAAAACTCACCTCCCTCTCGATGTTAACGCCTCGATATATTTCCACCTGATTTTCGAGCACGAGAGATAACCGGTCTGTATCTACCGCCCAGAGTTCATGAGGTGGTTCTTTGCAATGCTTTTTTTTTTTTTTTTTTTTTATCTTTAATCCATTGTGACTATTGCTTTATCTATTGATGTATTGATTTATACAAGTGGCAGAAACTTGATATATTCAGTCAGATGTGTTAATAATTTGATGATCGATTGCTGATTCCGTTTAGTCATCTTGAAGAGGTTAGTATTACTGCTTTAAATTGTGATACTTTATATGAATTTAGTTCTCTTGGTACGATATGCGTTGGGATATTTCTTTGATAAAGAATCGTGGGCCATTTCTCAATTACACACTAAGGCACTTGAAGAGCAATCTCAAACAAGATTAAGATATTATGTGAAGGAAGAAGTTCGAGAGAAATTAAAGAGTCCAAAGGATACAACAAATTGTCTCTTTAAAGTACTCCTTCAGACTTCAAATAAAGGTGCCCAATTCTGCTCACATAACTTCATTTCTTAATGATGCTTAATCACATGAACTGATGATTATTTTGGGTGTTTCATGGTTACCTGACTCTATTGCATCTTTATTGTGAAGCAGACACAAAACCTCCACAACTAATCGATTTCCTCAGTATTAACAAGACTACTTATTCATGGTATCATTTTGTAAGTGAGTTAGTTCATCTGTAATTAGTTTAGTTGCTAAGCTCTCATAAATGCATATAATTTCTATATCCTGTAGCTCTTTTATGAATTGTGCATGCGTTTGAGATGTGCTTCCCCTACAGGTAATTATGACAAAACTACCTAAATTATAAGCAGGTGGTATTGCAACTAATATTAGGAACTTTGGAGTGTTTACAATATAAAGGTTGATTGAACTTCTGGTTTTCTCTTATATCATGTAATCAGGTTATAAGGGAGAATGTATTAGCATCATTTATGTCTCTCTTAAGTGTTAGGATTTGTCAAGAATAAAAGATAGGTTTTTTCTTTTATTTCTTTGTCCCACATCGGATGAAGAGTAAAAGGGGGAGGGATCCTGGTGCTATATAACGAGGGCCTTGGGTTTGATGTTAAGTGCACCAATTAAGTACACTTTAATTTTTGTATTTGATTTGATTCTAGTTAAATTCCTTTCTTTGATTCTCGGTTGTGAGAATTGGGAGAAAGGTGGGAATTAGTTAAAGATTTATAAGAGTGTAGGGATTGGGGTCGAGAGAGAGAAATTCTGTATGATTGCAAAAAATTTTCACATAGTGGTATTTTCTCGCTCCGTGATTTTTCTCAAATTTTGGAGTTTTCCACGTAAATTCTTGTGTTGTTGTTAACACTCAGAATTCAAACGAAAGATTCGTTTGCCCAAATAGCCAAAGCGGCTCCCAAATTCAATATATGAGCAATGATAAACCAAGATAATTCATCACAAGGTTTAAATAGCAAACAACCCTAAGCCCAAATACATGGGGCCCAACTAAATAACAAGTAATTATAATAATTAAACAGAACAGCAAGGTTATAGGCCCTATCGACGCCGGCGCCGATAAACCAGCAGCGGCCCGGCGGTCCAGGCGCGAATTCCTCCCCCTCCGCACATCGCTCCATATCAATTCCCTCCCCCTTAGAATCAACCTTGTCCTCAAGGTTGAACCAGGGAAACTGACGCTGAAAATTCTCCAAATCCACCCATGAGGCCTCTTCCACGGGTAGTGTCTCCCATTGCACCAACAGCTGATCAATCTCCTCACCTCGCTCCATCACTCTACGCCTTGCCAACACCTTTTCCGGCTCAAATATTGGCGTCTCTGGTAATGCCAAAGTCTCTGGCAATGCTGCTTCCACTGGGTGGTCGCCCACCACTCGCTTAAGCTGGGACACATGAAAAACTGGATGGATGCGACTCCCAGATAGAAGCTCAAGTCGATAGGCAGCCGGCCCCACTCTCGCCTCAACTACGAACGACCCATAGAACTTAGAAGTCAGTTTGTGATGTTTGGTTCCCGCCAAAGACAGTTGCCGATGAGCCCTCACTTTTAAGAACACCCGATCTACAACCTCGAAATTTACATCCCGACGATGTCGATTGGCAAATCGAACCATTCGACCCCTTGCAGCCTCCAAATTCGTCTACAGCCTCGCCAACATCACCGTTCTACTCTCGAGCACCTCCGCCACTGCCGCTACCCTACACTCGCCAGGCAAATAACGCCGCAAGGTCGGGGGCGGCCGGCCATACACCACCTCGAATAGGATAACCTGCGCTGCCGTCTGAAAGGCCGTGTTATACCAATATTCCGCCTAGGGTAACCAACTAACCCACTTGCGAGGCTGCTCACACACGAAGCAACGCAAATACGTCTCCAACACCCGATTTAAAACCTCCGTTTGCCCATCAGTTTCTGGATGATATGCGGAGCTGAATTTAAGCTGAGTACCGGACATCTTAAACAACTCTTCCCAAAAGGAGCTAACAAACAGGGGGTCGCGATCGCTCATGAAGGTCCCCGAAATACCATGCAGCCGCACGATTTCCCTCATGAAGACCTCGGCCACACTCCGAGCCATCATCTTCCCCTACATAGCTATAAAATGCCCGTATTTCGACAGCCGATCAACCACTACCATAATCGTCGAGTACCCTTGAGATTTTGGCAACGCGGTGATGAAGTCCATAGATAGATCTTCCCATATCAACTCCGGAATGGGCAGCGGTTTCAACAACCCCGCCGGAGGCATTGCCTCATACTTAGCCTTTTGGCAAATTAGACAGCTTGCGACATGCTCCCTCACTGCGTGGAACATGCTGCGCCAATAAACACTGGCGGCAAGGCGAAGGTACGTCCTCAGGACCCCGGCATGACCCCCGGTAGGAGTGTCGTGGAACTCATGCGGCAGCTTCGGTATCCACTCCGAACCGGCCGCTAACACTATCCTCCCCTTATAAAACAACTTCCCTCCAGCCACCGTAAACCCTACTCGACTCGACGGGTCACTCTGCAGATCCTTCACTACACACTGGATAAACTCATCTGTCGATTGCTCGGATAATATATCCGCCATCTCACCCCAATCAGGACCGCTGAGTGCTAACAAGCTTCCTCCTTCCTCGCGGCGCGAGAGCGCATCGGCAGCGGAATTAGCCGCGCCCGATTTGTACTCAATTTCGAAATCATAACCCAACAGTTTAGCCACCCAGACTTGTTGTGAATGTGTCGCAATTTTCTGAGATAACAAGTATTTCAGACTGCGATGGTCCGTTCGAATGGTAAACTGGCGTCCCACCAGGTACGGGCGCCAGTGCTGGACCGCCAAAACTAACCCCATCATCTCTCTTTCGTATGCCGACTTAGTAATCGTTCTATCTGCCAACGATTTACTAAAATAGGCAATCGGGCTCCCTTCTTGCATCAACACAGCTCCCAGTCTCGACCCGGATGCATCACACTCGATAACAAACCATTTCTCAAAATCAGGCATTGCGAGAACCGGAGCCGTCGTCATTGCTCCTTTCAATGCCCGGAAAGCCCCCTCTGCGGTGGCCGGCCACTCAAACTCCTTGGGCGCCTCCTTCTTCAGCAGGACCGTTAGCGGCCTTGCCAACAACCCATAATTCCTCACAAACCGACGGTAATAACCGGTCAGCCCAAGGAACCCCCTAACTTCCCGAACACTGCGGGGACGAGGCCAATCCATCACCGCCCGAATTTTCACAGGATCCATCTCCACGCCAACCGCCGAGATGATGTGACCCAGATACTCCGCCCTCAGACAACCAAACTAACACTTCTTCTGATTGGCCTTATACTAGTCCTGCAAAATTTGAAGAACCTCCCTCAAGTGCTCTGCATGCTGCTGCCAAGAACGACTGTAGATTAGAATATCATCAAAGAAAACCAATACAAATTTTCTCAAATAAGGCCGGAACAAGTCATTCATAGCAGATTGAAATGTCGCCGGTGCATTAGTTAGGCCGAACGGCATAACCAAGAACTCATAGTGCCCGCTATGAGTTCGGAAGGCTGTCTTGTGAATATCCCCCTCAGCTACCCGAATCTGATGATAGCCGGAGCGCAAATCGATCTTTGAGAACAGCACTGTCCCCGCCAACTCATCCAGCAACTCCTGGATTACCGGAATTGGATATTTATTCAACACCATTGCCTTATTCAACTCACGGTAGTCAATGCAGAACCTCCAACTACCAACTTTCTTCTTGACGAGTAACACCGGGCTGGAGAAAGGACTGAGCTCGGTCTAATTACTTACGCCAACAACATGTCGGCCACCAGACGTTCAATCTTGTTTTTCTGTATATGACTGTATCGGTAAGGCAGCACAGACACCGGCCCGGCCCCGGTAGTAACTCGATTCGGTGCTCCGTGTCCCTCGACGGCGGCAACCCCTCAGGCTCACCGAAAATCATGCTGAATTGCCGCAAAATGGCCACCAATTCACCATTCTCTCCTTCGTCAGGTGCCGGCTCCCCCAGCGTCGACGACCCCCCTCCATCACCATAACCCAGAGTTCGGCATCCTGAATTTGTATCAGTTCCCTAATTTCAATTGGACTACGACACAGTGCTGGATCACCCTTCAAAACCACCCGTTTCCCCTTATGATGAAAAGACATAGTCATGCGGGCCCAATTTGTGCTGACATCACCTAGAGTAGAAAGCCACGCCACACCTAGAATAACATCCACTCCTCCGAGTGCAAACACGTGGAAATCCACTTCTATAGACATTCTACCCACAGAAATCGCCAAATCATGACAATACCCATCAGATTCCTGACGCCGTCCATCACCCAATTGAACTCCAAAATTTCTTGACCTGTCAGGCAATAAATTCAGTTTAGCAATCAAAGAGCTGGAAACGAAATTGTGACTAGCTCCACTATCCACAAAGATAGTTATATTTTCTCCTTGCAGCTTCCCTCCGAAGCGCATGGTGCACGGCCCCGTCAACCCTGCCATGGAATAGATCGGCAGAGCCCCCTCCTTCACCTCCTTTTCCTCTGGAGTTGAGACCGTCTCTCCTTCCATACCAGCATCCGGACCCTCGGAGAATTCGAAACGGTTCAGGTCTAGTGCTTCTTCTTCCTCAGCCAACAGCATATTAAGCTGTCGCATTGGACATTGATGCCCTGGCGACCAAGTTTTCTTGCAGCGAAAACACATTCCTTTGGCTCGTAGCTCTGACATCTCCTGAGGAGACATACGGCCAAACCGAGGGGCACCCGCCGATTGTCCAAACGCGGTTGATCTGCCTGGCTGAGCCCGAAACGGAGGTCTCGTTGCCGACGATGCCGACGACCCTGTCGGTAAGTTATAGGCTGTGGTGTCGAGCCGAACCCCGACGACACCGGCACGTTGGAGAAACGGCTGTAAGATGACGGTCGGCCAGCCGAAACTCCTCCAAACCTCGAGGCCCGGCTGCCCCCGGATACACCAAGGCTGAACTCCACGTCGCGTGCCAAAATCATCGCCTTTTCGAGATCGGAGGGATGCAGAAAATGCAACCAATTGCGAATTTTCTCATTGAGTCCGGTCATAAAGTAACCAAGGTAGTGCTCATCACTGAGCCCCGGTACTTGGCTTGCCAGCTGCACAAACACGGACACGTACTCTTCCACCGACTCCGTCTGTCTGACTGAAGATAGACGTTCAAATGGACTTCCTCTAAATCGCGAGTCAAAATGGCTTATAAGGGCCTCCGCAAATTCGTTCCAGGTCATATTAGATTTCCTGGTTTGAATCCACGAAAACCAATACAGGGCCGTGTCCTCCATGGCCACCATGGCGGTGGATAATTTCAATTCCTCCAGTGTCTGATGCGATTTAAATTGCTGATTGGCCCTCGCAAGCCAACCGATTGGATCAGTGTCCTCAAATGGCGGAAGAGTCGGCGGGGTCGGCGACTTCACCTCCACCGCCCCGAAAGTGATCCCCGACTCTTCGACGGCCGCCCTCCTACTCTCTTTCGCGGGCGGAACTGCCCTCGAGATGGACCCGCCAATTGCCGAACGCAAGGCCGAGTCCGACAGCACAGACATCGACGCGGCGAGCCCCGACATGGTTGTAGAAATCTCCTTCAATTGCCGTGCCATCTCTGCCTGTTCGGTCTTCATCCTCTCCTGTTCTTTCGACATCCTTCCCAACGTCTCGACGATCTCCTCTTGTCCCTTCTCCAAGTCTCAATCTTTTGTTCACTACGCGTAATCGTCATCGCGGGTGAGAGATCCGGCAGGTCGGACCAATTGTTAACACTCAGAATTCAAACGAAAGATTCTTTTGCCCAAATAGCCAAAGCGGCTCCCAAATTCAATATATGATCAATGATAAACCAAGATAATTCATCACAAGGCTTAAATAGCAAACAACCCTATGCCCAAAGACACGGGGCCCAACTAAATAACAAGTAATTATAATAATTAAACAGAACAGCAAGGTTATAGGCCCTATCGACGCCGGCGCCGATAAACCAGCAGCGGCCCAGCGGTCCAGGCGCGAATTCCTCCCCCTCCGCACATCGCTCCATATCAGTTGTGCTTTTTTATGTTCTTCTTTATTTGTCCCTTAGGAGTGAATGGGGATCTGCCTATCCCAACATTAAGAATAGCATTAAGCAGTATTCTTCTTTGCACACTGATGTAGCAGTTCGCGGGATTGACATTTCTATAAGACTTTTTCAGTAAATAGTCTTTTTAAACTCCATTGCTTAGCCATATCCAGAAGGAAGATGGAGTTCTAGGGGTGCTCATCAACCTGGAGGACGTTGTCCTTATAGAGAGGCATAGTGCAACTGATAACCAAGCTCTTGGAAGTCACAACATTGGATCATTATCTAAATACCATGTCCAAGAGTTTGAGAGGACCTTCATTGATAAGTTTCCACCGTACTCCACCAGGGTCAAAAAGCAAATCAACTAGAGCTCAACCATTTTCGCAGTTGTATCCAGAGGTTTTGTTTCTATTCAAGTTTTTTTTAAGTAAAAATTTCAGTTCTTAATTTTAGATTTCCCATTACTCATATGAAGGAGATATTTGTGTATAGTTTAATTGGTCTATATTAATTCTGTAATGTTTTTAGAGAATCCTGTTTCTGGTTCAGGGATTTTTTAGTAAGTCTGTTATGGAACTAATTTAGCGCCTTAAGAAGATTAATGGTGAAAATTAGCATGAGGTCGTAGGTTCATTCTTTTTTCTTTCTCTCGCATCAACATTTCTCTTTTGGTCAATTTTAGAAAACCTTAACTGCTGATCTTTCTGTTTTCATTTTGTGTTTCTTTTAGACCCTATGCTGCATATACGTTATCAATGCAAGATCTGGATTCAGGCTCTTGTGAAACATTAACCGAAGACCACCTCCAAGATCCATGTGAGCCACATTCATGTATTATATATGCATCTGATTTCTCATGCGTTTCATGTAGTGATTTTTCTGTTTTTCTTTAAGCTAGGTTTTGGGTAACAAATACCATAGCAAGCTTCTTGAGGTCATCACTACAAGGTAAAATTGTTAATATTGTTAATAGGAGTTTAAGTATCATGAATTTTTTATTTTTTTTTTAATTTTTTTAAATCTTGATTGGTAGTTATGTATGGGACTCATTTTTCCCATTTCTATATCATATGCAATATGATGAGCTCATGGTTTTTAAGAAGAGCGTTGAAAGCTTCTGAAAAAATATGAAAATGTTTATGACCTTTTAACATATCTGTTTGATCCATAAAAATTGTGGATTAGATTTTTCACTATTACTCAATTTGTAGTTAATTAGATTTGCTAAAATCATTATAAATTAATAGAGTATTTAATAGGAAAAATGTGGTTTAAATCAAGGACCCAAATAGCTTCTAACATATAGGTAAAATGACATTTAAGAAAGGCACAAGATCAAACCTTAGAGACAGATGCAAATCCTCTTAAGCATGCCATCATATACCATGAGCACAACATGAAATAAAAGCAATATTCGTGCCTTTATATGATTGATTCAATATTGAAATATGAAGCAAATGCAAAAGATTTCAAGCATACATATGGTGGATAAAGTGTTTAGATAGCTCAGGAAGTTCACAATAATCCATTAGATGATCATTTTATATTTATAACCTACTATAAGGAAATTTGCGATGTTATCAAATTAATTACTTCCGTAGCACTCTAAGATCAATTAACTCAGTATGAAACTGTCATCTTCTTTCAGTTAATTTTCTGATTCACGTATTTATGTTCTTATTTATGATGTTTTCACATATTTTGCTCAGAGATGACCATTGCTTAATTTAATTTTAGTTCATACAGAATTCATTGAGTCTGTTCTTCTCGAGGAACAGAAAGATCATTAAAGAAAAATCTCTTGCATCAGAAACCAAAGAGAATTTCAGTCTTATTCTGCAGAAATTAGTCGTGATGAAATTGAAAGTTTCATTGACAAAGGGTCATTCTATTCAGCAGCTGTTCTATTGGAATCATTAAATAAAGTTTCTTCCTCAAATATAAATTTCAACAAGGACATGATCTCATCCGAGGTAATTTATCCGACTATTTGTTAAACTTTCGACTGTTGATTCACTTAATTCATACTTATTTGAGTGTGATCACATGCGTAAGATTAGTAAATATGAAATGCCTATCATGTTCTTTTCTCCTTCTTTTGGCCTGATTCCTTTGGTGATCTGCGAGCATTGATATCCAACTGATTCTCTTCAGAATATTTTCAAAGTTATTCTTGTGGCATTATTTATGGTTATTGAAATCTAATATCCTAAGGGAACCGAAATTGTTTGTAACTAATTCATGTATCGAAAGAAAAAGAGGTTATAAAACTAATTCATGTATCGAATCAAAAGCTTAGTTCTCTGAGTTAAATCATTATTTCATATCAAATAACATTAAAATTGAGTTCGTAAATATTTGAAATTTCTTAAATTTAGTATATAAATATTTATTTATTTACAGATATCTTAATTATTCAATTATGAGATATGAATTATACAATTTGTTTTCTTTAGTTTTTTATATAATTTGAAACTAATAAAATTAAATAAAAATAAAGTCAAAAAATTCATTAAAAATTTATGAATATTTGAAAGAATATTATATATAAATTAATATTATTTATATTATATTTATATATTTGATTATTATGAAAAATAAGGTCAAATATTTTATAATTATATATATATATATATATATATATATATATATATATATATATATATATATATATATATATCTTTCTTAAGTATACTATAGCAGAAACTTTTCTTGCTGACGTGTCGTCTCTAAAGTGTTCCAAAGTGACGTGTAATTTTCTCAATTTTTTTGATTTTTTAATAATTTTTTTTAAATTTTTCTTATTTACTTTTAATCAACTTCATTATTCAATATTTAATTTTTTAAATAATGTGTTTCTTATTTTTAATAATGATTTAATTTATAATATTTTATTTATTTATTTTGGCAATTAATTACTAAATTTTTTAATGCAATAAATAAATTAATTAATATCAAATTAAATCATACATATAAAGGGAAAAGAGAATATTTCATATAATATTCTCTCTCATTCCACCTATAAATAAAACTTTTTGTTATTCATTCTAAATTAACACACATTCGATTCTACAAGAAAAATATGGGCACGAGATGTCCTGTGACACTTTGGTGTGACATCTCCAGTGACATCTCTTAATAGAATGACACGTGGCAGGTTGAATCAATCCTTACCCCTAAGGGTTTATTGGTTAGGGTATATTATCTCTCCTCTCTTCTACGTGTCGCTCATTTAATGGAGTGTCACACCAAAGTGTCACAGAAGATCCAGACCCAAAAATATGAGCTTTCTTCTTAGGTCCTATATGAAATAATTAATTATTTTATATGAGCTCAAATTGTCAAAAAAGAAAACATAAACCTTAACTTGGAACAACTCAAAATGAAAATATCAAAGTTAACGCGGGGTAGAGAGAGTATGTATTAATTGTTTACATGATTTAGTTATATGTCACATCGTCAAAAATGTTATAAATTCTTTACATTGATGAAAGAAATTATTTAGCTATAAAAAATCAACAAAAAGTCTCTTTAATTATTGTTGAATCGTTTATATGATATATATATTATTTAATTATAAAAAATAAGAATAACGATTAAATAATCCCGCGTGGTACGTGGGTTTCATACTAGTAAATATATATATATATATATATATATATATATATATATATATATATATATATATATATATATATATATATATAATATCATACTAAAAAATATATATGAATAAAGATAATACAAATAATTAATATTAATAATGAAATAATTGAGAAAATTTGTTGAGATGACACCTCATCAAAATTAAACTCTTCTTTAGTATATACTCCCTCCGTCCCGCAACAAGGTATACATTTTTCTATTTTGGTCCGTCCCAAAACAAAGTATACATTTCATTTTTTGGTATATAGGACCCATCCAAAACAATTATTATATCCACATGTGATCCACCTACTACACTAATACAACTACCCACTATACATTAAAATATTATTTCTTTCACTTCATTACATATTTAAATATTATTATACTCCTTAATCAACGTGCAAAAAGCAAACGTATACCTTGTTTTGGAATGGAGGGAATATCTATCCATATCTATATGTATTTAACCGTGTTTAATGTAATGGGCTTAATAGGCCTAATTCTCAACAGATCTGCTTTTCCAATTGCACTCCGAAAACCCTTCCGTGGCCCAATCTAACCGTGTTTAATGTAATGGGCTTAATAGGCCTAATTCTCAACAGATCTGATTTTCCAATTGCACTCCGAAAATCCTTCCGTGGCCCAATCCACTATGTTTGTTTTAGGTTTAAAAATTGGGTTTGGGATTTTAATTTTTTTAGTATTTTGGAATTAGGAAATTTTATTTTAAATATTAGATTAATGGGGATTAGTTACGTGACTCAAGTCATCTATTACCCTAATATCTACCGGTAGTATCGGTTAAATAATTTTTTTATTAATTATTGCTTTATTTCTGCTGTCGCGTATATCTCCTAATTTCTGCGGTAAACGTGTACATCTCTATTTGTTTAGTATACTTTTTTATTCTAATTTACATGATCTAAATAATAATAATAAAATTAGTTTAAAATAATATTTTTATATTAAATTAATTTTGTAATTTTTTTTCCATTATTTTAAATTAAAATTTCATACGGATATGATTGATTTAGAAAATATAACATAAATATTTAGGTTTAAAATTAGTATTTTTATTTTCTAAAATTAAAATTTTAAATTATAATTTTTTTTTCATTTTAAGATTTACAATAAATTTATTTTCTTATTTTAAATTTAAAAAATATATATATAAACTTTAAACCAAATCATAGCATTAAATATAATTAGACTAATTATCCATTGAATCCGGTTGTATTGTAAACTCAATTTTAAAACCTTATACATTTATAAATAAAACTGTATACATAAAAATGTATACTCTATTTAATAGTAAAAATCAAAGACTTGTGTTAGACCGTCTCATGTGATGGCTTACGTATGACAGTTAGAAAGTGATAGCTTTTACATAAAAAGGTAATAATAAATTAATGAAAATTGATAATATTATTTCATAAACAATTAATAATATAAATAAAAAATTATAACATTTTATATCAAAAGTGATAATATTTTATAGCGATAACTATTTTAAAAGGCAATCTCATACAAAACCTACTCTATACATTTAGTTAATTTATTTTAATTTCTTTTAATTTCGTTTAGGAAAAAAATACTAATCAAAAGTCAAATTAAATAAAAATTATACTTCAATTATTAAAATAAATGATATAAATATGTTTAATTTAAATTATATTTTTAGGCTAATACTATTATGCATTTGGGTGCCCCAAGATACAGTGCACCTACTTTCAGATAGTATATAATTATGAACAAAAATATATACAATTATAAATAAAAATGTATACAATTTATTTGTTATTTTTTTAATGAAAAATTGAGTGTAAAAAAATATACAACTATTAAAAAATATATATACACTATTGAATAAAAAGTTATAGACAAATGAATGTTAGTTTTTTTTAATGAAAAACTGAGCATGTAAAAAGTATATAATAATTATTAAGAAACATGTATACAAAATTGAATAAAAAATTATACACATGAGTACACCCTTACACCTGGGTGCACTAAATATCAACTCATATTTTTATTTTGGCCAAAGCTTGTGTGTGACCGGGGAACACGGGAGCACATTTCATGTTCCTTTATAAATTTGTGCTAAATTGTGTACCTTTTAGTATTAAGATGTGCACCTTTTATTTTACAAGACAAAAACTTGTATGCGCCCGGCGCACGGAAGCACACTCTGTATTCCTTTAGAATTTTGTGTTAAATTGCATACCATTTAGTATAAATATGTATACCTTTATTTTTTGAAGAAAAATAAAAAATACAACTTTATATCTTTTAGAACAAAATAGTGTACCCTAATTAATTAAGGTGTATACCCTTTAAAACAAAATAATGTACCCTTATTCATAATACTAAATTCTAAAGACACACAGCGTGCACCCGAGCACATGCAAGCCTCACTCTTTATTTTAACATCTTTAATATACTAAATGAGAGATTAATTTTGATGAGGCGTCGCCACCATAATTAATCTCAATTATTTTAATTTTCAATTAAAATTTAATCTAGATAAATACATATGTTATTTTAAGATTTGAATATGATATTATCAAATCAAAATTAATTAAAAATTAATATAGATAAATACATATATTTACTATAAGATTTAAAATTTATCCCAGTTATAAATAAAACTCTTTATTCATTTATTCTACACCTAATTTTACTTATGATGACAGACAAAAGATTTCTTCAAATTCTAAGGATACTATGTAATTTTATAATTTTTTGATTTTTTTATTGTAATTTACTTTTTTTCATGGTTAATTTTATTTATTTTTTTAATTAATTTTTTGTATGATTTTACTTTTAATTATATTTTTCTTACGGTTTCTTTTATATTTTTAAATTAATTTTGTTAATTTTTTTTATTTCATCAAATTGATTTATATTGAATTAAT
Organism: Pogostemon cablin; assembly: GCA_023678885.1. Lineage (NCBI taxonomy): Eukaryota > Viridiplantae > Streptophyta > Magnoliopsida > Lamiales > Lamiaceae > Pogostemon > Pogostemon cablin. Next base: position 4,215,317 of record CM043009.1, read on the forward strand.
TTTTTTATTAATAAACTTTATCATAAATTTTTTCCTTCAATCATTAAATTAGCATATTAAAAAAAATTTCTATTGATTTAATTATGAAACAACAATTATACCAAAATTTGGAAAATCAATTTAATATTTTTTAAAAATAATTTTAGTAAACCAATTTAATAATGAAATAAACCTTTTATAAACAAAATTAAATTCACATTTGAGTGTATATAATTGAATTTTACACTTCAATGTAAACTTACACACACACACATATATATATATATTAGATTATAATTAAATAAATAGTTATATTAAACTTGAATTATTATTATTTTAAATTATTGAATAAATTGTGATATTAGACTTAAATTATATTTTTTTTAAATGGTAACTTTACAACACGTGTAATACATGAAATTCATACTAGTACTAGTTTAATATATGACTAATTATAGTACGCACCCGGGTGCATTCTAAGATAGGGTGCACCCATATACAAATATAAACAAAAATATATGAACAAAAATGTATACAATTTAATTGTTATTTTTTTGGATCAATTGTTGATAGATACATCCTTTAAGTGGTTATTATTATGAGATACATTGTTAATAATATATTATCATCCAATACAAAAAAAAAAACTTATCGTTCCATTTTTGACCCTCACTAATCAATTTTTTATATCTCAAACAAATATCCAATACACATTTCATTATCAACAACTCAAACATAACTAAAATTAAGGATAAGATAATTAGAGAGAGAGTAAGTAGTATATTTTATAATTCACGTTAGTTGATTAACAATTAATTTAAGAATATTTTATATTTTAATATTAATAATTTGATAACCTATTATGAAAATTCTGCACACAAAATATCATTGTTGCACATAATATTTATATTAAAGCATTTTTTGCTGCACACAACTTTTATACTGCACATAATATTTTTATTGTATATAATACTTACAATTCACGTAATATTTATGTTTACGAAGCAATTTATTTTTTATTTATATGACGTTTACGCTGCATAAAATATTATTAATGATTATATAATATTTACGCTGCACATAACATTTTTTTTATTCACATACTAACCACCTATAAACATATTACGCATCACAGAACATTGGCGGTTCATATAACATTTATGCTGCACATAATATATTTTTTTCACCTAATAATTGAGCTGTACACAAATTTTTATGTTGCATATAACACATTTTCTGCACATAAAATGAAACTTATCGTGTAAGTATTAAGCAAGCATATGAGAACTCCAATAGTGATTTGGGAGCAAATTTCATTAGAAAATACTAAGATAATTAATAGAAAAATAAAAAATTGCTAGAATTTATGAACAAGTTTGTAACTATGAATAATTGATGGGTTTTTGCATAATATGTGGTGGTTATTAAAATGTGCAATTAAATTGCAGAATAAAAATATGCATTAAATGAATGCTAATTTAAGGAGAGATGTAAACATATTTCCTTTTCTTTTTTTAATCCATTAGTCAAGGTTAAATTTGGAATATCAGCCTGTATTTATGCACTTAGTAGTTATAACTTTTTATCATTGTACTTAATGGTAATTGGGGAGTTACTAATGTATCTTATAACAAGTCTCCCAAGTTTTTTTAATGAAAAATTAAGTGTACAAAAATATACAATTATTAAAAACATGTATACACTATTGATAAAATGTTATACATATATGAATGTTAGTTTTTTTAATAAAAAACTTAGTATGAAAAAAGTATACAATTATTACAAAATATATATACAAAATAGAATAACATATATACAAAATAGAATAAAAAGTCATACACATATGGGTGCACCTTTGCACCTAGTGCACCCAATATACACTCTTAATATATTAGAGGAGATTTTTATTTGGCAAAGACTTGTGTGACGCCGTCTCACGTAAGAGCTTACGTGAGAGTGACGTGAGACCGCCAGAAAGTGATAACTTTTATGAAGAAAAGTGATGATAAATTAATGAAAAGTGAAAATGCTCTTTCATGAACAATTTATAATGTAAATAAAAAGTGATAGCATTTTATAGCGAAAGTGATAACGATTTATAGCAAAAGTGATAACTATTTTAAAAAGTGAAAAATTGTCTCACGTGAGACGGTCTCATGCAAGACCTACCCTTTTTATTTTGATAGGGTGTCTTCTCTAAAATTATTCTCAATTATTTAAATTATTAATTAATTTCTAACATAGATAAATACATATATTAATTTTAAGATTTGAATATGAAAGAAATAAAATTAAAATAAATTATTATTTTTTTTATAATATTGTAAACGAATTCGTCTTCAAAATTATTGTCAATTATTTTAATTGTTAATTAATTTTTAATTCAATAAATACATATATTAATAATTTAATAAAAAAATATTACATGTATTTGTGTTATTTAAGTTTTTTTAGTTTACATTTTAAAAGTAATTTAAATTAAAAACATCGTATTCTTTTTAAATATGAAAAATATTTACATTTTAAAAGTAATTTAAATTAAAAACATCGTATTCTTTTTAAATATGAAAAATATTCTTAAAAATTATTTATTGAGTTGATTAATACAAATTATTTTAATTATTTTGATCATACATTCTGTAACCCACCCCACACACGTAATAAAAGAAACGGATAATGACTTACTATCTAGCTAGATAATTAATTTTTTAAAAATATTTTCTTCATTTAATAATAATACTTCAATCCAACGGTGATTATATATTGGATCATATATTACCGGATCACGCAAGAATCTCCATAGATTAATTTATCTACAAATTTAGGGGAGATTTTGGGATGCTGGTACACCCTAAGTTTATAAGTTAAAGGTTCACTCCAAGTAGTTTATAGGTTATAGATTAAAGGTACGGTTAAAATGACGGAGTGGTTAGTGAAAATCCAAGTTCATAGGTTAAAATGGGAATGGTTAGGAAAAATTCAAGTTTAAAATGGGAGTGGTTAGTAAAAATTCAAGTTCATAGGTTAAAAAGGGGATAGGTTAAAATGGGGGAGTGGTTAATAAAATCCAAGTTTATAAGTTAAAATGAGGGAGTGGTTAGTAAAAATAAGTTTTTTCATAAGATTTTCAAACTTCCTAAATTTTGATAAACTCCAATAAATTTCCAAAACATTCAACATTTTTAATAAATGAAGATAGGATATGTTTGCTGGTGATTTTTATTTTATTTTTAATGAATATGTGTGGTTTATAACTCTTAATTTATATGAAAAAAAAAACGTTAAGAAAGTTTTTTTTTTTGTTAAAGGTGTTTTATTTTTTAGAAAAATTTATTATTGTGAGAGTTATTTTGTAAGATTATCTCGCGCAATATATAGAGAGTTGGTAACGCCATCGTGATGAAGTCCAAACACGATCCATTAATTAGAGAGTGCAAATGGAATTAATGTTAAGAGTTAAGGTGGACACAAATTGAGATTCTGTTTAATTAGGTTAATCACTAATTAGTAAAAAGGTCATTTATTAATCACCAACGACGTGTCCTGCATTATTGCTTTACGGGATATCGAATGTCCTATTTGTAAGCAATTAAAATTTATGGTCCAATTAAATAGCGACACGTGAATTTTATTGATTAAATATTAATTTATTTTGGAATTTAAATAAATTAATTTCTAAAGTAAATTAATAAATAATTTGAGCCCAATACATTAAATAGGCTTAAATTAAATGAGGTCTGACCCAAGTCAATTAAGCCCAAGTCAAATGAGGTCTGACCCAAGTCAAATAAGCCCAGATAAATTAAATCAGACCCAAATAAAATAGGTCCGATTATGGTTCAATCAAGCTGGAGCCCAAGCCCATTAAGTGAGAAGAACTGTTAGCATGATGGAGCTAACAAATACTCGTCAAAGTGATGAAGAATATGTCATCGACTACATCAATAGATGGAGGAGCCTCAGCCTCAATTGCAAAGAGAAGCTGTCAGTAACTTCAGCTATTGAAATGTGCATTCAAGGGATGCCATGGAATCTTCGCTACATACTCCAAGGAATTCAGCCAAAGACTTTTGAAGAGTTGGCTACAAGAGTTCACTACATGGAGTTGAGCTTGACATCAAATGATATTGAATGGCCATCTATTCAAGACTCCTACGAGTTTGAGGACATGCCTTCTGATGAGCTCATGGAAGATGAACCGCAAACAAAGACTACAGTTTCCATAAAAATTCATAGAAATGAAGTGGAAGTAAGAGAAAACAGTGCATCCCAGGATTGGGGGCAATGAACTGTTGACAAATCAAATTCAAAGCTCCTCGACACGAGCTAAAACTGTCTGCACGATGCTCCTTGATACGAGCTTAAACTATCTAAAATCTCACAAGTCATAGCTCCTTGACATGAGCTAAAACTGTCTGCATTACGCTCCTTGATATGAGCTAAAACTATCTACAAGCCAACGCTCCTTCATACGAGCTTAAACTATCTGATACAAATCAAATTCAAAGCTCCTTGACACGAGCGAAAACTGTCCACATTATGCTCCTTGATACGAGCTTAAACTATCTAAAATCTCCTAAAGCAACGCTCCTTGATATGAGCTAAAACTGTCCACGTGATACTCCTTGATATGAGTTTAAACTATCTAACACAAATAATGCAAGGCTCATTGACACGAGTATGAACTGTCTACAAGTTCAAATTCAAGACTCATTGACACGAGTATAAATTGTCAGCAAATTCAAACACAACGTTCCATGACGCACGAGCCTAAACTTCATATCACTCCTGGTCCGCATGAGTATAAATTGTGCACGACACACTCCTGGTCCGCATGAGTATAAACTGTATATGACATACTCCTGGCCCGCATGAGTATAAAATGTGCACGGCACCCCCTCAAAAATCAAAACCATGTTCATTTGAACTACGTTATGACTTGATTCTCTTTAAAGAGATACAAAGGCAGCTTAGTAGCACTAAGTTCAATCATGATTCAAGTTATTCTTATCAAATTTGTGAGAGAAATAAAGAGTTGAAGCATACATGCTATAAATAAAGTGCAAGGAAAAGAAGCAGAAGTGTCATCAAAAGATGGAAGAGTGACGATGTTGATGCTGCTCTGTCGATTCCACTAAGATGGAAGAGTGGCGATGTTGATGCTGCTCTGTCGATTCCACAGGGATGGAAGAGTGATGATGTTGATGTTGCTCTATCGATTCCACAAGGATGGAAGAGTGACGATGTTGATACTGCTCTGTCGATTCCATTTTAAAAGATGGAAGATTGGCAATGTTGATACTGCTCTGTCGATTCCATCTCAAAAGATGAAAGAGTGGCGATGTTGATGTTGCTCTGTCGATTCCATCTCAATGAAGAGTAGCACGTTGCTATGTTAATTCCATCTAAAGAAGAGTGGCAGACTGATATTGTTCCCCATGGATAGCTACTCATCCACTTCGCGGAAGCAAAAATGGTGTAGTCTCTTTGTGCAGATTGTTTCCTTCCAATAAAAAAAATATTGTTAGACAAATTCTGCAAAGTGCATGTTAGTTTAAAATTTATGAATTTAATTAATTAAATGACCCAAAATAAATTCATGGGGCAATTAATTAATTATTAAATTTAAAAATTTAATACATAGAAAAGAGGCTCAAATATTAAAGAACCCAAGCCCGAATTAATTAATAGGGACCCAGGTTGATGGCCCATTTACAGCAAGCCCAGGAACAATTAATTCAAAAGCTCAAATTGCTGCAGAAGAATAAAAGAGAATTGAGCTCAAATAAATATCAGTATGGAATTAAAGGAGCCCAAATTGGAAGCCCAAATTAAATCAAGTTTACTGGGCTAGGTAGGAGTCAAAATTGAGTCCATTAAGGGGTCAAAACTGAAAAATGATTAGAATGGGGGTTTCTTTCTTCAGAAGCAGAAATCCTCCCCGCAGCCGCCGACCCCTCGATTGCCACGCCTTCGAGCACGTCGCCGTCGACTGGAACTAGCCCTCGAACGCGTCGCTGCCCGGCAACTCCAACCAAGGCAGCCGCCGCCACAATTGCTGTCGCACGACGCCGGATTTGGCCGTGTCAGTCGACCGCTCGCCGTCCAGTCCCGCCGGTTGCCTCTTCGCCAGCCGCCACCGCCGCTGCAAATCCTGCCGCGCCACCACGTCTGGATCAGCCGAGCTGCCGCCGCCTGCTCCGCGCTCCACCAGCGGCCGCGTCAATGCCGATTGCTGCCGCTCGCTCCCAAGCCGAAAGTGGCGATGCCCATCCGCCGCCGTGTTCGTCGTCGTCCGCTGCTGCATGGAACAAACGCCAGCCGCCACCACGAAGCCACCATCAGCGCGCTTCTCCCATGCCAATCCATCACTATTCACCGCCCCCGCCGACGCTTAGCCTCCTGCCGGATCGGTTGCTACCGCCCCCAATGGATCGCCTCCTCTCTGACCGCTGCAAATCCAATCGAAGAGCGCGCCGCCATTGGAAGTTGTGTGCTTAGCCGCAACCACCCCTTGACTCCTTGCTGTCGTCGCCTCACCACTCATCATCCTCCGGTCACCGCCGCCTGCTTTGCTGGAAAATACCACACCAGTCGGAAGGAGTCCGACTTGTATCCACACGAGACTTGCGGATCTGCCGCAACACCACGCGAAGATCGCCGCAACCAGCAGCATGCTTCAGACATCACACCACCATGCGGCCGCCACCGGAGCTTTCACCACCACAAGCCGGAAGGATCCTCGCTGCTGTCTTCACCACCATCCGCCGCTGCAAACCGCTCAGCCGTGACCTCCTGCTGTCAGATTCGCGGCGCAACAACCACCACCGCGGGCCATCTTTTCCGCAGAACGTCGACCGCCATCGGATTGACTACTATTGCCGCAATCCCGCACATCTCCTCGCCACCCATCTCCATCAAAGAGCTGCTGCTTATCGCCGGAATAACCCGTCCGCCGCCGAGACCGCCAGGTTTTGTCGCTAGAGCACCTCCACTGCCCGCACCATTCTTCATCCATTGCCCTCAACCGTGGATCACCCATCAGCACTTCACGCCGGAGAAAGCCAGGCGGCCAATGCATGATCACCACCAGGCTTCCATGGTGTCGTTGTTTGCCGTCGGGACTCGTCGCATTAACAAAGAGGTGCTGAAATCCAAACAGGTGAGATGCTGAAGCCGGAGCTCATCTTTCGTTGTCACCACCAAATGAGATGCTGCGTTAAAAGCCGGATCTACATCGTGTATTAATTTCCAACAACAACATGGCACGAGTTTTATGACATTCCTGTTATCTGGTTCTGTTATCAGATTTACAACATTTCTATTGTCTAATTTCTTATGATGATGAAAGGGGCAAAAAAAATTCGGGATATAGAAAATGGCATGAGTAATTTCTATATCAAAGAAGTAAATAAAGTTGAGGACTTACAGTGATGATTTGGACTGAGCGCTTTGTATCTTCGTTCTGCAAACAATGATCTTCCAAGAAAATCTACAAGGGGCATAGAGAATACATGAATGCATTAAATCCAGTAAAAAAAATGAAAAAAAAAGATAAGAATTTCGGTTCTTAAATACACCGAGTCTCTTATTATATAATGATGAGTCTGCAGAAAATTATAGAAATTATTTGTATAATTGAAATCTTTTAAAATTTTAAAGATTCCGTATTACAAATAAAGCTGATTGATTTGAATTCAATTTACAAGATCGTCTGGGAAGATAGATGGATTGGAAGAAGATTTACAAAATCGTCTGAATAAACAAGAATCAAATCATTCCATATTTCATGTTCTCCCGTAATCTTGGAGTGAGGCAGGAAAGAAAATTGAATTGGGCTTAAGAAAATAAATTGGGTCACTTGAGAAATTAAAATTCAGGCAATTGAATTGGGCTTAAGAAAATAAATTGGGTCACTTGAGAAATTAAAATTCAGGCTACGGAAAATATTATTACTTTGTTGGATAAAGTGATTTCTCAAGCCCAAAGTTAAAAAAAAATGAAAAGAATTTTTGCGATTCCTTCACATCAAGACATGACGTCTGTGAACAAATCGCAAAGGGGGCATTTGTAAGCAATTAAAATTTATGGTCCAATTAAATAGCGACACGTGGATTTTATTGATTAAATATTAATTTATTTTGAAATTTAAATAAATTAATTCCTAAAGTAAATTAATAAATAATTTGAGCCCAATACATTAAATAGGCTTAATTAAATGAGGTCTGACCCAAAATGAGGCTTGACCCAAGTCAAATAAGCCCAGATAAATTAAATCAGACCCAAATAAAATAGGTCTGATTATGGTTCAATCAAGCTGGAGCCCAAGCCCATTAAGTGAGGCCCAATGGCCTGGACCTCCCTTCTCACCTATAAAAAGGGGTTTCCATCATTCATTTGAAGAGACAGAGACACACAGGCATTCAAGCACTCGAAGACGACGCACTTGAAGAGATCGAGAACACGAGTAAAGCTCCCTCCAGATCTTCAAGCGAAGAACAAGTGAAGAACGATCTTCAAATCTTCAAAGCTTCAAGCGAAGAACGTTCGAGGATCTTCAAGTCTTCAAGCGATCTTCAAAGCGTCTTCAAATCTTCAAAGCTTCAAGCGAAGAACGTTCGAGGATCTTCAAGTCTTCAAGCGATCTTCAAAGCGTCTTCAAATCTTCAAGGCTTCAAGCGAAGAACGTTCGAGGATCTTCAAGTCTTCAAGCGATCTTCAAAGCGTCTTCAAATCTTCAAAGCTTCAAGCGAAGAACATTCGATGATCTTCAAATCTTCAAGCGATCTTCAAATCTTCAAGCGATTTTCAAAGCGTCTTCAAATCTTCAAAGCTTCAAGTCTTCAAGCCTCTAAAACTTCAAGCTCAAGATCTTCAAATATTCAAGTCTTCAAGCCTCTAAAGCTTCAACCTCAAGATCTTCAAGTCTTCAAGCCTCTAAAACTTCAAGCTCAAGATCTTCAACAAAGCCTCAAGTCTTCAAGCCTCTAAAGTTTCAATCTCAAGATCTTCAACAAAGCCTCAAGTCTTCAAGCCTCTAAAGCTTCAAGCTCAAGATCTCCAACAAAGCTTCAAGTCTTCAAGCCTCCAAAGCTTCAAGCCTCAAAGCATCTTCAAGCTTCAAGTCAAGAACAGCCGCTAATCCGGGATCAAGGCTTCAAGCCCCCCAGATCAAGTGTTCTTTGTGGAAAGCTCTCAGTCAACGTTTAATCCGAACAAAGGTTCAACGCCTCCGGGTCAACGTTCAAGACTACACACTCGAGCTCGGACAAGCTTCGTTTGAAGATCCGACTCAACACACAAGTCAAGTCAACACACACGCTGTCAACACAGTCAGCATACACTTCGTCAAAGAAGTCAAAGTCAACACACAATTCAAAGTCAAGTTAAGTCAAAGTCAAGTCAAAGCCAAATTGGTTCGAGAGAAGAATCAGAGGATTGATTGAGATTGTAACCCGCTTACATCTTCTTCAAATTAAATCCATCAAGAAATTATCTTTGTACCCAATTTGTATTTATTTTATTATAAATACAAAATTGGTTGTTACACTATTACATTTAAATTTTGTTATCATATAAGACTTAAGTATGCTGCTATAATTTTATTTTTTTATTTTTTTATAAAGATATCTCATAAAATAAATAGATTTAAAATACAAGGTGAACCGTGTATTTTATTTGGAAGAATGAATTGATTTTGATCAAGTTAAAGAGTAGTTCACTTTTCAAATTGACAAATTATTATTATTATTATTATTATTATTATTATTATTTTTTTTTTTAAATACATTTCATGAGAGGGATTCATATAAATTTTTTTTATTTTTATTTTTAGTTTTAACTTGAAAATACTCTACAATTTAGGTCACAAGAGATATAGTATTATGTTTTACATAAATTTTTTTATTATTAAAAATATTACTCTTTTGAGTTGATATATATTTATTATAAATAAAGAAATGGAACTTTTGAATCTTTAAATGTGGTTAGAGAAAAAGACTGGTGACTCAATGGATGCTATCAAACCTTATTCTTTTTCCATATCTTTTACTCATCGCTGTTGGAAATAATTCATTTAATCCAAATATACCTTAAGCCCTAACATGATTCAACAAGATCCATAAATAATTAAATAGAGGAATACCTGAATCCATTAATCTTCTTATGCGGAATTAAACAGAAGATCAGCAGCAGGTTCAAGGTCTTCCTTCACTAATGCCTCTGGATTCCGTAAGGACCTTCGTAATCTCTTCAGATGGGGAAAGAGAGAACTGTGTGCGGCTTAGTGTCGGGGACCATAACCTAGGTATCTATATATATTACCCATACCAGGCCACCCATAATCACCTGATACGTAATATTGGGTATCTACTCATTGGCCCATATCAAATAAGTGTAGTTCATGGGCTCTTACTTTATTTTAATCACATAATTAAGCCCAATGTATTATTTGAATAGCTAATATAATTGAGTATTAATATATTGCCCACAATTAAATTATATAGGAAATATAAATTTCCTAACAATCTCCCACTTGGGCTATATATTATTTTCCGAAGACAATTATATTAAGAATCCTTAAGTGCACAACTTTATGCTATTCATTCAGACTACCTTCAACAATCTGGTCCATCTCATACACTAACAATGGAATTACCGCGGCATTCACCACATTATTATTCGTGGTTAAACCCCGACAATCACCATATTAATATACTCAATGACATAGATCAAATATGGTGAGTAGCATGGAAATTACATGTAAAATGTGATTAACAACATGTCTAATTCCAACTGGTCCAACTTTGGTGAGATCATTCCACAATGCAAATATCACAAAATGGAAATTAACTTAAGTGAATTCAGAATAAACCAAAAGGTCATTAACTTTATTCTATAGAATTCCAAATGTCTTAAATATGAAGTTCAATACATAGAACATAAACTCTCACTAAACTAAGGTAACATCAGAAACAACACCCATTTGAGCAGTATGCTCATGAAACACCTTCGGGGTTAATGCCTTAGTTAGTGGATCTGCTAGCATGCTATTTGTTCCTATGTGTTCAACAATAATTTGTTTATTCTGAATTCTCTCCTTAACAACAAGGTACTTAATTTCAATGAATTTTGCTTTAGTAGCACTTCTGTTGTTATTGGAGTATAGTACTGCTGAACTATTGTCACAATATATTTTCAACGGTCTTTCGATACCGTCAACCACATGCAGCCCAGTGACAAAGTTCCGCAACCACAATGCATGATTAGATGTTTCATAACAAGCAATGAACTCTGCAGCCATGGTGGAAGAAGCTACAAGAGTCTGTTTAGCAGACTTCCAAGAAACAGCCCCTCCAGCCAATGTAAACACATAACCCGATGTGGAACGCTTGCTATCTTGACATCCAGCAAAATCGGAGTCAGAGTATCCAACGATCTCCAAATTCTCCAACCTCCGATAAGTGAGCATATAATCCATTGTTCTCTTCAAGTAACGCATTACGCGTTTAGCCGCTTTCCAGTGTTGCTCTCCTGGATTGCTTAAATACCTCCCCAAAACTCCCACTACAAATGCTATATCGGGACGAGTGCAAACTTGAGCGTACATTAGACTTCCTACTGCCGATGCATAAGGAATCTTTTGCATCTCATTTTTCTCATGATCATTGCTGGGGCATTGTTTAAGACTGAATTTTTCTCCCTTAGCCACAGGGGTGTCTAATGGTTTGCTTCCTTTCATGCCGAATCTTCCTAAAACCATATCGATATAGCTCTTTTGCGATAATCCAAGGATACCTCGAGAGCGATCTCTAAGTATTTGGATTCCTAATACAAAAGAGGCGTCACCAAGATCTTTCATTTTGAATTTCTTCGCAAGAAATCTCTTAGTTTCGTGCAATAAGCCTATATCATTACTTGCAAGAAGAATATCATCGACATACAAAACCAAGAAGACATATTTACTCCCACTGAACTTGCAGTATACACAATCATCAACAACATTTACCTCAAAACCAAAAGAGGTAATAATTTGATGAAACTTGTGATACCATTGACGGGATGCTTGCTTGAGACCATAGATTGATTTCTTTAATTTGCACACTGTAGACTTTGCATCTCCAAAGACAAAGTTTTCAGGTTGTGCCATATAAATGGTTTCCTCAATATCTCCATTGAGAAAAGCAGTCTTTACATCCATTTGATGTAGCTCCAAGTCAAAATGAGCTACAAGTGCCATGATAGTTCTGAAAGAGTCTTTCGAATAAACTGGAGAGAAAGTCTCTTTGTAGTCAATGCCCTCCTTTTGAGTGAAGCCTTTAGCGACTAGACGAGCCTTATATCTTTCGATATTGCCTTTTGAATCCCTTTTGGTTTTAAATATCCATTTACTACCAATGGGTTTCACACCTTCAGACAATTCGACAAGATCCCAAACGTCATTGTCACTCATAGACTTCATCTCATCCTTCATGGCGTCAATCCATCTTTGAGAGTTAGAACTGCGCATGGCTTGACTAAAAGTGACAGGGTCATCTTCGGTCAAACCAACGCCATCCTCATGTTCTTGTAGGAATACTATATAATCATTTGAAATAGCATTTCTCCTCTCTCTAGTGGATCTCCTTAATGGCACTTCTTGAGGTGGTTGAGTTTGTTCTTCAGATAATGGAGGAAGGATTTCAATGTTATCTTGATTTGGAACAGTGATTTCCATATGAGTCTCTGAAGTTGTGTCTTGAGCAATGATTGGTAAAGTTACTAAACCATCGTCAACTCCAGGATCTTCCTCGTCAACTCCAGGATCTTCCTCAAAGACAACCTTCCTCATAATCTCTTCCCTCCCAAACTCAATATCCTCAAGAAATTTAGCATTTCCCGTCTCGAAAAAGGTTCTTGATGTGGGATGGTAAAACTTAAACCCCCGTGAATGCTCAGAGTAACCAACGAAATAGCAGCTTACCGTTCTTTATTCCAGTTTTCCTTCATGTGGCTTATAAGGCCGCGCTTCAGCTGGACAACCCCAAATGTGTAAGTGCCTAATGCTAGGTTTCTTACCTTTCCAAAGTTCATGTGGGGTTTTCGAAACTGCTTTACTTGGTACTCTATTGAGAATGTATACTGCTGTTTTCAAAGCTTCTCCCCAAAGAGACTCTGGCAAGGAGGAATGACTTATCATACTCCTCACCATATCCTTAAGAGTCTGATTTCGACGTTCAGCAACACCATTCATGCGAGGAGAACCTGGCATAGTGTATTGCGGAACAATTCCACATTCTTTGAGGAAAAGTGCGAAGGGTCCTGGACGTTGTTCTCCTGATCCATCAAATCGACCATAGTATTCACCCCCACGATCAGATTTGACAGCCTTAATTTTCTTACCAAGTTGAAGTTCTACTTCAGCTTTGAAAGATTTGAAAACGTCCAACGATTGAGATTTCTCATGAATCAAATATAGATAGCCAAAACGAGAATAGTCGTCTATGAACTGATAAAGTAACGTTGTCCATTCCATGATGCCGTAGGGAATGGACCACATATATCAGTGTGAATAAGTTCTAAGACTTCTTTAGCTCTTTCGGCTCCTAATTTCCTCATATTAGTTTGTTTCCCTTTTATACATTCAATGCAGACTTGAAAATCTACAAGATTTAAGGGATTAAGGATTCCATCAGACACAAGCCTTTGAATTCTTTGTTTGGAAATATGGCCTAAGCGCTTGTGCCACAAAATGGCAGAATCCTCCGAAAATTTTCTCTTTGTACCTCTTGAATGTGTTTGCAGAATAATATTATTGGAATTTATAAGATTAAGCATGTAAAGATTTTCAATTAAATGGCCATCACCAATAAAATTGGAATTTTGAAAGAGACATACTTTATTATTTCCAAAAGACCAGGAAAATCCCAGTTTATCCAAAACAGAAATAGAAACCAAATTCCGTCTAAAAGACGGCACAACAAATGTCTCAAACAATTATAAATAACAGCCACTCTTTAAATGCAATCTAAAGGTTCCAATAGCCTCTACTACAACTTTATTGCCATCGCCCACAAAGATGAATCTTTCAGCATCAGTTGGCAGCCGATAATGCAGGCAACCCTGCAAAGACACACTTATGTGAGTAGTAGCACCAGAATCTACCCACCAAGTATCTTTAGGTACAAAGGATAAATTAACCTCAGAACAAACCAAAGTAAGAGGTATACCCTTCTTAGCACGCCATGCAGCATACTTGGAGCAATCTTTCTTAAAATGATCCCGCTTCTTGCAGAAGTGGCACCTATCATCCTTAGGTTCAACCCTTTGCTTCTTCTGCTCTGAAGCAGCAGCAACAACAGTACCATTAGGTCGATTTCTTTTCTTGCCTCGAGCATTTACAGCCAAGTGAGCACTTTCAACTCTATCTCTCTGCACTCTCTCTTCTTCTTGCACACAGTAAGATATAAGCTCATTAAGGGACCATTTGTCCTTTTGAGTGTTATAGCTCACTTTGAATTGCCCAAAGTGTGCAGGAAGTGAGATCAGAACCAAGTGCACAAGCAGATCATCAGAAATGTCTAACTTGAGTGCCTTAAGCTTTGATGTGAGATTAGACATTTCCATGATGTACTCCCTTATGTTCCCTTTGCCTTTATATCTCATGGAGACAAGTTTAGCCAAAAGACTACTTGCCTCCGCCTTTTCATTTTTGGCAAAGTACTGCTCAACAGCCTCGAAGAACGATTTGGCATTTTTGCTCTCAGCAATAGAGCCCCTAAACGCCTCCGGAATGGAGCGCTTCATGATCATCATACACATTCGGTCTGACCGATCACACTTCTCAATTTTAGCCTCATTTGGATTTTCAGTAGTAGCAGTGGGTCGATTAGACCGAAGAGCCAGATCCAAATCCATACAGCCCAGAACGATCTCAAGGGTTTCTTTCCAGCTCTTGAAGTTTGTCCCATTAAGCATTGGGATGTTATTGATTTGTTGAGTAAAGTTAGGAGCTGTAGCAACAGAAACTAAATAGAGAACACATTAAGTATACTCACATAACATTCATTTCATAAAGCAAATTATGAACGAATAAGTAAAACAAATTGGGGACCCATCTCAAGACACCAAGTGTAACATTAACCTCGTCTGTGGACAAAAATTAACTACAGTGGTAATCTTGGTGCAACAATCAAGTATTGACAATAAATTCTGTCAAACAAGAGTCTATCTTTGGACCGACTCATGTTCACATGAATAATCCAAATAATTATCACATACTTATTATCACATGTGTGTTATTATTCTGTCAAACTGTGCCTACCTGTGGGCCGAACACAGAACACATAAATAATACCACACCCATCTATGTAATTTCAATAAAGTTTTTCTCCACACACGATATTGCTGTGGCAACATTGTGCTTTGATTGACTAGATTGAAGGTTTACTAGACTAATTAAATAAATATTAAAATATTTAATTTAATTAAACGACATTGAACTGTCTCCCCAATTTGATAAAAGTATTATGGGTTTTGAATGAAATTCAATTTTTCCCTTACTGTACATACATCTTGAATGACATTTATGAAAAAAAAATGCAGAATATTGCATAAAAATTTCTTAATACGAAAGAATGGATAATTTTATTTAATTTTCATAAATATCAAGTCACCAAAAATGTATGCGTTATATATGTCTGCATTCAGAAATGACCATATACAGAAACAAATTTATTTAATATTAATAAAAAAAGGATATCAATGCATTATCAGTGCATCACGAAAAACGATGCCAATAGGTACGATTTTAATCATCACATTAACATATGACCTTGAATCAAATCAGTAAACAAATTCAATTGCTTTTGATTAAACCACTGTCTCATAGTCATCCCTTAATTATTACAATAAAAGTAATGGAGGATCCATCAGGAGTATACAGGCACATAAATAAAATCCAATTTAACGTGACGTAACCAACACGAAAATCAAGGTCAATGATCCATAAATGACTTCTGACATTTGAATGACCAGACGTCAAGACAAAATTCACTTTAATATCATAATAATGGCAATCCAATGTCCCAATTTAATTAATTAAATCAAATAGGCTTAACTAAATCCATAGTCAATGATACAATTTGCTAATGCTATATGTGACGTAAACCTTCACGAAAATCAAGAGTAATGGGCAATAAATGCTTCTGATATTTGAATGACCATACTGAAGCTCAATTTTAAAAATGGGATAATTGAGAACTGGATCCACATCCAATATTGAATTTTGAAAAAATATTCAATTGAAATAATTTTGATGACACAATAGACTGAATCCATTAATACGGACAACCATTAACATCACATTAAATTGCCAAATAAGTCATCCGATTTAACATAAGCGATTTCACGTCAGGATTTAAAAAAAAATCATTCATTAATATTCTGAAGCATCCATATGAAATGACCGATTAATCAATACCAGTATTCGATCTCAATTGTTAAGAAAAACAATTTATACAGATCTCAGAGAATCACAGTTAGGGTGACTCTGATACCACTTGTTGGAAATAATTCATTTAATCCAAATATACCTTAAGCCCTAACATGATTCAACAAGATCCATAAATAATTAAATAGAGGAATACCTGAATCCATTAATCTTCTTATGCGGAATTAAACAGAAGATCAGCAGCAGGTTCAAGGTCTTCCTTCACTAATGCCTCTGGATTCCGTAAGGACCTTCGTAATCTCTTCAGATGGGGAAAGAGAGAACTGTGTGCGGCTTAGTGTCGGGGACCATAACCTAGGTATCTATATATATTACCCATATCAGGCCACCCATAATCACCTGATACGTAATATTGGGTATCTACTCATTGGCCCATATCAAATAAGTGTAGTTCATGGGCTCTTACTTTATTTTAATCACATAATTAAGCCCAATGTATTATTTGAATAGCTAATATAATTGAGTATTAATATATTGCTCACAATTAAATTATATAGGAAATATAAATTTCCTAACAATCGCTATATTATTTTTGTTCATCAGGAATATAGCCACTTGCTCTGTCCAATTCAAATGACAATTACTCCGTGACATGTTTAGGTGTGTAGGTTCGGAGTTTAATTTTTTTTAAATTTTTTTATTAATTAATGTAGCGAGAGTGTATAATTAATAAGATAATAATACGAAGATAGACTTCTCGAACACATTGATTCATAAGAATACTGTAAAAGAGTCTATGAGTAATCAAATTCAACTCTCTTAATACAATAATCAGAACACCTATTTATAGGTGATAGCAAAATCTATTACATTATTAATAATAAAACTATACTTATAAAGAATACTAATCAAAACATTAATACTAGTTATTCAAAAAATAACATAAATCAAAATTAAATCATATCAATACTAATTAATCTATACTATAATTATCTGCATCACTAATTTTAATGAATTTTTTGAATGGCAACATACATACTTCGTCCGCATATTAGGTATTTATTTTGATATATTTTGATCGTCCACTTTAACAGTATTCATATTCTTTTTTTAGTAAATTGGTCTCACACATCGCTCACCATTCACCACCAATACAACTATCCACTTTATATAAAATAATAATAGTCCTTATTTTATATATAAAATAATAATACTCCTTAATCTACGTGCAAAAGACATATAATTACCTTATCGATGGACGAAGATAGTAGTCTTTTTAAATAATAAACAAATTAATCATAAAGTATGATTTGTGTATTAAATGAAAATAGTAAATTTGTAATTAAAATATACTTTTAGGTTCGATTTTTTTTTCCCACTAGTTAAGTGCATGGCATGAATCTTTTAGGGTAGGTCTTGCATGAGACCGTCTCACGTGAGACCATTTTTCACTTTTTAAAATAGTTATCACTTTTACTATAAATCGTTATCACTTTCGCTCTAAAATGTTATCACTTTTTATTTACACTATAAATTGTTCATGAAAGAGCATTTTCATTTTTCATTAATTTATTATCACTTTTCTTCACAAAAGTTATTACTTTCTGGCCGTCTCACGTCACTCTCATATAAACTCTTACATGAGACAGTCTCACACAAGTTTTTGCCATCTTTTAGACCGACTCAATCGGAATTAACCTAAGTTTCCTTATTAAGAAAAATAAATAATAATAGCTGTGTTTATCTATGATATCTATGATAATATCATATTATCCGTAATATACATATATATATATATATATATATATATATATATATATTTATTTATTTATTTATTTATTTATTTTTAAGGCCTCGACAACTCATTAGTAAACTAATGTACATATGAATCTTAGCTCTTTTAGGTAGGACAAGAGCAATATTTCCATTTTCGGATATGAACACTTTTCATTTTGATTATTAAAATGTATTTATAATATAATAACAATATTACAATTTATGGCCCTTGAGAAAACTAAAGGGCAAAATATAAAAAAATGCATTGTGACCTAACGGGCCAATTGTCTTTTCTTATTCATGGACCACCATGTCACATTATATATACATTTTACACAATTTCTTAATTCTAATATTGGCAACTTTGCTTTTTCTTGATCCACAACCAATTTATTCCACATATCTATGTCAACATTTTTATTTTAACTGATTTGTTTCTTAATTATTCTTCCTATCTTATATTAACCGATCCAAATAGATGAATCCACCCTGAATGCTTGACAGAGTAGTGAGGTGGTTTAATCATGATGATACAATATAGTGGAGGTTAATTATGGTGATCCAATTAATAAATACAATAAGTTTTTTTTTTTTGAAAGGCTGCTCCTATATTGCTGTTGTGTGATTCGATTCTTGGTCACCGATACAAGATATCACCATTTTGTTGGTTATGTCAAAGTTTCACATTGATTAGAAGTGGGAGTGACGAAGGGTTTATAAACGAGGGATGAACTTTCCCTAGCATGAGGCCTTTTGGGCGTGATGCCCAGAGTGGTAAAACCGTGCGGGCCAGTGGGCGACCCAAAGCGGACAATATCATGCTAGTGGATTGAGTGGGCCCGGCTCCCTGGGCGAATAAACCCAACAAGTGGCATTAGAGCCAGACTCAGACTTAACCGGCCCGACCCAGAGTTGGTGGGATATTCGGATGTTGGTTGGGTGTCAATCAAAGTCCCACATCGATTAGAAATGGCATTAGAGCCAGGCCCCAGACTTAACCGGCCCGGCCTAGGATTGATGGGATGTTCGGATGTTGGTTGAGTGTCAACCAAAGTTCCACATCGGTTAGAAGTGGGGATGTCGATGAGTTTATAATTGAAGGATTGACTCTCCCTAGCATGAGACCTTTTAGGTGTGATACCCAGAGCGGTAAAACCGTGCGGGCCAGTGAGCAGCGGATAAAACCCAACAAGTGGCATCAGAGCCAGACCCTAGACTTAACCAAATTCAATAGCACTCTTATATCAGGGCATCATAAATCAATTGTCAGAAATGAATATCAAGTTTGAGAATGAAGTACATAGCACTCCTATGACTGATCACTTGAATTCATTTTATAAAGTTTGAGAATGAAGTACAGGGCTTATGGTTTCTTGGTACATTGTCGGATTCATGGGAGTCATTCAGGACATCTTTGTCTAATTCAACCCCCAAAGCATTTGAATGAGGCCTTTTGAGCGTGATGCCCAGAGTGATACAACGGGCGACCCAAGGCGGACAATATCATGCTAGTGGATTGAGTGGGTCTACCTCCCTGGGCGGATAAACCCAACAAGTAGTATCATAGCCAGGCTCTAGACTTAACCGGCCCGGCCCAGAGTTGGTGGGATGTTCGGACCTCAAACTGAATGGTCTAGCTGCGGGACTTTGTCTGAGGGGAAAATGTTGGTTGGGTGTCAACCAAAGTCCCACATCGGTTGGAAGTGGGGATGTCGATGAGTTTATAAATGAGGGATGGACTCTCCCTACTATGAGGTCTTTTGGGTGTGATACCCAGAGTAGTAAAACCGTGCAGGCTAATGGGCGGCCCAAAGCGGACAATATCATGCTAGTGGATTGAGTGGGCCCGGCTTCCTGGGCGGATTGTTAAACAACCACCTCATCTAAAAGTTTAAGCTATGAATCAATCACTCTAATACGCCCCTCACATGCAGGGAGGAATTTTGTTTGAAGCCTTGCATGTAGAATTTTTTATAAATGAAAAGCTTAAGCTATTAAAGAGAATGGAATTTTATTTGAAGCCTTGTATGTGGAATTTTTTCATAAATGAAAAGTTTAAGATATTAAAGAGGAGTATCATTTGATACTTAATCAAATCAATCTTTTTTATAAATTAAAAGCTTAAGCTATTAAAGATGGGGTGATTTTATTTGAAGCTTTGTATGTGGAATTTTTTTATAAATGAAAAGCTTAAGCTATTAAAGAGGAGTATCGTTTGATACTTGATCAAATCAATCATTGATAAATCCAACACATTTTGTAGAATTGAATGTTGCCGTGCGAGCCCTATCCTATATAAATCATGTATAAATTCGTGAATATCATGATTCAATGAGATTGACCATCAGATTGTTAGATTTAAATTGAATAAAATAATTATTTTTATCCTATTTTATTTAAACATATATTTTTTACAATCTTGGATTTCCTTTTCATATACAAACATGAAACATATTATAAGCCAAAGTGCGCACAGACCATATTCCGTGCGTCTTTAGAATTTTGTGTTAAATTGTATATTCTTTAGTATATAGATGTATACCCTTTATTTTGTAAAGAAAATTATTGTATGTATCTGGGCGCATGGACAATACTCCGTGTGCTTTTAGAATTTTGTGTTAAATTGTATACACTTTAGTATAAAAATGTGTACCCTTTATTTTCTAAAGAAAAAAATATATTAATAAAAAGTGTATACACTTTAGGATAAAATTGTATACTTTTTACTAATTAAAGTGTATATCTTTTAGACCAAAGTAATGTATCCTTATCCATGATAATAAATTTCTAAAAGCGCACGGGCGCACGCAAGCTCACTAAATAATAATTGCGGCCGCGTATTGACTTAATCATTAATCATTCTTAATTTGTTTATTAATTTATTATTAGCAAATGGCAAATGCTTATTTTTTATTTCACTAATATTATTTAAATTATAATCATAAGATTTATTGTTTATTTTGTTTTACTTTGTATAATTGCAGTTTTATTTTTATTTTATTTTATTTTATCATAAAATTTAAAAGCGTATGCAGCCTTAAGTTGATAGGTTTAAAAAGAGTAACGGTGGGTAATTATTTTATTTATTTATTAAATAATTTTATTTAATTTAATGATAAAATTAATTTAAAACTTAATCTAATAGTTGAGATTTTATTTATTTGTCCTTTATGAAAAATTAGCATCTGGTTTATCACAAACTCTTCTTCGATTATAATTACATCCTCAATTAGAAAATGTCTATCTTGATTATCAATCATCCATTTTATTTGAATACCTAGATGTGTATTAATTAAATTACATTTTCAATTAGAAAATGTATACGGTATACCCTAATTTGTTTTGGATACCTATGCATACATATTTATATACTCCTATATAAAAAAACTTATGTGCATGAGTGGATATTTTAATTAAAAATTGGCTAATTATACCGTGCATTCTAAAATATAGTGCACTCATTTTAAAAAACGGGAGATTACTACTAAGTACACAAAAAACTCTTAATTACTATGGGATACAAACATACAAAAATATTACTACTAACTACAAAAATATATAGTGATATTCCAATATTACCCCTACAAATGTGCTGCACATAAATGTTGTGTGCAGCAAAGTGTGTGCAGTAGAAAAAAATATGCAGCAAAAAAAAAGTGTGTGCGGCAAAAAAAAGTGGTGGTCCGGCGGCGGTCAACGGACGGTCAACAGCCGGTCAACGCCGGTCAATGCCAGCGGGTGGGTGAGGGGTAGGGTTGGTGGTTTAAAAGTGTATGAGATTATAAGGTTATAATTGATATTTTACTTTAATATTTTGTATTAAATAATTATTATTTTAAATCAATGTATCTAGTAGTAATTAGGGATACAAAGTGTGTATCTATTAGTAATTAATATTTAAAAAACGTATATAAATATGAACAAAAATATACATATAATTATAAACAAAAATATATATACAATTTAATTGTTAGTTTTTTTAATAAAAAATTAAATGTAAAAAAATACACAATTATTAAAAAAAAACATGTATACATTATTGAATAACAAATCATATACATATGAATGCTAAATTTTTTAATGAAAAACTTAGTTTAAAAAAAGTACAATTATTAATAAACACGTACTAGGCAAAATAGTATAAAAACATATACGAAATAAAATACTAAAAAGTTATAGGTACACCTAATATAAACTTTTAAAAATTATGTTGATGGATGAAAAATGATAATTACATGATAAAAATTGATAATAGGTTAATAAAAAATGATGGTTATTGATGAAAAAATGATAACTCTGCTAAATAATTTTTATTAATAAACCTTTTATAAAATATATAAAAGGTAATAATATTTTTAAGTAATTATAATTAATAATTTAGAAAAAATCAAACTGTCTCACACAAAAAGTGCTAAATACTAATTCATTCAATTAGGACCTCATTAATTAATGTTGCTTATCTTTCTAATACTTTTTCATGCATATTAATCTAAAGATTTTAATCCCCATCAGATGCTTTGATGTCTACAAAGTATTCAATCCAAACATATTGTAAATAATAATTAATGCAAATAATAATTAATATTATTATTTATTTATTATTTTCCATATATGAAATATGTGGCACGGTGAGAGGGGAGTAATGTAACTCATGCAATTTTCTCACATTTCCTTATTTGAATTTGAATAAAGGAAACTGCGCAGAACATATTGAACACACATGCGCATAAGAAGAACACAGAACAGTTCTCATGGATGAACTCTTGCTTGAATTCTCTCCAACATTCCTCGTTCAGTTTATATATAAATTCGTAAAATTTAATTTTTCAACCCCGTGTTGAAAATTTAATCCAGAAATATTAGCGTGAGTATTATTCGGTTCTTCGTTTTTCTTCCGCTGCTACTCTATACAGGGGCGGCCCTGGGGCAGTGCCGGAGGTGCCGCCGCACAGGGCCCCACCCCGACGAGGCTCCCGATTTTTTTTAATTATATTTATATATATTTAATAAAATATATATTTTAAAGTTAAACCATCAACAAAGTAACTCAGTAGCTCAGTTGATATGTCCTCCTTTTTGCTTCCCCTACACACGCTCCATGCATTTTAAGAATTTATGCTTTTAGAAAACTGAGTTTCCAACACGTGTTTGCTGTCATACGCTGTAGTATTAGTTATCATATGGATTGCCATCAAACAAATTAATCTAAAATATGGGTGTAAATTTATAAAAGTAATGTCGAATGCAGATGTGTTCAAAATTAACGTGTATATAAAATATTATCAAGCTTCTATTTGAGTTTGCTCGATAAATAATCAAACTAATATGAATGAGATATAATTAAGAGGATCACTTGGGTGACCCGTGATCACCCATGACCCTCTCATATGAGGGGGTGGGGGTCCACATGTCAGTGGGTGGACCCCATCCCCTCATGTGAGAGAGGATCATGATGACCACGAGTCACACAAGAATTACCCTATAATTAAATCGAACTCAAACTATATTCGATAATTTGATTTTTTTATCCGTACTTTACCTATGTTAATTGTTCATGTAAAAGTTTGAGGTAAACTTTTAATTTATAAGTTGAATACAAAAATATATTAAAACTTTTTTAATAATATTTATAAATGGAGCTCAAACAAACGTTTCTTGAATGTATAATTTGATTTTGAGTAATTGAATATTTTCTTATGGAATGAAATTAATGTATAATAATAAAATGGATGAAGATTGAAAGGTGTCACCAGAAGAGAAGGATCCACGTGGCGCAAGACCATTGGCGTCGGAGATGACTATGCAGATGAATTAAGTAGTTTAGTCTAAGTAATTAAAGTAGCTGTGCAAGGGTTGTGTTTTCTTGTTTAATTCTTAATAACGTTAACCTCATTGGATGGTTCGACCCTCTCACTTAATTTGGATTTATTCAGGTTGTCATGTATATTCTTAATTTCCAGATAATGAATTTCATCCGCAGTTAAACGTCTTGAACTGACAATTAATTAATTAAATTTAATTAATCATCCACTAGAATTTTATGTGCGGCTAAGCCTAAAAATAATTATTTCAACTTAAGAAAAGATTAAAGATTAATCTGGGTTAAACAAAATTCAAGGAATAATGATCTAGAAAGCTTTTCATCCATGTAATAAGCAGAATCTTTGCTTTAAGATCTTAAAAGAGAGCACAATTTTGCAAATGATTCCCATTATTTATTTGATACACGTTTGCGAATATTGTTATCCGCTTTTCTGGTAATTACTCAACTTTGTTGGATATAGTTTCACATGGATTAAGGATCAACTGTAATAGAATTTCTGTACCTATATATATACATATTCTAATTTTCCACAGGAATAATCAACTACTCCACATCTTGAATCTATACCATATCATCAATGTGAAATTATTAGTTACAGATGCCATGAAATGAGATTCTCCATTAATTTACCATTCAAGAGAAAGAGGGATAGATAATTTGAATCCATCTTTTTCTTTTTTAAATAGGTTGATGATTTGGACAAAGTTGTACAACAGTAATTGTTTTTGCTTAGGATATGTATTAATTATATTTTTGTACTTATATATGGCTTTGGTTTTGTCAATGGCTCATTTGTTCTTTCCTATCCATTTAAGGAATAATTACAAGTTTCTCGACCAGCCAACCAGTAAGGAGGAAAGATTTGAATTTTGGTGCCTTCTTCTGTTATAAATCTTGAAGATTCAACACAAACAAACTGTTTTCTGCTTAGATTTTCATCTGATCAGTCGTATAATAAATGAAGGGAATACAACAGAATTATGGATATCCATCTGAGTTTGCTTCAGATTTTCCAGATTACTTTCCCCAAAGTTATGGCTCTCAGCAGCTATCTGCATCCATGGGATCATCAACAGGAAACTGCTCTTGGGGTTCGAATCCATCGAATACGATGATAAGCAGGATTGGATCACCAGCTAATGCTTTCTATGCAACTGAACTTTACATGGGACTATCTCAGTGTGATTTCCAAGAAACTAGCTCCAATTCTTGTTCTCATCAATCCAAGAATTCTTATCAGAGGATTTCCTCTTCGTTTCCCCAGTCTGGAAATGGATTCTTTAGAGAATCCTCGGCTGGAAACGAACCAGATTTCCAGCCTCAAAATGTCCATTCACCACTCTTTCTGAAAAAGAACAGCTACTGCACTTGAAGAACAAGCTACTAGGTGATCTTGATGATTCAAATGGGAGAAGCCCTTCTGGTCCATTCGATCCAAATAAGGATCTTGAAGTAAGCATACATTTTTTTTTTCTTTCAAGAATTCATTGATCATTTCTCACTTGCATGATTTGTTGTTACACACTGAATCAATCACTTTTATGATGTTCAAAAAAACAGGTTTCACATAATCTATATGCACCTCATCTTGCTCAAATGAAGCAGTTTGGAAGACAACCGGTATGCCTTCCGCTTGCAACGAGTAATTGCTTAGGATCACCTGTTTCATCGAGTAAGACACGAATAAGGTGGACTCAGGATCTTCATGATCGTTTTGTTGAGTGTGTGAGCCGACTTGGTGGCCCCGATAGTAAGAAATCTCTCCAATGAAAGTGGTTTCATTTCTGTATTGAGTTCAAACTTGTTCAATCTAATCGTCATTCATATAACAGAAGCAACTCCAAAGCAGATACTAAAATTGATGGATACTGAGGGACTCACTATTTTTCATGTTAAGAGCCATTTACAGGTTTGGACTCATTCTTGAGTTTTCTTGTTTGTTTAAGAATGTTCCTTTTCCCATTTTGTTACTTGTTTCTTTTGTAGAAATATCGAAATGCCAAATACGTACCAGAATCCGTGGAAGGTACACAAATTCTTCAATGTATTCAAAACACTTTAGTCCTCTGTGAAGATGAATCTTGTTTAATATACTCTTCCTCTTGAAACAGCAGGAAAATCTGAGAAGAAGAGTACAAATAATGCTGCACAGATCGACATCAGAACGTATAATTTCAATATGTAGTTACATCATTATATATACAAGATGTATTAATGCAGTTCATGTTCTTACAAGATTTCTACGATCATTTGCAGTGGAACACAACTGAAAGAAGCTCTACAAATGCAGCTAGAAGTTCAAATGCGTCTCCACGAGCAACTAGAGGTAGCTCAAACATCTTCCTTCCATTATAGTGTTTTGCTAATGAAAAGAGGGATGCTGATTGTTTTCTGCCCTATTGTTTTACTGTAGATTCAGAGGACCTTACAAATGAGGATCGAAGAACAAGGAAAACAGCTGAAAATGATGTTCGATCAGCAACAAAAAACATCTCAAAGCCTCATGGAAACAAGAGATACAAATAACAGATGTCCTAAAACTACTAATAGCTTGTCCACCACAGTTGAAGATCCAGAGATTCTTGTTTTAGATGGTTCAGATGATGATATGCTGTTCCCTTCAAACATAAGCTAAACACCAATGGGACAAGACTTCCTGGTTTTAGTCAAGAATTAATGTAATATGAAAAAAGAAGAGGAAAAAACTTTCCTGAAGCAGTTTGTTGAGTCTTTAGTCATTCATACTCTTATACTTCTGTAATCATATTGTACATGGATGCATTATTCGACAGATGCGTTCTTCAATTTTGTCTTGCTTTTCTGTTTTTATTTCTATGGTTCACTAGAGATTCAATTGGTTGTGAACATGCAGTTGAATTTTTAGCATCCAAATTTTTCATGAATTCATCTCCTCCAGAAACAATGAGCATATTTATGATACAGTAACTTGCAGCTGTTCTGAGGATTGGCTAATTAAATCCATAGATGATTGATCTTCCCTTGTAGATTATTAACCGCTTATAAGGACTTAAAATTGGATACTTCAGATTCCCTATTTTACTTTATTCTGTCATCTTGTATTTAATTTTAGATGACTATATATATAAATACATAGTTGAACAGACAAGCAGAAGTACTAATATCTGAAATTCTACTAATGTAATGTGCAAATTTACTGATAATTATCTGCTAATTCCAGGCTAGTTGGACTCTTTCATAACTAGTACAATAATATTGACATAAATTATTTTTATAGGTGTATTAAAAATACTTGAACAAAACAAAATAAAATAAAATTTATTAGTATATATTTAATTTATTTTATTAAAAATAAAATAATATATATATAATTTTAATATTTAACCAAAAAAAAAGAAGGAAATTGGTAGTGTGAACTAAGTTTGAAGAGGCCTTATTGGATAAATAAATTAAATTGGAATATCCAATTAAGGCCCATATGTTTATTTGGGCTTATCTCTCGGCCCATAAATATAAGCTCTTATTTTTTATTTTGCGGTTTTTCCGTCGATATTGGAATATACTGAAATGAAAATATGGAGTACCCCCCTTCAACCCTTCGTCGAGAGACAACCCTTGAAGCTCTGTAACCAACAGTTTTCAAGAAAATCCATCAAGGTGAAAAACTCTGTATTGTAATCACAATCTTTCTTCCTTCAATTTCCCGCACCCCTGATTCATGTCCAAGTTGTAGTTAGGAAGATGAACAGATTGCAGAGATTTAGAGTTCCCCATGTTCTGAAATGTGTTTCTATATCAGGCGCACAAAGTAATATAACCCCAAAAAGCAATCTTTGTGTCAATGGGTTCTTTAGATTTTATGGAACAGAGAGTGCTGTTAGTGTGAAAAGTAGAGAAAGTGTTGGTGAGTTTGTGAAAATAACTCCTTCGGTTAGAAAACGAGTTCAAGCTGCTTTAATAGAGTATTTTCATTTAACTAGGAGTCTTCGTATAATGGATGCTGAGAATATGAGTAAGAATGCTCCTGTATTTTTTCGTAAAGTGTTGAAGAAAGTGGATTTGAGTAAGGATAGTTCAGAAGTTGAGCATTCAGTTACCCGGTTTTTGAGGTACCATCCGGTTAATGAATTCGAGCCGTTTTTCGAAAGCATAGGGTTGAAGCCTTGTGAATTTGAACACTTTCTTCCTAGAGATTTGATGTTTTTAGCTGATGATGAATTGTTGCTGGAGAATTACTATGATTTGTGTACCTATGGTGTCGAAAGGAATAGAATAGGGAGGATTTTTTTAGAAGCTACAGAGGTGTTTCGGTACGATTATGGTGTTTTGAAATCAAGGCTTCAATCTTTTGAGAAATTGGGTTTAAGACAGTCTCTTGTTGCCAAGATTGTTTCCTCAAGTCCATCTCTTTTGACAGAGAGAACTGTTAATCAAGAGTTTGTTAAGTTTCTTGTAAAGTTAAAGAGAGGGGGATTGAATATAACTGGCTTGAGCGAATATATCTGTGAAGGATTCTTACAATTGGAAATGTATCCTTCGGCTCATGTACTTGTTATGTGAGTTGGGGTTGAGTGAGAAGCAAGTGGGAGAACTGTTTTCAGAGCATCCGAATCTTTTGCTCGAATGCTCTGGACGTGCTACGTTTAGCTTAGATGGGTTAGTGTGGAAGTTTGGATCAACACGGAGAGATGTACAAACTATGTTTCTTCAATTTCCTCAATTACCAATTTCCAAGTTCACATATAATTTATTCAATTGCTACAATTTTTTTGTTGAGATAGACTTGGATGTCCATGATATGGGTAAGATAGTTCGTTCAAACTTGATACTGCTGGGCACTTGTGAACTCAAACGTTTGAATAGCTTAAGAGTTTATTGAATTGTGGCAAGCAACGGATTTGCCAAATGATTAAGGAAGACCCAAGGACGATAAAGAATTGGGTCCGTGGTGTTAAGGTTGAAGCTATTGAAGATCAAAAAAGGGTTGTTAAAGTTAGGATGTTGAAAACTCAGTTTTTGTTGAGCCTAGGCTTTGAAGAGAATTCAAAGGCTATGGAAAAGGCTTGTAAAGCTTGTCGTGGCAAAGGAGTGGAACTTCAAGGGAGATTTGATTGTTTAGTGAACAATGGCTTAGATCGCGAGGAAGTCATAAAGATGCTCAAATCGTGTCCGCAAGTTCTTAACATGTCCAGTGAGGTTCTTGAAGCAAAAATTAAGTTTTTTGTGAATGATTTGGGCTATAAGGTGTCAGATTTGCTCCCTCATCCAAAAGTTCTTTCTTATACTATGGAGAGACTGAGACTTTTAACGTACAAATGGCTTAGAGATGAACGTGTCGTGCATCCAAAGTTGTCCTTAAGCACTCTCTTGTCATGCTCAGATGAATATTTTGTGAACGCTTATGTAAATTCTCATCCTGATGGGCCTAAATTTTTGAAGAGACCGAAGAAAGAGATAGATAATGAATATTCATAATTGCCTTTTAACTGGCTTGGAAATGTGTAGTTCTACATAAGCTTTTACTCAGCTGATATGGATAAGGTAACTGCCTTTCTAAGCTTTATATGTTGTTTTCATCTATTTTTGTCGACAATGCATTCGAGTTATGGGCTGTTGAATGGTCTTACTTCCATTTCTGTTATCCTGGTTGCCACTGTTGGAGTGACTTATGGAACAAACTAAATTGTGGGAAATTTGTATAGTATGCTGAAATGAATTCTAATGCATTTATTCTCCACTTTAGTATGAAACTAATGTTCCTTAGACATGTTTTATGAACATGATGATTAGTAGCAGCATGTAGATTTACAGAAATAAAGACCAGTCATGTTTTCCAGTTAGTAACTGAAGCATTCTTCTTATGGATTTGATACCCTTCTGCTGGAAACTTGGTGAAAAGTGATGTTGTTTCGACAAATGAGGTGAACCAGCAATGGCCTGCAAAGCTGATGGCGCTCGTATATCTCTCGAGCAGAGCTCAAGACATGATGATAATTCGGATTCTTCTGTTGATTTCCAAACAAGACTATTGATTGCCCATCTGTTTGTGCCCCTATTCTACGGGATGTTCTTTCTTCTTCTGACGCAAACTCATAGATGTAAAGGTTTTCTTTGGCATCCTCACTCCTATAATTTTGTAGCCCATAGTTTTGCTAAACATAATGTTGCTTGCCATATCACTTGCAATGCAATGTCCATTTTCATTTGTCAACAAGTGTTGATTGAATTACAGCAATATTTATAAATTTTCTTGAAAAAAAAAAGTTTGGTAGATTTGGTTAGTATCATCTCTAGATATATATTCTTTCATATTGTGGAACTTCAGATTATGTTATGATGATTGATAAACTTCAAGATTCATCAATGATTCTACTCTTACTGCTTTAACAATTCGTTTTAATCTGATTCATCTGGTTTTTAAGTATAAGACGATGAATCTCCCATCTCAGTTTTGTCTGTACTTTTAAGTTTTTAACAAAAACGATGATCAATATTACTCCCTCCGTTTTACGTATTTTTACCAACTTTCCATTTTGAGTCGTCCCACATATTTTTATGTATTCCATAAATGGTAAAAATACACTCTACATCTTATCAACTTTTTATTCCAACAATTTTATTTAGTACTTTTTTATACTTTATTCATCATTCTCAACAACTTTATTTACTTTTTCTTTCAAATTACAAATTTATTACTATTTTTCTTACATTATACTCCCTCCGTCCGCCCGAAAGGTAGACATTTTGCCATTTTGGGCGTCCGCACCAAAGGTCCACATTTCCCTTTTTAAACACATGAGACCCACACACATCACTAATACAATAAATTTATGGGACTCATACACCTCACTAATACAACTACCAACTACACATTAAATAATAATACTCCTTAATCCACGTGCAAAAAGCAAATGTCCACCTTTAGGGTGAACGGAGGGAGTAGTATATATCCCTCCGTCCCAACTTAAGAGTTTCATTTGCTTTTGGGCACGTGAATTAAGGAGTATTATTATTTAATGTGTAGTGGGTAGTTGTATTAGTGGGTGTGGGCATGTTTTAATTGTATTAGTGGGTGTGAGTGGATCCCATGTGTCCAAAAAAGGAAATGAACTCTTTGGGTGGGACGACCAAAATGGTAAAATAACACTCTTAACCTGGGATGGAGGGAGTATTAAAGAAACAATACTCCCTCCGTCTCATCCTAATGGTTACATATTTTCTTTTTGTGCGTCTCATCCTAATGGGTACATTTCCTTTTTTAGTATATGGAACCAAACAAATTAATTACTTCTCTCTCCATGGGCCCAAACATCACACTAATACACCTACCCATTTTACATTAAAATATTATTTCTCTCACCTCAATACATATTAAAATACTATATTCATTAATTCACGTGCAAAAAGCAAACATAACTATAGGGATGGGACGGACTTATTAATTTTTTTGTCCGGATAAAAATACGCGTGACGGAGGGAGTACTATAAACCAGCGTCGATCATACAGAAGTGGGCCTGATAAAAAGATGGCCGGCATCCGGCCCAATCTATATAATAATAGCCCACAAGCCCATTATGTTATCTTTGTTGCCCTAAATTCGTTAATGGAGACAAAGAGGGCCATTCATTGGCCAATAAATATTGAAGCCTGAATGCACGAGCCATTGACAGGGTCCATCCACCCAGCTGTCCAGCGTGTGGGGCCCATTCCAGCCCATATGGGCTTATTCGTCATTCCACCCTCGACACATTTTCATTTAAGGAGATCTTATGGGGTTTCCAAAATTCAACTATCAAGTAAAGTATATCCATGCCTGCAATTTGTAAATAATTTTCATTTTTATTTGTTCCATTAAATAGTGAAGGATAATAATTTGACAAAAATACTTAATATGATAAAATATAATAAGTGAGGATTGCGTGCGCATTTAGAAATTTAGTATTATGTGTAAAGGTACATTGCTCTGCTATAAATGATATATACTTTAATTAATAAAAGGTATATCATTTTATTCTAAAGGGTATATATTTTTCATTAATATATATTTTTCTTTAAAAAATAAAGGGTACACAGTTTTATACTAAAGGGTATACAATTTAACACAAAATTCTAAAGGCGAACGGAGTATTGTTCATGCGCTCATATACACACAATAATTTTCTCTAGAAAATAAAGGGTACACATCTATATACTAAAATGTATACAATTTAACATAAAATTCTAAAGGCGCACGGAATGTGGTCCGTACGCCCGGGTGCACAGGAGCATTTGTCAAATATAATATACTATAATTCTAAATATTTTATCATTTTAAATCTAAATTATATACTTTAATATTTCTTAGAAAACTGTATTTTCTTAAATTTGGAAAATAAATATTCATTCCTTGTGGATGGTTGAAATATATCATAGCTGTTGAAGGTTAAAAAGATTGAGAAAATTAGTAATTCACAACCACTGATGAATGATTCATCGAAAAGTTAAAAGATTAGTAATTTTTTTAGAAATCGAATGGATTCGGTCTTATATATACGCGAGGATTGTCATTATGAAATGCATAATTTCATTTTCTTGTTTAAGTTTTAATATATAATAATTAGTCATATAAGTATTTGAGTTCGTTACAAAATGAATAGTTTATCTAAAGATTCAATGAACAATGTTGTATTAAATTAATTTTTTTTAAGAAAAGTACATAAATATAAAGATAATGAGTTTCTGTTCATATGAAATTATTTATTTATTTATAAAAAAAGTCAATGTCTTCTGATATAGTATACTTATAATAAGTGGGGTGGGAGATTTTTAATTGGATTTCCACACTAATTAATCAAATGAAATTATATTTTAGAAAAATCAGTGTTGCATTGAAATATACTTTTTTTCTCTTTTTTTTTCACATTCGCACTCTTTTTTTTTTTTGTCTGTCTTTCGTGAACAAATCACTATTATAGATGCTAACTGCTTATTAATCTGATATTTCATATAAATATATATGTGAGAAAGAATAGATAAAATGAGCAAAGATTGAAGGTCCCATTTGAACAGCCCTCTTGTCAATTCTGAGGTTCTTTTTGCCCCCACAATTATGGTATTTAGAAAAGAAACATAATAATAATAAATTAAAAAAAAAAACTTGAGCAAATAATGCAATAAAATAAAAATAATGAAAATCTAGTTGTCCTGAAGTTAATGTTAGAAATTAAAATACCACCATTCAATTCTGCCACTTTTCCCACCTCAGATTTCAGTTAGCAATTATCATCTTTTTATTAATCATATGATAACCACCTGTTTTAATACACAATTAATAAAATAAAATAAATGTTTATAAACTAGATTGAATAAAAACTCATATTATACTTGAGAATTACTAGATTTTTTTTATTATTTTATTTTTAAATAATCTTATAAAAGCACTCCATAAAATATCCTTCTAGCACTCTTTTTACTCCCATAAAATATCCTTCTAGCACTTACATTTTAAGTGTAGCAAAAGTTTCAAGTTCCAAGTCCTTCTCTCTTAATCTTTCTCCCCCCGCACACTTGCCCGCCTCAGCTGATTGGTTTAGTTTATTCTCAACCAAAAATTAAATCTTTTCAAATCTCAGTTCATTTTCTGAATCTCTTACTAGTTGTTTTCTTGATCTGGGCCTTCATTAATCCTTTTTTATTCGGATCAATTTGTTTATCATCCTACTTGTTTCATCAGCTGTTTCCCTCACAACTTCCATCACTACTGGAACTATTCATGCAAGTAGAAAGGTATATCTAGTTAGTCGGTTTCCACACACTATTGATTGATTCCATAATATATTCATTTGATATCTCTTTCTGCTTCTTAGGTGTTAGTTGTGAGTTTTTTCTTGGATTTATTTTTAATCTTTTTTGGGTTTGTTAATCTGATTTTGTTTTTCAAATCTGAAGAAGGGAATCAATTTTGATGAGCCTTGTTATTTATTCATCTATTGGATAATCTTGCTAGATAGTTCAACATTTCAGTGTTATTGTAGATTGTTTTTCAGTTGTATAGTGGGTATACAGTTCTCTATA
This sequence comes from Pogostemon cablin, assembly GCA_023678885.1. Taxonomy (NCBI): domain Eukaryota; kingdom Viridiplantae; phylum Streptophyta; class Magnoliopsida; order Lamiales; family Lamiaceae; genus Pogostemon; species Pogostemon cablin. The sequence goes on from CM043009.1 coordinate 4,249,358, forward strand.
GTGGGTATGCTGGATTATTGTTTTGCAGCGTGTTGTAGATTGTTTTTCAGTTCTATAATTTCAGTTCTACAGTGGGTGTGAACGGTTGTTTTGCTGTATTATTGTTTTGCAGTTTAATTGAAATGTGTTGTAGATTGTTTTTCAGTTCTATAGTAGGTGGGTGTGAACGAATTGGATTAGATTTTGTTTTGTGATTTCTCTGTTTGTTTGATTTGTTGTTCTTGTTGAACTTTTGAAATTATTGACATGAGTGTAGAACAAATAAAGGATCAATACTCGTATACTCTTTGTTTCATGCTCTCTCTCATATTTTTGCTTTCTTAGCATTATCTTACTCTCTTTCACTCATACTTACTTTCTCCCACACTTATTCTTACATATGAGACCAGTACTCTATTTATACATATTAATGTCCCTACAATATTCTAGAATGATTATGTTGATGCTATTCCACCACATTAGTTAGATGTCTATCTTAATCATCCATCTAGATAATTCTAGGATGGATAATTCTAGGATGAATCACCACCTCTTCAAACCTTTTGCACGCTTCTATAACTATCGATATAATTCTAGAAAAGTCGGTGTTGATAATCAACAATGAGCTCAATGATTCGCTTGCATTGCTGCAGATTAGTTATTTTTTCATCAAATTATCGAGTTGAAAAATGGGTAGAGGGAGAGGAAAAGGGAAGAGACAGTCTATAGTTGCTGATCATGACGATACCGGGAGTGGTGAGGATGAGAAGTTGCCAGTGAGGAGAAGAGGAAGGCCTCAAAAACCATTGAAGGGTGATATTGAGGAAGAAAATAAAATTGTGAACTTAGAGAACGAAGAGGATGACATTGAGGAATCGAAAAGTTCAGTATTGAGTAAGAGTACAAGAAGCAAGGCTAGTGCAGAGAATGGTAGGAAGAGGAAGAGGGCTTCAAATGTCAAGGAGAATGCCGACTTGACGAAGGATGAAAATGGTGTGGGCACCAAACCTAGTGCTACCGACTTGGCCAAGCCCGTTGTGTATAGACAAAATGGGAGTAGAAGGAAAAACAAACCTAGGCGGGCTGCTGAAGTTGGCGTCGACTGCAAATGAATATTTTTGTTGAGGTTTTGACAGCCTATATTGGCCTTCCAGACTGTATTCATTGCTTTTTCTCTTAAATCTCTATTCCTAATTCAAGATTTTGGCAATGCGTTTGAGGAAACTTCATGAAATGGTTTTTGAGTAGTAATATAGATAGCTGATTGAGATTCCTTCCACAAGAATTGGTTTTGAATAGGCAGAATTCCAAAACAGCTATATTTTTTTGTCATATATACTTTATGTTGTGATCATATGAATAGCTAATGCAAGTGTGCCTTTCTTTTCCTATTGTTCTCCTTTGATGCCTATTTATCTTAAATTTTAAATGCATTAGAGTGTAGAACACCAAACACGACCGTGTGAAAGTTCTACTTTATGTTGCTCCGAGGAAAGATTGGAACGAACAAGTCGGGGATCCTCCCATGAATATCAGGTGAAATGTTAGGATTCATCATTCATGTTAGCACATGATCTCATTTATTCATTACAAAGCACATATCTTCTCTATTAGTGACCTCCTTATTACATTTAGGAGTATCATGTGTTTTTTTCTTATGAAATTCTTCTACTTATATGGTAATATTGGTAAGTCGACATCATTCTTTCCTTTTGCTCAACTTTAGTTTCATCATTCTAGCATACTCAATTCTGCAGCTGCTAAGTTAACTTAATTCCATTTTAAACCATTGTTCTTGAACTTCTTATGCTATGGTTGTTCTTTTGCTACCCGGTAGTGTGGTTGTACTCTCACATTATCACTCGTCGTGTTTGCTTCAAAAGTGTTGGGTTTTTTTACATAATCAGATAGTGTGATTCTTTCCAGATTCTTGAAACTAGATAGTGCAACATAGCTGTGATGCTTTTAAATTTCAGCTCATGCTCTTATTCGCCTTCAGAAAGATCATGATTGTAATATGGTAGATATCAGATTGTTCTCACATCTGATCAAACTTGTTTATCATCCCATTTGATGATCATTATTATTATTATTATTATTATTCAAAATTATGAAGCTGGTTGATTGTAAATTTTGTGTTATGTACTGAACGTCGTTATAATTGAATCGAGTCGAGTTTGAGGTTAGTTTGAGTTGTTACTTGTTATCAAACATTTGAACTTTGAAATTATTTTGCTCTATATCAAATACTGTATTTGTTTTGGCATCTTTTCTAGCATTTTGAATGAACATGGGCCTTGTTAAAATAAAGCCCAGTAGTTTTTTAATAATGGGCCTTTTTAAAATTAAAGAGATCCAATGTAATATCACATCATCAATTCGTTAACTTTTGTTCCATTTATAAGCCCAACTAATTCAATTTATATATATTTTTAATCGACATATCCTCGTGGGAATGAAAATAAAAATCAGTACAAATGTTGGCTAGCTTATTCCCATTTACTTGGGGTTGGATCTCTTGTAATAGAAATTTTTTATTTCATTCCATTAGATAAATGATACGTAAGAGAGCAGAAAGAAATTATATCCTAAGTCAACGTATAAATTTTATGGGCAAGGGATTGACTTTCTCTATCCGTCACATATCAATTTATAAGAAAATATTATAAGAGATGTCACATCATAAACTCACAAAACATCCCGTACCCATTTATTTAATGTAATTGACACGTGTGTTATCGTATGACTGTCTAAAAAATTTTAGTAAGTGAAATGAAACTCTACTTTCTCATTAATTAGAATCTGTGTGATGCATATTTCATTAGTTATATAGTACATATATAACTATTGGTCATGAACCATCGTGATGAACGTGCATTTTTACTTGTCCTTGCAGGTTTGTTTGTTAATTGAACTATAGTACATGTTTTTAGCTTACTGTGAAGTTTTATGCTTAATTTATTATATATTAGTGATTTATAAGTATTTTAAATACATGCAGATTTATTTGAGGAGAATTTGAGAAGTTATTGAAGTAATTTATGAAGACTTATTTACATGAGGAGATGCACAAATAAAAAATGGTTGTTTGAACGTGAAAATCATTTAAATCAGATTTCGAATATATAAAGGTTATTTGCAAAACTATGCGAATTATGCGCACATGCATGCGAGAATTTTCAAAGATTTCCTATTTCCCCAAGTTTCTTTTTCATATTTTTTTTTATGAATCACAGTCCCTTCCTCATGTATTTTCAATCCAAGATCTAAAAATGTGTAAATTATGGGTTTGAATTATTTTTCCTTATCAATTAGGAGTCTTAAAATATACTCCCTCCGTCCCAGGAAAGATGACACACTTTTCATTTTGGGTTGTCCCACAAAAATTTGCACATTCCTAAAAAAGCAAAAAGTCAAAAACAATCACCATTCTCCATACACTTTATTTACAAAAAAAACCACCCCTACCTAACACACATAACATACTTTATCATTTATTTATTACAAAAAAATACCATAATACCCCTAAAAATCACCACTTTATTAATCTCCGTGCCAGGAAAGGGGTCCAATCTTTCCTGGGACGGAGGGAGTATATATATATATATATATATATAATTATCAATTTAAGGCCTAAACTTATTACATATTGTCTCATATTTTATCAATTTAGGGTCTGAAATTATTGTTTTGTATATTTAAAATTTTTAATTGATAGAAAAAATAATTCAAACCCCGAATAAATAGTTTATCCATTTTGAGGTTTTGAATTGAAAAAAACTCCTTATTAAAAATGTATGTATAACTAATTAAAAAATAATAAATAGTGTTTGTGTGTGTGTTTTTTTGATGTGGCGTTGGGACATAATTGGATTTTTAAATAAATTCAAATTTTATATTTAAAATTTTCATTTTATAAGGGATATATTAGTAAATGTAAATATAATTAATAATAAAAAAAAGACATTTTTAGACAAGTTTGGATGTGAGGATATTTAGCAATGTCTATATATATAGAAGGAAAGATTGCTTAAAATATATAGAGTCAAATAATTTCTAATGTTCCCATCAGTTCTCCGTTTAAAATATAAAACCTCCGTGCACTTGCTACGTATTAATTTTGTAATTTCGGTCCATTTCATTACAAAGTATCTATTTCCTTTTTTAGATTAATGTTACCACACATGGCCCACACTCAACACTAATACAACTACCCACTTTAAAATATTATTTTTCTCACATCAAAATACATTAAATTATTATTATACTCCTTAATCCACCTAAAAAACAAATGATTACATTTTAAGGGGACGGAGGAGTATCCATTTTAACCAAATCTAAATTTTTTTGGCCAAATGTTCCCATCACCACACCACTTACCCTTAATGTAATTACATATTTTATATAAATAATACTTATACTCCTTAATTCTAATAAATAAATGTATATTTTATGGAGCGAGTGTTATTTTACAATGATGAAATAGTCTTAAATTTTTATTTATTTATTTTTTTAATTCCTTCTCAAATTGACAACACTATATATGTGTAAATAAATTCAAGTACCAATGATGTGTTGGCCCAGTGGTTGAGGGGTCAACATTGAGGTGCCCCTGATTGAAAGGTCAGGGGTTCAAGCCCCCCGGAGCGCAATGGTGGAACAATTAATATTGAGGGCTACAAGCGGCAGTGTGGGAGGCTGAAACTCGGTGGGAAGCTGGGGAGGGTCAGCATGGAGCAATCACATATTAGGAACCTGTGATCTATTGTGTGGTTACCGCGGTTTACCTGGAGGTGGTGAGAAACCTGTGATCTATTGTGTGGTTACCACGGTTTACCTGGAGGTGGTGAGGAACATGTGATCTATTGTGTGGTTACCGCGGTTTACCTGGAGGTGGTGAGGAACATGTGATCTATTGTGTGGTTACCGCGGTTTACCTGGAGGTGGTGAGGAACATGTGATCTATTGTGTGGTTACCGCGGTTTACCTGGAGGTGGTGAGGAACCTGTGATCTATTGCCTGGAGGTGGTGAGGAACATGTGATCTATTGCCTGGAGGTGGTGAGGAACATGTGATCTATTGTGTGGTTACCGCTGTTTACCTGGAGGTGGTGAGGAACCTGTGATCTATTGCCTGGAGGTGGTGAGGAACATGTGATCTATTGCCTGGAGGTGGTGAGGAACCGGTTTACCTAGAGGTGGTGAGGAACCTGTGATCTATTGTGTGGTTACCGCGGTGTGATCTATTGTGTGGTTACCGCGGTGAACAATTAATATTGAGGGCTACAAGCGGCAGTGTGGGAGGCTGAAACTCGGTGGAAGCTGGGGAGGGTCAGCATGGAGCAATCACATATTAGGAACCTATGATCTATTGTGTGGTTACCGCGGTTTACCTGGAGGTGGTGAGAAACCTGTGATCTATTGTGTGGTTACCGCGGTTTACCTGGAGGTGGTGAGGAACATGTGATCTATTGTGTGGTTACCGCGATTTACCTGGAGGTGGTGAGGAACCTGTGATCTATTGCCTAGAGGTGGTGAGAACCTGTGATCTATTGTGTGGTTACCAGGGTTTACCTGGAGGTGGTTACCGCGGTTTACCTGGAGGTAGTGAGGAACATGTGATCTATTACCTGGAGGTGGTGAGGAGCCGGTTTACCTGGAGGTGGTGAGGAACCTGTGATCTATTATGTGGTTACCGCGGTGTGATCTATTGTGTGGTTACCGCGGTTTACCTGGAGGTGGTGAGGAACCTGTGATCTATTGTGTGGTTACCTTGCCTGGAGGTGGTGAGGAACCTGTGATCTATTGCCTAGAGGTGGTGAGGAACCTGTGATCTATTGTGTGGTTACCGCGGTTTACCTGGAGGCGGTTTACCTGGAGGTGGTGAGGAACCTGTGATCTATTGCCTGGAGGTGGTGAGGAACCTGTGATCTATTGTGTGGTTACCGCGGTTTACCTGGATGCAGTTACCGCGGTTTACCTGGATGCAGTTCTCTGTTTCTCGATATCAAAAAAAAAAAATTCAAGTTGATTTCTTTTTGATGGTGTGTTATTATAAAAACGACAAACAAGTGGACAGAAAAGTGAAGTGTTGTCAAGGTGCAGACAAATCTCCCTCTCTCTCTCTCTCTCTCTCTCCACGGCTTTTCTCTCTCACACACAGACCAATCACCATTATTTAGACAGACTGACAGAGGTCTCACTTCAAACACACTATACACAGGCCCCAACCTGGCTTGGCGTTAAGCCCCATACTCAGCTTCTTACCTTTAATCTCCAACACACACTCCACCTCCACATTTCTAATTCTACATCTCTTTTTCTGTTGCCATCAAATATTATACTCAAAATCATTTCTTTATTTCAAGATTTCGCTTTTTCAAGTATTTGTACGCTGTCAGAGAATACCAAAAAATAACCACTTTGATCGTATTATACTATTATAAAAAGTGTTAGACCCATATTTTTCTCGCATTATATAAATATTATATCTCTCTTTTGGGTGTTGTAAAATAATGCATGTGGGGTTTCATCTGATTTAGAAAACTGAAATGAATGGGTTCTAGATATCAAGAATGGAGAAAGCCTCATCCTCCTCTTCACGTTCACCTTCACCTGCTACTGCTGACTCACTCAATGGATTGAAGTTTGGCAAGAAAATCTACTTTGGGGATGCTGCCTCTGGTTTTCCGGCTGCTGCTCCGCCCAAGAAAGGGAGGAGCGCCGTCGTGCCGGGTGGACAGCCCCCTAGGTGCCAGGTGGAGGGCTGCAGAGTAGATCTGAGTGATGCTAAGACTTACTATTCTAGGCACAAAGTTTGTGGGATGCATTCCAAGTTTCCCAAAGTAATTGTTGCTGGCCTTGAACAGAGGTTTTGCCAGCAGTGCAGCAGGTCTCTTTTTTTTTTTTTTGGAAAAAGTAAATTCAATCTTGATTATGCAGTACGCTTAGTGGGAAGAAATTGGAATTTTTTTGTGTTATTTCTATTTTTAGGGTGAGCTATTGGGTTATTCTGTTTCATGTGTTTCCTTAGTACTATGTTGTTTTCTTGTATGCCTTTGGTATTGTGATTAAGATAGTGTATGCAAAGTAATGTATTAATAATTTTATATTAATTGTTAGGAAAAAATGATAAAGAGTGGAGTAATTATTTGTGGGAATTATGTGAAATGTAAGGTGTAAGTGAAAGCAAGAGTATGTTCAAGTTTTGAAGCATAAGTTACCACTTGTTTAAAACATGTTTAACAATTAGGGGACAGTTTTGAAACAGATGAGATTCAAATGCTGTAATGAGCGTAGGGAACTCATATAATACTCATCTTAGAAGTTTGATGAAAAATGAAAATGCAAGAATGTGAATGCCTATGACCTCTAGACTTAAGTCTTGTTTAGAGGAAGAATTAGTAAACTCACCAGAAGGTGGTTTTGATAAACTACAATAATGGATGTAAGTTGCTAAACATGGAAGTACATGTGCAAGAATGGCTTTTTTGATTTTTAATATGTTTAGTTAAGATGTGAATATGCTAGTATAATAATGGAAGTAATAGCCTTGCTCCAGATTTCATCAATTACCTGAATTTGACCAAGGAAAACGAAGTTGTAGGAGGCGCCTGGCTGGCCACAACGAGCGTAGGAGGAAACCATCGCCAGGATCTCTGTTGTCTCCTCCCTATGGAAATTTTTGCCCGTCCATGTATGGTAAGACATCATATTTTCATCAAAGATTAATCTTTTTTACCATCAAACCATGGCCTTTCAACTTTGGATTCATTTTCAGGAAATGGTAGCAAAACCGGAGGATTTGTGATGGACTTCAGCACGTACCCTAAGCTCACCGGAAGAGACTCGTGGCCAAATTCCTTTGCTGAACGAGGATTTGGAAATCAAGGTCAAGCTGCTGCACTTCCATGGCAGAGCAACTCACAGAACCCTCTATCTGATCTTCTGCAAGGTACAAATCCAAGGCCTAGTTCGGGCCCTGGAGTGTCATTAGCTCATTGCTCCAATGGAGTCGTGGACTCCACTGGTGCTCTCTCTCTTCTGTCAAATCCGCCCTGGGCCTCAAGAACCCGATCCTCGGGTCTTGGGGTAAACAATTCACTTAGTACCGATGGCTCGGTCATAGTTCACCCATCTGTAAGTCATGGCGGAACCATAGGTCAGTTTGCCTGCTCGTCTTGGGGGGTTCAAGGACGACCAGGCAAATAGCAGTCTGCATGAGATACCTAATGATCTTGGTCCTGGACAATCGTCTCATCCTACCGACAGTCAGTATACAGGAGAGCTTGGTTTAGCTCAACCAATCGATGGACGATTCCAGGAGCTGGATTATCCGAGGGGTTACGATTCATCAGTCCAGCACATGCACTGGCTACTATGAGTTCCTCCGGTGGGGATCTTGTTTGTTCAATAATTGAAGTCCTTTCATTGGTTTCAGAAAACTTTTCATATCAATGTAATGTAGTTTTTTTGGGTCTACTGTAAGACACGTAGTTATGTGGGCTTGTCTTTTAATATGTTGGGATGTTGGACCAACAGCACTCTTGAAACTTCTGCTATCTGTGAACACTTTTTTAATTTCAAATTCTAGTTATTTGTCACAAATGGGGTGATACTGCACCTGAATACTCCTTTAAGAACATATTAACAAGTTAATTATCAGCAAGCATGCAAGAATTCTGTATGACTAAGGTGAACCAGATATGATTTTACAAAATACAAGCTTCTAAAGAGGGCATTGATTTTGGTAAATACATGTATATTTATGGAACTCATCAAATTCTAACTAAATAATAGCATTAGACACCATGAGTTCAAAAGATTTAGCTATTTCAGGAAGTTGTTGATATTTGGACACAGTTATCCTCTCCGTCTTCCTGTATCTGATCCATCAGGGCTAACGCCGGGAGTGTCCATTGGACCAGAGATGTTTCATGAAAGTTATCTGGTCAGCCGTTACAGGGGCTAAATTCTGAATTTGTGATGTGGTAGTCCATTGAATCTAGTGGTCATCTTCATTTATCCCTGGGCAGTTGGACATGAGTGCCTCCATCGACTCGTACTGAAAAGTCACAAGGGAACGAACCCAACGCATCAGTAAATTATATATCAATTGTGCATTTACATTTCCGAAAATCACAGAGATCACAAGAATGTCATGGTAATCTCAATTATAAGATGTGATCTAATATACCTGACATCCACAGAAGAGGCAGTAATAGAAAATCCTGCATCAGAGGGAAGATATGATTATAAGTCCAGAGATATAATAACGTATATTAAGAGATGATAGATAGAACACAACTAGAGTACATTTAAAACAGAGAGCATGACTACACGTTCTTAAAAAAAAAAAAACCTCCATCATAGACTCAAATGTTACCTCATACATAATGCTTACAAAGATTAATCAACTGATTAAATAATCTTAAATGTACAATCACATTGAGCATGAGTTTTACTAGATACAATACACATGATACAAAAGATGTGATAAATTAGCTCCTGGCACTTTTGGGTAAAGGTCAAGATCATTTCCAATTTAATTTTACTACAAGTTTCAACAACTAGGAAACTTATACTGCCAGCACTTTCTGAGAGCATTTCAAAATATTATCAAGAGAATCATATTCACGCAATATAATAAAAAATTTTCAGAGTAACCACATCACCCCAATATAGATTGCACAAGCATACAAAACATGCTAGAAGTGCATGGTTGTCTAGCTTCTAGGATGCAATAGAAACTGACATGCATCGTATCAACTAAAAACTCTAAGAACATCACTTCAGGATATAAAATTATAAAGCAATAGATGCAATTAGGAATTTCAGAACTATTATAAAGCACTCAATGCACATGCAGATATCAACCAATGTACCTCTTCTGTAATCTCTTCTTCCTCTTCCTCATCCTTCTCTTCGCCTTTGTCTTCCTTCTTCTCTACCTCAATATCCCTGTTTTCCAGCTGCACGAGTACAGCCTCAGCCTTTCTATAGTTCACTACAATTCTCCTTCCCTTCCACCGCTCCTTTTGGTGACTTCCAAAACCTTCCATCAATTTAAGCTCATTCCACTTTTCCCTCTCACATCTTTCTCTCTTCTCATCTTCTCTACACTTGGATCTTCTTTACCAATTCCTCCCCGGCCTCTTCTGATCTCCAGCGCAACTGGTTCAGCCCTCCCAGAACCTTCCTTGCCCAATGCAGAGCCAGGAGTGTAGCCCATTAGTTTTAACATTTTAAAACCAATATTAGATTGTGGTATTGCCGAACCTACATTTTCCAATGTCTTCTTATCCTCTTCTATTTGTTTCCGCTTCCTATCATGCATTTTCTGCTCCTGCCAGTTTCGGGCTTTGGATTTCTTGCTTGAAGAATTCGACACTCCAAGAGTAATATTAGAATCCTGACAGAGGAAAATACTTGAATATATGTCATAACCTTTACTCCAACACTACACTACTGCAAAATTTAACTACCACGTTGCAATGTATTAGTCAGAAGAGTCGAACGTGCACCTATTGATTTTCAATTAAATATAAACGAACCAAGTAAAAAGATCATCTGTACAAGTAAGAACAATGAATATATCCTCCAAATTTTCCAACAGTGATCAAACAAAAACAGGAAATTCGTAAATACATTTCCAAGATAAAGAGGATTCTGAACTGGGGACTTAGAAGCGAAAAAGGGGAAAGTATGCACAGATATATTGTAATGGGATTTTAGAAAACAGATGAATACACAAACAATAGAAAAACCTTTTTCGAGGAAGATTGAGGAACTTCTGGCGGAACAAACTGGGAGAGGTCCCCCATGTAATCGTCTTCTTCTTCGCCTCCAGCCATTGAATCCCTCAGCTCACCTCCTACGAGTACTGAAATCTGATCACAGGGATCCTCAATTTCAACAGTAGTACATCAGTGTGATCAGCTACAACAGTAAAGTGCGCGTGCTCAATTACGTAAGAGGGAAATAAGAGAATATATAAACCAAAATTTTGATTTTTCCCCAAATCTAATTGTGAAACCCTAAAGTGATGTTCCGTCGCAAAATGAGATTGAACTCACGCGCCTAATAATTTCGCAGAAGATGATTTTATATCGGTTAAAATGAGTGGGAAAGTTTTTTTTTTTAATTAATTATATTATTTTAACCTCGTATATTAATAGGAATATAAAATACTAACCCACCCAACATTTAAATTACTTTGCACGAACAATCACCCCCGATTTTATTTGTCATGTTGATTTAGAAACTACACTAAAAACTATTCTCGAATTCAATTATTCAAAGTAGTCATCGAAAAAGTTCAAACTCTCAAATCGTAAACTATTTATTTATAATTATTACTCCCTCCGTCCCGGAAAAGACTGCACACCTCTTTTCGGCACGGAGATTAAGAAAGTGATAACTTTTAGGGGTATTATGGTATTTTATGGGTAATAAATAAATGATAAAGTATGTTAAGTGACTTAGGTAGGGGTGGTTTTTTTGTAAATAAAGTGAATGGGAAGGGTGATTGTGTTTGACTTTTTGCTTTTTTTGGAAGGTGCAAACTTTTGTGGGACAACCTAAAATGAAAAGTGTGCCATCTGAAATGAGACGGAGGGAGTACATGGTTAAACTATAATTGTTATCTATAAATTTCTTTTAAGTTGTATTCTTCTTCTTGCACATTGAATGAAATCAATTAGTACTATCCTTTAAAGAAATGGAAGCAAAGACAATTCAACTCAAAAGAAGGCAATTTATTAAATAATAATATCCCATATATGAATTAAATGAGGATGTTTTTATGTTAATTATTTGCAGTAAACGATTTCAAGTTAACGTTTTCAAGTAAATGTCATGAGTGTGTTAATTGAAGTTGCAAATTTTGAGTTCATTATCTTCGAGTAAATATTAGTTGATGAGTCAAATATTTTTAGTGCAATGATTTTATGTGAGTGCATTTTTTAGTTATAATAATAATGTTTCGAGTTAGTTCAAAGCAATTTCGAGTAAACGAGTCACAAAAGGCAAATTTTGAGTCATTAAATTTTTACTAATATTCTCGAGTCAATAAAAGTTAGAGTGAAAAAATCTTTCTATTTCTTTTTTAAATGTTGTGAGTCATTGCATTTTCTAGTAAAAATGTTAGTTGATGAGTCAAACATGTTAGTTTTACTCCAAGAGTTATTGATTTTTAAGGCAGTGAAATTGAAATGTTTTCGAGTAAATGGAGTATTAATATAATTATTAATTCGAGTAATTTCATAAATTATTTTAAATATTATTCTTACTATTACTTGATTTTTATTACTGTTAATTTTTAACCGAGTCGAGTAATATATGTATAATATTTAATTTATTATTTGTTAGTTTATATATATATATATATATATATATATATATATATATATATGAGACTTGTTGTTAGGCAGGTCGATCTGTTATTAAAGTATATTTTTTTCTATAGGTAAAATATGTTAATTTGTAGTTAAAGTATGTTTTTTGAAAGTAAAATAAATAATGAATTATTATGTTTTTAAAATGTTATACAGTACATGATTATTTACTATAAATATATTATATCTATTAATAAATACACTTTATTTATATACTGTTTTGCGTATTATATCTCTCATGAATTATTAGGCCCAAAAGACCCAATAGACCCAACAAGCCCAGGGCACCTGAGATGGAAGGCCCAACCCATCGACTGCCCAATCAGAGGAGAGAAAGAAGAAGGGGGTTAAAGCAACCCAATAAGGAACATGGAAATTCGGGAGCCCAGCCCAGATCGGATAAGGATGAGCCCGCCGAGCCAGTACGAAACCAGGAAGCGAACCTCGGCTTCAGAGGAGCACCTCGGCAATCACCTTTCCTCTTGGCCGAGGCCTCGGATGGGCTCCTCAGCGGTGAGAACAACCTATCCGAAGACCAAAGGAGGATGGCGAGAACAAGATAATAAAGGACATGCATCATAATGAGAGAATATAGGTACTATAGGCTAAAGGACAACACTAACAGGAAGAGGAGATATCTTGGGCAGCAATCCTAACTAAAAGACAACAACCGACTGGCACGCCCTGCTCTAACAACCAATGGGAGACCAGCAAAGGATGGAGACACCCTGCAAACCTCTTGTAGTGCGACAAATGGCGTCCAGGTTCCCCCTGCAGACGGTCGGCGTACCAGGCAACAGCATTGAAGGCGAACTGTCTTCACCAAGGTGGCGTAAGGCGATTGGTCCAAATTTTAGGATTTTAGGGATGATATAAAGAGCCTCGCTAGCAAAAGAGAGGCAGGACATTAGGCACTCATTTTTGACATTACACTTGCAAGAATCGGGAAAAACGAGTGTTGTTCGAAAAGGAGAGTAATAAAATCGGTTATGTTCTTTGGTGGAATTTGATCTTCAATAGGCTTTAATCTCTTTATGTTATCTGAATCCTATAATTTGTCGTGTTTGATGTTATTCGTTCTTGGTATCATTAATTAAAGTTTTAAATTTCTTGTAAGCGTGATTAACGAGCCAAGAACAACCATCAACATAACAATACTACTTTAACTATGAGCCAACTTGCCACGGTCTTACATAAACCCATTTCACAAAGGAAGTCCCTCATGTATATATCTATCATTACATTTCATTAGAAGTAATAAATAATACAATTTTCAATTTATATTATAAGTAGTGTAAATTTTAAATAATATTTTATTTAATCGTTTATATGTAAATTATTTTTATACCCTTAAAGCAAAATATGTACATTAAGAAAAATATATATGATCATGTATAAAATAGTCTCCTATTACCTGATTCACCATGCATCATAATTTTATCAAAATTATATTTTAGTATATGAAAAATATACTAAAAAAATTAATTTCCTCGTCTCACAAAATACTTTCATACTTTTTTTTTTCATTTATTTGTCACATAAAATCCTTTACTCCCAAATTAAAATTATATAATGAAACGAGATAGAGGGAATATTCACTATTTTTAAATGATAAACTGTCTTTTGAGGTGCTCCTTACGCTGGATATATATATAAATTAATGAAATAGTAATTAATACTCCATTAACGAAATATACATGTTTTAATGTATGCTACATATATATACTTTTAAAAATAAAAACTAAGCAAATATACTGTGCACCCGGGTGCACCCATATACAAATATATAAAAAAATGTATACAATTTAATTGTTAGCTTTTTAATGAAAAATTGAGTGTAAACAAATATACAATTAATAGAAAAACATGTATACACTATTGAATAAAAAGTTATACACATATGAATGCTAGTTTTTTAATGAAAAATTTAGTGTTAAGAAAGTATACAATTATTACGAAACACGTATATAAAATAAAATAATATGTATACAAAATAGAATAAAAAATTATATACATACGGTGCACCCTTGCTATACACTCTACAAAGTATGTTGGATTAGAGTATATTTTTCAATACTAGTATAAATTATGTAAATATATTGTATGTCAGGGCTAAAGTATGTTGGTTTTTCATTTCTTTTTTTTAAAGCATATTTACGACGATAGACGGATAGTTAAATGATGAGAAAAGGGATTACGGTAATTCGATTTTGTCGGTGATAGTTAGTTCGCTTTCGTAATATTCCAAGTGCCTATATACTCACTCTGTCTTGTATTTTTTATTATATTCATTTATGATTTGCACAAAAATTAAAAAATATTATGTTTTAATAAGTTGTAAGGCAATAGAAATAACATTTCTTTTATATGTAGTAGATAATCATATCAGTGTAGTTTTTTGGGCTCCAAAAATATTTAAATATTTTGTGTGGATTCCATAAACTAAAAAATGAAATGTAACATTAATTATGAGACGCTCTTTTTAGTAAAATGTAACATCTGCTGGACGGAAGGATTATGTGTATTTAAAGTTTTGCATTTAAACATCCTCTATTCTATAATTGTATTTCACTTCGTATTTCAGAACTTATTTTTTTTATTAAAATATTATAATTAATTAATGACCATTAAATTTTTGGACATTTAGACATTGATTATGACATATGATAATTATTTAATATGTGGAATAGAAAATGAAAGAAAAAATGAAGTAGGTGCCCATTTGATATTTATATAGATAATCTTTTTATGAGTTCATATAGGGTGCACTGCTATATTTGGACAATTTTGACCGTTTGATTAATTTTTAATTAATTTTTATTATTAAATAAAATTAATTAATTAAAATAAAAAATCTACCCATTATCTATTTTAACCTATAAATTTAGAGTGCATTGTGCACTACATGCACCCCAAAATCACCCTCTTTTTATATATAAATAAATAAATAAATAAAATTAATCTTCATTATATAGAATTTTGTTTTAGGATTAAAAGACTTGTATGAGAGTGCACTACGCAATGACTTCCATAAGATGAATAAAATTTATAACATTTCAATGAAAATGTGATTCTTAATTAATGAAAAATAATAATGGATTATAAACATAATAATCACCAATAAGCAAATATAATCTATATAATAAATATATTTTAACTTATAATAAAACTTAGTTCAATGCGTCTCTTAAAGATGAGGAGTTTCCGCAAGCTTTCTAAATTGACATTATTCCTAGCAAAGAAAGCATGCTCGTGGACTATCTCATTAGAATGAGGTTTGTGTGTGTCCGGGCATACGGGAACACATTTCGTGCGCCTTTAGAAATTTAGTATTATGGGTAAGTGTACATTGCTTTGGTCTAAAAAGTATTTACTTTAATTAATAAAAGGTACACTATTTTGTTCTAAAGAGTATACACTTTTCATTAATATTTTTTTCTTTAAAAAATAAAGGGTACACATTTTTATACGAAAGGACATAAAATTTAACACAAAATTCTAAAGGGGCACAGAGTGTTGTTCATGCGTCCAGATACACACAATAATTTTTTTAAAAAATAAAGGGTATACAATTTAACACGAAATTCTAAAGCCGCACAGAATGTGGTCCATGCGCTGCACAGGAATTTTTGCCATCTCATTATAAGAATGATTAACCAACACAAATCAAATATTTCTAAAGCCGCACAGAATTTGGTCCGTGCGCTGCACATGAGTTTTTGCCATCTCATTATAAGAATGATTAACCCAACACAAATCAAATATAATATACCAAAAGAAAGAGAAAGAGTTTGGATGTCACAGAAGATAACAGATATAGCTAATGACATCCAACAACATCTTTAGCTTAAAGAACGACATTGCAAGCGTCTATTGAGCACTTAAAATTATTACCAAATAAGAGATATAGCTTCTTGGCAAAAAATTCAGCAAGGATCAATGACACAATTTAATTTCTTGGAAAAAAAAGAAAAGAAAAAGTGATGTTTTTTTTGATGTAATTAAGAACAAGAAAGTTAGATTTAGTATTAGGGGGATTTAGTAAGTCTAACAAATAATATTAATTTTATTTATTTATTTATTATTATTATTTTTGGATTAAGGCAGTTTGTAGGTGTAAAGAGTAATGTAGATATGATAGGCAAATAGATGGTGTATTATTAAAGAGAAAATAAAATAAAGGGAGGGGGAGAACAGAAAGGAGAAGATGTTTAAAGAACTGATAGAATCAGTGAGAAAGCCAAACAAACGACTGTAAAAAAGGTTCATAACAGGCGACCTATAGAAAAACTAATCAATATTGTCTAGTTCTTCACGCATCTCTAGTTCTTCTCGCAACACCTTGAACGCTGGAATATTCATAAGCTCATGCTTATTCACCGTTGGATTTATCTTAGCTTATAAACGAGTATTAGGCTTGGCTGTTGGTTGGTAAAAATCCTTTCTAGGCCTACTCCGTTTCTTTTTCTTGACACTACTTTGTAGAGGTGGGAACTCATCCATGCCCCCCGGCAGTGAGATCAGTATAATCCTTAAGTTTAAGTTGAGTATCCACATGAACAACTCCAGGATTAATAACTGTGTAGAAATAGGCGAATTAACCCTCTCAAAATTCAACGAGCGCGGCACCGGGGTTGTAAGAATTCCCATGACTGAGTTTATAAATTCTGGAGAAGCAGCAATGGTAGCTTCGTCCACAACATCGAGAGCATCATCATTCAGTGCACTAAACTTGTTTGAGAGTAGAACACCTGAGTGCGATTTATGAGAATTCAAAATACATAAGGCTGCGTTGATTGTATCTGAGGAAGCAGCTAGATCAGCCAGTTGGGTCTTCCTCGAATTTGTAGATACCCATTCGGGAGATAGACTCACAGAAGGTGTAGCCGACTTTGGTGACACTGGAATCAGAGCAGGTATTTGAGTATGGAAGCAAGGCTCGGAAACAATATCAATGGGTTGTTCCGTGCCTTCAAACAAAGCAAGAGCTGTATGATCTATAACCTCAACCTGGACATGAGAAGTAGCAATCCGATTCTCCTTGGCCAAAGGATTATCTTACGGAGCAACATTCTCAGAGGTTGCATTGACATCTTCATCAATCAGCAAATTAAACTCATTCAATAAAGGCACAGCTGATGATGAAGCAGGCTGAGCAGTCCGATGGAGGCTTGAATGTGTTGCAGCTGTAGCATCAGGTTCCGTCTGAGCATCAGCAGACTGTTCAGTGGAGATAGCCAATGCTGGAGAAGATCTCACCATGTTCTGATCCCTGTGAGGTGTAGGCTGTTGCTCTGCAGCAACATGTTTCTCACAAGTCGGCTCTTTAAACCTCCACTGCTGCTTCAATTTTACGGCAGTACCAACATCAATCCTCTGCTTTTTTGTGTCTTATTACAGTCCACGGGAAAGTGTCCCAATGTATGGCAAGAGGAGCAAAGGCAGGGACATGTTTGTATCCTAGAGAGATTTCCATAGGAGTACCTTCTATATCTAGTATCAGGCTATCAAGAAGCTTATGTTGTAAATCGACATCCACCAAAACCCGGGCAAAGTGACCCATGTATCCCTATATCGCGCGCTCGTCAACTCGCAAAAGATTTCCTACAGCTGCAGCGATAGATAAAATAACTTTCTCAGTCCAGAGTTCAAAAGGAAGCTCGAAGATACGCAGCCACACCGAAACCACAGAGCATTTGATTTTGTAAGGGTTGAAACCAGGTATCCACTTTTGGACTCTGATTTTTCCAGAAACAAACTCGAAAATTCGATTCTTCAATATGGCATGTCTACTATTAACATCCTCAATCAAAACATTGTAAAAACCTCTACCAAGAGGGATAATAAGAATAACCGGAATGCTCCATAGATTTTCCAAAATCTGAGTCAATTTTGGGTTGGATATCGGTGTTTCCTGTTAGATTTTTGTCAAAATAAAAGGAAGAATTTTTCTTTTTATTTTTGTCCCACATCGGGTGGGAGTGCAAAGGAGGAGGGGCTCCTTAGGCTATATAAGGAAGCCCCTAGTTTTGAAGTGAAGTGCACCAATCAAGTACACTTTAATCTTTGTATTTGATTCTAGTTAAATTCCTTTCTTTGATTTTCGTTTGTGAGAATGGGAAGAAAGATGAGAATTAGTTAAAGATTTGTAAGGGTGTAGGGATTGGGGTCGGGAGAGAGAAATTCTGTGTGATTGTAAAATTTTTCACATAGTGGTATTTTCTCGGTCCGTGGTTTTTCTCCCGTTTTGGAGTTTTCCACGTAAATTCTTGTGTTGTGCTTTTTATGTTCTTCTTTATTTGTCCCTTAGGAATGAATGGGGATCTGCCTAATTCCAAAAAGTGGTATCAGAGCCCGGTAAGCCCGGTTCGGGTACTTATAAAGTTCTTAGTATGCTCTGTGGTTGCAGCACAGTCTGACCTTCCACATCAGAAAAGACTTTATGAGAGGAAGAGGGTTATTCATTAGGCTAAGGGTGGCATGAAAGAAGTGGAAAAAGCTAGTGGCACAAGGGGGTCAGAAGAACTGCCGGATGCGGTGACATCTTCTTTCTTACGGTGAAATGCGCCGGACTATGGCGACAATGGCGTGGCAAGGGGTATGATTTGCGGGACAGTAGTTTTTGGCGGAGTTCTTGGACCTGCTGCAATGTGAATTGCTGGGACTCCCAGTGGTGGAGTTGGCTTAACAGCAGCATGGGGTTTTCCATGGATGTCGGCTTAAGGAGGTTTGAAAGGAATGGGTTTTTCGGTAATGACTGGTGGCGTGGGGAAGCGACGATTCAACGGGGAAGATGGTGATGTGGTACTTGGTATCGGGTGGCGCTAAATTGATAAAGAATAGCGTGGATTCAACCGACAAGTGAAAAAGCATCGTGGATTCCGGAGGGTTAGAATCGGCTTCAAGTGACGACACTTTCAGTAGGAAAAGAGGGTTCGTACAAACCTAGTGTAGCTTGGCGGTAAAAGGCAGCGACGTCATGTCGGTACAGACGATTTTTACTCAAGGTGGTGCAATGGTGCGGTAATTGCGGTGGAGGAATGGCTCGGTAATTGCTTACGGTGGAGCAATGGTGATGTTGCTGGTCAAGGAGGAGTTGGTGCGGCAACAACTCTGAATGTTGTGTTAATATTATTGGGGATCCTTATGACATGTTTAGTTGTCATGGAAAAGGATGTAATAATATTAGCTGGTCCACATGTTTGCACACGGACATTGACTTGGCAGGTGATGTGGGTGTGTGGTGGATGTATATCGATGGCTGATGGACTTCCAGGGGAACCAAGAGTTGGAAGTAACACCATAAATATCAGCAGGTGTTTTCGATATGTGTCGCAGGAAATTCTTAGAATGATTTAATTCTAAGTGGTCTACTCATATGGTGGAGTAGGATTCTCGGGATTGAGAATTTTTTTCGGTAAAGACAATGAGTTTCTTTTATTTTGACAAGGTGGAGATTGTTAGATTTTTGTCAAAATAAAAGGAAGAATTTTTCCTTTTGTTTTTGTCCCACATCGGGTGGGAGTGCAAGGAGGAGGGGCTCCTTAGGCTATATAAGGAGGCCCCTAGTTTTGAAGTGAAGTGCACCAATCAAGTACACTTTAATCTTTATATTTGATTCTAGTTAAATTTATTTCTTTGATTCTCGGTTGTGAGAATGGGAAGAAAGATGAGAATTAGTCAAAGATTTGTAAGGGTGTAGGGATTGGGGTCGGGAGAGAGAAATTCTATGTGATTGTAAAATTTTTCACATAGTGGTATTTTCTCGGTCAGTAGTTTTTCTCCGATTTTGGAGTTTTCCACGTAAATTCTTGTGTTGTGCCTTTTATGTTCTTCTTTATTTGTCCCTTAGGAATGAATGGGGATCTGCCTTATCCCAATATTTTTCCCTATTCATCAGGACCCGAATAGTGCTGAATGGTGAACAGGCCTGAACTCTGTTTTGATAGTAGGATTTGGCGATGGGTATAACCACCGAATCACCTAAACGGGAAGAAGAAAATAGCTATCCGACGCCCGATTTTTCGCCAGTGGACTCTAGAAGTTTGGAGATATTGGCAGAGCCGCCGACCACCGGAGAGGATCTCCCTACTCGCACAGCTTCAGTGAAGGACCGATTGAGGGGAGGAGAGGTAGCCCTAGGCATGGAATCAATCGTGGTCACTTGCGGAACAGCAAACCGAAATTGAGAACCATTCTGGATGTGGGAGGCGTGATTTGAAGGGATAACAACACCACCTAGATTATGTTGACTAATTTGAGCGGTAGGTGTAATTGTGACTTCGATTGAATTGAGATTTTCCATGAACGGCGAAAAAATTTAGAGAGGGAAGAGAGGAAAAAACCCTAGAGAGAGAAACATCTTGTCAAAAAGAGAGAAGCATTTAGATTATGATAGATAATGTAGATATGATAGATAGGAAAATGTTCGAGAGAATAGCATATGACGAAGATATGTGGAATTTATAATAATTCAAATTAAAACAAACGCGATTTGTTATTCTTAGAATCGGAAACAAACAAGCCTAAACGGAGGGAGCCGCATTCTCCATAATAATAACACACCAACACTGAATAATTACGATATCTCCTAGAAAATATTGATAGTATTTGATTCAACATTTTAAATTATATTTTTTAAAAAATATTAATTTTAAATTACAAAACAGATTAATAATTTATTTGTAGTATAATATGGGCACGTATCCCCAATTTTACTTAATGTACCACATAAATAAAAAAAATTAAAATATTCTTAATAATAAGACATATACCCTTATTAAAATTATTATTTAAAATTTGATTAAGGCCAACTATTTCAACCTATAATTACTAAACGTACTCCAATGAAAGTTCGATTATGGTAGTTATTAGGTTTTCTGTCACTTTAACTATATCTACCTATGGATAAATTTTTGTAACTATGAATCATTTCTTATATACTTCAATATTTATTATCTTCATTTATATGTGTAGAGTGACTGACGGATTGATTAGGGTTATATATTGTTGATTCGAGTTGATTGAGAACATATTCATATTGGGATAAATTCAAATTTCAAGAATTAGAAAACAAGCCAACAATATGGCATGTCAATTGCGTTGATGGAAGGACATCAAATAATAACCCCTACAGTCTTCACACGCAGTCGTCAATATTTTTATTAAATTTTGAGGAGTTCTAAATTATTATTAGGCAAAGTAGAAAAGATTTTGGTTCTATGATTAAAAAATTGGGTTTGTTAGTATGGAGGAAGATTCGTGTTTTGGATGGTGGTGGATCTTTGCAAAGGCATAGAAATTTAATTATTCCCCCTACTTCATTGTAGGAGTTCATTAGGCTTCTGTGCGTTTCTTTTTAATTAGGTTATCGTGCGTCTTCTTCTTGCTCTCTACTTTTGAGTGTTTATAATTAAAATGATAAACTTGTCTTAATTGGAACATACTTGATAATAAATATATATTTATTTACTAGTAAGAAGCCAGCATATTACGGGGATATTTGAATTTTTTTTATAGAATTAGCTATTTGTTGTGAAATATTTTATATGGACATTACTCCATATATCATTAGAATAGGAAGAGAGCTTATTACTATTGTACCCTTTCTCTTCTCTATATAAAGAGTGAGGATTTTGTACAGACAGATATCAGTATGAACATGAATGAAATCTCTCTTTCCCATATTTCTTTATTCTTCTCTTCTTCTTTATATTTCTGTTATTGTTCTTCTTATTAAATAGTTTACAACACGTTATCAGCACGATGCTCGCGATGGGAGGGTGTGTTGTGAACCTGAAGTTCCCACATCGCTCACACACGGGATTGTGTGTGTGCTTATATGCAGGGCATGAAGCCTTTACTTGTGGACGCGTTTTAAAGCCGTGAGGTCCTGAAGTATCAAAGCAGACAATATCCACAAGCTGTTTACAACACGTTATCAGCACGCTCTAACCAATCGAAGGTACCAACTGAAATCGAAGCCACCAATTGAAGGAAACCCTAGAAAAGAATCGTGTCTTTTCTGCAAGGTACTATCAAACCCTAAAATATTTGTATGAAATTGAAATATTATTTAAGCATAAAATTATTGATCTAAATTCCATGATTTAAAAATAATAATAATAGTAAATAAATAAATTTTAGTTATGTTTAATTATTTATATCATACATCTTGATTAATTGAAATCAAATTGACGTGTATATGAAATTATCCATATAGTGATTTATCAAAATCGATGAAAAAAAAAAATCGCATCCGTAATTTTTTTTATTTTAAAACACCATACATGAATGTTGATTAGGATGGATGCATTATCAAAATTTTTATTATGCTTAATTATTTATATTATGCACGTAGTATACCAATTTTCTATGTTATGATATAGTATATTTTACATAATATTGTGCCATTTTAATTGAATGGTTCAAAGTCATGGATGTGTGATTTTTTTTATGTGCTAAATTTATCTCATTGAATTAATTAATTAATGAGGTAAAAAGTTATTGAGTATTGTTCAAAGTCATGGATGTGCTAAACTTTTGTTGTCATGAATCCTTCGAAATCCATGAGTATTTTTTTCGAATTATGCTTTAAATTGTTAGCTTTAATATTTAATATTTAAAGCTTATGTATGTTTTTAGGAATTATTCTCCTTTTATTTTTAATACCTTATTAAGACATCTTATGCGATTTATTGTTTCGAATTTTTTGAATTATTCTCCTTATGCATGACAATCTTTTTTAAGATTATACACGATTTATTAATTATATGGAAAATATTTTTTTTTCATGTATGGAAAATATAATCACCATATCAGAATTTTATTTTTGAAATCTATTCATTAATCTTGGATATAATGATTACATACTTGATGGACAAGTAATGATATTTATGGAAAATATATGTATCAATTTATGAAATTTTCTTGTTATGTTTATTGGAAATTGAATTATTATATTCCTAAAATTTTATTTACAAAAATAATCTATCCATACGCTTGTAATCTCTTAAAACCACATGTCATTTCTTGAATTTTACTTCCATCATTTCATTTTAAAGATGGAAAGAATTTGACTAATCATATTTTAAATTTGAATAAGTTTTTTTTCTTTAGTTTTGAACTCAAGATTACGATGGATGAGTTTGTGGTTATTGATTGATTTAACCTACGTGGAATTATTAAATTTACTATATAGATGAATATACTCATGCCTAGAGGGCAAGAGCACTATTTTTTTTTTGTCATCATCTAAACAAAGTTCTGAAAATTTAGCAGAATAATATCCTCTTATATTATGGCAATTGGGAATCCCTGAAGGATCGTTTTTGAAGATTTCAAAATTTTAAATTCATAACAGAATACAATTCTATTCTACACCTTATTTTTTTTACAATTCTGTAAGCAGAACATTAAAGAATCAAAATTCAATTGATAAAATTCTTTCCACCTTCCACACTAGTAATCCATACTCCAGAAGCAGTACAAAATAAAAAAAATTGTAATAAGAATTCAGACCTTACTTCTTCACTATTGGTCGAAGAAAAACATTATTAATTGTAAATAAAAAAAATCATAATGTTGATAAATTGGTTCAGAATTTGTACCTGAAGTACATGATATATTCTAAACGAATTATATTTGGTGTGGAAGGGCTGAGGAAGAGTAAGAAATAGTTATAATGGAAAAAGTAAATTTACATTGGCTTGAGAAAAGTAAGAAATAGATATAGTAGACAAAATGAACTCACATTGACTTCTTCGTAGTGGTCTGAAAAATTTAAGTTGATCTTATTAAGGGTCTTATCAAAGTAGTTTGCTCAAAATGGTATAAAGGTCATAGTCACATATTTAAACATGCACTCCAGCAGTAGTAGCATAAGCAAATTTTTTTATAGATATTGATGAGAGGATTATTGATCTTGTATATATCGCACAAATATCAAGATATGAGAAAAATATTTGTGGAATGAAAATAATGTAAATAAAATTATTTATTTGCCTGAAGTAAGTAAAAATATTGACCTAGTCAATGATGGCAAATTTTGGAACCTAACCTTAAAGATTAAGGAGACCAAGTATGATTTCAACATTTGAGATTTTCTTAAAATGCTAGACAATTTAGCTATATTCCCCTGCATAAAAAATATTTGTTCTAACATGAATTCTTTTTCTATGACACTATTATTTTGTTTTTATATGCTATTAAATGATTTTGTTTGATTTGGAATTGATATTTATATTGTTGTGATATTAATTTTTGAAACCCAACATTTTTAAAATATGGCATGAGTAATTGAGTTATTTTTTGGCAAACGGATGAGCCAGATAATTTAAATTTTTTAGTCATAAGATATGACAAGGCACTTGTGAAGTTTGTGTGGAAATTTTATGGTATGATACTTACATACTAATGTTGGACTTATATCTCTTAGTATGTTTAAGAGATTCAAGAAAAAAAATGGTCAAATTTTTTTTCATGTCATGACCAAAATATCTTAGTGATATATCCACTTAATAAATTAGTTTTATTCAAAGTTCACTAATACAAATGAAATTACATATGACGAGCTCAAATACTGAATATTTGATTTAGTCAAGTGGAATTGATATCAACTGATAATATTGAAAAAGTGGAACATCCAATGTCTTATGATCACATGCAGTGAATATTTTATTCCAACTATTAATATTTGGGGAACTTGGAATAACTAAACACAAATTCTGGCTCCTGCATATCATAATTATACCCTTTTTATAACTAGTGTTGCTCAATCATGGCCAGAAGCCTTAAATATTTCCCATCTGCAAATTTTGAATTGTGCAATTTGTATTTTATATCACCACCATAGCGTACTTCAATGGGCAGTCTAATAATAATTATCCGTCAATTTCTATAAAGCCCAAAATAGGGGATCAATATATATTTTAGTGTGCTAATTGCACATTTAATAAAATTATTTCACGGCATTAGGGGGAGATTTAAGCCCAATATTAATGTGAATGCCGAGAAATTCTATTATTCTGCACTAGATTGACTGAACCAGAAGTTTAAAAGATTATTGATTTACAATAGCAAATAAACTGTCAAACTATTATAATAAAGTGACAAAGTCCCTTATATTTATAATCAATGGACCACTGGAAGTGGAGTTCCCCAGGGACATAATATTTTAAACAATTATTGGATCAACGCTAGAAGCGTGAAAGACTATGATTTGAAAATTAAACATCCGCGGAAATTCATTTTAAGAATAAATAGTCACTTCCAAAATTATCTGAAGAGTTTGTTTTGATAACCTCTTCATAGATTTGTCCAGAAGACAAATATCCAGTAAATTGCACGTGCATCAAAATAATCAAAATATTGAGTATGCGAAACGGCTAGATCCATATGTATTGGGAAATAACGAAGGATCTAATTATATAGATACATAAATCATTATAAAAGTTGGGAGAAGAACATGAATTGAAATAGAAAGTTGTCGACAACATTATTTTTTTTATTGCTTTTACTGTCTTAAATAATAATTTGGATCCGGAACTTATATTTGATATCAAAGTGCCAGAAGCACAAATATTTTGTAAGACAGAATAAAGCATTGAGGTTGAGCTTAACTCGTTAAAATTTTATTTGAATGTTATCTAGAATGATATAAATATTTGTCCCAGAAGGACTTATGAATGATAAAGTGGTGATCAGTTAAAGCTCAAAGGGTTCTTGCAGAGGCCCAATATATAAATGATACATATTCTCCCATTATACATTATGTTTCGCTACTTAATTTATATGACAGTTTCAATATATTTAGATATGCAGTAAATACACAATATTATATGATTTACATGAAAATCCACGAAGGATTAAATCTCCTCAATTTGGATGAGAATAAAATATCACAACATATAACTACAATATTGGTCATTGCAAGACCTTGAAATAGTTAATATGGATATGCTACATTTTAATTTGTTATTTCTTCCTGAAGAAGAAAGAAAATTGTGTATATATGAATGACTTAAGATTGAAATGTATAAGAAATTTATATAAGGTAACACATGCAAACACAACGGATTTTTCAGAATGAAAGAATTTGGGTAAGCCAAAAAGTTGTCTCAACCTGTAGATTGAGAATATCTTAAAGTTTAAACACCAGTTAATCCTTTTGATGTTTGTTTTAGATGAATTTTCGATTTTCGATATATTTATTTATATTGTATGCCAATTGTCATTTTTTATCCCTTGAAGTGGAAAACTAATGTCTATATACTTGAAGTATATAATGAGGATATTTTGGGCTAGAAGTCCCTCAATTCAGTGCTTTTAAAGCACATGTTTTCTCATAATTGTATCAGGCCTGATATGCACTTATGATGAACTTGCTAGCAAGATTTTATGACTCTCAGACAAAGAGAAGTTACATGAAATTAAACATATCCTCAATTATCTCTTAGATACAAAATACTATTGGTTTATTTATAAGAAATCAACGTGACATTGGCATATTAATTTTGAATGTTAAATAAACAATCCCCATAATGTTAAAGTTTCAAACTGGTGTAATAAGATTGTCGATATAATAATTTTATAGCCCATGGGGCATGATGAAAGACGAATTTCCCAGTTTATTATAAGACAATAAATTATGTGTTGTATGGATGAGCAATTAATATATTATGCGAGACATGAAAATTTTATTTTATATGCTCCAGAAGAGCAGTGAGTATTACAGATTGCATTTGCTCATGTAAAAATCTAAATTATTTATCATTATTTTTGCTTATTCCAAAAGTTATATTTTAGTATGTGCTTGTAGTATTGGATTATGCATACCCAGAAGATTGTCATCTTCAGGGAGAGTAATAATTTCAAGTAAATTCTGAAACTTCGATCTTGAAGATCAGCAATTATATTACAATGTATCCCTATTTTCAGGGGGAGCAGTAATTTCTAAACAATCCAGAAGATTAAGTCCTGAAGACTAATAGTTGTACTCTTTTTCCCTTTTACTAAATTTTTCCCACCGGGTTTTCTTAGTCTAAGGTTTTTAACGAGGCAACTAATGCAACACATCAAAGTCATAAGACCTGCACTCTTTTCTTTAACTAAGTTTTTTCCTAAGAGGTTTTCTTAGTTGAAGGTTTTTAATGAGACATGCAAGCTAAATGTCTTGGGGAAGAAACAACTTCTAAACAATCCTGAAGATTGGTCCTGAAGACCAAGCTGTACTCTTTTTTTAACTAAGTTTTTTCCTACGAGGTTTCCTTGGTTGAAAGTTTTTTAATGAGGCAGCTAATATGAAATATTATGAAATGATAAGACATGTACTCTTTTCCTCGACTGGTTTTTCCCACAGGGTTTTCTAGCGAGGTTTTTAACGAGGCATGCATATGATGTCGTAATGTCCAAGGGGGAGTGTTGTGAAATATTTTATATGGACATTACTCCATATATCATTAGAATAGGAAGAGAGCTTATTACTATTGTACCCTTTCTCTTCTCTATATAAAGAGTGAGTATTTTGTACAGACAGATATCAGTATGAACATGAATGAAATCTCTCTTTCCCATATTTCTTTATTCTTCTCTTCTTCTTTATATTTCTGTTATTGTTCTTCTTATTAAATAGTTTACAACACTATTCATATTTTTGAATTTGCTAAACGTGCTCAAAAAATAATTAAATTAAAATATTTAAAATTAATAAAACATAAATATTCTAATAATTAATATTTTATATTGTATTCACCCGAATAGTATTGTAGGCACCTGGATTTTATTGCCTATTAAATAAAAAATGCAAATTAATGCAATAATTATCAATTAATTATTTATTTATTAAGGAATTTAAATAAATTAATTTCTAAAATAAATGAGTAAATAATTGATAATTGAGTCTTATCCAATCCAGCAGGCTTAATTAAAGGAGAAAAGCCCAACATATCTTTTAAAGGAGAAAATATCTCTCAAGTGGTTATTTTCTCTACATATAAATAAGGGCCTTCAGTCCTCATTCTAAACACACCAAAAACATCTGAAGACGCGCTTCTGAAGAGATCAAGAATACGAGCAGTGCTCCATTAAGATCTTCAAGCATCTTCAAGTCAAGAACATTCTGCGATCCGAGATCAAGGTTCTAAGCCCCTCCGATTTGGCGTTCTTTCAACCAACCGCCTCCGATCAGAGATCAAGATCCAAGTCAAGCGAAGGTTAAGATCAAGTGAAGATCAAGATCCAAGTCAAGGGAAGGTCAAGATCAAGTGAAGATCAAGATCCAAGTCAAGTGAAGATCTTCAAGTCAAGAACACTCAAGATCTTCAAGTCAAGCTCAAGTCATCTCCAAGTCAAAAACAGCCTCTGGTCAGAGATCAAGGTGCTAAGCCTTTCCAATCCGGCGTTCTCCGTGAAGTCAACGTTCTACTAAATTGAGCAGTGTAATTCACAACAAATCTTCAAGTCAACGTTCGATCCGAACAAAGGCTCGACGCCTCTGGACATACGTTATAAAGCTCCAAATCAGAGCTCGGACAAGCTTTTTCAAAGATCCGGCTCAAAAAGTTGATAAAGTCAACAAAAGTCCTCGACGCCTCCGGACATACGTTATAAAGCCCCAAATCAGAGCTCGGACAAGCTTCATTCGAAGATCCGGCTCAAAAAGTTGATAAAGTCAACAAAAGTCAACTCAAGAGAGGAATCAGAGGATAAATAGAAATTATTCACTCAAATTCTCAAGTTCAATCCATATCAGATTATCTTTGTAATTTCTTTTGTGTTTATTATTTTAATAAATACAAATTTTGTTATTACAAATTTTGGCACGCCCAGTGGAACAGTTTCTGCCTCTCATCTCTTCTCTTCGAAAGTTCAAAAGTACCAAGTATGGCTCCTCTCAGGATTTCCATAAGAAGATCTTCTTCCTTAAAGCTTTCAGAGCTGCAAACTAAAGAGATTCAAAGAACAACTCCACTCAGGATTTCGATACGAAGGTCTACTACTTCAAAACCTTCAGAGTTGCAAACTAAAAATGTTGAAGTAGTTATAAGGAGTACGGCTGAAGTCTCTTGAGAGACAAACCCCGTAGTGGTGACTGCTCTCGATAAGCCACTGCACGACGTCAAAGATGGTGAAGAGGACTCTATATGCCCAACTCCTCGATCCACAGAAAGTTTGGCGTATGACTCATTTATTATCTCAGCCATGACAACAAACACTTCATCTGTCGAAGAACAACTGGCAAGCTTGACTCAGTCTGTTGTTGCACTTGTCAAACAAGGCCAAGAACAAAGTTTGTTGATCCTCAAGTTAATAGAGAAGATGACCAATGCCGAAACTAGCCATGCTAATGAGAAATGAGTTGAGGATGAAGACGAGGAGGAGGACTCCGTGAAGAATCATCATTCTGAAATAAATTTAGTTGAGGAAGAGATACAAATTTCAGCTGACGGAATGCTTCCTATGAATCAACTGAAGAATATCGTACTAGAAACGATAAAAGACAAGTTTAAAGAGAGCTCCAAATCTTCTGTTGCCTATAAAAAGCCATATACAAAGAGAGTTGACAGCTTGAAGATGCCAGTTGACTATCAGCCTCCTAATTTTCAACAATTTGATGGTAAAGAAAACCCAAGACAACACATAGCACACTTTGTTGAGACATGCAATAATGCTGGAACCTTTGATGATCACATAGTCAAACAATTTATCCGCTCACTGAAAGAAAATGACTTTGATTGGTATATTGACTTGGAAGCTAACTCCATCGACAACTGGGGCAAATGCAACAAGAATTCTTTAATCGCTTCTATAGCACTTGAAGAACAATGAGCATGATTGAGTTGACTAATACTTGCCAGTGGAAAGAAGAGCTAGCAATCAATTATATTAATCGATGGAGAAATCTAAGCTTAAACTGTCTCACTTAAATCAAATCTCCTTGGGAAGAGAATAAATTCTCTACACACAATGCTCCCTAGCACAAGCCAAAACTGTCAACACGTTACGCTCCTTGATATGAGCTAAAACTATCTAAAATTCTCAGAAGTCAATGCTCCTCGACACGAGCGAAAACTGTACACATTATACTCCTTGATATGAGTTAAAACTATTTAAAATTTCTCAATTCAATGCTCCTTGATAAGAGCTAAAACTATCTATAAACGCTCCTTGATACGAGTTTAAACTATCTCACTCAAATCAAATCTCCTTGAGAAGAGATAAAACTCTCCATATGTTACGCTCCTTTGATACGAGCCTAAACTATCAAACTAAAATCAAACCTTCTTGAAAAGAGATGAAACTCTCTATATGTTATGCTCCTTGATACGAGCTTAAACTATCCCACTTAAATAAAATCTCCTTGAGAAGAGACGAAACTCTATATAATACGAGTTTAAACTATCTAACTCAAATCAAATCTCCTTGAGAAGAGACGAAACTCTCTATATGTTATGCTCCTTGATATGAGCTTAAACTATTCCACTTAAATCAAATTTCCTTAAGAAGAGATGGAACTCTCTACATGTTATGCTCCTTGATACGAGCTTAAAATTCAATCATTCTGAGGGGTAGGGTAGAGAGTGGGGTAGTTATTGGTCCCCCACTTCTCTTCTCCACCGCTTACCCCTATAAAAGGGGTTGGCCATATCGAAATTTAAACTCGCACTTTAAACTTTTCATCCCCAGCGAATTCCCCTTTCTGTTGAACTTGTTACCCTGAGAATGGTGATTATTTCATCTTTTGGGCTACTTGCTCTTCTCTTTCTATCTTTCACTGTTCTTCTTCCTCCCCTTACGGCAGTGGATTCACGATCCTCCCAAGAATTCCTCAGTTCCGAGGAAGATGAAGAAGCCAGCAATGCCAGGGCTCCTTCTGTCACACCGGTGACGCGAATCGGCATCGTTCGGTTCCTCCACCCCCCATTATGAGACTCCCCGGGAGCCTGCTATTCTGGGGGAGGGTTCATCGCAGTGGTGCTAGTTCCCAAGATTGAAAATCGAGCCTTTCCGTCTTTCGTTAACTTGGAGAATTCTGCTGGACCCAACAACACAAGTCGTCCCTCCAGTCGAGGCCGCGCCGTGATAGATTCTACTCTGCGGGGTTATCCCCCAGCATGCGGAGTGAAGACGTGGAGGGGTTCTTCGCCTTATATAGCTACCTTGGGGTCGGATTCGTCATTCCCTGGCACTGCGAGCGTCCCTGGAGCGGTGAACCCAATCATGCCGCCTTTAACACGGGCATGTTCACTGCTGGTGTCAGGTTACCTCTGGCCCATGTTATCGGCCGAGTACTGATCAATTGGGGTCTCACTCCTATGCAGATAATCCCTTCAGCTTAGGCGAATTTAATTTGTCTGTTGGTGTTGCTTCATGAGAACGGGTGTCCTTCTCCTTCCGCTCGAGATATTGACTACGTCTACCGTTATGTCCGTGACCCTGGTTATTGGCCACTATTACTTACAGGTACGGAGAGGCGTTAGTCATATATTTGGTAGGAATTCCATTGGTGGGAAGCATTGGAGGCGTCAATGGTTTTGGGTGCGGAGTTTTGAATGTTGCGATCCACACGGAAATTATTTCCCCGTGTCGTGTGCTTTTTGGGCTCCTGAGTCTGGTGAGCCTTACCATTTCCTCTCCTCTTGTGTTTTCATTGTAACTCATAGGTGTGTGTTTTCTTTTTCTTTTCTTAGTCGTATCACGTTTTCTTGGCAGCTCCCCTTCGATCGGCTGAAGAAGAGTTGTCACTAGGGTACCGCCATGCGATCAATCGAATGACTTTTCCCCTCGATGTCTTATCGCTCTTGTCCGATGACAGACTGTCAGGGACGAACCTGTATTAGGATCCTACTCGTGCTCTGCAGGTAAGCTTCGAGGGAAGGGTAAGTGATAATTTCTCCTCTTGGGATGCTGCTCTTGACGAGTATTTTTCAGATCAGGTGGTATTTCCTTTACCTCGAAAGCCCCGTCCGGAAGCTGGTCCTAGTACAGTTGCGGCCGAAGAAACCTCCGCAGCCGTAAGGGGTATGACTGGCCTTCGTGGCATCGTAATTGTTCATGCTGACGGAACAGAAGATGCATTGGTGGGTGCGACTCAGGGCGGTGCTTCGGCTAGTGAGGTGGTGCGTCCTCGCTCTCTGGACAAGGGAAAAGTACATATGGAGGAAACCGAGTTTCGCAAAAGTGAGCTTTTGGAGACAACCATCCTAGGAGCCACTCGTAGGACTGCTCTTGGCGCCGGTGTTCAGATTAGTCCGATTGATGATCCTATCAGTGCCAGTCGCTCTGGGGTCCCGCGTCATGATGGTAATCCGGCTTCCGGAGGAGAGAGACGTGAGGGTAGTGGCTGACAGCAGAGCCCCCCAGCTAGGGAAGCTTTTGCCGCGGAGGGAGGTGTTAGTGGGGGTGTCCCCCTAGTTGCGCTGGATGAGCTATTACGGTTGAAGAGCATGAGGTATGCTTTTTCGGCGATTGAATCGGAGCTGAGTGTCTCGGAGACCGGCTTTGTTCCTGCCCGTTCATGGAATCCAATGCTGTCTCGTTGGCTGTAGAGCGTGGGTCCTCACAAGATTGGGAACGCCGCCCTGGTGAGTGTCGGACATGCCTTAACTTTTCTGTGTCACTTTCTTCTTGTGACAGAGTCCGGACAATCTATCCCTCCTGGAATCGGTTTGAGTGCGGGTGCCTCATCCAGCGCTGAAGGACTTCCTTCGGTGGCAGGGGCCCGTCAGGCTATGGTGGTGGAGCAGCTTATCACTGCTGCCTATACTCGAGCAACAGCGTATAGGAAGAGAGCTCGTGTGGCCGAGAACCAGGTTCATCAGTTGGAGGTTTCGCGTTACCTAGCCGAGCACGAGTTAGAGCGCGAGAGAGAGCGTGTCGCCCAACTGGAAGCGTAGGTGGCGTAGATGTGGAGCCTTTGTGATTTTTCTAGATCCGGTGATGGTGCATGTCCCAGCGGCACATGCGGTGCGGGTCCCAATGGCGTGGGAGGTACGGGTCCCAGTGGTACTCGATGGAGGGTCTTTATTTTGTATTTTTCTTCTTGCTATAAGACTTATTTCGGACATTATGGTGCACATTTTCTTGCATTCCTTTTAGTTGTTATGGCTTTATAGTTTTACAGCTTTATTGTACCGCTTGTCCATGTGAAAACTCTCCCTACGCATACTTAAGCATAGAAGCGTTTTAAATTTTGAATATTCCATGGATGCTTGACATTTTTGCCGCTGAGTCCACTGAGTTTGTAGGCTCCGTTGCCTAAGCTCCTTTTTATCATGTATGGGCCTTTCCAATTTGCTCCAAACACTCCCCCTTGTTGGCAGATCTTTCTCATCACCAAATTCCCAACTGCAAAGTCTCTACTACGTACCTTTTTGTTATATTGAGATTCCAATCTTGACTTATATATAGCATGTCTTTCTGCTGCTTGTAGCCGGAGCTCCTCTAATAGGTCTAGGTTGAGTTTAACAGCTTCTGCATTGGTTTCTCATTCTTTATGGGACACACAAAATGTTGGGCAGGCTACTTCGGCTGGTATGATTGCCTCCGTTTTGTATGTTAATAAGAAAGGAGTCTCTCCCATTGAAGTTCTGGCGGTGGTGCGATATGACCAGAGGACTCCAAGTAGTTGCGCGGCCCAATTCTTCTGGAGACTTTCCAGCCTGGTTTTGAGGGTATGCTTAATCACTTTGTTCACCGCCTCAACCTGTCCATTCGACTGAGGATGATAAGGGGTTGAGAATAGCTTTCGTATCCTTAGTCCGTCACAAAATTTTTGAAGCAGCATGCCTTCAAACAGCTTTTCGTTATCTGTCACAATTGCGTTGGGTATTCCAAAGCGGCAAACGATATTTTTCCATTTGAAGGTTATCATGTTAGCCTCACTAATCATCGCTAACGCTTCAGCCTCTTCCCATTTTGAGAAATAGTCAACTGCAACCACGACGTACTTGACGCCTCCCTTTCCAAGCGGGAATGGGCCTATCAAGTTGATTCCCCATTTGGCAAAAGGCCAAGGAGCCATCGTCGTGACTAGTTCTATAGAAGGAGCTCTGATTATGGGAGAGTAGATCTAGCAGCACATGCATGTTCTAGCGTATTCTATAGCGTCCCTCCTAAGAGTGGGCCAGAAATACCCTTGTCGGATCACCTTTAGCTCCAGCGCATGTCCTCCCGAGTGGTTTCCGCATACCCCTTCATGGACCTCCATTAATACTTTAGCGGCTTCCTCTTTATTCAGACACCTTAGTAGCAGCATCAGGTATCCTTTTTTATACAGCACATCATTTATTATGGTATACCTGGACGCTCGGAGCCTTAGTCGTCTTGCTTCCGTCTTATCCTCCGGCTCTTTTTCTTCCTCTAGGAAGGCTCTGATAGGGGTCATCCACGTTTCTTCTTGTTTCATGATGCTAATGCTTCCCAGTTGCTCAGCATTTTTCGAAGTTTCCAGCCGAGCCAAAACGTCCGCTTGAGTGTTTCGTAGTCTAGGTACCCACGTGATGTAGACATGATCAAACTTTTGGACTATTTCTGCTACCAGCTTATAGTAGCCGACTAACTGTTGATCTTTAGCTTCATAATCTCCTCTTATTTGGTTAACCATCAGTTCCGAGTCGCCATAAATCATGAATCTTTTCACTCCGATTGTCAACGCCATCCTAATACCGGATAGCAGGGCTTCATATTTGGATTCGTTGTTAATTACTAGGAATCCAAACTTGATGGCTGAATAAAACATTTCTCCGGTGAGGCTGGTGAGTACTACGCCGGCTCTGGAGGCGTGAGTAGTGGATGATCCATCTACCGACATTTGCCAGGGTCGGTCGGTTACCTCTCGAGCAAAGTGGGGATGGTAAGTTCTGCTATGAACTCAGCCAGGGCTTGCGCCTTGATAGCCAGTCGGGGCACGTACCTAATATTAAATTGGCTTAACTCCACGGCCCACTTCATCAGTCTTCCCGCTACGTCTGGTTTCGAGAGCACTTGCCTTAGTGGAAAGGACGTCACCACCTCGATCGAATGTCCCAAAAAGTATGGTCTTAGCTTCCGCGAGCTCATGACCAGGGCATAAGTGAGTTTCTTGACTGTGGAATATCTGAGTTCAGCATCATGAAGCATCTGGCTTACATAGTATATCGGCACCTGTTGTTTTTTTTGTCCGGACTAATTCCGCACTTAACGCGGACTCAGAGGCGGCAAGGTATAGGCTGAGAGTTTCACCCGGTTGTGGTTTTGATAGAGTTTGCGTATTGGCCATCGTATCTTTTAGTTCTTCGAAGGCCTTTTGAGCCGTAGGCGTCCATTCGAACTTTCTTTTTTTTATTACATCCATAAGAGGTTTGCATTTGTCGGATGCTTTGGGCAGAAAATGACCAAGGGACGCGATTCTCCCGGCTAGCCTTTATACTCCCTTTGAGTGCTTGGGAGGCTCCATGTCCTGTATGGCCTTTACTTTATCTGGGTTTGCCTCTATTCCTCTCTTACTTACCACGTATCCGAGGAATTTTTTGGCAGATACCCCAAACATGTATTTTTTGGGATTCAGCTTCATCTTGTACTGTCGCAGGATGTCGAACATTTTTCTCAAGTGGTGTACGTGATCGTTCGTGTCTACACTTTTAACCAGCATGTCGTCCACATATACCTCATAGTTTTTCCCAGCTCTTCTCGAAATATGTTGTTCACTAATCTCTGATACGTGGCGCCTGCATTTTTAAGCCCAAATGGCATCATCATCCAGCACAGTAAGATTCTTTTGGTATATAAAGTAATTTTTTCCATGTCATCTTGGTGCATAGGGATCTGATGATATCCAGAGTATGCATCCATGAAACTCATCAACTCATGGCCGGCCATGGCGTCTACCATCTGATCAATATGTGGCAGTGGGAAACTGTCTTTCAGACATGCCTTATATAGAACCGTGAAGCCGATGCATAATCTCCATGATTTGTTCGCCTTTTGTACCAGGAATGGGTTGGCTACCCAAGCGGGGAACAACGCCTCTCTTACTAGATTATTGGCAAATAATTTCCTAGCTTCTGCTTTAATGATTTCATATTTTTCGGGGCTGCACTTCATTTTCTTCAGCTCCACAGGGCGATAGTATGGGTTGGTGTTAAGTCGGTGGCATGCATGTTTTGGATCTATCCCCTGGATGTCGCTGGATGTCCAGGCGAACACGTCTAAATTGGCTTTTAGAAATTCAATTAGTGTCGTTCGATGGGGCTCTTTTAGTTGTGATCCAATGTACAACTCCAAATCCGGGTTACTCGATTCTACTCTTACTGCCTTGGTCTCCTTGGTCGGTTCTCCCTTTTTTTTTTATCTGACCTCAGGTCTTCATTGGTTATCGGGGAAAGATCGACTCCTGGGTCATCGAAGAGTCTGAGCTTTCAGCCGTTCTCTGCTGTCGAGTCGTCCGGCGGTGGATCCTCTTCGCGATTCGCTTCTTCTTCATGATTTTGCTGATCCATCATCATCAACTGGAAACTTGGGTCATGGTAATTGAGCCCCTCTTCTTTTTCGATGAATGAGCATTCTCTAGCTTTCCTCTGGCTTCCTCTAGCGAAACCTACTCAGCCTTTGGTGGTTATGAACTTTATGCATTGATGGAGTGTGGAGGGGACATAGTTGAATTGATGAATGAACGTCCATCCTAGGATGCAATTATAAGGTGACGAAAGATTCACTACCTTGAATTCGAGGACGTGTTGAGCTTTTACCACCTGCTTCTCATCAATCAGTTGGACTGATAGGTCTGTTTGCATTAATGGTATAGTGACGGCATTTCCGAAGCCCTGGATCTCATTGTTGCAGGGGGACTTCTTATGATGAGAGAGTCCCTTATAGCTTCGAATGCTTTTTCGAATATGATGTTCGTGTATGCGCCTGTGTCGACCAAACACTGATGCACCCTTACTCCTGATATGATGGTTGAAATCACTAAAGGGTCATTGTGAGGAGTTTGTATTTCGGCGAGGTATTCTTCGGAGAAGAAGATATCGGCTTCGTGTAAGGGTAATGAGAGTCGAAATTAGTGTGTAGCATCCAATTAAACACCTATTTGATTGATATTATTGTAATATATTAGAACAAGTGTCTTATATTCGATATATGTGAGAAAAAGGTGCGCTTGAGGTGTTTTATTGTGTTTTAGGTGGAAAAAGGGATCAAAAGTGTAAAGTTGGAGAAAAGGTGCAATTTGTGCAAGAATGCTGAAAACGTACGTCCAACTTTCATAATTATTCTGTATTTTTGTGGAGTTCAAAACTAGTAGTGTGATACATGTTTGGAAAGCCACTGAAGAGAGGGTCGTTTTTGCATAAAGAACACCATCATTGGAGTCCGAACGAGGAAGTTATGAGCAAAGTGGTGACGTCGCGCGAGCTGTGCCGAACAGAACAAATGTGTTATTTTCTATGGATTGTTCCAGATTCAATTCTTGGATTTTTTGAGATTTTTTTATATGGATAGAAATCCAAGGAAGATAGGATCGCGTGAGCGCAAGAATCACTTAAATTGGAGCTTGGATGTGGAAGTTATACGCGAAACGGTGAAACTGCGCAAGCTGATTCCGACCGGTTCGACCACGACAGATGGGTTCGACCTGAGCATCGGGTCGAACCAAGGTCGAACCGGATGGCGAAAAAATTGGTTTGACCACGACATGCTGGTTCGACCTGTTATGGTGGTCGAACCAAGCACATGGGACTTACAGAAGGTCGGTTCGACCTCCCCTGTTGGGTTCGACCTGTTGGTGAGGTCGAACCGAGCTTCGGGAATTACCAAATCCGTATTTTCGAGGCCTAAACACGTGAGATAATTTAAGAAACCCATTCCAAGCATAGGAGACGTGATTACAAGTATAAAAGGAGGTCTATGAAGCCACAAGAAGTAGAACACAACAACAAGAGAGGAGAAGAGAGGCCACAACCATACTACACCCCACAAGGGGGGATCACCCCCCAACCATCATCCACTTCCTTTCCTCCATCCATCCATCACATTAAAGATTCGTTTGTGGAATCAAGAGGAGAACCAAGAGAAGAATTCAAGATGGAGAAGGACGCGAAGACGCCACATCTAGGGTTTTGTTTGCTTCCTAATTTATCTTGTATTTTCCGGACTACGGGTAAGATCTATCCAACACCCATGTGTGTTTCCTACAACACCATGGGCTAGAGCCTTTTTGGTAGAACTAGGGTTGTGAAGGTTTAATCTAGTTAATTGAACTTACGTATGTATACTCCGTACAATACTACTTGTGGTTTATTTTATATAAGATTGTGCCTTTTTAATCATACTCATAGTCCTTTTGTGCATCAATAATCGTTGTATAGAGTCTGAATGCATGACATGGTTACTGGTTGAGTGCGTTCACTGCTGAGCAGGGTTTTATGTTTTAATTCTAAGTGAAGGGATTCCGAAGTCTTATTAGAACTATCTTATATGAATACTTGTTAATTGAATTGAATTCAGGTTAATAAGTAGGATAAAGAGGATAATTTTATAGTACCTATAAAGGGAGATCATATCGGGTTAGAGTACCAATCCTAGGGGGAAATAATTGATACTGATAGTACCTAGAAAGGGGGGTGAAATTATATCTCTTGCTCCGAGGTTATTCACATGTGTTATACGCATGTTTACTTGTGTCTATAGAGTAGATATGCATGGTTTAGTGATGCGTCCATATTCCACAAGGCTGAGTCAGACACCAACACATGGAAGGAAAGTTAAGTAGTAAAACTGGATTACCCTAGAGCTACCTATTCTCCTACTTGATCCACTTTCGTATTTTTCGAGTGATACTTTATTTTATTTGTTATTTTAATTATTTGTTTAGTAGTTGTTAATTAAATCCATCAAATCTTATTGCCTTCGTCTTAATTAATTTAGATAATAATTAAATTGATAATACGCCGTCCTTTGGGTTCGGTATTTAACTTGGTTGCTTATCTAAGCTACAATTGATATCCTTAATACTTGGGGATTAATTTTGCGTGCAAAAAAAACGCGCATCAAGTTTTTGGCGCCGTTGCCGGGGACGGCTGTTATTATTGATTTTATTATTTCTAGTTTGATTAAGATTTTTATTTGTGATTATTTATTTCTATCTAACCTTGAATTTTTTCGAGTTACTTGTGCGCTTGAAAAAGGAGAGGAAGGAAAAGAACGAATAACACATTGAGCTAAACATGGCCAGAGCAAGCAAAATCCGGATAATGTTGCCATACGTGAAATTTTCACGAACTATGGAATTGGTAACATGGGGTTGATAGGAGCAAGTGGGGAAGATGATGATTTTGAAATACATCCCGCTCTTATTAACATGGTAGAGAAGAATCCCTTTTCTGGAGATTACTTTGAAGATCCTTATCAACATCTCCGAAGATTTCTTGGTTATGCAAACACTCAAAAGGGAGCTGGAGCTAATGATAATGCTAGACGGATCGCCCTATTCAAGTTCTCATTGATTGATAAGGCGGAAGATTGGTATGAGACTCTTGATGTCATAGATTGCACTAATGGGACCAACTGCAGCAGAAGTTCTTAGAAAGATATATGCCACCCTCAAGGATCTTAAGAATGAAGCAAGTGATCACTTAATTTGTTATGAATCAGGGTGAAAAATTTTATGAGGCGTGGGACAGGTTTAAAGACATGCTCAGGAGGTGCCCACAACATGGAATGTCTAAGGCTGAATACATAAGCATCTTCTACTATGGATTGGATTGTGAGTCACGTATTTTTATTGATGCATCATCAGGAGGAGCGCTGTTATCTAAGATAGCACTTGAAGCGGAAAAGTTGTTTGATGACATCTCTATGAATTCATGTGACTGACCTACGGAAAGAGTAAGAGGATCATATGTACTAGGAAATGAGGCACAGGTTGAACATCAAGTGAAGCCGAATAGGGATGATGAGATCGTCTCTAATCTAACTAACATCAACAAGCTATTAGAATCCCAGCAAAGGCAAATTACAGAGTTGAAACAAATAAGGCCTAGTAAACAGCAGCAAGAAGTGAAGAGTGTTGAAGATACCTTCAATCGATACATGGCTGAGAATGATGCAAGGATTGATCGTCTTGAGGATACCATGAATATTGATCATGCAGATTTATCTAAGCAGTTGAAGGACCTTACCTTGATTATGGGGAGATGGCCGCGAATGTGAATCAATTGACATAAAAGTTGGAGAATAAAGCCATCACATTGAGGTCTGGAACACAGTACGAGGGACCGATGAGGCCGAATTTGAAATCAGACATGACAAGGAGCCAGTTCGACCTCGATTCGAGCAACAATATAGGTCGAATCGAACAGGGAAGGTCGAACTGGCCTACTGGAAGTATTTCAAGAACGTCAGGCACTCGATTTGACCTGGGAGAGATTGGTTCGACTAGGCCATCTGATCGAACCCAGGTCAAACCACTTCATCCGAAGTACTCTGTTTAATCTGATCCTCGATTCGACCATGATTTCTTCGGTTCGACCAGGCCTACAGGTCGAACCGAGGTCGAATCGAACGCCAAAAATCTTCCAGAGAGTCGGTTTGACCTGGGAATCTTTGGTTCGACTAGTCCATCTGGTCAAACCCAGGTCGAACCAAAAACCAAAAATCTTACAGAAGGTCGATTCGACCTGGAGGGCTTTGGTTTGACCAAGCCAACAGGTCAAACCGAGGTCGAATCAAATTTGCAAGGTAAGAATGGACTTTCAGGTGATCAATTCGACCACTACATACCCAGTTCGACCAGGACCTATGGTCGAATCGAGGTCGAGCCGCGTCCAAATGCTCCCGTTTCTACACTGAAAGCTCCTTATGATGTGAACATTACCCAGTGGTTTCAAGAGAGCAAGGTACTGAGATCATACCTGAGAAAAAGTGGGAAAGCGTAAGAAAGTTGAGAGCCGAGAAGCTTAGACTGCAGATGGATAATGAAGATGTGGTTTTCTCTCTTGATCATACAATGAAGATGCCCATGGAGACTCAATCGTGCAAGAGCATTGATGTGGTTTCTAACTTGTTTAATCTTGATTTTTCTAAGGCAGATGACTCTGAATTTAAGTGAAAGATTGACAAAGAGGTGTCTAGACAGCCATGGGAAGAAGGAAATTCAAAGGATCATATACTTATTACCAAGAAAGGTGAGGTGTTGAGTGTAGACAAGAAGAGAGAAAGAAAGTATTTGAAGGTGAGGATGCGAGAAGACCGTCCTCCGATCAAGTAGTCTACAAAGCAGTAATCCATCGTGACTCTCCGACGTTAAACATGAGCGCCTTTTGGGGGCTTTTCCTTCTACTTTATTGCTTTATTTCTTTCGTGTGAGTAAGAAATTTTTATATTTAAGGTGTTTATTATTCGGCAATTACATCTCTTTTCAAACTTAGTTTCAACTTACGTTTTTACTAAGTTTGGGGGGTATGATGTTACTACCTCATTGAAGCACCAAGAGTATAATCTTTACTTTGTAATGTTTGCTAGGGAAGTTGATTTTTTGCGGTATGTTGAAACTTTAATCGATTTTGACGTGTCGATTTTTTACAATTTGTCGGTTTTGATGTGTCAATTTTTTACAATTTGCCTAGTGTTCAGTGGTGTTTCTAGTGTGTGGAGTCAATTAGATAGTCAATTAATTCTTTCTTATAGTTCTCCTATTTTATTATTGATGAATCTTTTGATGATGAGTGTGCTTGAGTTTTGATGATAGAAAAAAGTATAAGAGTGACAAGATGAGTTCTACATTGAGGCTTTGACTCAAGGAGCTCGTGCATACATTGAAAAAAAATCAGGTGCCCTCGTTCCCTTATTCTAATTTTTATGTGTGCTTTTAATTCATGGAGTGAAGGATTGTGTTTATGGTGGTGATTCACATGAGCTTATATTTTAAAATTATGCCTGAAATTCATATGCTCTTGAAATTGATAAAGGAAGTGTACTTGAGTTATATTGTGGTATGAAGTTCTATGTGTACTTGTGGGATATTACTTACCATGAAAGATGCTCTGTTACTTGTTAAAACCCATGTGAGATTTTGAGCCTTGTTGATCATGTTGCATAATCACATGATTTTTCTTTTCTGGTGAGTATCATTCTTGTGCATGTATTCTAGAACTTGCCTCTTGTCTTACTTGAAACTACATGTTGTATTAGATGATGGGAGATGATTTTAGGTCATCCTTGAATTATGAGTCACTTAGCCAAATAATTCCCTACCATATGATTGTTTATCCGTAGTTAGCCCTGTTGAGCTTAAAAATCTCATTCTTTGGTAGCCTAAGAGAAATAACCGCTTTGAGCATCTGAATTTTTTTAGCCTTGATTGTCCTTTTGGAAGAGAATTAATGGCTTTTCAAAGTGTGTTAATGGTGCTTGATAACAATTTGGGAAGGAATGAAATTGGTTTTGAAATTAATAGTGATGGATCTTAATAATGCATCTAAGGAGAAGCGTGGAGTAGTGCTTAAATCTAGTACTCCATTAAATCAAATACCCTAGGGTAGTGCTTAAATCTAGTACCCTATGGAGGATGCGCGAGGTAGTGTCCGAAACTGGTACCTTGAGAGAAAAAGCAGAAAAAGTGAAGGAAAAAAAAGGATGTGCTTGAGAAAAGAAAAATAATTGTGCTTGAAGGTGAAGAAGGAATAAAATTGTCTGCATTGAAAAGGAAGAGAGGATGAAAGCTGAAGTGATCAATCAGCTTTAGTTCTCCACTATTTGAGTCACATTGTCCATATATTTCCTACCTTAACCAAAGAGCCAACATTACATCCAAAAGAAAAGTCATTTTTGATCCCATTGTCGAATTATACTTTTAGTGGTGGAGGGTTTGAGACTTTTGACAAGCTTATGGTTATGCATGCACTTGAATTGAATTTGAGCGTAAACACCTTAACCCATAAGTGTACATCTTTTACACTTGAGTGTGAGTTATATATACTTCCCGTGAGAACATATGAATGGAGCATTTGAATTGGTGGTGATTGTCTTAACTTGAATACTATTAATTGATTATTACATGTAATGAGAGTTGCATGACCAAAGTTGATGACAATTGTATTTTGAATGGGGTATTTACCGTAGTCCTTGTTTCCCCACTAATTTTCATACTCTCTCTCTATTTTTATTTTTATTTTGTTACCTCGGGATGAGCAACGGGTAAGTTTGAGGGATTGATGAGAGTCGAAATTAGCGTGTTTTAGCATCCAATTAAACACATATTTGATTGATATTGTTGTAATATATTAGCAAAAGTATCTTATATTTGATATATGTGAGAAAAAGGTATGCTTGAGGTGTTTTATTATGTTTTAGGTGGAAAAAGGGATCAAAAGTGTAAAGTTGGAGAAAAAGTGCAATTTGTTCAAGAATGCTGAAAACGCACGTCCAACTTTCATAATTATTCTGTGTTTGTGTAGAGCTTAAAACTAGTGGTGTGATACATGGTTGGAAAACCACTTAAGAGAGAGTCGTTTTGGCATAAAGAACACCATCATTGGAGTCTGAACGAGGAAGTTGAGCAAAGTGGTGACGTCGCGCGAGCTGTGTCGAACAGAACAGATGTGTTACTTTCCATGGCTTGTTCCAGATTCAATTCTTAGAGTTTTTGAGAGTTCTTTATATGGATAGAAAGCCAAGGAAGATAGAATCGCATGAGCATAAGAATCACTTGAATTGGAGTTTGGATGTGGAAGTTATACGTGAAACGGTGAGACTGCGCAAGCTAATTCCGTAAGAATTCACCTATCCCAATAACAAAAAAACCCGGTTCGACCACAATAGGTGGGTTCGACCTGAGCATTAGGTCGAACCAAGTGGCGAAAAAACTGGTTCGACCATGACATGCTAGTTCGACCTGTTGTGCTGGTCGAACCAAGCACCTGGGACTTACAGAAGGTCAGTTCGACCTTCCCTGTTGGGTTCGACCTGTTGGTGAGGTCGAACCGAGCTTCGGGAACTTACCAAATCCGTATTTTCGAGGCCTAAACGTGTGAGATAATTTAGAAAGTCCATTCCAAGCCTAGGAGACGTGATTAAAAGTATAAAAGGAGGTCTATGAAGCCACAAGAAGAAGAACACAACAACAAGAGAGGAGAAGAGAGGCCTCAACCATACTACACCCCACAAGGGGGGATCACCCCCCAACCATCATCCACTTCCTTTCCTCCATCCATCCATCTCATTGAAGATTCGTTTGTGGAATCAAGAGGAGAACCAATA
Organism: Pogostemon cablin; assembly: GCA_023678885.1. NCBI lineage: Eukaryota > Viridiplantae > Streptophyta > Magnoliopsida > Lamiales > Lamiaceae > Pogostemon > Pogostemon cablin. The sequence continues at coordinate 4,293,963 of CM043009.1, forward strand.
GGAGAACTCAAGATGGAGAAGGACGCGAAGATGCCACATCTAAGGTTTTGTTTGCTTTCTATCTTGTATTTTCCGGACTATGGGTAAGATCTATTCAACACCCATGTGTATTTCCTACAACACCATGGGCTAGAGCCTTTTTGGTAGAATTAGGGTTGTGAAGGTTTAATCTAGTTAATTGAACTTCCGTGTGTATACTCCGTACAACACTACTTGTGGTTTATTTTATATAAGATTGTGCCTTTTTAATCCATACTCATAGTCATTTTATGCATCAATAATCATTGTGTAGAGTCTGAATGCATGACATGGTTATTGGTTGAGTGCGTTCACTGTTGAGCAGGGTTTTATGTTATAATTTTAAGTGAAGGGATTCCAAAGTCTTATTAGAACTATCTTATATGAATACTTGTTAATTAAATTGAATTCGGGTTAATAAGTAGAATAAAGAGGATAATTTTATAGTACCTATAAAGGGAGATCATATCGGGTTAGAGTACCAATCCTAGGGGGAAATAATTAATACTGATAGTACCTAGAAATGGGGGTGAAATTATATCTCTTGCTCCGAGGTTATTCACATGTGTTACACGCATGTTTACTTGTGTCTATAGAGTAGATATGCATGGTTTAGTGATGCGTCCATATTCCACAAGGCAGAGTCGGACACCAACACATGGAAGGAAAATTAAGTAGTAAAACTGGATTACCCTAGAGCTACCTATTCTCCTACTTGATCCACTTTCGTATTCTTCGAGTGATACTTTATTTTATTTGTTATTTTAATTATTTGTTTAGTAGTTGTTAATTAAATCCATCAAATCTTATTTCCTTCGTCTTAATTAATTTAGATAATAATTAAATTGATAATACGCCGTTCTTTGCGTTCGATATTTAACTTGGTCGCTTATCTAAGCTACAATTGATATCCTTAATACTTGGGGATTAATTTTGCGTGCAAAGAAAACGCGCATCAAAGGGTGGTCGCGGACTTGCTACAAGCACATGTTGGTACCTGTCGAGCCCCCTCAGCTCGGCATTCCGCTTTCTCCGTGTCAGGGTGGTCAGGGCCTGGGACGCCCCCACATAACCTTCATTCAGCTTGTATACTTCCCTGGGCGGTGTGGGCAGACGGTCTTCCAACCCCCTTTGGCCTTTTGAGTGGGCTGGTCCATTAGGCCGTTCGGCCACAGCATTGGGTTGTTCTCTCTTCCGTTTTGGGTCAGTCACCAGTCGGTCCAATTTTCCATCCTCGAATAGTCTGATGAGCTCGGTCAATAGATCTCGGCATTTTTTGGTATCATGGCCAATGGATTTGTGATATTTATAGAATTTCTTCTTATTTAGCTTGGCTAGATCTGCACGCATCCTAGGCGGGGGACCCAACAAGTTGGTGTCTTGTATCTTGCCGAATATCTCTTCAGGTGTGAGTTGAGTAACTCAGTCATCTCTTGAATTTGATCATCGTCCAAGAATGGCTTGAAAGAAGAGTGGGCCTTATAATCCTTTTCACCTTTTCTCCATTTCTTGTCGCCTTCCTTAGGGTCGACTTTAGTCTTCTTATATTCTTCGAGAATTTCCTCGCTGTGGATGAATGCTTGGGCCGCGGTCATGAAAGATGCATAACTGTTTGGCAATTTCTATTGGCAGCTAGTCCACATAGGAGACCCTGGGAGTAAGACGGCAGTTGCCAAAATAGTTGATGTTTTGTCTGACACTTCTTCCGTGTTCGCGCGCTGTTCGTTGAATCTCTTCATGAAGTCCTTCAAAGACTCCTTCGGGCCTTGCCGTAAGCAAGCTAATTTTTGCTTAGGCTCCTTCCTTGGCCCAAATACGTGAAGTGGGATGAAAAGACGGTGGCGAGTTACGCCCACGAGTCGATAGAGTTAGTAGGGAGCGATTCGAACCACGAGTGCGCCTTGTCGCCCAACGTCAAGGGGAACATTTTACACCGATCCTCTTCTGAGCACCTTTGTGCCAGCATCCACCCAATATATTTATTGAGGTGCGATATAGGGCTGGATTCGCCGGCGTATTGGGGGATTTAAGGGATTCGTATCTTCTTCATATTGGCCGTCATGATCACCCGATGGGTGAACAGAGATCTTTCGGATTCCGGGTCAGGAACGCTGTGAAACCTGGTATCATTTCTTCTTTCCATTTAATCGAGTCGTCTCCTTAGCATGCTTATTTCTTCATCGTGCTACCGCTTGAGTCGGGCGATGGGATCGTCTCCCGTGCTTTCCCCGACCTGCTCGTGATGAGTCCTCGCGGGATCTGGCCCCAATCGATCTTTCACACTCACGTGTCCAACCATACATACAGGGGAGTGGCTGGCGACCGAGTTAGCACGAGACGCCATCTTCTTCCGTTCGCGTCCCTCATCTACCACTCTCTGGGCCTTCCTTGGCTCCTTAGGCATGTCTCTTTGGCCCATCCGTTCACTACCGACCTCCTAGGTGGAGTCCGTTCGTGCCGCCGCTCGCTCGTTTATTCTGTTGAATTTTCTTCGGGGCTGAAGCTGAGCCTCCGGCTAGCAGTCTTTTGTTCCGCGGCTTGCTTTCCTTTTATCTACTTCAGAAGATCGAAGTATTTTTTCTAAAAATCGGCCTGCGAGTCATCTTTCTCTGGGTTCGGGACTTCCTTTTCCATGGTTCGAGGGGGATTAGGATCCTCCTATCAGCGTCGGCTGGTGGTCGCGTCCGTCCTGACAGGGGTGGCTTCGTCTTGCTCGTCCATTCTTGAACGCGTTATTGGGCCGAGACGGATTGAAAGCACTAGTCGACTTGAGGGTTCTGGTCGTTCGAAAGCTTTGGGCAAAGCAGGCGGCTGTGTGTCGTTTCCCACAGACGGTGCCAAATATAGCTCATCGGCTTTTAATCTCCTCCTAATCGCGTAGTAATGTGAGCTTAATGAGATGAAGAAGGACTAATATGCGTTGAGCAAACCTAAAAGGAGAGGATTGCCCCTTAGGCCTTTTTATGCCTGTTTTGTAAGGGGTGAAGGTTGGTTCATTACTATGGAAAATTTCCATATTTATACTGGATGATCTGACGTCACCCGTATCGGAGTGAATCGGCAGATTATCATGTACAGTGCGAGCATTAAAGGCGATATAGCTTCACATGACTATTCTAGGATTCGAACTAGGATTTTTGCCTAGTGGAATATCTCGTAGGATATTTGCATATCTGAGGCAACTAGACTAGTGCTCCGTAGGCGGCCATTCTTGCGAGTGGAGGGCGGACCTTTGATCGGGCAACTCCTGGGCTTATTGGGTCATCAGGCCCAATACACAATAAAAGACAATGTCTATCTTTGGAGATCCTACCACACCCATACGTGCCCTATTAAGATTTGGATAGGATAGGTACTTGAAATGTCCATTTCATTACCATCCCTAACTATTATCATTTAATAAATAAAATTATTAAATGTATATAATAATTATAAATTATTGTATAATTAAAATTAAATTATTAAAAATAATATAATAAATATAAAATAAATAATTAACGATAAATAAATTATGAAAATGAATTAATATTAAACTAAGATTTATTTTTTCATGAGATTCCTCATTTAGAAATTTATAATTAACTAAATTTATTAAACTTAAAATTCTAAGGATAAATAGATTAAATATATTATATAATTTCTTATCTTCTAACAATATTTTATTTAGGGTTAATTGCAAAAAAACCCCAACCTTTTATTTTATTGCAAATAAATCCCAACCTTTAAGAAATTACAAAAAAAAAACTTCGACCTTTAAGTTTCGTGCAAAACGCACCCAACGGGCAGGAGAGGGCTGCCCGACGCTGACGTGGCGTTGACCTTTGCCACGTCACTTTTAAGTTTGTTGCAAAAAAAATATCAACATTTGCTTAAATTGTAATTTAATCCCAACCTTTCAGATTTTGGCAAAAATGTCCATCAATTTTTTATTTTTTATTTTAAATTGCACCAATTATATTTTATATTTAAAATTTAAATTCTAAATAGTAAATTTATTTTAGTTTTTAAAATATTTTATGCATTATAAATTTTTTATAATTTATAAAATCAAAGTTTTCTTGAACATGTCTTAAATTTTTTTTAAAATTTTATATTATATTTAATATGACAAAAATATATATATATATATATATATATATATATATTTAGATTAAATTTTTTTATAATTTATGTAGACTTAATTTATAAACTCATAGTTTTATACGAACACATAATTGTATTAGTTAAGTTTTAATTTATACAAACCAAATTTTTATATAATCTCTCTGCTCATTTCAATCTTTACATATTTTTATTTTTAGCGTATTATTTCAATCTTTACGTTTTTCTTTTTGACATATGGTCCACCTAAAATAATTAATATATTATATTTATTCGTATAAAACTATATGTTTATAAATTAAGTCTACATAAATTATAAAATTTTTTAATCTAAATATATATATATACACACACACATATATTGTCATATTAAATACAACATAAAATTATAAAAAAATCTTAAGACATGTTCAAGAATACTTTGATTTTATAAATTATAAAAAATTTATAATGTATAAAATATTTTAAAAACTAAAATAAATTTATTATTTTTATTTAATAATTTTTTAGAATTTAAATTTTAAGTACAAAATATAATTTGTGCAATTTAAAATAAAAAAAAATTGATGGACTTTTTTGCCAAAATCTCAAAGGTTGGGATTAAATTGCAATTTAAGTAAAGATTGAGGTTTTTTTTCAACAAACTTAAAAGTGAGGTGGCAAAGGTCAACGCTACGTCAGCGTCGGGCTGCCCTCTCCTGCCCGTTGGGTGCGTTTTGCACGAAACTTAAAGGTTGAGATTTTTTTTGCAATTTTTTAAAGGTTATGATTTATTTGCAATAAAATGAAAGGTTGAGGTTTTTTTTTTTTTGCAATTAACCCTTTTATTTATTAATATATTTTATTAAAGAATAATTTACAATAAAAAAAATTGTTATTAAATTTAAGAATCTATTTCTCCAATCATATATTATTAGTAATATGAATGTCAAATTAAAGATCATGAAAAGACAATTAATTTTATATAATTTTTATATAAATCCTATTTAAAAAAAAAATTTAAAACACTTAAAATTTTAGATAAAATTTTAAATAAGATAAAGAAAAATAAAATATTTTGATTGGTTATTTAAAATAAAGTAACTACATTATCTTCCTTCCTAAGCAAGTTTATTATTAAAAAATCCAAAACTCTCCTTTTAGTATATAATATATAATATAATACATGAGGTGTATTTAGTATTCACTCCTCCGTCCCATTAACAGGAACCTTATGCGTCTTTTTCTTGCTCTCTACTTTTTGAGTGTTTATAATTAAAAAGTTTATAATTAAAATGACAAACTTGTCTTAATTGGAACATATTTGATAATAAGTGTATATTTATCTATAATACATGAGGTGTATTTAGTATTCACCCCGTCCCATGAACATGAACATTATGTTAAGGTCTTTGAACCCTATAATTTGGGATTTCTTCGAATAGGCCCGTATAATATTTACTCCAAAATGTTTTACTCAAACTCGCATTTTAATTTACTCGAAATTAATACTCTGAACTCCAAATTCAATTCCATTGCCACATTACTAAAACTAGCATTTGACCCGTGCGTTGACGGAAATAAGTTATCACAATGTTATTGAATTTTATTTAATAATTAGAATTCTATTTGAATTGAAATAAATTATGTGTATGTAACTATTAATTTTTTTATATTATTTAAATTCTACGTTATTATCTTTGGAATTTTTAATATCTCAAACTTATAAGTTGTGATATGGTGATTGAAGTACTTCATTCTTCCTACGAATATTGTTACATTTACTGTGTTGTGTGTGGCTCCATGGAGATATATTGATTACAAATGCTATTACATTACTGTGTTGTGTGTGGTTCCATGGAGATATATATATTGATTGTTTTGTGTATGCCTCATTTATCAAAAATAAAAAAATGTAACAATATTTGCGAGACGTCTTATTTAGTAAAATGTAACAATACTCCTTGGATAATATATTCCCTTCGTCCAACCTAATTTATATTAAAAAAATATATTCTCTTCATCCCATGAGTGTTGTCACATTTTATTAAACTAGTTTTTTTAGACGTGTGATGCACGTCGCACGCAAGTCATATTTTATAATTTTTTTACGATTCTTTTTGTTTTTTTTTCAAAAATTATTTTTCAATATAATAATAAATTAGTTAAGTAAATCATTTATTTATTAATTGCATAAAACTTTAATACAATATTTTTTTGTGTAACAATTAATGTTCATCTAATATATCATTAATTGATAAATTATTATTATTAGTATTATTATTATTTTATTGGTCAATGTTAGTATATAAGTAGTTAATTCACCAAGTACTCATACTTCCCCTTCCTCCAAGTCTCTTTATAAATTATTGTATGTATTTTTTCTGTTCTTTGTCATTAGTTTCTTAATTCAATACTACTTTAATCTTGAACATCGTTTAGTGATAATATTGAGTATCACTTTTGTATTTTCAACTATCACTTTTAATTTTTTTATATGATCACAATAATTTTTTTTTAATAAAAATTTTCACTTAACTATACTAATTAAATTTAAAACGAAAGTTTAGAGTATTTTTTATTTTATATTTGTGTCGATATGCTATGAAGTATTTTATTATTTATATTTCTTGTTCATGTGATATTATTGTAAATTATTTTGATAATAACTTAATGATTACTTTTAAAGTTTTATTTTTAATTTGTATAATCATAATAAAATATATCCATGATAAGTAGTTAAAAATGTTAGTGACTTTTTGTATTTAATGTTTTTTTAATACTTTAAATGATTAAATTACATTAATTGTGGAAATTAGTTTATACCTTTAAGAATGTTATTGATTTTGAAAATTATTTCACACTCTATAGTTTATACACTTAGAAGAATTAAAAGAATTATATAGAATTTTCGAGATGTATAAAAAAAATTATATTCTTTATTTTGTATTTTATAAACATAAAGATTTTAATATTTTTAATACAATTAAAGAATAATATGATTAATAAATAAGTTTTAATATTAATTATTTAATTTTAAGTTGTTTAATTAAATTTTTATAGATTATAAAATAAATAATTGTGAAAAGATTAAAAGGTGCATGCATTAAACTTAATTAAATGAATGAAGGAGTGGAAAGACTTATCGATACAAAATTAATTGATTAGAATATGAATATACACTATAATATATTAAAGTAGTTATTATGAGTATTATGAAATATAAATCTAATATTAATATAATGCAAATATTAAATATTTTAGGAGAATGTTAAAGATATTATAAAGAGGAATAAGTGGAGATAATAATTAAAAAAAATGTTTCTCAAAGCTAGTAACTTTAAGATTATGATATGATATATATAAAGTAATGTTCATATATATTGATATATTAATAATTTATCATTAGAAAAGTAAAAAAAAAAACTTAAAAGTTTATATTGTGATTCAAAAAAGAAAAACGAATGTATAAACCATTTTTTATTATTTTTATTAAATTCATCTTGTAGCCGGTAGAAATCTTACAAATAATAATAATAATAATAATAATATTAATAAAAAAATTATAATTACATAATGATGCAAAAAATTTCTATATCATAATAGAAGTGAAGAACTTCAAGTTAATCATACATAATTGAGGGATCAAATAGTATAGAATTTGAAATAAACAATACATTTGTTATTATGGTGGATCATACATCACTTCATAGTTAATTCCACTACTTTTTGGACTATGAGTTCATAAACAATCATCAATTTGAAATATTTTAGCATATCATAAAATATACTATCAATTATTTATTTGAGTTCTAAACAGAAATTATAACTTTTCAGTTGTATTCAAATATGCAAGACTGTTAATTATTGGCTGATGCTTGGTTAAAATTTACGCATGTAACTTTTAAGGTCATTCCTGAAAATGATACATTATACAATGATGATAATCGTTGTGCTTCATAGAGCGAGAAATTAGTTCATGTGAATTTTACACTTGAATGGAACCCAATAGAAAAGTATTAGACAACACAAAATCAAGTTGCCTTCAATTTTATCCGTTCTATTAATCTATCCAAAAAAAAAATTAAGTTGATACATACACAAATCTTTCACAGAATCAATTTTCTGTTCTAATTTTTTTAGAATATAGCCCTAGAAAACTCTAACCTCACAACTCGTAACCATCACTACTCTCAAAGTGACGTTGTCGTCTCCTTTTTCGATGTCACATCCGACTCTTCTTCTTTTACTCTCTCATCTAGCCAAGCATTCGAGAAGCAATTCCATTACCGTCGTGGATTCGTTCATGAACTCCGTCTCCAACACTTGCATTACCATTATAGGGCACTTCATTTTATAATGTTTCATATCATCTTTATATTAATTACTCATTAAATGATTTTGTGAATTCATTGTAACATATTAATATTAGTAATTAATTAAGGAACTCCAAAAGACTTTGGTGGCCTAAAGAATGCAAATAGTCTTGCATGCAAAATAAATAATTTATTTATTATTAATTAAAGTTAAAGATGTAATAAAGAAATTTAGGTAAGGTTAAAATGAGAAAAAATGTTAACCATGGTACAAGCCACTTTTAATATATTATGATTATTTTAATATATTATGATAATGCATCCTAAAAATATTGTTACATTTTTCTTTTTGATAAATAATACCCACACAAAACAATTAATATACCTCCATGAAACAACGCACAACACTAATACAATTATCCACTATACTATACATTAAAATATTATATTATATTTTTCAGTCTACTACACATTAAACACATAGATATATAAAATATATCGGAAAATACATTTTCTATAGTATATAAAGTTCATAAAAAATATATACTTCCCTTCGTCCCAAAAAATATATAGTATATAAAGTTCACAAAAAATTTTCTATTAAAAATGACATTAATTTATAATTTAATAATTAAAAAAATATATTCCCTTCGTCCCACCCAATTTGTATTAAAAAAATATATTCCATTCGTTCCATAAGTGTTGTCACATTTTACTAAATAATAATGCGTCCCAAAAATATTGTTACATTTATATTTTTGATAAATGAGACCCATACCGAAACAATCAATATATCTTCATGGGACCCCACACAATACTAATAAGTACCCACTATATATTAAAATATTGGCAAAGATTTGTGTGAGACCGTCTCACGTAAGCCTATATATATAGCATATGTATGAGGTTTTATATTGTGATGATATGTATATTTAGTTTAGTTTTTTTTATGTGTAATGAATTAAATAGTTTTTAATTGAATCGACGTTATACGTATCCTTATTCTTTTTTCATGTATAATAAATTTATGTAAATATAAAAAATCAACAATTTTAAATTTTTTATTTATATTTATATTTCATTACGTAAACATATGTTATAACAATTTCAAATAATGTCTTAATTACTTAACTCTATCTTCAAATACAATCCAAAATTTTCAATAATTAACTTAAATTAAAACAAATTTCAACATATTAATTAAAAAAAATATGCATACAAAAGTATTGTCTTTAATTTTAATTATTTTGCTGGACATAAAATTATGGTTAAAATGATAGTATAACAGTTAAATGTATTTATTTAAGGAAATAAGAATAAAATGAGTGGTGAGAAATTGAAGAGAAATTGAGAAAAAGTGAGAAATTGAAGATATTTTGACAAAATTTTGAGCGGGAAAAAATATGTTGACTTTAGGTGTTGTTATATATATATATATATATATATATATATATATATATATATATATATATATATATATATATATATATATATATATATATACCCAAATTATCCACTAAGTCGAAATGCCTATTACTGATCATTTCTCTTTATTATTAACTTTTAACTCCCGTTTTAATTCCAACCCGAAATATATACTCCAATTATCTATTTACTCAAAATAATTTTGATGCGAAATTTTTATTAAAAGTAATAAAATCTTGAATTTCGATTTTGATTCCAATGTGACATTACTCGAAATGTAAAACACTAGCACTTACTCGAAATTGAGTAACTCTTAAAATTTAATTTTGACTTTAATGTGACATTACTCGTGATATAAATTCATAACTCAAATTTGTTACTTGAATCTATTACGCAAATACATTATTTAAAAGTGAATCTCATAAATAGTAAATTGTTACTCGAAATAATAATAAAGCACAAATTGCAACTCCAATTTGTTTACACCCGCTATATTAAACATTTTGGATTCGTTTTAATTTGATATATGTTTGGCTTGTAATTTAAAATAGACCAATTCTTTTGTGAGACATTATATATGTAAGACAGTTTGTGAGACATGTTAAAGTATTTCTATTATATAGATAAAATATACTTAATAATTGTTAAAATATGTTTTCTAAATTATGATAAATGATGAATCAAAGTATAATTTTAGAATGTTATAATATGATTTATTATTGACATACTTTAAATACAAACGAACACATTTTACTTATATAATAAGCATACTTTAGTAATGGGTTAACCCGTCTCACAACCGTTTCATAAAATATCCGTCTTACAAGAGAGTTTCTCTTTAAAATAACTCAATTTATTGATTCAAAATAACATCAACTCTAAAATATATTTAACTTAGTATATAATGTACGTGTGCGACGGGAGTTTGTTATTTATTTATTATTTTTAAATTTATTTTTATAAATTGAAATTAATCATATCAATTAGGACCACTTGATCTCCTGAAAAAATTCCTAATGTTATAAAGAATTTGGAGTGAACAAACAAAATAGAAGGGAAATGAAAATTTCATTAACTTCATTCATCAAAACCCTCTCCTTTCTTACATAACTCTTCTCTTTATATAGAGAAGATAAAAGGGTATTATACATATTCTAATATTATTATAATGAGTAATGGCCATTAGATAAATATTTTACAACACTCCCCCTTGGACATTACGACATGATAATCTCATATGCATGCCTCGTTGAAAACCTCGCTAGAAAACCCTGTGGGAAAAACCAGTCGAGGAAAAAATACATATATTCTAATTTTGATGTGTTATATAAGTTTCCTCATTAAAAACCTTATACTAAGAAAACCCTATGGGAAAAACTTAGCAAAAGGGAAAAAGAATACAACTAATGGTCTTCAGGACCCAATCTTCATGATTGTTTAAAAGATGTCGCTCCTCCGAAGACAATAATTTAATCTGCCTCATTAAAAACCTTGTAACTAAGAAAACCTCGTGGGGAAAACTTAGTTAAGGAAAAAGAGTACAACATTAGTCTTCGAGACTCAATCTTCAGGATTGTTTAGAAGTAATCGTTCCACTTAAACACAATAATCTAATTTGTCTTATTAAAAATATTCAACTAAGAAAACCCAGTGGGAAAAACTTAGTTAAAAAAAATATAGCTTGATCTTCAGGATCCAATTTTCAGGATTGTTTAGAAGTGATCTTTCTTCTTTAACATAATAATCTAGCTTGCCTCATTAAAAACCTTTAACTAAGAAAACCACGTAGGAAAAACTTAGTTAAGGAAAAAAGAGTACAGCATCGGTTTTCAGGACCAAATCTTCAGGATCGTTTAAAAATTATTTCTCCCCCAAGATAATTAATTTGTCCGTCTCATAAAAAATCCTTCGTAAAAAAAATTTAGTTAAAAAAAATGAGTACAAATCTTATGATTTTGATGTGTTGCATAAGTTGCCTATTTAAAAACCTTAGACTAAGAAAACCCTGTGGGAAAAACTTAGTAAAGGGAAAAAGAGTACAACTATTAGTCTTCAGGACTTAATCTTCTGGATTGTTTAGAAATTATTGCTCCCCCTGAAAATAGGGATACATTGTAACATAATTGCTGATCTTTACGATCGAAAATTTGAAATTTGCTTGGAATCGTTACTCCCCCTGAAGACGACAATCTTCTGGGTCTATATTATATAATACTACTAGCATATACTAAAATATAATTTGGGAGTAAACAAAAATAACGATAAATAATTTGAATTTTGACATGAGCAAATATTGTGTAATATCTCACTACTCTTCTGGAGCATATAAAATAAATTTTTCATGTCTCTCCTAATATATTAATTGATCATCTATGCAACACGTAATTTATTGTCTTATAAAAGATTGAGAAATTGTATCTTTCATCATGCCTCATGGGCTATAAATTTATTATATCAACAATCTTATATTTACACTAGTTTAAAACTTCAGCATAATGGGGATCATTTAATTATTATTCAAATCGATATGCTAATATCACATTGATTTCTTATAAATAAACCAATATATTTTGTATCTACGAGATACTTGAGGATATGTCTAATTTCATGTAACTTTTCTTTGTCCGAGATTCATAAAATTTTGCTAGCAAGTTCATCATAAGTGCATATCAGGCCTGATATAATTATGAGAAAACATGTGCTTTAAAAGCACTGAATTGAGGGACTTCTAGCCCAAAATATCCTTATTATATACTTCAAATATATAGACATTAGTTTTTCACTTCAAGGGATAAAAACAACAATTGACATACAATTTGAATAGATATATCGAGAATTCATTTGAAAACAATTATTAAATAAATTAACTGGTATTTAAAATTTAAAATATTCTCAACTGCAGGTTGAGAAAACTCTTTATTTTATCCAAGTTCTCTCATTTCGAAAAAATCCGTCATCTTAGCATGTGTTAGCTTATAAATTTCTTATACATTCCAAACTTAAACTATTCATATACACACTATTTTCATTCTTCTTCGGGAAGAAATAACAAATTTTCATATTAACATTTTCAATTAGGTTTTGCAATGACCAATATTGCAATTATATATTGTGATATTTCATCCATATTGAGTTGATTTAATCCTTCGTGGATTTTCATGTAAATCATATAATGTGGTGTATTTACTACATATCTAAATATATTGAAACTGTCATATAAATTAAGTAGCGAAACGTAATGCATAATGAGAGAGTATTTATATATTGGGTCTCTGCAAGAACCCTTTGAGCTTTAACTAATCACCACTTTACCATTCATATGTCCTTCTGGGACAAATAATTATATTATTTCAGATATTTCAAATAAATATTTATCTAGTTAAGCTCGATCTCAATGCTTTATTCTGTCTTATAAAATATTTGTACTTCTGGCACTCTGATATCAAATATAAGTTCTGGATCCAGAATATTATTTACGACAGTAAAAGCAATCAAAGAGAAAAATGTGTTGTCGACAACTTTCTATTTCAATTCATATCTTTCTCAACTTTCTATTTCAATTCATATCTTTCTCCCAACTTTTATAATGATTTCTATATTTATATAACTAGATCCTCGTCATTTTCCAATACGTTTGGATCTAGCCGTTTCGCATACCCAATATTTTTGTTATTTTGATGCACGTGCGAAATTACTGGGTATTTGTCTTCTGGACAAATCTATTAAAAAGATTTTTCATCATCTAAACTAACTCTTCATATAATTGTGGAAGTGACTATTTATTTTTTAAAATTAATTTCCGCGGATATTTAATTTCAATTCATAAATCCTTTCACGCTTCTAGTATTGATAAATAATTATTTAAAGTTTGATGTCCCAGGGGAACTCCACTTCCGGTGGTGCTTTTATTATTTTAAATATAAGGGACTTTGTCACTTCTTCATGATAATTTGACAGTTTATTTGCTATTGCAAATTAATTATCAATTGAACTTCTGGTTCAATTTGTCATATTATAAAATAAAATTTCTCGGCATTCCTTTATCTTTTGGGCTATTATCTCCCCCTAATGCCGTAAAATAATCTTCATTTAATGTGCAGTTAGCGTACTTGAATATACAATGATCCCCTATTTGTGTTTTATGAATTTATATAATAGACGGATTGATCACTAAATGCCCATTAAGGTACGCTGTTATGGTGATATATTTACAAAATGTAAACTGCACACTTTAATATATAGTTGCAGATGGAAGATGTGAAGGCTTCTGGCCTTGACTAAGAGGGAGGAAGGTACTATAGCCGACACATAAGCTTACTTGCATTACTTAATAAATCAATAATTATTTAATGAAATTTATTCCAGTGATCCGCCAATAAAACTCATCCGTTGGGGATCACTTAATAAATCAATAATGGAGCCGTAAGATCATGACCAATTCCTCTCCCACTTAGTTATTTAACAAGAGAATTTTTGCATGCATACAATATAAAATTATGCAAATAAACATGCTATTATTTCAGTAATTAAAATATTAAATCAAATAGCACACAATTCCAAATATATATAACAATAATAGGCACCAACAAAACACGTTTGCACCAACAAGTATTATCATATTATTATCAATATGTCTCCATTATTATTCCACTTACATGTAGGGCATGCCTCCACTTAACATCAACTATTTGTTAATGTAGCATGATTCATCTCCCGACAATACACTTCAACCTCCATATTATTATCATGCTATCACTATCACCCTCTTGCCACTTTTGTCTCCACATTTTATTAAAAAAATATCAATTTGTCTTCACTTATTATTATAATATAGTAGGAAAATGATGGAGAAAGAAACAACATAACTGAACAAATCTGGAAAAACACAAAGTTTAAAGGAATGAAAAACTCTCCTAAAGCGGTGGACAAACACCGTATCACCCTTACGAGCCACGAGCGACCCTCGAAGACTTGTTCAAGCGGCAACCGGACAAGCAACTCCCACATGGGGGCCGCACCACGCCCACTACCAAGCTTGAACTCACAATAGTCTCTTCGAGTAACAGCTCACTCGTGCCTCCGGTTCAATAAGGAGCCCTGCAAAAATAAGTCGAACAAATCGACAACCCCATTTTCAAGAAATCAGTTCTGTAAACACAAAGAAGAAAATAAATAGTTTGAAAATGGAAAGATACTCCCTTATCACCAAGAACAGGACTGCTCTGACCGGACGGTGGCGGCAGCTGGCGGCGGACAGCGACTGACGGCTAGTCGGCGGCAGTCTACCCAGCGGCTGCACAGCGACGGCGCGTTTCTGACCAAGGGCGGCGCTTTTCTTCAGTAAGCGAACTGATCGCGAACGATGGTGTGCAGCGGGCTGACGGCGGCGGTCCAAATCTGACCACCGGAATCAACAGGCGTCAAGCAGCCTGACGGACGACCGATCTGAACGGCTTTGCAGCGGATGTCAGCGGAGGTGGACGAGCAGCTGGAGGTGGTCAGCGTCACGTACAGATCGCGACGCCTCTCTTCGTCTGGAATCGCCGACGTGTACAGATCCGGCGGGCAGCGAGCAGGTCGTCGGCGGGGGTGGCTTCTGCAGATCGCGAGACGGCGGCGCGTTGGCTGCAGCTCGCGACTGCTGTCTCCAATGGAAGAGGATACGTCAATGACCAAAGGTACCATTTATCGTTTCAATATCTACTGCTTGTCACTTTCGATCCGACCTGATGTGTTAATGTTATATATCTTAGAGAGAGAGAGTACAAACAACCACCTACATCATCAACTTAATTTGTTGTTCATGAGCAAACATGGATATGCATTTTCTTACTTCATGATCATAATAATAAATATCATCAACTAATTAATGATACAAAGGATGAAGAATGGATGAAGGTGAATGGGATGAAGGGTAGATGGAATGGAGAGGAAAGTGTGTGAAAAATGGTATGAATTGGGTGTGTGGATCTGATCCCTACTGATTTTACACTCCAAAATGGGTGTTTTTACCCCTTAGAACCTTCTAAAACACATTCTAATCATAAAAATGACTTTGGGCCGAGCTTGGGTTGAATTCGGGTCAAGTTCGGGTCGGTGCAGCGCAGTCTCACCGTTTCGCGCATAACTTCCACATCCGATCTCTAATTTGAGTAATTCTTGCGCTCACGCGATCCTCTTTTCATTGGATTTCTATTCATATAAAGATCTGACAAAACTTCCAATATTTGAAGGTGTAACAAGTCATGCAAAGTAGCACAACCTTGCTGAGTAGAAACAACTTGCGCGACGTCACCATTTTAATCATAACTTTCTCATTTGGGCTCGGATTGAAGTGTTTCTTATACCAAAACGATCCTCTTTTATGTGACTTTCCAACCATATATCACACTTCTAGTGCTACTATTCTTCTTGATCACAACTCACTTTTCTCTAATTCTTGTTATTTCTGTTTTGCTATTTCGATTAGTAGATATTACTCTTTAAATCTCAATCTTTAAAAGTAATAAACATAGTCTAAAGTATACTAGAATATAATGAAATTGATGTTTAACCGTCCCATGGGTTCGATATTGTAACTTGGTCATCTTCGAGACTACAATTGATATCTTATACTTGAGGATTAATTTGTGTGTTGAGAAAACCACTGTCAAGTTCTTGGCGCCGTTGCTGGGGACGGCGTAAACTATCTTTTTTGTAGTATTTCTAGTTTATTAGGGATATTTACCTTGTTTTGCTATTTTCTCTCTTATTCGTTTTAGGTGTATGCTCACAAGATCAAAGAAAGGTAATCTTGAACCATATAATCCTGAGATTGGAGCATCATCAAGAAAGAAGAAGAAGAAGAAAAGCAAGGCAAAGACAATTGATCCAACTGAAGCTCTGAATTTTGGAGTCAAGGTTGACGAGCAGATTTCGCAGACGATTGAAGCTACAACTGAAGTTAATTTGGAAGTAGAAACAGTCAACATGACAGCGAATCCGGATAATCTAGCCATCCGAGAGGTTTTCAAAAATAATGGGGCTGGAAATTATGAGCTTTTAGGAGCAAGGGGAACTAACACAGCTTTCGATCTTCATCCCTGTGCTACCTTATAAGCACTACCGAGATCGATTCTGATTAGCTCTATTCGGTTGTTATTATGCCTGTTCGCCGCCGCCGCCACGTTGAGGAGAAGAGTATGAGTCTAAGACAGCAGATGAGAGACATTCATTAGGTTTTAAAATGAAATCAGAAATGAGCTTGTACATAAAATTAATTTGAAAAAAAGCATTGCCGCAATTTTGATTCTCATCACCGATGTGCCAGCGTTAAGATTCAGGCCAGTCGTCGTCGCTGGGTTATCGCCTCTCGAATTACTGCCACTACTAAAATTTATTCTGATTAGCTCTATTTATTTATTGGCGTGCCTGTTCGCCGCCACCACGTTGAGGAGAAGAGCATGAGTTTGAGATAGCAATGGAGAGACAATTTCATTAGAGTTTGAAAATGAGATCGGAAATTAGTTTGTACATAAAATTATTGTAATTATAAATTGATCCTTTAGTAAGTGTCAAAGACACGAATTAAAAAAAATGTTATAAAGGAGTACAGAAAAATTAAACAAGTTGGACGTGCGTTTTTCAGCATTTTGCTTAATTTGACTCATTTTCCCTCGTTTCAACTCCGAATTAAGCTTCCTTTTTTCCCAAATCTTCCTTCTCGTGTCTAGAATTCATTTTTACCTGGAAATCATACATTTAAGCTCATTCTCACATATTTCCATAAAAACATAAAACACAACCAAATAGAACATAAATACGGATAAAATAATACGAAAACACATATAAAAAGACACTAAAATCTAGGTGAAAATATCACTCATCACCATCTCCTCAATCACCCACACAAAGGTATATATAAAAGGCTTATGTGGGTAATCATGGCTTGTAATGTGCTAAATTCACAAGAAATAGGCTTAAACCAACACCCAGAGGGTTCGACCTGTATGGTCGAACCTCATCAGCAAGAGCACTCTGTTTTGTCACAGGAACGGTTCGACCACGTCCGTAATGGTTCGACCAAACCATCAGGTCGAACCCAGGTCGAACTGGAGGATAGAAACTATACAGTGAGGAGGTTCGACCTAGGGGGCAATTGTTCGACCTCCAATGTTGATCGAACCCTAGTCGAACCTCAAGAGCAGAATGAGATCAGTCTTCCAGGAGAGAGGTTCGACCAATACAAACCTGGTTTGACCTCTCAAACAGGTTGAACCATGGTCGAACCTCGCCAAGACATTTCGATTGATGCACCTAATGTTCCTTTTGATGTCTATGCGACTCCAGTGGTACAGAATGAGCAAAGTACAGATATAATAGCTGAGAAAAAATGGGAAAGAGCAAAGCGATTGAGAGCCGAAAAGGAGAAAGCGGAGAAGGTTGATCGTAATGAATGGGGAATTCCCAAAACAAAGTTACCTCCACCGTTTCCCTACAAGCTAGTGAAGAAGGGATTGGAAGAGAAGTTCAAGAAGTTTTCAGAGATAATCAACAAAATAAGCTTGAGCATTCCTTTCTCAGAGGCAATCATGGAGATGCCATACTATTCCAGATTCCTTAAAGACATATTGATGAAGAAGCAGAGCTTAACCGGAGTTGAAACGGTGAACTTATCTGAGAATTGTAGCTTAATTATTCAAAGGAAGTTGCCGCCAAAGATGAAAGATCCGGGGAGCTTTACTATTCTATGTGAGATCGGGAAGGGGCCAGCACGGCGAGCTTTGTGCGATCTAGGGGCAAGCATCAATTTGATGCCGTTGTCCATTTTTCAGAGGCTTGGTTTGGGGGAGTTGACCCCTATAATAGTGGCTCTCCAATTGGCAGATAGATCAATGACGTTTCCTAAGGGTATTGTTGAAGACGTTCTTGTAAAAGTGGAGAAGCTAGTCTTTCCTGTGGATTTCCTTGTACTAGAGATGGATGATGACAAGGATAATGTTCCTTTAATCTTGGGAAGGCCATTCCTTGCTACTGCTGGAGCTATGATCGATGTTCGAAAGGGAGAACTTAGGTTGCGTATGGACAAAGAAGAAGTACTATTCAACTTGGACAAAGCAATAAAGATGCCAATGGAGTCTCAGTGTTATAGTATTGACGTGGTGGAGGAGATTGTGAATGAGGATATGTCTCTAATCTTGTCAAAGGATCCTCTTGAGACATGTTTGATGGAGTCTCTTACTTATCCCACTACGGAGCTTGACGGACTCTCTAACGAGGTATGTATTGAATTTCTTGAAAACTTACTTGCTTTGGGTGATGACAGGTTTGAATTGGAAAGAACTAAGGTAGAAAAAGTCAAATGGACCAGGAGGTACTTGCCTTTGGATAACGAAAGCGCTCCAATGGAAGAAAAGAAAGAGGAGTTGAAACCATTGCCGGAACACTTGAAGTACGCTTTTCTTGGCGATAATGAAAAATATCCGGTAATTATATCTTCTTCCCTTATTGATGATCAACTTGAGGAGTTATTAGATGTCTTACGGAAGTACAAGTCTGCAATAAGGTGGTCGTTAGATGATTTGAAAGGTATTAGTCCTTCTTATTGCATGCATCGGATTAGATTGTTGGATGAAGCCAAGGCGAGTGTTCAGAATCAGCGGAGGGTGAATCCTGCAATTCAAGAAGTGATAAGGAAGCAAATCCTTACGTGGTTGGATGCTGGACTTATATATCCTATTAGTGATAGTCCCCATGTGAGTCCATTGCATGTAGTTGCTAAAAAGGGGGGCATGACTGTAGTGAAAGCTGAGGATGGAGAAGCTATAGCCACGAGGATTCCTACGGGATGGCGTACATGTATGGATTACAGGAAATTAAATGAGAACACGTGTAAGGACCATTTTCCTCTTCCTTTTATTGATCAAATGCAAGATCGTCTTGCAGGGTATGCATTTTATTATTTCTTGGATGGATACTCGGGGTACAATCAAATCATGATTGCTCCCGAGGATCAAGAAAAGACCACTTTTACTTGCCCCTATGGGACTTTTGCTTTTAGAAAGATGCCGTTTGTATTGTGTAATGCGCCTGCTACTTTTCAGAGATGCATGATGGCGATTTTTGATGGTTTGATAGAGAAGATCATGGAGGTGTTCATGGACGATTTTTTGGTTTTTGGTTCCTCTTTTGATATTTGTTTGTCTAACCTTGCTATTGTTTTGAAGAGGTGTCAAGAAACTAATCTTGTCTTGAATTGGGAGAAGTGCCACTTCATGGTGAAGGATGGGATTGTTCTTGGGCATCATGTTTCCGCCAAGGAATTGCAGGTAGATCGGGCTAAAGTGGTGGCAATTGAGAAGCTTTCACCACCGACCAATGAAAGAGGAGTGCGGTCTTTCCTTGGGCACGCCGGATTTTATAGAAGATTTATTAAAGACTTCTCGAAATACTCTAAGCCCTTATCTCATTTACTTGAAAAGGATATTCCTTTTGTGTTTAATGATGAGTGTCTAACAGCTTTTCAAGTTTTGAAGGAGGCGCTAATTACTGCCCCTATCTTGATCACACCGGACTGGACTCAACCGTTTGTACTTATGTGTGATGCAAATGATGTAGCATTGGGTGTAGTGCTTGGGCAGCTGAGGGAGAAGAAGTTCTGCGCCATTTACTACGCGAGTAAGACTTTCGATGCGGAACAGAAGAATTGCACGGTGACTGAAAAGGAGTTTTTGGCTGTTGTGTTTGTATTCGATAAGTTCCGTCAGTATTTGGTTGGCATGAAGACGATTGTGTACACGAATCATTCAGCGATTCGATACTTGATGGAAAAGAAGGAGACGAAACCTAGAATTATAAGGTGGATTCTCCTACTTCAAGAGTTTGACATGGAGATTCGGGATAAGAAAGGTACAAAAAATGTGTTGGCAGATCACTTGTCAAGGTTGGAGACTAGGGGAGCATTGTTATAATTCTTTTGAGTATATTGAAGAGATGTTCCCTGATGAGAAGATCATGGCTGTGGTTGTTGAAGGGACTGAGCGAGCATGTGTGGTTGCAGCGCAAGGTATGGATCCATGGTACACGGATTATGTTAATTACATTGTCGTTAGAGAAATTCCTAGAGATCTCAATAGATATCAACTTGCTAAATTCAAGAGGGATGTTGAGACATTTATATGGTATGATCCGTTTGTTTACAAGATATGTACGGATTCTATTGTCCGAAGATGTGTACCCGAGATGGAAATGGAGAGTGTGCTTGAGTTTTTCCATGCAAAACCAAACGGGGGACATTTCGGAGCGTAAAAGACTGCAGCTAAGGTACTTCAATCCGCTCTCTATTGGCCTACATTGTTTAGAGATTGTGAGAACTATGTGGTGTCTTGCGATAGATGTCAGCGCATGGGGAATATAGGTAGGAGAGATGAGATGCCACTGCAGCCTAGCATTGTTGTGGAGATATTTGATGTATGGGGGATCGATTTTATGGGGCCTTTTCCCCCGTCGAATGGATTTCTCTATATTCTTCTTACTGTGGATTATGTTTCAAAGTGGGTGGAAGCGATTCCTACTCGCTTAAATGATTCGAAAATTATTTTATCTTTCTTGAAGAAACATATCTTTGCCCGTTAAGGAGTTCCTAGAGCACTAGTTAGTGATGGAGGTTCCCACTTCGTCAATAAATTTCTTGAGAAGGTGCTTAAGGATTATGGTGTTAAGCATAGGGTTACTACACCCTATCATCCTCAAGCGAATGGGCAAGCAGAGGTCTCTAACCGTCAAGTCAAACAGATTCTGGAGAAGGTAGTAGGAACTAATAGAAAGGATTGGGCTATGAAGCTCGATGATGTGTTGTGGGGGTTCCGAACCGCTTACAAGATGGTGTTAGATATATCACCGTATCAAATTGTCTATGGGAAGCCGTGCCACTTACCTGTAGAGATTCAACACAAAGCATTTTGGGCTTTGCGGACCTTGAACTTGACCCTCAAGGATGTGAAGGAGTTGAGGATAACTCACATGAATAAATTGGAGGAGTTTAGGAGTTGTGCTTACAAGAATTCAGAGATATATAAGGAAAGAATTAAGAGGTGGCATGATTCTAAGATTTCGTACAAGGAGTTCAAGCAAGGAGATGAGGTACTACTTTTTAACTCTCGTTTAAAGCTTTTTGCAGGCAAGTTGAAGTCGAAGTGGACGGGACCGTTCATGATTCATCGAGCCTTAGGAGGAGGGAGTTTTGTACTTATTGACAAAGATGGAGACATTATCACAGCGAATGGGCATCGGTTGAAGCATTATAAGTCGCCGGATGATGTTTGTGTCATTTTTTATAATACCTTGATCTGATTTGGTACCATCGTGACTCTCCGACGTTAAACAAGAGCGCTTGTTGAGGGCTTACTCTTCCATTTTATTGCTTTATTTATTTTGTGTGAGTAAGAAATTTTTATATTTGAAGTGCTTACTTATCGGCAATTACATCTCTTTGCAAACTTAGTTTCGACTTTAGTTTCTACTAAGTTTGGGGGGTGTGATGTACTTACCTCAATAAGCACCGATAGTATAATCTTTTCTTTGTATTATTTGTTAGGGGAGTTGGTTTTTGCGGCCATATTGAAATTTTAATCGATTTTGTTGTGATGATTTTTTACAACTTGCCTATTGTTCAGTGGTTTTTGGTTGTGTTTTCTGTTACGGAGTTACTCATGAATGATGTTTTGTGGAACAATTTCTGAAGTTGTGCTCTAGATTGTACCTAATGAGTTGTGTTGAAGCTTGAAGTGTGTAGGGAATGAAGAACACTCAGTTTTGAAGCTCAGAAGGGTGGTTCGACCATGCCAGGAGGTCGAACCAAAGCAGAGAAAGTCGAACCAAAGGAGAAGATCATCCAGTGAGGTGGTTCGACCTCAAGCATGATGGTTTGATCTGTCGCCCAGGTCGAACCTAGGTCGAACCACGGACAAAAAACTTACAGTAGGGTGGTTTGACATAAGCCATATTGGTTCGACTTGTTCAGAAGGTCGAACTAGAGGTCGAACCAGTCAGTTCAAAGCACTCTGTTTTCCGGAAGATGGGTTCGACCAATTCAAGGATGGTTCGACCTGTTCAGCAAGTCGAACCCAGGTCGAATAGAGAAGAGTATTTGTCCAGAAGGTAGGTTCGACCCCGTCATCCATGGTTCGACCTATTCAAGAGGTCGAACCTGAGGTCGAACCAAGCCAGGTACGTGTTTTAAGTTCGATTTTTCGGAGGGTTCGACCACTTTTTCGAAACACCAAACCCCGAACCCTCTTCGAACCTTTACACCCTTACACAAATTCTTCAATTACACTTGATTGTACACCGATTACACAACATTACACTTTGAATTTACGAATTGGGCGCGGATTTAGGCGATTTTCGTCGCGAATTAGGTCTCCAGTCGCGACATTCTTGTGTGTGTGTGGTTTTGATCGGTTGTTCACCATGGGCAAGTCGAAAGGTATGTTTTTCCAACTCAATTACTCTGGGATTGAAGGTTTAGGTATGCAATTTGATGTGAATGAGAGGATTGATGTTGAGTTTGGGTGAATTTCATGGTGAATGTTGATATGGTGACTTAATTCATATGAATTCATGTTTGTTGGTTGAGAAGGTTTGATTATAGATTGAACTTGATGGTTTATGTGAATTGATCAACGATATTGTGCATCTATTAGGACAAGCATGCGTGTTTGGTTGAATTGTTATTCGAATTGGAGTAGTTCATGTTTTGAATTGTTGAAACTTTTATGAATTGCTTGAATTGTTAATGCATGCTTGCTGATTATGTTTTGATAAGTAAAGAAGGTGTGATTGAAGATGTGTTGAGCATATTGAATAAGCAAGAGGTGTTAAGATGATAGCTTTGGAGTGATTATTCATTGATGCTTGAAGTCTTGAGTAGAGTACATCATATGCTAGTCAAATACTTGTTTTCTTGCCTTGTTGGTTGTATTGAAGTACTTGTTTTCAGGAAAGGGACAAGGATCGAGTAAAGGTAAAGGCAAGGCAGAGGAGGAAAGATCAAAGAAGAGGCATGACAGGCCTTCGAATTTGGACAAAATGACAAAGAAACTGAGGCTACAAGATCGTTTACCCGAAAATTTCAAGATCCAGATGCAAGATTGGTATGAGATCAAAAAAAAGTGGGAAGAAGTCTCAGACAAGATAGCTCGCACTCGGTACCAAGATAATGAGGCGATAAGGATAATGAGAATAGGGGATGACATCTTTTGGATGTTCGATCAAGTAGGGATCCGGAGATTCATGGAGTTGAAGAGGCCGACATACTTCCATGTTACAGCAGAAGTAGTTTGCTCATTTGAGATGGAGAAGGACCCGCTTGGGTACCCGTATCAGTGTACGTTTCAGCTTGGCGGAGTGAGTAGGAGATGGACGTCTGAGGATTTCAATGAGTTGTTTGAGACGCCTTTAGAGATCCCTCGATTGGAAAATGCTGCATTCAATGCAAATCGGTTTTGGAGGGAGATCTCAGGGGAGATTAGAGATTATAAGATCAGACAGGCTCATGCTTCCGCAATAAAGAATCCAGTCTTGAGGTATATGGACCGTGTCCTGAGCAACACGTTATTTGCCCGCTCGGAGGGGAGTGTGGTGTCCAGAGGAGAGCTTTACGCCCTGTGGTGTATGCTAAACGGGGTGCAGTTCAATGTTGGAGCTTATTTCATTGTGCAGCTGCATCGATTCAAGACCATTGGATTTCAAAAGGTGAATATTGGAGGGTTATTGACGATCAGGGCTGAGCATTACAATTTGGATTTCACCGGCATCACACCAGTAGAAGGAGAGCCCGATTTGAAGATGTTCACATGCGTGAAGGGAGGATTTACCAATTTCAGAGATGGAGATTGGTTCTTCACGAGGGGTCTCAAGCCTTTTGAATTTATGTTCCCCTTCAACGTGAGCAACTTGACAACTATTCGGGTGGCAAGGTACCAAGTTGATGAATTCTCTCGGACATACCGCCTTATCCGTGGCAGTAAAGTCAGGTGGTGATTGGCGCAGATGTGTGCTGAGGGCAGGATTGCTGAGTTACAGCAGATCATTGATCAAGGAGAGTACCGTCCGCCTCAGCCACAGCAGCCTGAAGAGGAGGATCAGGTAGATGAGCAGCCGGAGATGGAGATTCCGGAGGAAGAGCAGCACGACGCGCCTCAGCATGCTCCAGTACCGCAGCAGCAGCGGGCGGTCCCAAATGATACACGGGAGCAGCTTCGCTTGATTCACGAGCAGCTGGTCGTGGCAGTAGCTGCACAGCTGGAGACGAACAAGCAACTCACACTCGCCAACGCCAACTACGCCGCGCTGAACGAGAAGTACTCTGCCTTGGATGAGCGTGTTGGTAGAGTGAGTAGTCGAGTGAATATGATGGATAGACACATTACCAGCCTGTGCCGAGCTGTGGAGGATAGGATGGATGAGGATGACGAAGATGATGATGAGGATGATGATGCTCCTAGAGAGTAGTTTCAGGTTTTCTTTTGGTTTATCCGATTCATCTCATCTCCCATTCTTCTTTTTATCTTTACAGGTTGGGGTGTGATTCATGTGTGAGTGGCATGTACTTGATATAATTGATCTTGTATGATTGTTGTGTATATGGGCTGTTGATTCTGTGCATTCATGTGTTCACGTGTTTATTTCCATTGAAAAGAGCATGTATATTCGATAAGTATGTGGAATTCATGAGGAATTGATCTTGATTATGTGCTATGAGGAGTATTAGGAATTGATTTACCTATGTGAGGATTTGAGCCTCTATCATGTTTAATCATGATAGTTTATTCTTGAGAGAATCATTCATATGAACGTATTCTAGAACTTGGCTTGGCGTCTTGTGTGAAACTTACAATTAATGAAATATTAGGACATGATCTTAGGCCATTTTTGATTAATTGAGTCACTTAGCCAAATTTTATCTTTCCTAATGATCCTATAAACCTTTGGTAGCCCTGTTTGAGCCTTTAAAAGATTTTTTTTGGCAAGCCAAACCAAAGAGCCTTATTTACCTTACTTGAGCTTTGTAAATACCCTATTCATTGGTAGAGAGAGTGAGGTGAATAAGTGTTGCAAGAAGAAAAGGAAGATAGAATGAGGTTGAATGAGGAAAGTACATGGTTAAATCTTGTTAGGGGTAGTGCCTGAAACTGGTACCCCGAATTGCTTATGCATGGGGCTTGAAGTTTTAAAAAGCAGCCGATTGATGTTCGAGAAGGGTAGTGCCTACAACTGGTACCCGAACGATCAAAAGAAGAATGATGTTGATGCAAGAAAGAGAAGGGAAATCGAAAATTGCAAGTGCAAGAGAAGAATTGGAGGAGAATATGAAGCCGAATGAGAAATCAAGAACCTCCAAGGTAACTCTCTACTAGTGTTTGAGTCACTTATCTAGATTCTCCTACCCTTTCCAAAGAGCCAACATTACAACCTAGAAACAAGTCCTTTGTGATCCTAGTAATAAGTTGATTGTGAGTTGATTTTTGAGACCTTTGCCAAGCTTATGGTTACGTGTGAATATGGATTGATATGAGTGTTTATACTAGCCTATAGTGCCTCACGCACTTGAGCGAAAGAGAGTAAATATTTATCTTGTGAGCTAGAGTACTTAGTACTCCGAATGGTGTGTGATTGGATTGGTTTTACAAGAGTGGCATATATGATGCAAATAATACTTGTTTAATTTAATGAAGTGGCATGTGTAATATGTGTTGTACTTGAACTTGTTGAATTATACACGACTCCTGTGGTTTGAATTGGTTGCCTCGGGACGAGCAGTATGTAAGTTTGGGGGTTTGATGAGTGTGTAAATTCACAAGTTTAGTATCATGTTTTGTGCTAGTTTTAGAGAGTTTGAAGGTGGAAATAGGTGGAAAACCTATACATATTGTGAATTAGCATGAATCAGGTGTTAGTGGAGCTCTTTGAGTGGTTTGAATAGCAAAATCAAAGTGAAAGTGCCAAGAATCGAAGAGACAGAGACGAAGCCATGCGAACCGCCTAAGAAATAGGAGGGTTCGACCTGTTTGGAGAAGGGTTCGACCTCTCCAGCAGGTCGAACCAGCATTGCGGAGCTTACAGAAGAGGGTTCGACCACGACTCAAGGGGTTCGACCTGTCCATCAGGTCGAACCAAGGTCGAACCAGTTCGCGGAAAAGAGGATTCGACCACGACGTTTGGGTTTGACCTGCCAGTCGGTCGAACCAAGTGCAGAAATTGTCCAGTAGCATGGTTCGTCCTGTGGTTCGACCTGCAGCCTGTGGTTCGACCTGTGTGCTGAAGTCGAACCGTCGCGCGGAAACTTACCTTATCCGGATTTTCGAGGCCGAAACGCATGAGATCACTTGAAAAGCCCATTCCAAGCCCTAGAGACGTGATTACAAGTATAAAAGGAGGCTCATGCAGAGAAAAAAAGAGCTTTTAATCATCAATCATAGAGGAGACAAGAGTAGAGGTGGTGATCCATCCGGAGGGCTGTGACAGAAGTTCGTCGGAGGTTCAAGTAAGAATGGTCAATCTAACCATGATTGCTCCTAGATCAATCATGGGCTAGAACCGCCTTGGTAGTTCTAGGGTTATGAAAGTTTCATGATGTAAATCGTATTTCGTGTGTAAAACTCCATACAACACTACCTGTGGTTTGTTTTATATAAGATTGCATATTTAATCCATACTCATAGTTGTTTTGTGCATCAATGATCGTTGTGTAGAGTCTGAATACATAACATGGTTATTGGTTGAGTGCGTTCACTACTGAGCAGGGTTTATTGTTATAATTCTAAGTGAAGGGATTCCGAAGTCTTATTAGAACCGTCTTATATGAATATTTATTAATTGAATTGAATTCGAGTTGATAAATAGGATGAAGAGTATAACTTTATAGTACCTAAAAAGGGAGATCAAATCAGGTTAGGTTCTAGACGTGGAAGATAATTGATTATGATAGTACCTAGAAAGGGGGGTAAAGTATACATCTTGCTCCGAGGATACTCACACCTGTCAAGCGCATATTTACTTGTGTCTATAGAGTAAACTTGCATGGTCTAGTGTTGCGTCCACAAACCACAGGGCAAAGTCGGACACCATCACATGAAAATACGAATTGCTAGTGAAACTGGATGACCCGACGAACTACCTACTATTCTTCTTGATCACAACTCACTTTTCTCTAATTCTTGTTATTTCTGTTTTGCTATTTCGATTAGTAGATATTACTCTTTAAATCTCAATCTTTAAAAGTAATAAACATAGTCTAAAGTATACTAGAATATAATGAAATTGATGTTTAACCGTCCCATGGGTTCGATATTGTAACTTGGTCATCTTCGAGACTACAATTGATATCCTTATACTTGAGGATTAATTTGTGTGTTGAGAAAACCCCTGTCACAGCTTCCTTTGGATAATCGAACTGCAATTTTCAGACAAATTCACCATTTCAACTCCATTCAAGCTCCTCTTCTTCAACAGTATATCTTTAAGGAATCGGACATAGTATGGCATCTCCATTATTGCTTCCGAGAAAGGAATGTTCAAGCTTATCTTATTCATGATCTCTGAGAACCTCTTGAACTTCTCCTCCAATCCCTTTTTCACGAGCTTAAAAGAAAACGGCAGAGGTATCTTTATTTTGGGAATGCTCCATTCATCACGTTCAACCTTCTCCGCTTTTTCCTTTTCGGCCCTCAATCGTTTAGCTCTCTCCCACTTTTTCTCTGCTATAACCTCCGTACTTTGCTCATTCTGAACTACTGGAGTAGCATCCACATCATAAGGAACATTCGGTGCAACAACAGACACGTTTTGGCTAGGTTCGACCTAGGTTCGACCTGTTTGAGAGGTCGAACCAGGTACGTAATGGTCGAACCGATCTCCTGGAAGACTGCTCTCTTTCTGCTCTTGAGGTTCGACTAGGGTTCGACCAGTGTTAGAGGTCGAACCACTGCCCCCTAGGTCGAACCACCTCACTATAAAGTTTCTATCCTCCGATTCGACCTGGGTTCGACCTGTTGGGTAGGTCGAACCATTACGGTCGTGGTCAAACCGTTCCTGCAACAAAACAGAGTGCTCTGAATGATGAGGTTCGACCATGGTTCGACCTGAATGCCAGGTCAAACCCTCTGGGTGTTGGTCGAACTGATGATTTTTAAAAACAGTGTGCTCTGAATGATGTGGTTCGACCATGGTTTGACCTGTATGCCAGGTCGAACCCTCTGAGTGTTGGTCAAACCGAGGCTTAGTCATGTCCAAATTTGATCCCGGCCTCATCAGTCCCTCGTACTGCGTTCCCGACCTTAGTGTGATGGCATTACACTACTTTGGATTCTTAATACTCTGAGACGGAAACTTCCCTTTGCATACAGATTGAGTCAATGTGTTCACATTCTCAGCAATTGTACCCATCAACATCGTAAGATCTTTAACTTGAGTGGACAAATCCTTATGATGATCATCAATCTTCTTCTCATGTTTGGCCTCAAGGCGGTTCACTCTTTCATCATTCCTCGCCATGTACCTGTTCACAGTATCCTCAAAACCCGGCTTCCCTTCTTCCACCTTTGCTCCCGGATCAACACCTATCGGAGGTTGCACCGCGTTGTTTGTCTTGCTCCATGAAAATTCAGACCTCCTTGGTTGTTGTTGATAACCACCAGAGGGAACACGATTGTTGTAGTTCCCTTGGTAGTTCCGGTTTCCTTGGTTTGGGTACCTAGTTCCTTGAATACTTTGACCCAAGTCATAGTTTGCCTCCTCCAATTCCTCTTGGATTGTTCCATCACTCATCAATTCCTGCTGCATGATTGGCACGCGTTGAGATATCTCGCTGATTTGCTTCTGTTGAGACTCTAGTAGCTTGTTGATAGACGACAAGCTAGAGACGATCTCATCTTCTCTACTTGTTTTCACCATTGTATGTTCAACTGTAGCTACTTTCCCAAGAACAGAAGTACCTCTAACTCTATCAGTTGGCCAATCTATCGAATTCATCGAAATATCTTCAAACAACTTCTCGGCCTCTACGGATGACTTAGTAAACAATGCTCCATTAGATGAAGCATCCAATAACACTCGTGAATCAAAGTTCGATCCATTTTAGAATATACTGATATATTGAGCTTTAGATAGCCCATGTTGAGGACACTTCCGAAGCATGTCCTTGAATCTGTCCCAAGCTTCATGAAACTTCTCTCCTCCACTGATAGCAAATTGGTTAATCTCTTGTTTCATCTTAAACACCTTTGACGGTGGCATGTACCTCTCCAAGAACCTTAACTTCAATTGCTTCCAAGTGGTGCACTCAGCTGCGTTTATGGTTTCATACCAATCTCTCACCTTTTCAGTAAGCGAGAACTTAAACAAGAGGATCTTTCGTGCATCTTCATGTTCCCCTGCATCTTTTTGAGTACTTGCATAGCCCAAGAACTTGTTTAGATGCTGCTGCGGTTCCTCGAAAGTCCCTCCTGAAAAGGAGTTTCTTTCTATCTTGCTAATAAGAGCGGGGTAAAGATCGAAGTCCGCATTAGCCCCTCTCTCTCTTAGAAGCCCAGAATGTCCAGCCCCGTTATTCTTAAAGACTTCACAGATAGCCAGATTGTCTGGATTAGCCATCTCGTTGGCCATGTCGACTTCTTCTGCTGCTGCGTTTGGATCAACCACAGTTTCAGTCGCTTCCGAGTTTAGTACGTCAACTGCAACTCCAAGATTAAGAGCTTCAGTTGGATCTACAACCTTGTTCTTCTTCTTCTTCTTCTTCTTCTTCTTCTTTCTTGACGACGCTCCGATCTCAGGATTATACGATTTTAATTCACCTGCTTTTGATCTAGTGAGCATACACCTGAAAAGATTAGGAATTAGAAAACAAAACAAGAAGTAAATTAGTCCTAATAAAACTAGAAATAATTAAAAGATATTTTACGCCATCCCCGGCAACGGTGCCAGAAACTTGATAGGGGTTTTCTCAACACACAAATTAATCCTCAAGTATACGGATATCAATTGTAGTCTCAAAGATGACCAAGTTATATTATCGAACCCACGGGATGGCTTAACATCAATTTAATTATATTCTAGTATATTTTAGACTATGTTTGGTAATTATAATGGTTTTGATTTGAATAGTAACAATTAATAATTGAAATAGCAAATAGAAATAACAAGAATAAGAGAGAGGTGAGTTGTGATTAAGAAAGATAGTAGGTAGTTCGTCGGGTCATCCAGTTTTACTTATTTATTCATACTTTCGTGTGATGGTGTCCTACTCTGCCCTGTGGTTTGTGGATGCATCACTAAGCCATGCAAATCGACTCTATAGACACAAGTAGATATGTGTTTGACACGTGCGAATATCCTAGGAGCAAGATGTATACTTTACCCCCTTTCTAGGTACTATCAGAATCAATTATTTCCCGTGCACTTAGTACTCTAACCCGATTTGATCTCCCTTTATAGGTACTATAAAGTTATACCCTTCATCCTACTTATCAACCCGAATAAGATTCAATTAACAAGTATTTATATAAAATAGTTCTAATAAGACTTCGGAATTCCTTCACTTAGACTTATAACTTTAAACCCTGCTCAACAGTGAACGCACTCAACCAATAACCATGTTATGTATTCAGACTCTACACAACGATCATTGATGCACAAAATGACTATGAGTATGGATTAAATATGTGCAATCTTATATAAAACAAACCACAGGTAGTGTTGTACGGAGTTTTACACACGAAATACAAATTACATCATGAAACCTTCATAACCCTAGAACTACCAAAGCGGCTCTAGCCCATGATTGATCTAGGAACAATCATGGTTAGATGGACCAATCTTACTTGAACCTCCAGCGAAGCCTCTGTCACAGCCCCCCGGATGGATCACCAATCTCTTCTCTTGTCTCCTCTTATGATTCACGATCAAAAGCTCTCTCTACGATCTGCATGAGCCTTCTTTTATACTTGTAATCACGTCTCTAGGGCTTGGAATGGGCTTTTCAAGTGATCTCACGCGTTTAGGCCTCGAAAATCCAGATACGGTAAGTTTCCGCATCTTGGTTCGACCTCAGCAAACAGGTCAAACCACAGGCTGCAGGTCGAACCATAGGTCGAACCCTGCCACTGGACACATTCTGCACTTGGTTCGACCAACTGGACAGGTCGAACCACTCCTCCTTGGTCGAACCACAGGTCAAACCGCACCACTAGATAATTTCTGCTCCCGATTCGACCCTGGTTCGACCTGATTAATAGGTCGAACCCCAATGTCGTGGTCGAATCACACTTCTCGCGAACTGGTTCGACCATGGTTCGACCTGAACAGGTCGAACCCACCTTCTGTAACTTTGCAATGCTGGTTCGACCTTCAGGAGAGGTCGAACCCTCCTCCAACCAGGTCGAACCCTACTCTTTCCTTGGCGGTTCGCATGGCTCCGACTTCGTTTTTTAATTCTTGGCACTTCCACTCCGATTTTGCTATAAAAACTACTAAAATAGCTCCACTAACACCTGATTCATGCTCATTCACAATATATATAGGTTTTCCACCTATTTCAACCTTCAAACTCTCCAAAACTAGCATAAATACCGGTGCTAAACTCGTGAATTTACACACTCATCAAAATCCTTCGTCCCGTCCTAATAGTTATATTTACTTTTTGCACGGGATTAAGGAATATAATATTTTAACGTGTATTGAAGTGAGAAAAATAATGTATAATAGCTGTTTAGTGTGAAAATCTGCATGTTTTAAAGTCTGATTTAGCACCGTTTTGTGGAATTTATATCTGTATTTGAGCATCTTTTGGTTGAATTGCATATATGTGTGTTACAGATGCTTGTGAGGTGTTATTTCATGTTTTAGGTGAAAAATAGGGATGAAAAGACCAAAATCGAAAGCCAAGGTCGAAACCGGGCAGAAGAAGGATTTGGTACAGCATGGCACGACTCGTGCCAGTCACTTCAGCATTCATGTCGGTCATAGAGTCACTAATGTCGTCGCCAACTTGTGCCGGCCACATACAGCACGAGAGGCCACCACCGCCCAGCACATCCCGAAAGAGCACGACTCGTGCCCCTATTTGTACGACTCTTGCCACTCTCAAATGGGTGAATTTTCATAAGTTTTTTATATATTTGGAAAACCAAGGAAGAGAGGATCGCATGAGCGCAAAAATCACCTCAGTCGGAGTTTGGATGAAGAAGTTATGAACAAAACCGTGAGGTCGCGCAGGCTGCCGATGGGTGGCACGACCCGTGCCATGTCTGGCACAACTCATGCCGAGTGCCCAGCCAGCACCCATTCCACCCAGCTGCCGGAGAATTCCGCATGTCCGTGGTCGGCACGACTCGTGTCGATGCCCAACGAGGCCCAATCGTTATTTTCTTAACTCATTCGTATTTTGACATGAAAAAGCCCATTTTTTAGTTAGAATTCACTTCTCCTAATTAACATGAAACTCCACCAAAAATTACACAAATACGGATAAAAAAATTCAAAAATCCACACATAAAGACACTAAAGTTTATGTGAAAATGAAGACGATCAGTGCCTCAAAGATATCTTGCCAGTGAGCATTACTCTTGTTAGCAGATTTACTGAAGTGGAACCTATGTGCAAGCAGTGTGGAAGGGATTTGGAAACAATTGAACATGCTCTTCGGGACTGTCCATGGGCTAAAGAGTTTTGGGCTACATCGACAATGAATAAGATAATAGATGTTAACACATCGCTTCTCTCCATTAAAGATTGGATCATATCTCTAAAGAGCAGCAATTTATTGGAACTTCAGCGTGAGTTTGTCACTTTACTTTGGACTGTTTGGTTTGTTAGAAATCAACTCTATTTTCAGGAAAAGTTGTGGAGTCAAGGGAAGGCCATGATAATGGCTCGGAATCACTTACATGACTTTTTAGGGCTAAATCACTGGCGGCAAATACAGTTGTCACTCAACCTAATATTCATGGATGGAAGCCACCTGAGATGGGGTTTATTAAGTTAAACACTGATGCTGCTTTTATTGGAGAAATTGATAAAGGTCTAGGAGGTAATTTCTATAAGGGCTTAAAACCAAAGAGGTCCCATACCTTTTTACTTTTTTGGAAATAGTCCCAAAATACTTAATTTCTCTGAATTAGTCCCACAACTTTCAAAATCTCACCAAAATGGTCCTTTATACACAAAATTGTCCAAATAGGCTAATGTCAAACCAAGTTTTAACAACACTTTTTCAGCAACACCCCTTTTACAACACAACTCATGTACCTTATATTATACCCATTTTATACTCAAATTTCATCATACTCATATGCTTCAAAATGATATCAGAGTCTAGGTTTATTTATTTATGAATGGAAAAAATTATTATAAACTCATATCACTTAACGAGAGGAGAGTTTCAAAGAAATATGGATTCGAATGAAAGTTCGACATCCGAGAGTGACAGGACTATTAGCCCTGTTCAAAGTTGGAGCAACAGGGACTTCTGGCTTGTTAAATATGACGAGATGAGCAGTTCTATACAATAATATTATTGTGTGTTGTATAGATAATTTGCAGAGAAGGAATACGAGGAAGCCGACCGATGGTTGGGCGGTGTAATCCTGAGGAAGGAGATAGCGAATATTCGCGCCAACCACACCAAGGAAGAACATCTGGAAGAACTACGCCAGATGGAGATAAGATATTCCAAAGAAATAGAAAGCACTATGCCAAAACTGTGGAATAACAACGCTGGAATAACGACGGAGAATAAAAAATCCGTTGTTATAAGAGCAAAAAAAGGGTGAAAACAAGTTTCTGTTGTTATTGCATAAAAAAGCGCGCATCAACAATGGGTATTTCCTTCCGTTGTTATAAGCCCGTTGTTAATGTACTTTTTATTTTATTTTTAATTAAATTTAATTAAATATTTTTGAAGGTATAAATGTTGGACTTAGAAATATTTTCTTTCTTTCTAAGCCCTAATTTGAGATTCGCGACTGAACTTTCTTTCTTCCTAAGCCCTAGCTGAGATTTGCGACTGAACTCCCTTCCTATGAAGACCGCCGATGAGGTACCTCCATCCCTAGTCGGAGACGACCAACATCGACACCCTGATTCTTCGATGGCTTAAAAACACAACCCTAGCAGAGAGCAACCCCTTTCTTCCAGAAATGGCCGACGAGGTATTTCTTCCTTCCCTTGCCAGAGAAGAGCGATGGTGCAGAAGAGACGATTGATGGCCATGACACGATGCTTTGCTAGGGCTTCCAAAATCAAACGACGGCACTCTGCTCGATGAAGTAACATCAGCGTCTCAACCCTCAGCTCGCGCTCATCTTTCTTAGCGATGGCATCTCCCGAGCTCCTCTGTGCTTGTCGATGACTCGATGGTATGTCTCTATTTGTTTGATTTCTTTTTCTTTTCCTTTTTTGTTATGGATTTATGGTTGAAAAGATTAAAGTAATTTATGTTGTAAAATTGGAATTAAATACCATTGTCCACCAAGAATTAGACCGTTTAGGAAACTGGGTAAAGTTTTATGGGCTCAATAATTTTAATGGGCAGAAAACTGAGTTTACATTCTGGTTCATTTCTTTTCTTGTATCGCCACCAGAAATTATGTATTAGTATCGAACTCTCGCCCTCAAACCATCCTTACTCTTGTGCTAAGTATGTTATTCACATTCACATTCACATATAAAATAATTTCCAATTTTTGAAAATATGAATTCATGATTCTTTCAATCTAATTGTATATTGTTAAATCATGATTCCTTTTTCTGATGCACCTTTTTTATTTGTTGTTTGTGATATACTCCTATTCTGTACAATGAAGAAGTACATATAATACATGTTCATGTAATAGTTAAGTTCCTTTTGAAAATTTTAGAGATTTGGGTGTATTCAATTTTTCTTTATTGATTTCATATTATAACTTAGGCTAATGGTTTTTGTTTTTTCCCACATATTTAAACTCTATTACTTGAGCTTTAGATGCATTTCTTAATATTATTTACTTTTCATTTCTGGACACTAAATATTGCTAAATTTTTTTATGTTTGCATTTACATCTTGCTCTCTTGACTTTCTACATTTTATAGCTAGATGAGCATTCCCATATCAGATTTATAGAAACATAGTTTAAGCGTATTAATCTTATAGGTATCATCCTTAAAGAATGTCGATATATTAATTAATGCTATCAACTTCTACCTTATTAGGAAAGTTACTCTTCTCTAAAAATTGGTATAGCTGAATGTCTTACATTAGGTGTGTTTTATTTGACTCTATTAATGAATTAGTTTCATTTATGTAAACATGGACAATGAGAGAGAGAGAGAGAGAGAGAGAGAGCTATGTATTTAGATCTTCCTAACTATGATTCGACACTTGGGATCAGTGATCCATTCTATTGCACTATACTTTATGAAAGATGCTTACTTGCAAAGTTTATATTTAATCCATCTGCAAATAAAAGAAAATGCACCCTCTTCTTATAATTCTTTCTCATTGCAAGTATTTTAATTGTTTTTTATAGGTTCTTGCTTTCTAAATACTCCATGTGTAAAATTTTCTCATTGACAAATTCAAGTAATGCACTCTATGTAATTGCTTATTCTCAAATTCTGATTTGTATCATACATTTTAATGGATTACCATTGGTTTCATTCCTAAATATTACTCCACATTTTACTGCAGGTATTATCCATATAGCTAAGCAGGTATGAGGGGGCCAAGTTTGTTCTGGAAGAGGTGGAGCAAAGACAAAACAGAGGCACAGAGCATATTTAGATTAATAAGAAGGTAAATGAAGTTTGGAACAAGTATAATGAGTTCATAGAATTGGTATATTCTTTGAAAAATGTAGAATTCATATACTTAGAGACCTAGCCTTTCTTGATAAATATTTCAGAATAGAGCTGAAATATCAGCAATAAGATATTTTGAGTATTGTCCTTGGTTTTCAGCTGATTTTTGATAATTTTGAATTATAGAGACTTAGATGTGTTCGACCTTTAGGAATGTGTTGTGCTTCCAGGTTTTGTTGCCCTTACTTTTTATAAATAAATTAGCCTTGAATTTCTATCAAGTTTATGCATCAAATCATTTATAACTTGCGTTTCTGCTCATTTTCTTACTTAAGTTCTTTATGTTAGCATTCCGTATATCCGATGCTATCTTTTACATTAATTATGCGCCTGTTGTTCCTTCACCTTTCAGGAGCACCAAGGATATCCATCAGGATCCATGGTTGACTTTTCTAATTGTGATGCTTATTGTTCTCCAATAATAGCTGTTAGTAAATTAGCACCTCATACAAAGGTTGGTGCCACACAATTACTCGATTCATTTCATTTATGAATAATGCAGTATATCCCAACATTCAACTATTTCAGTGCAAACACTAACTTTACTCTTTCACAGAAAATTACTTTTATTTAGACTACTATGTATAGAGTTAAGATTAGGGTCTGAGACCCTGCAAAACTTTGATATTGAAATGAAACTAATTGCTACAGGACCTTTTTGCTGATCCTAAATGTTCATTGCTTGTGGCAAAAGATCCCAAGGATATGAGTGATCTAATTGTTACACTGCATGGAGATGCACACCCAGTAAGTCTCACTCCTTTCACTTAAGCTCTCTCTCTCTCTCTCTCTCTCTTCCCCTTCTGTTAGCAAATAACTGCTAAATATAGTACTTTATCTTAACAGATAATATTGACTTTTTTTTGGATGAAGGTTAGTATCTGGAACAGAGTGATATTCTTATGCCCTTGATAAAAAGCTAGGGGTTGAATTAGTCCCAACAAGAGCACCACCACTGTACATTTCAAACCTGATATCAGTATAGTATACCCCCATACGTTTGTTTGGATTAAAGATTTCGACATTGAGGATTAAAGAGCCTTTTGGAACTAACCTTATTGGGAAACCATGTCCTTGGTCTAAAAGAAGGATTAATTAATTAACTCTCTGATCCATAAGTGATTAGGAAAAAAAAGGATAAAGTAAGTAATTTTTTTTTCGATATCTAAAAAATATTGTATTTCTGATCCAAACGTTATTAGACACTTGCTCGAATTTTGTGGGAGTAGTATATTTGTATTTATAGATTGCATGCATGCATTAAGAGTAACTAAAAGGTGGTGTGAAATGAAATTAGGACTAGTTTTGAATTCTGGAAAATTAAGGATTAATTAGGTGGTCATAAATTAATTCTGAAATTTATGTTTTGTGTCACTCTCTTTTAGGCAAGGAAAATTCATGTCACCTTAATTCATGTAGTCTTCACTGTCTGCTTATAATGCTTTCAACCATACAAGTCCAAGTTTTCTTCTCAACTTAATGAAATTCCAACTTAATTTTCTCACTTCATTAGTCAATATTATTCATATGTAATTGTGTAAAGGTTTACATTTTTCATGTGACAAAATGGTGTTTGTATTAATTATCTGATACTTTACACATTATTATTGGATGAGTGACGCGTGAACCCAGGTGTAATAGCGCGACCCAAACTCAATGAGATATACCAGAGCGTGCATATGTAAAAACATAGAAAACTTTGCCAAATTAAAAGTAATTTCTAGAGTTAACCACCAACTTGTTTTCTATCAAGTGTCAAGTCAATTGCTAAATTTTAGATGGTCTCATACAAGTGTCTCCTCGAACTACTCAACAAAAATAAGATATAATTAGCTCCACAGATCACTCAGAAAGAGGCCATGTGATTTTTCCGTGCTGAGTATTCATAGCAGGCATATATACAATGCATGTATAATATTCCTCTTTAAGTTCTAATTAAATGTTTCAAGAATCTACTTACTTACAAACCCTAAACCCATAAAAGCAGAACTCTGACCTAAGCAGAACTCTCACCTAAGCTTAGTAGTTTTTGTCCTATGGAAAAATGTGATTCTTTTATGTGAAATTTGCCATGTAAAGGGGTAAAATTCGATGGGTTACTCCGATTTGGATAATGAACAGTGAAATAATATAGTAGTGTTTACTTTGTATTCTTAGTACAATAATCATACTAAGTTGGCTTTTGATTGTTGCCTCTTTGTCTAGAATCAGATCATTATATGAGCTCACATATCTAACATGTACACTAGATGTAATACTTAAAACATTCCTGAATTTAGCTTTGATTGATTTTAATCATTATTTACATATATTATGTTCTTACCTCTATAATTCTCATTGTTAGTTTATTAAGCAACCCCAGATATGACAGTCACTCTTCTTGAAATTGCCAGAATATTTGCGACTAAAGTTCCGGGAAAGATCGATGGCGAT
Source organism: Pogostemon cablin (assembly GCA_023678885.1). Classification (NCBI taxonomy): domain Eukaryota; kingdom Viridiplantae; phylum Streptophyta; class Magnoliopsida; order Lamiales; family Lamiaceae; genus Pogostemon; species Pogostemon cablin. Next base: position 4,333,106 of record CM043009.1, read on the forward strand.
GTCCTTCAGCTTCTCTGGAAAGTAAGTCTAGATGATGTCAGATAATTTTTAAATGTGTACCGTAATCTCTAGTTTCACCTCTTATCTAATAGCTGTAATTCTTAGACATGTTTAGTAGGAGCTGGACCTGATGGAAAACACACAGCTTTGGAAGCCGTAACTATAGTTCTTGATTTGCCACCTTCCCAGCCTAACTCAATCTTGAAACTTACCTCAATTGATAGGGTTTCTGCATCTGATCCTAAATCAGCACTTGCATTGTAGCAATTAGTTCGGAAATAGTGGGCTTCATGCATCTAACAGAACATGACAAAGACTTGTGTAGGAAGAGGTAATTTTATAATACTCCCTCCGTCCCAGGTTAAGAGGGCCATTTTTCCATTTTGGTCGTCCCACCCAAAGAGTCCCCTTTCCTTTTTTACACACATGGGACCCACATACTCCCTCTAATATAATTAAATCTTGGGACCCACATTTCTACTAATACAACTTCCCACTACACATTAAATAATAATACTCCTTAATCTATGTGCCATAAAGCAAATGGCCATCTTAAGGAGGGACGGAGGAAGTATCTTGTAATGAGAACAACTTATAAGATTGTGTTAACCTTAGCTTATGTTTTCTTTACCAGCCTTACTAAAAAACTAAAGTGTGTCAGAGGGAATGGGAACAAGATGAACGGTTTGTTGTTTATATTTATGGGAAGACAATATTGTTGATCATGGATACATTATGATGTATTTTAATTGTTGTTGGTGAATTGTATTGGTGTGAGAGATGTTGGGACGTTATATTCGAACGTATTGATGTTGGTTTTTGTATTTGGAGTTCAATTAAATTTGAATGAATGGATGTAAAAATTAGTTGTGTTGTATTGAACATCAAGGATTAAGGCTATTTTATTATTTTCATATTAAATTTAAACGGGTTAAAATTTTGTTTTTTACAACGGGGATATAGTCTATGACAACGGGCACAAACTGTTGTCAAATATAGATATGACAACGGAGATCTAACTAACAACGGTGGAAAACCGTTGTTATAAAGAATATACGACAATGTGCAAAATTTCATTGTTGAAGGTAAGAAACCTTTAACAACTCCCGGATTAACAACGAAGATTTTGAGCTACGACAACGGGGATTACCCATTGTCTTAAGTAGCTACAACAACGGGGATGTACAAAATAACAATGGGGATACCTCGTTGTAAAAGCGTATTTACAACAATGGGTCAAAAACCATTGTTAAAGGGTTGATACTTTTAACAACTCCCGGATTAACAATGGAGATTTAGAGCTACGACAACGGGGATTACCCGTTGTCTTAAGTAGCTACAACAACGAGGATGTCCAAAACAACGGGGATACCCCGTTGTAAAAGCGTATTTACGACAACGGGTCAAAAACCGTTGTTAAAGGTTGGTACCTTTAACAACTCCCGGATTAACAACGGAGATTTTGAGCTACGACAACGGGGATTACCCGTTGTTGTAGATGGTTACGACAATGGGGATTCCCCATTGTTAAAACATATTTTTGTTACCAACACAAGATATAACAACGGATATTTATAGCTATAACGGGGATACACCGTTGTAAAAACTAACCTATGACAACGGGTTTTACACCGTTGTTAAAAATCTGGACTTTTAACAACTGCCGGGTTAACAACGGAGGTGGAGGGGCTACGACAACAGGGATTCCCCATTATGTTTCCACAGTTTTGGCATAGTGAAGGAATATCGTGGAACTCCGAAGTTTCACCGAGATCCATGGAAATGTTCCCAAACACCAACAATGGAGGAAACGACTTAACCAGGGTCCAAGAGAAATTTGCAAGCCCTACCACTTTACACATTGGACAGAATGACAGAGTAGAAGGAGATCGAGGCAGACAACTCTAACATGAACCAAGATCTTAGAGAATTGCAGAATACAGTGAGATTCTTTGGAGAATATTGCCAAAGCATGTCCAAGACAATGTTCGAGATCAGCCTTAAGATGGATAAGGTGGAGAAATTGCAGAACAAGCAACTCGACCTCATCATGAAGTTGATAGAACAAGTAAAATCCCTGGAAACCAAGGTGACAGTAAAAAGGCCAGGAGGAAGGTTACCACTAACCTTCGGAATATAACCCCTTTTACACCAAAAAAGGAAAACGACGGAGGTCATAAGGCCAAAGTCAGAAAGCGAGAAGATGATTGCAATCCTTCGAGGAGAATCCACATCCCCGGATAGAAAGAACAAATCTTGAAGATCTACGAGATCTATATGAGTCATTCCAAGGACTATCAATTGTAGATCTAAAAATGAATGTTGAAGAGGCATCAAGCTCTCAACTACAGTCCCAGGCTCATCAGACACAACATGATCGAAGCCAAGATGAAGGAACCTCTGGATCACATGAAGTCCATAGATAAGAAGAGACATTCCAACAACCGGGGAACTTCAAGATGAAGGCAATTGGAATGTAACCAGGAGCAAGCCGAGTTCGAGGATCTAATATACATAACACCCCATACGGCCGATCTCACCTAGAACTGATAAATCCATATGGGTTGATCCTAAACCTCGACACTCTAGACTTCAAGAATAGAGAAGCCTTGATCGATGAATGGACAAATGCCATGAAGATCGCAGGTGGTGCATTGGAGCTGGACAAGGAAAGGTTCATACGATTCCTAACTATGAGCCTGGAGGGATTAGTAAAGTGCGCTTGGGAGGTCCTCTCAGACGAAGTCAAGAAAGAGGCCATGGAAGGCGAAGACCTAGGCAATATTGTTGATTGCATGGCCAAGATTTTCAAGATCCACTTCATTGGAATAGGATACTTCAAATGAATGGAAGAAGAAAAGAAGAAGAAGTATATGAATGCCCTATACAGTCTAGAACTACTTGACATCTATCATGTAGATGAATACATCAAGCTCTTCATAGAGTATAGATGTAAATCAAAGATCAAGGAGGAGGAGGTATTCCACCTATTCTTTGCCAAGATTCCAAGTTCATGGAGGGAAATGCTGATCAAAAAGTATGAACCATGCGAGCTGGATTCAATAGCAAGGAGGATGTCTTTCCTCAAAGCCAAAATTGCAGAGTGGTGCAATCAAGCATCACTACACAAGAACTACCAGAGACTAAGGGGAATCAACAAGACAGTACCCTTATGTTGCGAGAATAATGATCTTCCAACTATCATTGGAAGAAGCCCAAGGAAGCAGAAAATGATGAAGAAAAATCATCCTTATGCCCAAAGGAGCGGAGGATGGAGGTCCAGAAAACCAAGATCCTTTTGGTCCAAACAAAAGGCCCGAAGCTATAAATCAGGGCAAAGATCTGGACCCTCCAGATGTAGTTCAAGAAGTCAAGCCTCATCATCAGGATCAAACCAGAGGAGTACAGGAAGAACTCCTACAAGAAAAATATTCCAAAGAGCAGCTACACGAGCAAACGAAAGATTTAAGGATTGTAACTGCTACACTTGCGGAGCTAGAGGGCATATCTCACCTGATTGCCTGGAAAACCAGAAGAGAGGAGTACGACAGTTCAAAACAACTCCAGAAATGGAGGAAGCTGTTTACTTCCAAGATCTAGTACAGGTATATCAATTCGAAGATATACCCTCAGACGAGAGCATCTATGAAGAAGAATTCTTTAGCCAAAACGAATCTTCTGAAGATGAGTCGGAGTGAAGAAGAAAGCTTTAGACAGGAGATGCAGGAGGATATGTCTGGATTCTTTTCCCAGACATATATTTCTCATAAAACTCTTCTGAGAATCATGAAGGAGGATCCAAGGTTCAACCTATACGACGGATTCACTGTAGGAAAGCTGGATAAATTTCTTCCAAGCTTCAAAAAGAGAAAGCACAACATCATATACAAGGTGACCGAAGGGGAAATTGCCATCCCAATGGAGCTCACAAGGAATGTGATGGAAATGCAGCTAGTTCTTATTGATGAAATCAAAAGGGAAATCAGTAAACTCAAGGAAGGAATGGCTAAAACCATGTCTTGGATCCATATTGGGGCAATTAGGATCCTAATCAAAGCAACTTTCAAAGAAGGTATCGATACACCAATCGATATTGCAATCTTTGATAAAAGGATCAAGAATACAAGAGAGACATGCCTGGGAGGAATCTCAGGAATCCTGTATGCAGGCAAGGTGGCATCCTATATCTACCCAAGGATTGCCTATAATCTTGCAGATAAAGATTTCAGTAGGGCACTCACCCTTCATCAAGATTTCAAAAATAAAGATTTGATGAAAGAAGGGAATAGGCATTACTCTATCACTTACAGTATCTCATATGATCTATCCAACACTCATCATTCGGATTTATTCAAAATGAAGGAGTATATCGAGATACTAGAAGTGTTCGAAAGAGTGGCCTGTGCAACCAGGCCAGAAATAATGGAATTACCGCCAATTCACGACATGGATTTGCGAATCAAGGATAAGCCGGTCTGGAGTAGGCAAGACAGCCTCAGATTCGAACAGAGAAGGATTTATTTCCAAGAAGACATAATGATCAGCGAAAAATGGGGAAAGAAATAAGAATGCAAAATAGAAGTGTTCTGATCAAACTGGTTCCAAAGAGAATGCAATATATCCATTGGTGCGACGTTAGTACTTGACATATCAACAACAAACTCTTCCTCATCGACCGATAGTCGACCGGCATAAGAATGACCCTCTAGATATTTTCCAAATAAATGATTGTGTACACCACACTGAACTTCCAATACTCATTCACCTAACATGGTTATTTGTTTTCCTTTTAAAGCAAATGGAGACCCACTTTTTTTCGTCCCAGTATTTCGTATGACATCAGACTTTCGTTTTAACTCATCTGCGTGATCATCTCTCTCAAGCGATTCTCTTTTTCTTTTTCCCTTGAACTTACGATATTCGCCACTGCGTTCACAACCCAAATAAACTCTTGACATTTTTTTCCCATAATTATTCTTGGACCTCTTCACAATTATGACCATAAGATAGACTCTTCCAATTTTTCTAACCCAATCTATCAAAGCTTGGCAAGACTCAAATACTTCTGTTGTTGTAAATGCTTCAGTATAATCGGTGTACTCTATGTCATCCTGAACCTGAATATTTAGATTATCCTGTGACACGTGAAGTAAATAAAACCACATTACTTAAGTGTTCAACACTATGTAATTCATTCCAACATGCTGATTTTTTATATGAAGACATTACCCAAATACATTGCTTGACTTGAATGTTAGGAGTACTTACTATGGTTCCTGCTTGCTAGTCGTATAAGTTAATATTGTCCACCAAGTTCTGATTTTATGTTCTAATATTTTTACATGGTCAATATTCAATTATCTAAACCATGCTAGTGGGTCAACCAGCCCTGTTGGTCACACTAACTCAAATTAAAACTTAATATGAACAAAAAAATTATTAAGAATGTATCTGGACAAGTGTCCAATATTTAAAAATTTTATTCATATTTTTTACTTTAATTTATTGTCTTTTAATTTCTTAATTAGCAAGACCAAGTTAAAGTCCCTAGCTAAAGCATTCATCTTATTCTATTGTAAAAATATATGTGGTGTTTGTTAAGCAAACAAACATAAACAGCATCTTACTTTATTATCTATTAATACAAGTCAGTTTCTTAACAGTTGCCGATATGCATCATGCATGTAATGCAACGTGTCAAATTCTTGATTTTCTTAAAGTGTTATACTTGGCTATATTTCCTTCAACCAGACTACCACACATCTCCTCTCCATTTGACCTCATTCTCAACCTATCCTTTTCATCTTCGTGGTTATACTATCCATGCATAAAACGACCATACTCCATATGTGGTAAACACGCATGTTATACAAAAAATAATTACTCCTAATAATCATGTATGTTATTTCAATCAGTAGTGCACAGTCGAGTTTATATAATTAAACATCAGTTAATGCGTGTTCGATGTCATTGTTTTTATTGACAAACTACAATATGTTGTTCACTGTTTCAGTATTAGTGATGATTTAATACAAATTCAACAAATTCTTTGAAAACTATATATAAAATACATTATATAATACCTTAAACCCTAAATCCTAAATACACTAAATCAAAGATTAACAATTAGGGTTTATACAAAAATATAGAATTGATGAACTTGTTCATAAAAATAATAAATTAACTTGCATTAACTTACTTTTCTGTCTTCATCTCAATATATTCTTCATCATTTTTCATCTCAGTATCTTTCTCCATCCCAAGAGATACGTAGAATTCACAGGAGTGTATATGACGTGTTATAATTTAAGATAGGATTTATTTAATTTATTTAGTATAAAATATTTAGGGGGTGTGTATTTAACAAATTAAGGATAATTTAGACTTTTTAAAAATATATTTTTTAATTATATATTAATGGGGTGTGTATATATTCAATAAAATAGGATGTGTATTTAGTCTATGCCTAACTTTATATCTTGTAGGTATAAGCTATATGCTCAATTTTATTTTTTATTAGAAAGATAAATTATTTTACTTTATAAATTAAAGAAATAAAAAATCACAAAAAAATTACAAGATGTTATATTCAAATTAGGAAATGAAAAAAATAAAAACAAGGCAAAAGTTCTTGCACCCCACAGGCACATCGTGCCTCATAGGAACACAACTCTTCCTTTCATATTCTATTTAAATCAATGTATTGATAGGGGTCTAAATTGCAAAGGGGAACGATTTCCGAGGGCACAAGAATCTCACTCTAAAAATAATATAACTCTATAAATGGTGTTGCAGCTAGCACAATTTAATTAACGCCACTTTCCTATATTATGTTTATTTACTTATCGGTTGATTCCTAAAAATTTATCATCTTATTGGGAGTTTTCGAATCTATCAAGACTTTTAATTTTTGTCACTTCAATGCACGATCTATTTGATTGTTTCAATTCTATCACGACCTTTTATTTTTCTCAAATCAATACGCGATCTATTTAATATTTTTTATTATATCACAACTTTTATTTTTACAATATACTGTACACTACTTATTTCATATTTTCAATAAAATAAAATAAAATTAAATTCTATTATTATTATTATTATTATTATTATTATTATTATTATTATTATTATTATTATTATTATTATTATTATTATTATTATTATTATTATTATAGTAAAACTGTGTATTTATTAATTAATGGGATTAATACTCCATTTTTTTAAGTTCAAGGAAATTATTAATTTCCTTCGTTAAGAAATCCTTATTTTCAATAAATAATTTCGTTTAATATTTTTGTTACAATCATGTGTAATAAAGTCGAATAGAAAAAAAAATAGAATTTTATTCATTCTAGAGAAAAATATTTTTACATAAGGTCACTAATTACCGCTATGAATGTAGTATAATAAAAGGAAAAAAAATCTTATTTGTTCGACTTATGTATTTTAATTTTTAAATAACTTTTAATAATAATAATAATTATTAATAATAATAATAATAATAATGAATTGAATTAAAAATATAAAATAATTTGTGCATTAAATTGAAAAATAAAAGTTGTGATAAAATTGAAAACATTAAATAGATCGTGTATTGAATTGATAAAAATAAAAGGTCGTGATAAAATTGAAAATATTAAACAAATCGTGTATTGAATTGACAAAAATAAAAGTTCGTGATAAATTTGAAACCCCCAAAATGGTGAATTTTTTAGGAATTAACCCTTTATTTATTTATTTTTTCTCTTATTTTTCTTATCTCTTTCTTTTGGGTTTCTTTTTTAAATTTAATTTTAAGGGTATAATTGTAATTCATCAGTGTAGTTTAAGATATACTTTACCTTAATGGTTTAGGATATATAAAAACTTTTAGGATTTATTATTTATTATTAGGGTTTAGGATATATTTAACTCGTAGGATTTATTATTTATTATTAGGTTTTAGTGTTAATTTTAAGGGTACAATGTAATTTTATCATTGTGGTTTAGAATATATTTCAACCTTAGAGTTTTGTTATAAAATAATAATAATAATAATAATAATAATAATAATAATAATAATAATAATAATAATAATAATAATAATAATAATAATAATAATAATATTTGAAAAAGAAAAAGGAAATAAATAATTAAAATTATTAAAATTGAAAAATTCAAAAAATTTAATAAATAAAAAATGTAATGTAAAATATATAATAATTTTAAGAAAAGTATAATAAATAAACAAACTATAGTAGATTATAAATAGGGAGCGGCTATTTGCACCCCAAAATTGTTAAATGAACCCCAATTACATTACGTACTCCATTAGAACTAAAAATTACACATTTAAAATACTAAATACACCCCATACAAAGGCAACTCTAACCTTTTAATTAATTATACTCAAATTAAAGAAAAATTAATTAATTACAAAATTAAAAAAAACGTTGGAACCGCGACTCTCGTGTTTTGCAGAAACTGCCGCGATTGATCAGAAGCGAAATAAGAGGGAAGAACTCCTATCCACCGTCAAGACTTCGTCAATGTAAGTAAGTATCATGTCTTCTTTGTCATTTTGCTTCTTTATTTTGCAGTTGACACAAATTTTAGGGTTTTGGTTGATTTTAAAATTTATTAAGCATGAGTATTTGAATTTGTGTTTCTGTAGTGTGTGGTTGTACTTGTCTTGCAATTTGAATTGAATTTTCCATGAATTAGAAGCAATTAGACAGGTTTATGAGCAAAACGTATATGAATTTCAAAACTTGCTGTTGTGTGTTCTGTTCGACTGCAGCAAAAAAACAAGCTCGTTCCCTTAAGGTGTTCAACTGCTGCAGTCGAACACCTTAAAGTTGTTCGGTTATTACAACCGAACGACTTTTTTTTTGTGTTCTGTTAAAGTTGTTTGGTTATTACAACCAAACGACTTTTTTTTGTGTTCTGTTCGACAGCTGCAGTCGAACACCTTAAGGTTGTTCGGTTGTTACAACTGAACGACCTTTTTTTTACACATATGCAGTCGAACACTTTAAGCTGTTCGGTTGTTACAACCGAACGACCTTTTTTATACACATTTGTTGCTTTCTGCTGATGGATTAACATTTTTAATATTTTGATTATGCTCCTCCTTTACGATTATTGGTTGTTCCGGATGATTATCATTCTCAACTTTACTTGTTTCATGATACTACGCTGATGCAGAAGGGTTAGGGTTTAGGTTGATCGTGATTTAGTGATTATAACAATGGGATGCATTTAGAAATTGAATTATAATTAATTTTATTTTATTATTTATAAAAGGTTATTTATGTCTTATCACATTATCATATTTTAATTCTATAAATTATTGGGGTTCATTTAACAATTCCGGGGGTGCAAATAGCCGCCCCTTATAAATAATATGAAAGTAAAATTTGTAAAAGAAAAGAAACTAAGAATTATTAGAAAAAAAATAAAAAAATGCAAAAAGAGGATTAATAAGATGAACAAAAGATATAATATTAAAATATAAAAATAGGGTTCATAAAATTATTACTCCCTCCGTCCCTTGGTAAGAGTCTCATTTGCTTTTGGGCACGTGGATTAAGGAGTATTATTATTTAATGTGTAGTGGGTAGTTGTATTAGTGGGTGTGTGGGCCCCATGTTTTAATTGTATTAGTGGTTGTGGGTGGGTCCCATATGTCCTAAAAAGGAAATGAGATCATTTGGGTAGGACAATCAAAATGGTAAAATGAAACTATTACTTAGGGACGGAGGGAGTGTAAAGCAAACACAAAAATTGAAGAAAAAAGAGATAGAAAAAAAAATGTTACCTCAAATGAGAATGATTGGACTACAAATTGAATCAAATATGAGAATGATTGAACCTAAAAATAATATCAAATAAAAGTACAAAAGAAGATAAAATAAATTAAATTATAAAATAGAGTTTATAGAATTATTAAAAAAAACACAGAAAAATTGAAGATAAAAAAATAAGATAACAAAAAATTAAAAGTATAATGATACCTTTAAGGAGAATAATTGAACCTGCACATAAAATCAAATAAAAGTATAAAAGACAAAATAAATTAAAGTAGATTATAAATAATATGAAAGTAGTGTATCGCACCGGGTTACGCTATGGGGTTGGGACGCTACTAGATATACAATTCCCAATTTAATAATAAAGGGGTCGAGAATGCACAACGGAAATAATATAAAATCCCCAAAGCGATAACATAATAAAGTAAAAGTTGCATAGAGATTATTACATATTAGCGTCTACTCACCCGAGTAGAGTGAAATATCCAAAACAAGTACGTTCAGATGATATATTTGAAATAAAGTACTTAATAAAATACTAAAATATAAGACTTAATACAAAGTACTCAATGGGCTTGGGACATCTGCAGGGGCCTCTTCATCTTCTAAACCTTGTTCTGAAAATCAATATGTGGTGAGCGTCTAAAATACACTCAGTGGGTTAACTTAAATGAGTGCACAGTTAAAAATAAATATGCATGCCAAATATACCATAAAATGTAACATATGCCAATTTAATAAAATAATTTGCACATTGTCGTTCGATAACTTAATGAAAATATTTTAGACCTAACTGTCATCCGATAACTTGTGTTAGTTGGTATATGTGCACCGGGCCGTCACCCTAGTACGATGTTAGCATACTTCGAAATACATTTTAGTACTGAACCGACGTAGCCAGTAACTTGTGTTAGTTGGTATATGTGCACCGAGTCGTCACCCCGTACAAGTGTTAGTAAAAATATATTTGTTATCGAACTAAAAGCACACATGACACATAACATGGCATATAAGTAACACATATCACATCTTAACATAGCAATCATGACATAAAATGTAGCATTCGATAAAGAGTAAAAGTTACCCCACCTTGAACTTATTGGAAGTGAGTAAAGTGGACTAGGCTTGCTCATTAGTCTTAGGTATGCCTGCAAGGATAGACAAATTCTCTTGTGAGACGCTATTTATTTGAGACGGTTTGTGAGACGTGTTAAAGTATGTCTATTTTTTAGATAAAGTATGTTTAATGGTAGTTAAAGTATATTTTTTAAAGTATGCTGAATTTGCATTAAAATATGATTTGAACGTGTTATAATATAATTTATTATTGACATACTTTAACTACAAATAAGCATACTTTAACTCTATAATAAGCATACTTTAATGATGGATTGACCCGTCTCACACCCGTCTCACAAATAACCCGTCTCACAAGAGATTTTCTCGCAAGGATATACTAAACTGAGTTCTACTTTTAATATTAATTCCTAATACTTAAGCTAAATTTCTAACATAGTATAATTAAAATATGCTAATTATTAACTTAAAAAAATATAAATAATTAATCGTTAAATAAAATGAATTAACATAAAATGTTTATACTTAAAATAATTAAATAAAAGATACATGTTTCTTTTAAAAGTTAAAAATAGTAATAAATTGAAACATTAAAAATATGAAGACAAATGACATTAATTTTATTAAAAACGGATATTAAATAAAGATTTTATACCTAAAAAAAATATAATAATAAATAATAGTAAAATTATAATTAATGTTTAAAAAAGAATTAAATTAATTAAATAAATAAAATATGATAAAATACTTAAGATAAATAATAAATAAATAAATAAATAAAAAATAAATAAATAATAGTAACACGCATGCACCCATACCGTGAATGTGCAGTTCTGGTTTCAAATTCCATATATATATATATATAAATAACAATCAAGTCCCTACATTATATTTAATTTCCATTTAAACTTACCCTAAACTTTAACCTTATTACAAAATGACTCAACTTGAGTTGTACAACTCCGTTTGAAAATCCGAAAGCACGTATGAAGTCCTCGCAAGGTGAGGATCACATGCATACCAATTTTTAATGAAAATAACGAAGTTTAAAGGGGACAAAATTTTAACACAAAGTAGGTCTATTCCCATCTTTTTCATTACACGTCCAAACTCAAAACTAATTATATGTTTGTGATCCTCGTGAGGAGATCTTCAAAATGACCTATAATATCAAAGTTATATCCCAACGAAACAAAATATGTCATTAAGGGTGGAATACTTTGACGGGGCTTTTCTAACTCATACGAAATCCATTTCACAAAAAAATTATATATATGGAATCTACGTTTCGAGACGATTATTTTGGTTTATAACATGATAAAGTTTACTAACAAAATGAATGAAATAAAAAAAAGGCAGTGAGAACTAATATATATACGTATATATGTGAGTTAATATATATATATATATATGTTTATTTAAGAGATGATGTATATATATGTGCGTGTAAAAAAACATGTAAAAAGAGAGAGGGGGTTTGCCTCTGACTTCTGAATTTAACGCTCCCTCCTACTACCCGAAAGTTAAAAAAAAAAGAGTGCGCATATATACATATACATGGAAAGTAATTCTTATCTTCATGTTGGTACGGAAACATCCAACTCATCAATTTGGTTTGGGCTTATCCAATTAATTAGACATGTGATGAATATATATATATATATATATATATATATATATATATATATATATATATATATATATATATATATATATATATATAATATAGTAATATATACTGAATCTCTTACTAACCATATTTATATATATATTAATTATTATTATTACTATAACTATAGATATTGCAATAAATATATATATATATATATATTTGTGGATATTACATCCACCCCTACTAAAAATAAAAATTTCGTCCTCAAAATTTCACTTACTAGGTATGAAAAGTCCCGAATATTTATTTCGTATGTCGTCTTCACGTTCCCATGTCGCTTTTTCTTTATTGTGTCGGCTCCATTGAACTTTAACTAAAGTAACTTCACGATTCCTTAGCTTATGAACTTTCTTGTCAAGAATGACGATAGGAAATTCCTCGTACGCTAAGTTGTCGTCGATTGCTATAACCTCGTGGTTAACAACGTGGCTTAGATCATATACATATTTCCGTAGTATGGACACATGAAATACATGATGTACTCCAGCTTGTTCAGGTGGTAAAGCTAATTTGTATGCCAACTCGCCAATTCGTTCCAAAATCTCGTAAGGCCTAATGTATCTTGGCTTGAGTTTTCCTTCCTTCCAAAGCGAGAAATTCCTTTTATTGGTGAGACTTTGAGAAAAACTTTATCTCCTTCCTGGAACTGTAAATCTTTGTGTCTCTTATCAGCGTAAGACTTTTGTCAATTTTGCGCTGTCAAAATTCTTCTTCTGGTCTTTTCAATCGCCTCCAGTGTCTTTTCTACTATCTCTGGTCCTAGAACTTTCTTCTCACCAACTTCATCCCAATGGAGAGGAGATCTACACTTCCTTCCGTAGAGTGCTTCGTAAGGGGCCATGCCTATCGTGGCTTGAAAAATGTTGTTGTAAGCAAACTCTATCATTGGTATGTATCTTTCCCAACTTTCCCCAAAATCTAGGACGCATGCCCTCAACATGTCTTCCAATGTTTGAATAGTCCTTTCAAACTGGCCATCGGTTTGCGGATGAAATATTGTGCTAAACTTAAGCTTTGTTCCCATCGCATTTTGTAAGCTGTGCCAGAATTTTGAAGTAAATCTTGGATCCCGATCTGAAAATATAGAAACGAGTACACCATGTAGTCTGACAACTTCTTCTAGATAGATTTGTGCAAGCTTATCCATTCCATGAGTCATTTTAAATGAAAGAAAATGCGCAGACTTGGTCAAACAATCCACTATCACCCATATAGCTTGATTTCCTTGCACTGATCTTGGTAAACCAGTAACGAAATCTATTGTGATATGCTCCCATTTCCACTCAGGAATCTCTAATGGCTTCAAGAGTCCTGAGGGTCGTTGATGTTCTTCTTTCACTTGCTGGCAAGTTATACACTTTTGGATAAATAAACATATATCTCTTTTCATATTTCTCCACCAAAATGCATTCTTCAAGTCTTGGTACACTTGATTCCTCCTGGATGTACCCTGTATGGAGTACAATGAGCTTCTGACAAAATTTCTCTAATAAAATTCTCATTTTTAAGAACACATAATCTTTTTTCAAAGACGAGTATCCTATCGTCTGTGAGAGCAAATCCCTTTTCTTCCCCAATCTTCAAGCGTTCCTTAATTTTTCAGAGAAATTCATCTCCATCTTGAAATTTCTTGACTCGATCTCTTAGGGAGGGTTTAATCAGTAACGTTGTTAATACGACTTCAATGCTACTTGGAGGTATCACGACTTCCAAACTCATTCGAGAGAACTTAGCCACCAATAATTCTTGGTTTGTTATAGAGTAGGCTAATTCCCGTTTTCCTTTTCTGCTTAAAGCATCTGCTACCACACTTGCCTTCTCTGGATGGTACAGTATTGTACAATCATATTCCTTGACTAATTCCAACCATCTCATTTACCTCATGTTTAATTCCTTCTGTTTTAAAAAGTATTTTAAGCTCTTGTGATCCGTATAAATTTGACATTTTGCTTCATACAGATAATGTCTCCAAATCTTCAAGGCATGTACCACAACTACCAATTCTAAATCATGAGTTAGATAGTTCTGCTCATGGATCTTGAGTTGTCCAGACGCATAGGCAACTACTTTATTACGTTGCATCAGAACACATCCCAGTCCTTTTTTTGAAGCATCACTGTAGATGACAAATCCTTCTGTCCCATCTGGAATTGTCAGTACAGGTGCAGTGATCAATTTCTGTTGAGAAGGTTGAAACTCTTTTCACACTCTTCCGTCCAACGGAACTTAACTTCCTTGCGAGTTAATTTCGTCAAGGGCCCTGCAATCTTCGAAAATTCTTCAATAAATCTTCTGTAATATCCTTCTAATCCAATGAAACTCCGTACTTCTCCTACATTCGTAGGTGTCTTCCATTTCTCTACTGCTTCTACCTTGGTTGGATCCATCTTAATTCCTCGAGCTGACACAACATGCCCAAGAAAGATAACTTTTTCTAGCCAAAACTCACATTTCTTGAATTTGGCATACAACTTTTCCATTCTTAGTGTCTCTAGAACGATTCTCATATTTTCTTCATATTGTTCCCGATCTATAGAATACACTAAGATATCATCAATAAATACGATCATGAATTTGTCCAAGTATAAGTGGAAAATACGATTCATCAAATCCATAAAAATTGCTGGTGTGTTGCTGAGTCCAAAAGGCATCACCACGAACTCATAATGCCCATAACGTGTTCTAAAAGCAGTCTTCGAAATGTCACTCTGCTTGATTTGCACTTGATGATATCCAGAACTCAGATCTATCTTGGAAAACACGCTAGCACCGCCCAATTGATCAAATAGATCCTCAATCTTTGGCAAGGGATACTTATTCTTGATGGTAAGTTTATTCAATTCTCAATAATTGATACACATCCTAAACGAATCATCTTTCTTCTTTATTTTGATTGCTTTCATTACAGTTATAACTCGCGGTATTACTCTAGATTTCGCTTCATGAAATGTAAACTTCTCATCTCTTGGGAGTTGAAACTGTACTTCTTTCTCACGACATCTTATCACAGCATGATTCACTCCAAGCCAATCCATCCCTAAAATTATCGAAATCTTTCATCTCAATTATGTGAAGGTCTGCAAGTAGGACTCTGTCATTCATCCCTATCTTCACATTCTTGCACAACTTCATTGTTCGGATTGAGTTACTCGAAGGTATACTAACCTCAAGAGTTAATTTGTCTAACTCCTCACAATTATTTTTTACTTTCTTATACATCTTAGCAGATATGAATGAATGAGTGGCTCCCGTATCAAAAACTATAAGAACAGGAGTGCCAAATACTGATAGCATACCTGCTATTGTTTCTGGTTCTTCTTCAATTTTCTATTGTTTCATAGCATATGCACGTATTGGTCTAGCACTCGATCCTCCTGCGGCTTTAGAATTTGGGCATTCTAGTATGGTGTGTCCCGATTGACGGCATCGATAGTATATTCCAGTTCCATATAAGCATGCTCCAAGGAGTTTCTTTCCACATTTTGGGCAGGAAGAATTTGCTCCGAGTGGCGGTGGTCATGATCCTCCTCCAATTTTTATTTGTTTGTTCTGAACCTTAAGGTTTCCTTTTCCGATCACCGGTCCTCCCCACTTGCACTTTGCAGGTATCTCCATCACCTTTTTGTTCTAGTTACTGTTGTTCTTCTGTCGAGACTTAATTTCTTGAGCTCTGAAAAATGCTTCTGCAAAAGTCATCGTTCCTTGTCCAGCTAAGATAGTACTGATCTCAGATCGTAATCCCTTTTCAAATCGTCTAACTTTCTTCTCCTCCGTGTTCACAAGGTGTGTGGCAAATTTGGAGAGCTGATTGAATTCTCTTTCATATTCGAGAACACTCATTGTTCCTTGTTTTAAGTGCAGAAATTCACTTTCCTTTTCAACTCGGAATGACTGAGGCATGTAGTTTTGAATGATCCCATCCTTGAAGTCTTCCCATGTCATTCTGGCCTTTTGTTTGGGTGTCTTGGTACTTCCGTAAGCCTCCCACTAGAAATCAGCTTCATCCACGAACTGAAAAATAACACACATGATTTTCTGTGCATCAGTGCAATCGAGATAGGTGAAAATCTTGTCCAACGACCTTAACCATTTCTCAACTTTCGTAGGGTCCTCCATTCCGTTGAATGTTGGTGGATTGAAACGTCAGAATTGTTCAATTACCAAGGCTGGTTCATTTCTAGGAATAGGTTCTGGTGGTGGTCGTGCATAGTTTGCTTGAAATTGTTGAGCCAATCTACGAAGGATTGTCACTAAATCATCTCCAGGGTCACCATAAACGTTCTCAAGATTCTCATTTGTAGGTAGGTTTTGGGTCTTCTTCTACTCATGATCTGATCAAAGTTTTTATACTCATCATTATTATATGATGGTGTATTATTAAAATACAATGCGTAAGATGCATAAACACATATATATATTTACATAAACATATATTAGTAATAGCAAAATGGTGTCGTTGGCACTCTGATCGTTACCTATACATATGCATCTAAAAGTCATTCTTAGTCTAAAATACTATCAAGAGAGCCTATTTAGTGTGACATCTAGGTTACCTATATACATAACCCAATTATGGGTCAAAAAGGTTCTGTCTACTGGAACGTGTAGCTACTAACTATAGCAAAATCATAATAGATCTAAGTTAGGCTAACCACTAGGGTGCCCTAATCATCCACCTCACCATCAGCAATAGCCCCGTCGTCAACCTCAAAATCACAAGGTATATCAATGAACATCTCCATAGGGTCCACTGGCATAGCCATAGGGCAATGCATCATTGGCACATCGGGAAATCCGACAGGGGAGGAGGTGCGTGATTGTGAAGGAGCCATGTGTGGTACAAACATGCATTGAAAGCCACATAATTTAGCTCGTTCCCCTGAGGAGCCACAACATCTCATGATAAATTTGCTGAGCTAGGTCAACCCATAAGCCGGGCAAGGTATGAATAAGGATGAAGCAATACTGTAGCTCAGTCACCCTCTGTTCTCCGTGAAAGTCCACATGGTGAATGATACCCATTAAGGCTATGTGAGTGCCTAAATCATCAACCTCCGTTCTTCCACGAAGTGCAGCTCGATGGGCCCTAACATCATTAATATGTGCGATAGCTTCTTCCATCAGGTTTACACAATTTAAATTTACTCTAAGGTCATTCAAATATTAAAGAATTTAAAATATAAAAGAATTAAAATAATCACACATAAAAATTCCTAAAGTATACTTACGGCGTAGTCATAAATAATTGATCCTAGGGTACGATATAAAATTCTAAGTAAAGTACTTCTGCAAGGCTTAGATAGACCGCTGTGATACCACCCTGTAATGCCCCGGGTTACGCTATGGGGTTGGGACGCAACTAGATATACAATTCTCAATATAATAATAAAGGGATCAAGAATGCACAGAAGAAATAATATAAAATTCCAAAGCGATAACATAATAAAGTAAAAATTGCATAGAGATTATTACATATTAGCGTCTACTCAGTAGAGTGAAATATCCAAAACAAATACGTTCAGATGATATATATGAAATAAAGTTCTTAATAAAATACTAAAATATAAGACTTAATACAAAGTCCTCTATGAGTTTTGGACATCTGCAGGGGCCTCTTCATCTTCTAAACCTTATTCTGAAAATCAATATGGGGTGAGCGTTTAAAATACACTCAGAGGGTTAACTTAAATGACTGTACAGTTAAAAATAAATATGCATGTCAAATATACCATAAAATGTAACATATGCCAATTTAATAAAATAATTTGCACATTGTCGTTTGATAACTTAATGAAAATATTTTAGACTGAACCGCCATCCGATAACTTGTGTTAATTGGTATATGTGCACCGGGTCGTCACCCATTACGATGTTAGCATACTTTGAAATACATTTTAATACTGAACCGACGTAGCTAGTAACTTGTGTTAGTTGGTATATGTGCACCGAGTCGTCACCCCGTACAAGTGTTAGTCAAAATGTATTTGTCATCGAATTAAAAACACACATGACACATAATATGACATATAAGTAACACATATAATATCTTAACATAGCAATCATGACATAAAATGTAGCACTCGGTAAAGAGTGAAAGTTACCCCCTACCTTGAACTTATTAGAAGTGTGTAAAGTGGACTAGGCTTGCTCGTTAGTCTAAGGTATGCCTGCAAGGATATACTAAACTGAGTTCTATTTATAATAATAATTCCTAATACTTAAGCTAAATTTCTAATATAGTATAATTAAAATACACTAATTATTAACTTAAGAAAATATAAATAATTAATCGTTAAATAAAATGAGTTAAAATAAAATGTTTATACATAAAATAATTAAATAAAAGATACATATTTCTTTTAAAAGTTAAAAATAGTAATAAATTGAAACATTAAAGTTATGAAGACAAATAACATTAATTTTATTAAAAACGGATATTAAATAAAGATTTTATACCTAAAATAATAATAATAAATAATAGTAAACTTATAATTAATGTTTAAAAAGGAATTAAATTAATTAAATAAATAAAATATGATAAAATAAAATAAAATAAAATAAATAATAAATAAATAAATAAATAATAGTAATACGCACGCACCTATACCATGAATGTGCCGTTCTGGTTTCAAATTCCCTATTCAAAATTCGAAACTTACTTTCTTTTTTTTATTAATATATATATATATATATATATATATATATATATATATATATATATATTTAATTCCCATTTAAACTTACCCTAAACTTTAACCTTATTACAAAATGACCCAACTTGAGTTGTACAACTCTGTTTGAAAATTTAAAAGCACGTATGGAGTCCTCGCAAGGTGAGGATCACATGCATACCAATTTTTCATGAACATAACGAAGTTTAAAGGGGACAAAATTTTAACACGAAGTGGGTCTCTTCCCATCTTCTTCATTATACGTCCAAACTCAAAACTAATTATATGTTTGTGATCCTCGTGAGGAGAGCTTCAAAATTGCCTATAATATTAAAGTTATATCCCAACGAAACAAAATATGCCATTAAAGGGTGGAATACTTTGATGGGGCTTTTCTAACTGATACGAAATCCATTTCACAAAAGAATTATATATATAGAATCTACGCTGCAAGACGATCATTTTGATATATAACATGATAAAATTTACTAACAAAATGAATGAAATAAAAAGAAGGCAGTGAGAACTAATATATATACGTATATATGTGTGAGTTAATATATATATATATATTTAAGAGATGATGTATATATATGTGCATGTAAAAAAACATGTAAAAAGAGAGAGGGGGGTTTACCTCTGACTTCTTAATTTAACGCTCCCTCCTACCACCCCAAAGTTCAAAAAAAAAAAAAGAAGAAGAGTGTGTATATATACATATACATGGAAAGTAATTCTTATTTCCATGTTGGTACAGAAACATCCAACTCATCAATTTAATTTGGGCTTATTTAATTAGACATGTGATGAATATATATATATATATATATATATATATATATATATATATATATATATATATATATATATATATATACACACTCAATCTCTTACGAACCATATTTATATATAATAATAATTATTATTATTATTATAACTATAGATATTACAATATATGTGTATATATAAAAAAATAAAAAGAGAATGATTGGACCTACAAATAAGATCAAATATAAGAATGATTAAACCAGTTATTAGAAAACCGGACTGGGCGTCAAACCGGTGGAGGTAACGGTTCGAGGTTCGATCGGTCGGACCGGTTCAACCGAAAAATTTAAATTCATTTATTTTTAATTATATGTTAAGTAATTATTTAAGCTCAATCATGAAAATAAAATTTGAAAGTAAAGACCAACTAAAGCCCATTTATAATAAGCATGTCTAAGCTTAATTTATAGCCTTTTAAGCCCACTTAATATTAATTTCAATACTCACTCCGTCCCATAAATATATTCACACTTTCTATTTTTGTCCGTCCCATAAACAAGTTCACACCCCCAAATAAGGAAATACACACAAATCAATAACCCCACAATACACTTTAATTTCAAAATTTCCACCCCTGTATAACTCACATAACTTTCTTTATAATTTATTTATTACCTAAAAAAACCAAACTACCCCCAAAAAACAACTTTTTCTTAAACTCTGTATCTACATAAACTGTGAACTTCTTTATGGGACGGAGGGAGTATTAAACAAGTAGGGTTTTGTTTTTGTTCTGCGCCGCACTCATACATACAGCTTCTCCCCTCTCCCTCTCAAACATCTCTCTCTTAAACAGCAAACGTTCTCCCCCTCCCCCCTCTCTCTCTCAAACTGCAAACGCAACTTCTCCCATCTCTCTCTGAAATAGCAAACGTTCTTTCTCCTCTCTCTTTCAAACTGCAAACGAGCGGTGCATATGCGATCAGCGACTCTCTCTCGCAAACGTCGGCACACCCACGATAGGCGGCACACACTCTCTCTCATGAACAACGGCTCTCTCTCTCTCTCATGAACAACACCTCTTCAATCGACACATCAAATTGGTGGCTTGACTCTGGATCTGGAAGAGGGTTTTATTTTCTTTCTTTCTATTATCCTCCATCTACAAAATTTATTTTAAGAACTAAGAAGAATTGGAAAGAATTGGGAGTATGTATGTAGCATTCTGATGCATTGTGAGAGTATGTATTGCATTGATATTTTGAAATAAACATAAATTTTTTATGTTTGAATAAAATGTTATTTTAGTAATGAAACCGACGATCCGATGGTTTTATCGGTTTACCCAATTTTACAAGAATCATACTTAAGTGGTGAGGCACACCACACACTCTCCCCCAAACTTAAATCAAAACAAGAGTTTAGAATTAAGTTTGCAAAAAATGGTGGGACTTACCCTTATAGTTTCCCTCAATGATCTTCTTGTAGAGAACCATACGCATTCAAACGAATCAAGTTATGTCCACCACGCACTAGCACCCCCCAAACTTAACTCGAGACAAGAGTCACGAATTAAGTTTGCAACAAGTGGTGAGACATGTCAACTTGAATCCATGAAGCACTTCTCTTTTCTTCAATGTGCATTTTTCTCCATGAGCACGATCAACCTATACGACCAAAATGTAAAACAACAACAAAACCACAATCTTATTGAAAACACTAAAAAACAATAAAGATAATGATGAGGTGCCTCCCATCAAGCGCTAAGTTTAACGTCTTCAAGCTAGACGGTATGTGAGATCATCTTTCAAACAAAATATCCACAAAGAGGTTCTCCCTTTGTGATGGATCCACGTAGTGCTTCACACGATGACCATTAACCTAGAACTCTCCCCTATTCTCATCCATAACCTTTAGAGCTCCCCCATCAAGAACTTCCTTTACCACATAGGGACCTCTCCATTTGGACTTCAACTTGCCCGGGAAAAGTCTTAGTCGAGAATTGAATACCAACATTTTTTCACCTTTTTCAAAACTCTTCTTCCTCAAACGAGCATCATGCCACCTCTTGGTTTTCTCCTTAAAAATCCTTGAATTTTCATAAGCATTTTCTCTAAATTCCTCAAGCTCATTCAATTGCAAGAATCTTACCTTCTTCGAAGCTTTCATGTCAAAATTCAACTTCTTAATAACCCAATAAACTTTATGCTCTAGCTCCACGGGAAGATGGCCAGACTTGCCATAGACAATTTGAAATGGAGACATACCAAGAGTGGTCTTGAATGCGGTTCGAAAGGCCCATAATGCATCATCAAGTTTATTAGACCAATCTTTCCTACTCACATTCACTGTTTTCTCCAAGACTTGCTTGATTTATCGGTTAGAAATTTTAGCTTGACCATTCATTTGAGGGTGATACGGAGTAGACACTTGATGCTTCACTCCATAAGTCTTGAGAATGTTCTCCATAAGCTTGTTTATGAAGTGACTACCCCCATCACTTACTAACACTCTTGGCACTCCAAACCTCGTGAATATATGCTTCTTTAAAAATCTCATGACCACTCTAGCATCACTTGTTCTTGAAGGTATGACCTCAACCCACTTCGAGACATAGTCAACCGCCAACAAGATGTATAAGAATCCATTAGATTGAGGAAACGATCCCATGAAATCGATGTCCCACACATCGAATATCTCAACTTCTTGAAAGCTCTTAAGGGGCATCTCATGCCACTTGGAAATTCCCCCCATCCTTTGACACCGATCACAACCCTCTACGAATTTCTTACAACTCTTGAACAATGAAGGCCAATACAACCCCGATTGTAAGACTTTTGCAGCGGTCTTTTGAGCTCCAAAATGGCCTCCACTAGGTGAAGAGTGGCAAAACTCCAACACACTACTCCATTCTTCCTCGGGCATACATCTTCTTACAAGAGAATCATTGCACATCTTGTACAAGAATGGATCATCCCACAAGTAGCTTTTAACATCATGAAAGAACTTCTTGTATTGATACTTATTAAGCTCATAAGGCTTCCTTCCACTAGCCAAGTAATTCACATAGTCCGCATACCACGGGCTTCCTTTTTGCTCCACTAAAACCTCAATTTGATAGCAATCACACCTCAAGATTTCTTCATCGGGAAAAACCTCCTTGATTAACTCATAAGTGCTTTCGCAATGCTCCCTCGACTCTAGCCTTGAAAGATGATCGGCTACCACATTCTCCATGCCCTTCTTATCTCTTACTTCAATATCAAATTCTTGAAGAAGTAGCACCCATCTTATCACCCTTGGCTTTGCATCCTTCTTTGCCATAAGATACTTGATGGCGGAATGATCGGTGTATACAATAGTCTTCGTTCCCACCAAATAGGGACGAAACTTATCAAATGCGTATACCACCGCCAAGAACTCTTTTTCGGTAGTAGTGTAGTTCCGTTGAGCCGCATCAAATGTCTTGCTTGTATAGTAAATGGCTCGGAACCTTTTTTCTTTTAATTGCCCCAAAACTACTCCAAGAGCTACATCACTTGCATCACACATCAATATAAATGGCTCCTTCCAATCGGGGGTGATCAAGATGGGTGATGAAATCAAAGCTTCCTTTAGTACCTGAAAAGCATTTAGACAATTTTCATCAAACTTAAATGGGACATCTTTTTCAAGGAGATGAGAGAGAGGTTTAGAAAATGCGAAAAAATCCTTTATGAATCTACGATAGAACACGGCATGACCAAGGAACGATCGTACTCCCTTCTCATTTGTTGGTGGTGGAAGCTTCTCTATAGAACAACTTTAGCTCAGTCTACTTGCAATCCCTTTGAAGAGATGTGATGTCCAAGTACAATGCCATCATTTACCATAAGTGGCACTTATCCCAATTCAACACTAGATTAATGTCTTGACATCGATTCAAAACAATAGCAAGATTAGACAAACAAATATCAAAAGAAGATCCAAACACCGAAAAGTCATCCATGAAGACTTCCATAATATTCTCAATCAAACCTTCAAAGATTGCCATTATACACCTTTGAAAAGTGGCCGGTGCATTGCAAAGTCCAAATGGCAATCTTCGAAAAGCAAATATTCCATAAGGACAAGTGAAAGCGGTCTTTTCTTGGTCTTCGGGTGCTATGAGAATTTGGTTATACCCAGAATACCCATCAAGAAAGCAATAAAACTCATACCCGGCCAACCTATCCAACATTTGGTCTAAGAAAGGTAAGGGAAAATGGTCTTTATGTGTGTTCTCATTAAGTTTCCTATAATCAACACACACACGCCACCCCGTCACCGTCCTAGTGGCTATGGTCTCATTTTTCTCGGTCTTCACTATAGTCATACCCCCTTTCTTAGATACTACATGCAACGGACTCAAATAGGGGCTATCACTAATAGAAAAGATCATATCGGAGTCTAGCCACTTAAGAACCTCTTTTTTTACCACTTCTTGCATGATAGGATTAAGTCTTCTTTGGTTTTGAACACAAGCTTTCCCTTCATCCTCAAGCCTTATCTTATGCATGCACATTGTTGGACTAATCCCTTTCAAATCATCAATACACCAACCAATAGCCGACTTATGCTCTTTAAGGACATTAAGCAATTTATCAAGTTGACTAGAGGTTAAAGAAGATGATACAATTACCGGATTTGTCTCGTTTTCACCAAGGAAGGCATAGGCAAGATGATCGGGTAAAGGCTTCAACTCCACCTTCTTTTCCTTTTTCTCTTCTTGATTGAGTGGATCTCTAAGTGGTAAGAACGTTCTATTCCCCCTCGAGATAACGGCTGCAACTTCTTGAGCTTCACTACAATTACCTAGATCAAGCAAACAATTAATCAATTCATCATTTATATCAAGAGAAGTAGTAGAAATATTAGAAAGAGATAGAGAATTGCTCAAACAAAGTTCAAGTGAATCCTTGGATACAATGGAAGGCCAACTTTCCTCGACACTTCCCTTTACAACATCCACACTTTTACACTCTTCATCATTCATTGGATATTGCATGGCCTTGTGTAGAGAGAATACCACCTCCTCATCATTAACTCTCAACTTCAATTCTCCTTTGTAGACATCAATAAGAGCTCTCCCGGTAGCAAGAAATGGACTCCCAAGAATAAATGGAATATTTTCATCTTCCTCCATATCTAAAACAACAAAGTCCACCGGAAAGATGAACTTATCCACCTTAACCAACACATCTTCAATCACTCCTTTTGGATGTGTCGTAGATCAATCCGCCAATTGAAGTGTGATGGAAGTTGGCTTTACTTCACCTAACCCAAGTTTCTTGAATATGGAAAGAGGCATTAGATTAATGCTCGCACCGAGATCACAAAGAGCCTTGTTCTTTTTGTTCTTTCCAATTTCACATGGTATAGTGAAACTACCCGGATCCTTCAATTTTTGAGGAAGTTTCCATTGTAGAATGGCACTACACTCTTCGGTTAGATTAACTGTTTCATTTTCCACAAGACTTTTTTTCTTTCCCATGATGTCCTTCAAGAAACGAACATAATGAGGCATTTGTTCCAAAGCATCGGCGAAAGGGATATTAATTTGAATCTTCTTGAAGATTTCAAGAAACTTTTTGAACCTATCATCTAAACCCTTCTTCAAGAACCTTTGAGGAAAAGGAAACAGTACTTGAGTCTTGGGTATCTCCCAACTATCTCTTTCAACTTCAACTTCCTTTTCTCTTAACTCATTTGTCTTCTTCCACTTTGGAATTCTCTCTATCTTTTCTTCATCTTTCTTTTGCTCAACAACTTCTTTTCCTTTGCTTACTTCCTCTACTTCAATCTTCTCTTGCACCAACCCTTCTTCAACCGTTCCTTCCACTTCCCTTTCAATAACAACACTATCCTCTTTAGGCATAGGAGGTTCCTCATACTCTTTTCCACTCCTAAGAGTGATAGATTTGCAATCTTCTTTAGGATTAATCACCGTGGTAGATGGGAATTTCCTTGTTGGTGTTGAGACCCCATGGAAGAAGCAATTTGTCCCATTTGATACTCAAAAGCTCTCATCCTATTGTCGGATTTCTTCTCATTTTCCTCCATTCTAGCCTCAAGCTTAGCCTCCCTCTTTTCCATTTGAGATTCAAGCTTAGCATCTATCTTTTTCATATAAGCCCTTGTATCTTTCATGAATGCTAGCAATGTCTCTTCCAATGATGATTGCCTTCTCTATTGGGCGGCTTAGCACTCGGATCCATTCCTTGAGGAAGTGCCACGGCGGCTTGAGTATTGGAGTAAGAAAGATTTTCATGCTTCCTCGGACCTTGATAACCTCCACTTGATTGATTGAAATTACTCCCCCGAGCTTGCCCTTGATATCCTCCTTGAAAATTACCTTGGTTAGAAGGATAATTACCTTGAAAATTCCCTTGATGTTGGGAATTTCCTTGGTAATTTCTCCTATCTAAATAGGCAACATCCTCTACATTTTGTATAACATTGCCCTCTTCTTTTACATTAGCACTTGTACTTCCTCCTTGACTCACTCCTTGAGTGATCAAATTCAATTGCTTTGTTAAAGCATGGATGCCCTCATTGAATTCTTTCATTCCTTCACTTTGAAACACATCACTCTTCACTTGATTAACACTCTCCACTTGAGCCACCTTTCCGAATGCATAACCTCCCATTACTCTCTCGGAAGGCCATTGATAAGCATTCATTGCAATGTCTTCAAAAATATCCATAGCTTTCATAGCATCCACTCCAAATATAGATCCTCCGGATGAGGCATCTACATGCATCCGATTGTGTTGACTCAACCCTTGATAAAAGAAAGCACTTGTTGATTCTCATGAAAATCGTGTTGAGGACACTTTCGTAGCATCACTTTGTAGCGTTCCCATGCTTCATAGAAATTCTCATCCGGAAGTTGCCTAAATTGAGTGATAAGGCTTTTCATTTGGAGAGTCTTCGAAGGACGAAAATACTTGTTTAGGAACCTTTGCTCAAGATCTTCCCATGTATTACAACTTCCCAATGGAATTGTATTATACCATGCTTCAGCCTTGTCTCTTAGAGAAAAAGAGAACAACCTCATTCGAATAGCATCTTCCGACACTCCATTCATCTTGACAGTATTTGCAACCTCCAAGAAAGTAGCTAGATGAGTGTTCGGGTCTTCAAGAGGACCTCCCCCAAACTGATTTACTTTGACCATGTTGATCAATCCGGACTTGATTTCAAAATTGTTGGCTTGAACCGGAGGAACCATATTATGCATGGCTCTCGGTTGGAAGTAATCTCGAATTGCTCTAGGCCTTTGCATCTCTTGTTGTTGGAGTATCCTTTGAGTCTCTTGATTTGCAAGCAATTGCATGTAGTCTTGATTTTGAGCAATGAAATTCCTAAACATCTCCGCTTGATTCTCTTGCACTCCTTCTTGTACCACCCTTTGATCTTGTAATGGATCTTGGGGTGGGTCATGGTTAACATTATCTCCACGTAGATTCTCCATATTTTCTTTTCTAGCTTTACGTCTCTCTCGTTTCCTCTGTCGTGCGGTCTTTTCTATCTCCAAATTCAAAGGAATAATTGATTGATTTTCCTTTGATCGTGTGATCATAAAACACCTACGAAAATTCAAAGAGTGAGACCACAATCAAAGGTAGGAAATAAAATAAAATAAAATAAAGTATCCTTATCAAGAACAACTAAAACAATAACACAGTATCCGACCAATCCGTTAAACTCCCATTTGGCAACGGCGCCAATTTCTTGTTTGACTATTTTTAAATACTCATAAGCAAGAGTACTCGATCGTTGTAGTAGTATATCCCAAGAAATATTTATCAATCCACAAAGGAGTTAGGTTTGGATTAGTAAAATACGTGAGCTCATGTTTATATCGCTTTTGTAAGGATGATCGGGGGTTTTGAGAATGATTTTGAAATAAACAATTAAAACAAGAAGCAAGTAAATGAAATAGCAAATAAGAGAAATGACAAGTGAAGATGAATGAAAATAAAAGAGAATAGGTGCTAAAGTTCAAGTAGTGAAAAACATGGGATTAGAAACATTCAAGCACACTCAATTCATATTATCATGTAAAAGGAATCCAACTCAATTGATGTAGATTAAGGGTGATCACGATTATATCCTAAGCTCCCTTTCGAGTTACAAAGGTTGTTGATCCACTAAGGACTCCCAATAGCACTTAAGATCAAAGCCCAACATTAATCTCTTCCATCTAGGTACTAATTAACTCTCAATTCTCCCTTAGAAGGTACTAATTAGAATTAACTCTCCCTTTTTGTGTACTAGAGCTAACGAATGGATTGGTTCCCCTCGTCGAATTTAAATATCCTTTCGGTCAAACCCAAATTCAATGTCTATTCATGTCTTTCTAATACTTAAGAGGGTCATTTCCGTCTCACTCCAAGCAATATACACATGAACATTATAATGACACTTAATTATCATAAATCATCCATTGATCAACAATCCATTAAACCAATAATCATTCATGAATAATTAACCATGCCATCACAACATCAAATCAATTAAAGCCCATGAATAGAAACCAACGTCAATTAAATGAAAAACTAATTTAATCCACATGATAATATAAATCTAATATGTTCTTCATGTCCCTAATCCCACTAGAGGGATTAGCCTAACATGATAATGGTAACAAAACACATGAATGATTCATTACACATACCCATAGTCTTAAATCCAAATGAAAAACAAAAAAGATGTAAATCTTCCCTAGCAATTCCTTGTAGAGAATCTTCAACACTCATTGATCTCCACCTCTAGCTCTTGAATTCTTGAGGTCTTCAATACCCAAAATGGAAAGGATGAAGAATGGATGAAGATGGTGGTGTGAATTGGAGAGAATGGTGTGTGATCTATGTGTTTTGGTGCAAACCCTTGTGTGGAATATCTCATCTCTCTTTGAATGTTGAACTTGAGGCTATTTATACCCTCTCCAAGTTGGGCCACGAATTTAATATCAAATGGTCTTTTTACACATACTTACATACATTGGCAGGTGAAAATCAGGATTTTTAGCCCAAAACTGCCCTTACTCGAGTTAGCCTGTCTTACTCGAGTTAGCAGCTCGAGTCGAGCTACTTGTAATGCAAATCGAGCTACCCAGCTCGACTCATATCGCCAACTCGAGCTCTTGCCTGTTCGGTCGTGTTGCTAGGCTCTAAAACTGATCTGACTCCGGAGGCCCTACTCGACTCGAGTTGCCAAGTCGTGTTGCGACTTGCAACTCGAGTAAGCACACTGTATGATTTTTGAACTCCAGCCCTGCTCCGCACGACTTGCTACTCGACTTGGACATTACCTAACACGACTCGAGCTGACAACTCGAGCTCTCGCCTGTCAAGTCGTATCGAATCGATCAGAAACTACAATTTCAGTGGACCTTAGCTCGACTCGAGTTGCAAGTCGAGTTGGACCTTGCAACTCGAGTTGACTCACTGGACAATTTTTGGCAGCTTTCGGGCACCTACTCGACTCGAGTTGACAACTCGAGTTGTATCATGCAACTCGAGTTGGGTCCCATGAGTTCGTGTCTTGCTCGTTTCAGCTCCCAACTCCATTTTTGACCTATTTTTAACATGTTTAAGCTCATTCACACACATCTCCATGAAAACATATAACACAACCAAATAACACATAAAATACGGATAAAATAATACGAAAAGACATACAAAAAGACACTAAAATTTAGGTGAAAATAGCAACAATCAGTATGTATTGCATCTGATATTTGGAAATAAACATTAATTTTTTTATGCTTGAATAAAATGTTATTTTAGTAATGAAACCGACGATCCGACGGTTTTATCGGTTTACCAATTTTTTGGTTTTAAGCGGTTCAAATCGGTTCTTCCCGGTTCATTCGAAAAACGATTTAATAGGGTGTTCTGGACCGGTCTCGGCTCTGGTTCCCGGTTGAATCGGTTGAATCGGCCGGTCCGGTCCGGTTTTCGAATCACTGGATTAAACCTAAAAATAATATCAAATAAAAGTATAAAAGAAGATAAAATAAATTAAATTATGAAAATAGAGTTTATAGAATTATTTAAAAAAAACATACAAAAATCGATGAGAAAAAAAATAAGATAGCAAAAAATTAAAAAGTATAATGATACCTTTAGGAGAATGATTGAACCTAAGAGGATTAAAAAGAAGAATAAAAGATTAAATATTAAATACAAAAATAAGGTTCATAGAATTATTATAAAGCAAACACAAAATTTGAAGAAAATAAAGATAGAAAAAAACAGAATGATAACTCAAATGAAGAAAATAAAGATAGAAAAAAAAAAGAATGATAACTCAAATGAGAATGATTGGACCTACAAATATGATCAAATATGAGAATGATTGGACCTACAAATATGATCAAATAAAAGTATAATAGAAGATAAAATAAATTAAATTATAAAAATAGGGGTTTATAAAATTATTAAAAAAACACAAAAATTGAACAGAAAAAAAATAAGTTAACAAAAAATTAAAAAATATAATGATACTTAGCAAATATTTATAGAGACGATCCTAGTAAAAATAAAATTGATATATTAATTAAAATTAAACATATATTGATTAAAAACTAATCAAATTTATATTATTAAATTAAATAAGTAAATTTTAAATAATAAAATCCACTATTAGTATAATTAAAATTTATGATTGATTAAAATCAAAGGAAAATCATATGTACTATGTATATTAAATCTAATTATAATATATGAATATTGATTGGTATATTAATTTAAACTAGTATTTCGACCCGTGCGATGCACGGGATTGTGTTTATCATTATTGATTTTCTTTTTTATTTTAATTTTTTTGAAGATGAATAATCTTAAAGATATTCTGATTATGTAGCGTTTAAATTTTGAATATTATAAATTTAAGTTTTCGTTTTTATCAAAATATTTTATCTTAAAGCATAATACTTTAAGTAATTTGGAGTGAATTTATTGTTATGATTTTGAGAACAAAGTTATTCTTATGTTTTAATCTGTTTATATTCAACGTATTTGTTATATTTCTATTTTATAATTAAATTATGTCTTTTCTGTGTGTTTATATATGTTCTAAATTCTTATAAATGTTAAATGAAATTACTTTTATTTATCGCTAATGTATTATATGCATTAAATTTGATACATATTTTCTTTAATTGTTAAAAGAAAAAAAGTTATGTAAATTTCAAAAAAGGGTCTATTACTTGTAGGTACATTTTATACACATATATTACTACTAGATACAATATGCAAATCATATTACTAATCACTACAAATTGAATACATCAAATACCACTTTTACCCCTATATTAATTTTAATTGTATTTAAAAATTAATTTACCCACTAATTTCTCCATGAAAATAGGAAATAGGTTGGAGATCAATTTAATCCTCACTCTTCGAAACTTCTGGCAACTTGGTTCTGCGATCGATGTAGAATTGATTCAAAATTTCTGCATACAAAAGTAGTTGTTTCTGCAAACTTAGCAAGATTATATTTCTATATACAATTATATTCTACACAGTCTGAACACATATGCATCAAACACATTGCATATAATCTGAACACCAGAAATTCTGAATACAAAAGTTATTGTTTTTTGCATATATATGTATAAATACCTGCAGCTTCAATATTAAATTTGTATTCAATTTCTGCACAATATGAACACATATGCATCGAACACATATGCATCGCTCTTAGCAAGACTATATTTCTACATACAATTATATTCTACACAGTCTGAACACATATGCATCGAATACATTGCATATAATCTGAACACCAGAAATTCTGATTACAAAAGTTGTTGTTTTTGCATATGTATAAATACCTACAGCTTTAATATCAAATGTGTATTCAATTTCCGACTTTGATGTGTATTTATTTTGGATAAAGAACTCTGATGTGTATTTACTTTGGATAGAGAATTTAAGAATTAAAATTGAGTTGTCTGAATATTCAGAAATTCAAAACTAAAAATTTGAAAGCAGAAAATTTGGAGAAAATGGGTTTTTGGAGAGATGAAGAAAGAGTGAAGGAAAGAGAAGAAAGAAAAGATAATTGAAAACCCTAGAGAGACGAAGGAGAACAGAAGGAAAGAGAAAACAAAGATAAGATAATTGAAATTATTAATTAAGATTATATTTTTGTAGGGATATATTGGGTATCTCATCCTAATATATTTTATCTGTTAATAATATTTTCACCGTATTGTATCTGACAGTAATATGAATGTATAATTTGTATTGGAGAGTAATAAATCCTTCAAAAAAAAAATAATAAAAATATTATTTTATGTGAAGATTAATATTTAATTTATTACTTGTAGGTCTCATAACTTTGTAATATGTTTTTCGAAGCATAAAAGGGATCTTGCATTTCAACGTTATGTTAATCGTGTATTTTACAAAAATAAATCTTTTATGTTTAATATGCTAATGCTATGACATTTTATTTTTTGAGATTATAAAGTATATTTTGTTCCATAATTCATCCCCGATAATTCAGTTAAATATATGATAAATTAGTAAGCTTGAAAATTAATTTAGGAGTAATTATGATAATATATATATATTAGAGATCAATTAGTCGCATAATATGATAATAATAAAATTGTTAAATATATTGTGCAATCTAGTATTTTGACTCGTGTGTTGCACAAGATTGTGTTTAACATAATTTTTTTTAATAATATTTTATACTAATTCTTTGAACACGAATAAAGTTATAGGATCAATCTACAAAGATGTATAATCATGAAGACTTGTTGATTAACTAAATTTGAAGATTGAATATTATAAATTTTATTTTATTTTCTTTGAACATTTATTTATTTTACCCCTGCGTTGTACGGGAATGGGTATAACAAATAGTTTTTTCTTGTAAAAGTTATTTAAACATATTAATTTTAATCCTTTTACTTTTAACCTTATAATTTTTGTCATTTGTGTCGATTTTGATAAGTTTTTCAGGTCCTGAAATTTTGACAAAATCTTATATTAAAGGAAAAATCTTAAAAATTTAAAAGTTGTAACAATATAATTGATACAAATTGAATATAAATAAATAATATGTAATTGTCAACTAACGTTTTTATTATTTAAAATTACATAACAAAATTTGCAAAATAATATGAAGTTAAACGTCTGATGAATAAATTAATAAACTTCAAGATTGGATATTATCAATCCCTTAATTACACCTGATTGTGTAAAATTTTAGAGCTGCATAGTTTGACATGTCGCGCTTGAAATATTATCAGATAACAAATATGTAGTGTAGAGAAAACAATATCAACACAATTTAATGTAGATTGACAAATAAAAATGAGTTGAAAGAAAGAAAGAAAACCACATCGCTCAACTTTCTTGATGCATCACTACTCGAATCATTTTTAAAACAACTTTTGGCACAACTTCCTTTTTTTTTAAGTTTTCATCACAGGAGGATTAAATAATGAATCATACTTTTACCCATCAACTTCAGAATCTATGTTTTTTCCTGTTGCATCATCTGTCCCAGGCATCCATTGGTTTAACAGCCTCTTTTTCGTACTGTCTTTTTTTTGCAGCAACTTTTCTTTATAATCCTCTTTATAATTATCTTTTTTTCAGGCTTAACAACTGGTGCTTCCTTTTAGCACTTGAACTTCCCACTTCATTCATTTTTTTAATATTTATCTCTTTATTCACATTTTCAACCACATATTTAGTTTCTACAGGTTTATCATTCTCATTCCCCTATTGCAAACTAAATCATCTTCATCTTTCATGGCATCATTACCCTTTTTTATCATCATGTCCAACATGAACAGAAGAAAACTTTTTCTTTATCAAAAGGTTAATTTTCGATACGCCTTTTTTCTAAGGCTCAATTTTTAAAATAATAAGTTCGACTGCAGTGCACCTGCGGCACCGGTGCACCTGAACAATTTCAGTCATAAGATCAAACTTTAATTTAATCCCTACCATTAATTAATTTAAATAATTTAAAATAAAAATAGAAAAACCACCAACTACCCATACTTTTAGCCCTTAAATTCTAAGGTGCACCTAATAATAACCCAAATTTTTTTGTTAATATTTTTAAAAAATTAAAATAATAAAACCAATGAATTAGATGTCTTTAAATTTTAATTAATGCATTAATTTATGTATGACACGAATTTCACTTTAATAATATATATTTTTAATTTTTCAGTTGAAATTAATATATTATTGTAATTATATGATTAATATTTTTTAATTATAACCAATTCATATAAAACTTTGAATTTCATAATTTATGATTATTATTTTAAATATTAGGATTAGAGATTTGTTTGAGAAATAAATGATCAGTATTTGTATTAAAATATTTCCTAATTTGATAGACCGATTTTTTGAGCAAGAAACATAATTATTTCCTTAAATATATCTATTATGCTTTTAACATAGATACTTAATCAATTAATTGACCAAATATTGCACATGAAAGCAAAATTTAGAAACGACATAATCATTTGGCTTATAGTCAAAATACTTACCGTACAATGAATGGAAAACATGGAGTATAAAAAAGATAACAGAGATACTTAAACAATTAATTGACCAAATATTACACATGAAACCAAAATTTAGAAATGACATAATCATTTGGGCTTGTAGGTAACAATTGGTTTTAGTTAATGACTCTGACCAACCTTCTGGCCGTACTACTTTCCGAATGACTTTCCACTCTCTGCATTATTGGATGAATGCCTGTGCTCTCTCGGCCTTCTTCTTGAACAGATCTAACTATAGGGTTAGGTGTTGAGAACATGGAATATAAAAAAGAATCAGTAGATGATCTTAAGAAATCAAATGCTTGAAATTTAAAACATATACATCAAAATAAGTTTACTTAAAAATTTTATTTTTAAAGAAAAAATTTATACTTCTATAAATTGTGAGTGGATAATGCATAAAATGATATATTTTGTAAGCCAAATATATCACCCTCCCAACTGATCTTTGATAATAGCATCTAATATTTTTTACGTCTCAAAGAATTACATAACCAATTATTTACACTCAATGGATTTGAATTTAGCATCATATAAATACTTTCACATTTCTTATTATAATAATATATCTATCATGAATTTAGGACATACAAATGCTGTCATATAAAAAATTCATGATTTAAGTGAAACAATACATATATCCACTTTCTAAATTCTTAAAATAATGTTGTTTGCAACATAGAAG
Source organism: Pogostemon cablin (assembly GCA_023678885.1). Classification (NCBI taxonomy): domain Eukaryota; kingdom Viridiplantae; phylum Streptophyta; class Magnoliopsida; order Lamiales; family Lamiaceae; genus Pogostemon; species Pogostemon cablin. The sequence continues at coordinate 4,368,354 of CM043009.1, forward strand.
ATTGAGAAAACTTTGTTAGAAATTTTCGTTTATACTCTGTCAATCATATATGGAAACTTTGTAAAGATATAACTAATAAGAAAGAGAAACATAAATCATTAAATACATAGATAGATTTTTGCCATGTGATGTTTTACATGATGGCCTATAAAGAAGTGGCTTGTAAGAACAATCACTCTCTCCAAATAAACCAGGAAAAATTAATGTAGATTTTGATGAAAAAAAAAAAAAAAAAAATATATATATATATATATATATATATATATATATATATATATATATATATATATATATATATATATATAACCCGCTCCATTAGATCACTTACAAAAAAACATTTAGTCTAATTGAAGTTTCGAAGGATTGCCGGCCTCAATGATGAATTTCATAAATCGATTGAGAAGGAACATCAAGGATTTTGTTAACTTTAACAACTTAATTAATGTAATAAAAGAGAACTTACTCAGATTAAAGAAGTAATCACTGAACATCAAGGATTTTTTTAACTTTAACAACTTAATGTAATAAAAGAGAACTTACTTAGATTAACGAAGTAATCACTGCCATCATCGTGTGCTTTCATTGACAAACTCTTTTTAACTTGACCTGCATTGAATTTCAACTCTTATCGATCCCACTACTTTTTTTTATATATATTTTTGTTGAAAATTTTAGCAGATTTTCCTATAGTGAATTTCAAACAATCAGATTCATAAACAAATAATCCAAAGTTCACACTTTTATTCTAATTATCACTAATAGATACACTCATATAATTTCAGCACAAACACATTCAAAAACGTGAATTAAGCAAACCACAAAGTTAATAACAATTAGGACCCCATAACTCGATATAGTTTTAGTTTCAGGAACCTCGAGAGGACCAAGTTTGCATTCAAACACAGAAACAACACAATCAGCCACAACATACAGAAAAAAGCATAAGAACATATTAAAGCAAAAACTATGGTGTTCAATGTGGAAAAAAAATAGGAATATGATTTTGTCACATAGTATACCTTGATATAGGTTTCTGCATACTTGTTTGAGCAAAGAAGAAAATGAAGAAGTAGTAGTAAAGATGATGTTATCAAATGGCCACCTGACCTACAAACCTGTGTTCATGTAGATAAATTTGTCAGAGAAGAATTTTTTGTATAAATATGTAAATAATTAAAGGCTAAAAATATTCTTATATGGTGAGAACTCAATCTTTAATCCATGTTTAATTGAAAACTGAATTAGGAAAAGAAAGAATCAATGATAGCACATCAAATAAAAGTAAGAGTGAAAGGGAAATCATTATTTTTAAATGTGTGCGTGTGTTTAGTCGAGGCTTGATATCAAGTAAGTTTGAAAATCATTAGCTTGAGATGTCAAATAATCACCATAGCATCTTTTAGAATAAATTTCATATACATAAATATGAAACTATTTTTGAAGTAAGTTGGTTCTAAACTCCATAAGAATATTGCAAGCTAATGCAGAATTATGAATTACATAATACTCTGCATATATATGGAACCAAATCTGAATTATCAGCAATGAACACTATAAATGTTGACTAACATTCTGAATAAATGCTAAACAAATATAGAAAAATATTTAAGTAACTTAGGTCTTTTCATGTAAACCTTCATCAGTTAATCTTATACATATATGCATCTCTATATTGTGGTGAATCAAATATGTGCAGGAATTGCACTACCTTAATCAAGATGCATCTTTATGTTGTGGTAAAGTTACTCTTTCAATTCTTTAACAGTCAAACCCCCCGTAAACAAAAGATACCCCTAATCAAACGTCAAGAAACAATCCAAATCCAACACAAACTCATCTATTCTCTAAAAGTAAATGAAAATAAGAATTCTGCAAAAGCATTTTTGAACATTAGAAGAAGGTTCAATGACATAACAAAATACTTGAGAAATATTAATAATTTTACCTTTAAGACCATGTACGGTTCAATTACACTTAAAAGCTTTTACCAAGGCTCGAATTTCTTTGCATTCTAAACGGAACCAATTTATTAAGTTGAACCCCAAGGAATTAACTCTACCAAAGTGAGTTCTGAATTAGATTAAAATGTCAAATTAGAACAACATAATAATAAATTAAACATGAAAACTTCAGCCACAAAAGATGCAGGAAAACTATGCTTGAAAATTAATCAAACATGTATAATATTTGCCTCAATAATGTGAAAAATAAGCTCAGTGCAATACTTCTCATTTGAATATTATGTTTCATAAAGGATAAGGTAAATAATTGTTATTGAAAAATATGATCATATGATATCACAAAAGAACAAATTGAAAAAGTTCAAGGATTAATTCCTTTCTTATGGACAATTTAAAGAAAACACTGCACAAATCAGAAATTACATACTATACACCTATAAGACAGAAATTTGATCAATATTCCAAACTTATTTATTATAAAATTATTAAATCAAAGAAAGTTGCTTCCCTCGTACACTAAATCAAAACCCCAAAGAAATATATCATCATGAGGGCAAATACATGAGTTTGTATCTTTCTTGGTCTTTTTTTTTTCTTTGTTCCCTTTCTTTCCTTATTTTTACTTGCTGATTAGAATGTGTTATATTTTACTTACTATAAAATAAATTGATACAATAAAATATAAAGTCTCCGCCTGGATAGATATTATTAAGGTAAGTTGGTTCAAAAAATATGGAATACCTCAGCTATATCATCAGCAAATTGTTTTAAAATGAATTTGTCAAAGTATTCAACTTAGGCAGTAGTTTGTGCCTACAATGCCTATAGATTTTGATTAGAATACATAAAGGCATCAAAGAGTGAATTGTTAACATGTTTAAGAATAGAATATAAGTAGGATATCAAACAATAAATATATCGTCATTAAAAGGCTAATATTCCATATGCACCAATTAAAACCCATTAAAAGTGAAGATAGATAGGATTAATAGTTAATACACGATTGACACCTCTAATTCATAAACAAAAATACGACAACATTTCTACTTTATGAAATATTCTTGATTTGAAAAATAATAATAGTAAATTGGCAAAATTTGTTCATTTGAAGCCACACTACCTTCCTCTGCAGGGTATCTTGTAGAGGTGGCCAAAAAATTGAGAACTGCAAACTGTCAGTTCACTTCTCAATTGAAACTGCCATAAACCTTTTTATCCAAGCATGGGGCGAGTAGCAAGTAAATCACAATATCAATAAGATTCCAAAATGTGAAAAAAAATGGGCATATTAAATTAAAATTGAATAAAAATACGAATGAAATCGTGCATTCATATGTTAACATCTCGAAATTGCACAAAAATCATAAATTAATCATACCTCAAGGAATGTGGAAGATAGAAAGAATGGGTGTGGGTAGTGGATACAGAGGTGGCAGTGGGAGCATGTTCCTTGGAGTAAAATAAGAAGAGAGAAAGAACATAATGTATTAAACAGAAATGTTAGAAAATAAACAGAATCTTCGGATAGTATAGCTCGACGCCTGAAAAAGAAATCGAAATTCCAGTAAGACCAATAAATAATCCAATACAAAACTATGAAAATGATTATGTTAAAGTACCTGATCTGATATAAGTAGATAGTTCATGCAATGTTGTTCGAATCAAAATTTAAGCCATGTACAGAAGAAGAAAAAAAGAAGAATTTAATCGGAATATTCAACCGGTAAAAAGGAGGATGGAAAAATATTGAAGGTCATAGAAATGCAAGGGAGACGGTATAGAGAGTAGAGGATAAGAAGAAGAAACTCAAAGGAGACAGTGAAATGGGGATATAAGAAATTGAATAGTAAACTCGGGGATGAGAATTGAGGGATAAAGGTTACATATGAAAGATGAAAGGCTTGCAAAACTTGTTGAAACAATCTCGAAACATAAAGTTTACATGGGGAATATTTGGTAGAATCATTACGAATGCGAGAACAGCAATACGATACAGGCTCAGAGGCCAAACAACAAAAATGAATTAATAGTGCAAGACAACAGGAAATATAATCACATTAGATTATTAAAGAAGCTTAAAAATCTTAAAATTGTGAACCTGAAATTGAAAATAGAACCTCGAAGATCGTAGAAACAATCTGGAAACAAATGATTGCATAATTGGTAATTACCAACCCAAGAGATTCGGGTTCATCATAGAGCGGATGAATTGAGAAAACAGAAAATCTAAGTGACAAAAGATACCTATAAGAAGAAAATGATTAGTCAGTTATGAGACTTCTGATTGAGATCCACATATCAACCCTGATGTCGGAAGATTTAAATTTCACAAATGACTTTATATTCTGATCTACATTGCCTTCAATTATATTGAGATCCACATATCAGCCCTGAACCTTTTGAATGGCCTCACCAATTAACTCTCTAGCAAAATTTACAAAAAAAAAAAAAGAAAAAAGAAAAAGATCATAAAAAAAAATGGATGTAAGATTTAGAAGATGATAAAGATATGCACGAAAAAAAGAAAAAAAAGATGATAAGACAATTAGAAATCAGATATACTTAAATTCTCATATTTTTTTTACCTAAACTCAAATAAGTATTACCAAATTATACACAACAAAAGCAATAATGATGACTTCCAAATTACCAAATAAATTTTTGTGAAAATATTTATTCATCATTCTTATGAGCAAAAAAATAATACTTTGATGTGAGTCAAATCCTCACCAAATTAGAAAAGAAATATATCATCACCACTGAAAATTAGATGCTTCTCAACTATCATTCTGAAGAACAATATTAAAATCCTAAAATAATTTATAAGGAAGAAATCTCACATCTTATCTTTCAATATATATAACAATGATCTCGCTGCCTCTACGATTGAGCGATCTACCAGTCTTGGTATGTGAAGTTGCTAAATGTGCTGCGTGTCGGCTCTAGGCGTGCAGGGCGCGAACAACTGGGAGAATTGAGAATAGAGGACGTATACCATAAATCAATTTGCATCTCCGGTAGGCATAGTTGTGCTTGCTGTCCCTGTGAGCACCTGCAGGAGAATGCAGCCGAAGCAAGATATAATATCTCCCTAAATAGTAGAAGCAAATTGATTTTCAAAATAATATGACCTTAAATTGATAGGAAATCAAGAAAATAGCATATGCAACAAATCTCTACTGCAAAGAGCCCACCATTACATCACACAAACTATAGCTTCTAACATTTAATTATCATTGGGTGAAAGAAGAAATGAATGATTGAAATTAATAGGGTGGCCAAAGAGATATATAGCAGTGGATGATTGACTAGTCCAGAACCTAGTTTCTCTTAAGCATACATCAACTAATTTAGTGGAGAAAAATGCTAGATTTTAAAATTTCAAGATTGAAGAAATAGAAATCTTACATTGCAAACAATATTTACTTGCAATATAATTTTTTTAGACGCTTTTCCCTTAGCTAAAAAAAATAATGATGACCCTAATGGGAGCTGAAGCTGAAATAAATTACCTACACAATAGAATAGAACAAATCATTTAAACACACATCCAAGTCTCCTTTTTCCCAACATTTTAACTACACAATAGAATTAAAAAGTATATTAAACATAACACAAATCCTTACAAATAGAGATGGAGTTGAAAACCTCCCTTATATATCGAAATGAAATAAATAAAAACTCATTATTAATCATATAGCAAAAAAAATAATATGCTTTAACATATGACATACGACACATACCATTGAAAAGTGTCTACCTATAATTTAATGCTTCTAGCCATTGAAGATACAAAGATGTTCAATTTCATGCATTGAATCCATTAAGATAAGATGGAGTGAATAAATACCTTATTTTCGTAGTATCATACTCGATTTATGATGATAATTCTGTGCATATAATGGATTTTGAAGGTTGTGAGATATATTTTTTAATATAATAATTCTGAAACATGAATCCTGTATGCTAGGAATGTATAAGTTTTGTTCTACAGTAAACCAATCAAAACCTAGTATAGTATTATAGTCTTTATCATTCATTTAATAAAACAATCTAACCATATAGATAAAAGAGGTAAGGAGTTTGTTTGCAAAACTTTAATCTTAAATCCCATTAACTGATGTTGTTCTCACGAAGAACTTTAAGGCTCTCAGCTGCATCATTAAAATTAAGGAAAAAATAAAAAGAACATATATGTTTAAGAGATGAAAAAGAAGTCATAGAATAAAGAGGGGTGAGATAACAATGATAAGATATCTACCTAGTTGCAGCATAAAATGATTTGAAGTTGCCTCAAAGATTCTTCCTTGATGTTATTGAATATATATGGAAAGGTCCCCATTTTGCAGTACTCCAAGATATTGTATATCTTTCTATGGTCCTTGCAATACACAATAAATCTTCTTCAGTTGTAAATCACTCAAACAAAACAATTTGAACATAAAATATGATTTAAATCACACAATAAAGCTTCTTCAGTTGTAAATCACTCAGCCCCCCAAATTATTAGTGTTAAGGCTGAACATATTTAACATGGGATAAACGATGTACGAGTAAATCATTATCCTAAACAAATGCAAAAATTCTACCCAAAATTAGACAAGCAAATATACTCGTACATTAAAAAAACGTCAGACCCTAATTATGTGTTCCATCCATGACATTATAAACAACAGTATCATAGCAATTTTCCATAATGAAAAATGATAAAAAAAAATACATGAAGAAGAGATATTCCTCATTTTTTTATTCCCAAACCAGAAAAAGGAGACTCTTTTCTGGAATACAATGTTACGTATTTTGCTTCTATTATTTGGGATCTAAATAATGCAGGTGCTAATTATGTAATAAAACATGGAGTCTTGGTGGTTGTAGTAAAACAACGTCAGACCCTAATTATGTGTTCAATCCATGACATTATAAGCAATAGTATCATAGCAATTTCCAATTATGAAAAATGATAAAAAAAATAATACATGAGGAAGAGATATTCCTCATTTTTTTTATTCCCAAACCACAAATAGGAGACTCTTTTTTGGAATACAATGTTAGTGTATTTGGCTTCTATTATTTGGGATCTAAATAATGCAGGTGCTCATTATTATGTAATAAAAATGGAGTCTTGGTGGTTGTAGTAAACTCTGAATTTCTGCACATTTTTAACATTTTTAATTATATTTTATTAATGTCGTTGATGTCTAATTGATGGTAAACAATCTTGGAAATTTTTTTGAAGAAATTTGACCTAGAAATACCTTATTTAAATAGGGAAAAAATCCTGTACATAAAACATGGAGTCTGCAATATCATTAATCTGGAATTGCCACGAATAAAAATTTATAGATTTATCAGTCATGAGCAAATCACAATAGCATCAAGTACAAACTAAGTACTAAATGAGGACGTCGAAACTCCTAAGTACTGCAACAAAATATGCAGATTTAAAAATCAAAACAACATAGTGCTTTATTATCGAGGCAAAAGAAATGGGGATAAACAAAATAGGAGAAGAAAAAATGAAAAGGGGACATGAGGCATGAATAAAAAAAAGGAAAGAGAAGGGAGATAAAAAAAGGAATTGGTTCAAATAATCCATTTCTAAAATCAATTAATCCATCGAATGTATAATTTTAAAATACAGTCAAATAACAATCATACTAAATATCAGGGTAGCCGATGATGCCAGGAAAATATATATTAAAATCAAATAAAATACCTAAACTAATTAACAAAATATTATGCTCAGTGAACGCAAAAAGAAATCTCAAAGCCAATTATGTCAGCCGAAGAAATCGTAGTAGCAAAATAAAATCAGATCGACAATAAGCAAACTGTAAATTCACATTCAAATACCTTGAGAAACTGATACTTCGCTAGCCTCTAAACCCTACTACTTATGGACCCCTCCTCAGGTTTGTGTAAGCCGAAGAAGATCGCAAATCGCCGATAAGAGAAGAGAAATAACATTCAAAAAGAATTTGAATGATTCAGTGACCATACCGATTACAGAAGAATGGGTGGATGAGAGGTCTTCATGGTGGAGAAGAACTTGGTAACAGGAGCAAGAATAGAAATAATTTCAGAGATTTGATTGATGAAGAATGGGGAATAGGAATAGGTAACTCCATCACGCATCACACGTATCGAAGAAAATTATTTAAGAGATTTGATTGATGAAGGGAACAATAGAAGGTTTTAAAGATGCAAGGGTTCTCAAAATGGAGTAATAATAATAAAATAGAAGGATTAACAATACCTACGTAGGGGCAGAAATAAGGACTTAAAAAACCGGTTGAGGAGCGGAAAAACACAAAGTGCCTCATTAGGGCTATTATATAGATATATATAGATATAGATATAGATTAATCATATATTGATTAAGAATTAGTTAAATATGCCAAAAATACAAAGTGCTTCATTAGGGCTATTATATAGATATATATAGATATAGATATAGATTAAGCATATATTGATTAAAAATTAGTTAAATATGCCAAAAATATCTCTAATATTTACCAAATTTATATTGTTAAATAAAAAGTAAAATTTAAATAATGAAATCAATTATTAGTATAATTATATTAGATATAGATATTATTATTGAAATAAAAAATATTAATTGGACGGTTAAGATTAAAATTAAATTATTTCTAAATAGAGTAAAATTGAAAAAAATTGAAAATAAAAGTAAAATTTAGGTTTGCTGTTAGATAGAAGATAGATAGATAGATAGATAGATAGATGATTATTATTATTGTTGTTGTTGTTGTTGTTGTTATTATTATTATTATTATTATTATTAATATTATTATATTATTGTTTTATGTTATCACTTTATTTCGATCGAGTATTATTTTATAGGGATGATTACTACTAGGTACACAAAAAAACCCTAAATTACTATGAGATACAAACATATAAAAGTATTACTACTAACTACAAAAATATATAGTGATATTCCAATATTACCCCTATAATGTGCTGCACATAAATATTGTGTGCAGCAAAAGTTCATGTGCAACAAAGTGTGTGCAGCAAAAAAAGTGTGTGCAACAAAAAAAAATATGTGCAGCAAAAAGTGTGGTGGTCCGGCGGTGGCGGCAGCGGTCCGGCAGCTTTTACGGCGATCAATTTTTTTTTTCGCGACCAATTTTTTTTTCGGCTCAGCGGCGGCGCGGCAGCTTTTCCGGCGACCAGTTTATTTATTTATTTTTTTTTTTTTTTTTCCGGACGAATAGTTTTTTTTTCGGCGACCGGCCGCCGGAGCTCCGACGGGGACAGCGGTGGTCCGGAAGGTGGTCCGGTGGTGGGTGGGGGTTGGGGTTTGTGGTTTAAAGGTATATAGGTTTAGGGGTATATTTGGTATTTTACTTTAATATTTTGTATTAAATAATAATTATTTTAAATCAATGTATCTAGTAGTAATTAGGAGTACAAAGTGTGTACCTATCAGTAATTATTTCTATTTTGTATTAAAAATGTTATTACTTTTTATTCATTTTACGAATTGTTCATAAAATAATTTAAGACAAAAACTTGTGTGTTACCGAGGACGTATCGTGTGCCCATATCTTTTAGTATTAAATTGTATACTCCTTTAGTATTAAATTGTGTGTCCGATGACAGAAGAGACCAATTCATAATTTAATTAAATGAATATTAATTTTCATTGATTAAATATTAGTACTTTTCATTAAAGATATTATCACTTTTTATTCGTCCTACTAATTATTTATTCATGAAATAGTTCAATTGGCCAGTTATACTCTTCCTTAGGATCAATTTTATTAAAAATATTATCACGTATTAACAATTCAATAAATTGTTTGTGAAATTCACTTTTGTAGTTATTTATCACTTTTTATTAAAATGTTATCACTTTTTTTTCAAATGTTATCACTTTTTATATATAGTATAAGTTGTTTATGTAATAGTTCATATCATCATTATTAATTTTTAGTGTATCACTTTTTTTTATAAAGGTTATCATTTTTTATCTTTTTACATAAATCATTCGTAAGACGGATTCACATGAATCTTTAATATTATAAATTATTTATAACACAATTCAAATAAAAGGGTAGGTCTTGCATGAGACCGTCTCACGTGAGACCATTTTTCACTTTTTAAAATAGTTATCACTTTCGCTATAAAATGTTATCACTTTTTATTTACACTATAATTGTTCATGAAAGAGCATTTTCACTTTTCATAATTTATTATCACTTTCCTTCATAAAAGTTATCACTTTCTGGCCATTTCACGTCACTTTCCTGTAAGCCCTTACGTGAGACGGTCTCACACAAGTCTTTTCCCAAATAAGGGTAAAAAGTTACCTCTTTTATTTGATCTGTATTTTTTTATATTAAAAAAATACTACTACTTTTTTAAAAAATATTATCACATTTTATAAATCTATAATATAACAATACACCTCTCACATATTAATTTAAACATTCAAAACAAATATAAATCAAACAAAAATATCTAAACTAATCTAAACTAATAAATAAAATAATAATATAATGCATGACAATATTTCAATTAATCTTAAACTAGTTTTGCCTCCCGCGTACAATACAGATTCTTTTTATGTGTGATGTATTTATTTAAAAAATATATATACTTCCTCAATCTCATTTCAAATGTCACACTTTCCATTTTGGGTTGTCCCATAAAAGTTTGCACATTTTCATAAAAAATATAAAGTAAAAAACAACCACAATTCCCATACACTTTATTTACAAAAAAAAATCATCTCTACCCAACATACTTTATCATTTATTTATTACAAAAAAATACCATTATATAACCCTAAAAGTTATCACTTTCTTAATCTCCTTGATGGAATTGATGGTGCAATATTTGTTGGACGGAGGGAGTAATTTATAAAAGGGGCAGCTATCACACTCTCAAAATTACTATTCATACCATAAACGATTGAACTCTTCTCCTCTCTCTTCTCATACCTAACCATAAGCATGTGCTTCAAATCCAAAAGGAAATAGAAGAATCTTATATAAACCCATTATTATTATATTTAATTATTTTAAATTTTAATTATAAGTTATTAATAGAAGAGAATAAATTAAACCTTAGTTAAAATGTTAAATTACTTAAAATAAAAATGTTAATGATAAGCAGGTGCTTCAAATCTAAGAAGAATGAGAAGAAGCTTATATAAACCCATAATTATTATTATTAATTATTTTAAATTTTAATTATAAGTTATTAATAGGAGAGAATAAATTAAACTTTAGTTAAAATGTTAATTTACTTAAAACAAAAATGTTAATGGAAAGATTAATATTAGTGTCACGTATGCAAATTCTTTTAAGAATGAACGTGGTAATACAAATTTTTTAAGAAGGAATATGGTTACACCATATATAATTTTTTTTATAAAATATATTAATTAAAAGATTAAGATTATTACTAATTATAGGTGAGGCTAAATATACAAAACAATTTAAGAATGACTGTGATGATGTCCCATACACAATTAAAATATTTTGAACATATAAAAATATTTTTATTAAAATTAAAATAATAATTTTTCATAAAAAAATACTTAAAATATTCTTAGTAGATTAAATTAAGGCAAAGACTTGTGTGAGACCGTCTCACGTAAGGGCTTACAGGAAAGTGACGTGAGACGGCCAGAAAGTGATAACTTTTATGAAGGATAGTGATAATAAATTATGAAAAGTGAAAATGCTCCTTCATGAATAATTTATAGTGTAAATAAAAAGTGATAACATTTAATAGCGAAAGTGATAACGATTTATAGCGAAAGTGATAACTATTTTAAAAAGTAAAAAATGGTCTCACGTGAGACGGTCTCATGCAAGACCTACCCTTAAATTAAATAAAATCTTAATGAAAAGTTACTTAAAATAAAATATTAATCGCTATAAGAATATTATTATTAGAAGGAATTAAATAAAATAATATTTAAAATAAATTACTTAAAATAAAATATTAGTTGCAAAATTAACGTTGACGCGCTACGTGCACAAATGTAGTGACACCACATACATAAATTCAAAATTTTATTTTTGGCAAAACACTTGTAAATTTATAGTATTAATGATTTATCGAATATTCCCCCATCAAATTAGGAACATTTTTTTTTAATAATAATGTGAGAAAAATATAGATAGATACTCCTTTGAATAATTTAAAGAAAATAAAAAGTAATATTATATTTTCAACATAATTAAAAATATAAATTAATAATATTAAAGAAATATTTAAAGTATAAATTCAGTTATCCGCTTAGCACGTGCCACGCGGTTTTCTAGCTTTGGTCTCCACTCCACCACACGCAATAAGGATATATCGAAATCCCTATACCTATATAAAATTCCCTTATTCCTCCGCACGCCGATCCCCTTTCCATTTCGTACTTTCGTAGTATAAATTAATAATCGCCAAAGGGTTTCACCAAATTAGGGAAAGGGCCAAAGGGTTTCACCAAATTAGGGAAAGGGAACGATGTCGGCCGAAGAAATAGAAAGTAAGAAGAGGAAGATGGCAATGGTGATGAAGAAACACAGTGGGGTTGATCGATTGAGTGGTTTGCCTGATTCTTTACTTATTCACATACTTTCTTTCGTGGGCGAGCCAGCAGGCTTTAGCAACCGGTGGTCGTTTAGTTGTGAAATAACTGCCGAGGTAAAGAAAACAGCGGTGACGAGTGTGTTGTCTAAAAGATGGCGAAATCTTTGGGCTGAATTGCCGGTCCTTGCTTTCCAGGAGGAAAGCAGGAATATGGTGAAGATTAGTAAGTTTGTGGCAATGGTCAGCGGGACTCTGAATATTCGCACTGCAAAATATTTGGAGAAGTTGTATCTTAAATTCAGGTTTTCACAAATCTGGTCAATCTTTGTTGATCGGTGGCTTGTGTTTGCCTCAAAAAGTAAGACCAAGGTGGTATCTTTGATGCTTCCTCGAAAGAACAACACTGTAGGATATGCTCTCCCGGATATGTTCTATCGCAATTCATCGTTGACAGAGTTACAATTGGCGTATTGTAGTGTCGCTCCTCAGAGAGCAGTCGCATGGAGATGTTTGAGTAGATTACAGTTTTGTATGGTGGAGTTGGGGGAGGATGTAATTGAAAATATACTAGGTGGATGTCCAGTTTTGTATACTTTGAGTCTACATTATTGTTGGGGGTTCAATCGTTTGAATATCAACTCTCCCAGCGTTGGTAAACTTAGAGTATGGGACAATGAAGTAAATCCACCTCTGCTGGAGATTTCAGCACCCTATATACAGTATTTAGACATTAAGTCGGTAGGTGAAGCAAAAAACAGAAATATCCGGGTGAGGAACATCAGATGTGTGGTGAAAGCTGTGATTGATATTAGGCCTTCTGTTCATTGTGTGGTGTCTATTCCGGAAGACAGGAGTGATGCCAAGGAATGGGTTGAAGCAACTCTCCATATCCCGGAGCTCCGACTCACAGATTACTTATTCTGGGTAATGCTATGCTAATGGTAGTGAATAGTTATAATGCTTCTTCTTTTGTATGTTGTGGAACACTAGCTTTACCTGTTTGTTTTTGTTTTGTTTTGCAGTTAATATCAGAAGTGGTGGAGGAAGGATGGCAAATTCCACAATCTAAGCGAGTATCTTTGGCCCTCGATACTTCATATTTTGCTCCTGACGAGGCCACCATTCTTGCCATGATAAGTCTGCTAGAGTCTTCTCCCCAACTTGAGAAATTTGAGGTTTCCATCAATCTGCGACAATATGTAAGTATTCATTCATAACATGATAGAATTAGGTATTATCATTATCAAGTATGCTGACACGGTTAATTTGATTTTGTTCAGGATCCTCTACATCATGAACCTCTTAGGAAAGATGATTTCAGTTGCTGCGACTATTCGCATTTAAAGACAGTTAAAATTGAATGCTATGCGGAAGATGGCAATGATAATCCAATAGATATAGATATAATTCTATTGCTGGCTCGGACTCTGCTTAGAAGGGCGACGGTGCTGGCAAAGATGGTGATTCTCATTGGTATGTTACCTGAGTGGTTTGAGTTCAAGAAAATAGGTGAAGAAGTAAATTCTTATCGCAGATCATCTAAACAAGCACAACTACTTATCCTCCCCCGTTACAATTGATGTTTCCTTAATGTTATATTATTCTAATTTATAAGATGACTTGTTCCATCTGTATTTCAATATCTGTAGGCTATGAATTTTGTTATTATTATTTATTTGAATGTTAGAGAGTTGTTATGATGACTTGGTTGTTTATTAAACTTGTGATTGGCATCATGTCTTGGATATACTTTTGAGTTTACTCTTTAGTCCCATACAACATTAAATCCTAAGGAATAATAGTCTCAATGACACCAGCATCAACCGGATGTTGCTGAAGTATGAATTAGGGTGTTGTTGCATTGTAAATGTATTATTGTTGCGTTCTCTATTTTATTTGAAGTATGAATTAGGGTGTTGCGTTGTAAATGTATTATTGTTGCGTTTTCTTTTTTATTTGCAGCAATTTTGAAATATCCTATCCTAATATATTAAAAGAGGCAAGGTAGATGAGAAACATTTCTTCTCAAAATATCCTATTTATTTATAATTTTTACGTGCATATATGTACGTTTATCACTTGGCTGTCCATATTCCTCAATTAATAGGATCCCTCCGTATAAGCTACTCCCTCCATATACAGCCCTCTTTACAACAAATTTCGACATTTGGATTAGGAAGTCGAGTGTGAAAAACTGTTCGATTCCTCTCGCGAGCTCTCTACGGCGATTTCTCTTTCGAGTTGGAAATGATCTATTATCCTTTGATGGCATCAGTTCAGAGGCTAGTTGACTATGCAATTTTGTTGTGAGGATAGATTTTTTTAGGGTTTCGTGTGCATTCTTACTGTTGATGTTTTTGCTTCTGTTATAGGTGTTCTTATTAAGATCATTGATCAGAGATGGCGGTGGCAGCTAAGACAGGGGTTAGGTTACCTGTTTCTGTGCTAATTGTAGGTTTCATGATCACCTTTTTCTTTCTCTTTGATTAGAATTAATTTTTTTTAATCCTTTTATTTTGGATTTTTGGCGAATATTTCGCAAGGGTAAATATAATTTGGGTTTTGCAATTTGGTGGAAGATAGGTGGGAAACTACGGGATCTGTATACTTATGTAAATCACCTTGTGATATTTTATAGATTCAAGAATATTCGGATGAGTACCAATGCTAATTTCGTCACTTACCGTGGGCCTATTATGGTGGCCAACACATTGCAAGCTGCTTCTATTTTGTTGAAGGAAGGTGGGGAATAGGATTGGTTTATCAATCTTAGTGCCTGGTTACTCAAGATGGTAAAAATTCTTGCCTCTTTTTGATCCTGAAAATGTTGTCTTTTTATTTTTAATACATTTTCTCTTTATTAAATGGTTTGTGGTTTGTTTTTGATCCTTAAAATGTTGTCTTTTTATTTTTAAAATACATTTTCTCTTAATTAAATGGTTTGTGGTTTGTTGATGATGGCCAAATCTGCTGCATGTGTCTTCACTCTTGCCGAGGGATCTTAATTTTATTGATCATATAGGTAACATTGACTGGAAAGAGTATGTATCTATTTGAAAGCCGCATTCAAGTAACAATTTTTTTCAATGAATTTGAGGGATAAATAGAAATTTTGTGGCATGATGTTATACTTAGGTTCCAGAGGGCGAAGCCTGTTATCATTTATCCAGGGTTCTACATGACAAAAAAAAGCTGATGTGTTTTGGATCACCCAGCGAAGAAGTATTTAACTGCTTTTAAACTCCTTACAGGTGTGTCTGGATATGACAGATGTATATATTATGTTTATGGATTCATGTAGTTTCGTTCATCGATTTTATCAGGACATAAGCAAGCTTGGTCACTTTGAAAACGATGGCTCCATAAGCATCACTACCAATGCTGTAATCTCTCTCTCTACTTATTTAAAAGTATTGTTGATTGACTTGATTGGGAGTATTAATCATTATATTTTGAATGTATAACAATTTTGTGATTTTGTAAGTTCCTAGCAATAGATGACATTATCTATTGGTTTTTTGTGGATTCTTGATATTTATTTCACTGTTTTCGTTTTTGCAAACCTGATATTGATCAGTAAACTCCCAATGGAGCATGAAAAGAAGACGTTTCAACATCTTACCACCATTATGTTTCTAGTATGCTTATTTCCAGTTCATTTTTACTTAACTCGAACTCATTTATGTGCCTTGATGCTATGCAGGTAGGAGGTACAGCTGTTACTTTTGTTAATATCTCCCCAGAATTCATACCGGTACAACGAATAATTATATATATGGAGAGAATTCTCATACGTTTAGTCATTTTACCTCTACTACATAATTGGATCTATGAACCTCTTTGAATGCTTCATTTAATGTCATCACTTCACAGTTTTGGATCTTGGCGGAAGAAAAATTCATAAGAGAATTAACTATGGAGCAGATTATGATCAGTGAAAGTGCAAAACCTATCAAGCCTTCTCTTATATATTTAATATACCCTTTTTGTTGCACTCTCCATAGAAAATTGCTGGTAATGTTTTTAGGATCTTCCTCTCATACAACCAATCCGGTTCCAAATTAAATATATTTTTGTGGAAGTATTTCTTAAAAATATTTCGGTTCTCTCATCATTTTCTATTAATTGTAATCCATTTTATGTTTTTTTTTCCAGCTAAAAATCATGATACCATGCATAGTCCTTGAAGGTCCTGTAGGACTTGCTTTTACATGAGGTGTGTCAGTTTCTTAGTAGTTTAGTCTAGCATGTAATTATCTACTCCCTCCGTCCCAAAATCGATTGCACACTTTCCACATTTATCCGTCCCAAAATAGATTGCACCTTCCAAAAATAGCAAAAAAAAATACCAATTTATCCTCCACTTTTTAACCATTTACAAAAATGCCACTCTAATTAACAACATAAACCCAATTCATTAAGTAATGGGTTTGAGCCCAATTAACTTAACCCAAACCCAATTATAACCCTAAATCCAACCCAAACCCAATTAAAACCTTAAACCCAACCTACTTATACATCTAAATCATATTACTACTCCTTACAACTGCATTGCTCCCTCTCTCTCTCGTTCTTCTCTAATGAAACCCTAGTCTTCTCACCATCAAACCCTAGCCTCCCTTCTGTCTGTTCGTCTCACCATCAAACCCTAGCCTCTCATTCTTCTTCTCACCATGATTATCCAATCTGTTCGTCTCTTTCTTCTTCTCACCATGAAACTCTAGCCTCCCTCCTGTCTGTTTGTTCGTTTCTTTCCTCTTCTTGCCTCCAATCTGGTGTGTCGATGAAAGCCGGTGTTAGAACCAATCCGGATGAGGGCTGGAATCATCCGGATGAGTGTTTCGCACCGCATACACAGCCAGACGTTTCGTCTCCTCCGAGCCGGAACCCTAGCCTCCTTTTTAATTTCTGGGATCTTCCTTCTGAAGGCGAGGTGTTTGAGATCTCCGCCGGATCTGAGTCGGAGTTGCACGGATCTGAGATCCCGAGTGTGGATCCGGTCTGTCTGTGGCCCGAATCAGTCGATGATAGTATGCTAGCCGGAGGGAGCGTCGGAGGAAGCCAGTACGCAGTGGTGCCGGAGACGGAGTTATCTGAACCTGTGGAGTCTTCCGAGGTGGTGGAGGACTCCGACTTGGAGGAAGAGACCGCCGCCCGCCGACCCTGTGTTTTCCCGCGAAACCGAAGGCACTCCGCCGCCTCCCTTCCGGCCAGAAGGTCTAGCCTGTTGGATAAAGAGGACAGGGGGACAGATGAGGAATTCACATACAGATGGCTGTGTATGTTGATTCCTGCGTGGGGGTACATTTCTATCCTTTGAGGCCTACCTTTAAATGCTTTTCCATTCAGTGTGTTGGCCCTGTGAGGCATTACATGCTTTAATTGGTTATCCTTGTTATGTATTGGCCCTGTGAGGCATATTGTGGTCACACATGCTTTTTGTTGGCCCTGTGAGGCCTCTAATTGATTATCCATGCTATTTGTTGGCCCTATGAGGCATTTTATTGGTCACACATGCTTTATGATGGCCCTGTGAGGCCTGTAATTGATTATCCATGCTATTTGTTGGCCCTGTGAGGCATTTTAATGGTCACACATGCTTTATGTTGGCCTTGTGAGGTCTGTAATTGGTTATCCATGCTATGTATTGGCCCTGTGAGGCATATTGTTGGTCACACATGCTTTTTGTTGGCCCTGTGAGGCCTCTAATTGATTATTGAGGTATTTTATTGGTCACACATGCTTTATGTTGGCCCTGTTAGGTCTGTAATTGGTTATCCATGCTATTTGTTGGCCCTGTGAGGCATTTTATTGGTCACACATGCTTTGTGTTGGCCCTGTGAGGGCTCTAATTGATTATCCATGCTATTTGTTGGCCCTGTGAGGCATTTTATTGGTCACACATGCTTTATGTTGGCCCTGTGAGGTCTGTAATTTGTTATCCATGCTATGTATTGGCCCTGTGAGGCATATTGTTGGTTACACATGCTTTTTGTTGGCCCTGTGAGGCCTCTAATTGATTATCCATGCTATTTGTTGGCCCTGTGAGGCATTTTATTGGTCACACATGCTTTATGTTGGCCCTGTGAGGTCTGTAATTGGTTATCCATGCTATGTATTGGCCCTGTGAGGCATATTGTTGGTTACACATGCTTTTTGTTGGCCCTGTGAGGCCTCTAATTGATTATCCATGCTATTTGTTGGCTCTGTGAGGCATTTTATTGGTCACACGTGCTTTATGTTGGCCCTGTGAGGTCTGTAATTGGTTATCCATGCTATGTATTGGCCCTGTGAGGCATATTGTTGGTCACACATGCTTTTTGTTGGCCCTGTGAGGCCTCTAATTGATTATCAATGCTATTCTCAGGTGATCTTTTTAGGCTGACCCAATGAGGATATTATTCCGAGGGTTAATTTTCCCATGTCCCTATTGTTTAAGTGTCACCATTAGGTTTCTTAACCTAATTAGGAGACTTGTACCCAATGAGGATATTATTCAGAGGGTGAATTTTCCCATGTCCCTATTGTTTAAGTGTCACCATTAGCTTTCTTAACCTAATTAGGAGACCTGTACCCAATGAGGATATTATTCCGAGGGTTAATCTTTCCACATTAGTCCCTTTAAGTGGTATCTCTAGTCCCTCATGATGAAGTTCAGTGTCACTATTAGGGTTTATCGACCTATTTAGGAGGCCCAAATATCTTTGGATATTTTGTTGGCAACCAATAGGCATTATAAACCTTTTTAGGAGACCAAGCTCGATGATGAAATTACATTCTGAGAGCACAACGAATATTCCCTCCAATGTCATTTGAATATGATCTTGTTTACAGCCTAAACAACACTCACAACAAAATGTAATATCCATTGTTTCTGCTGTAAACAACTTAAACTATCAGTCTAAGACACCTTATACCTATAACCCTTTCTCATACACTGTTCTTAGTAGCCATTAACCAAAATGAGATCACCATTACCCAATAATCAAACACTGAATGCTTCCACTAGCTCTGAAATGTCATACACCATCTGTTATAGAGCCTGTTCTTCAACCAACTTGTCTATGCAGCCTTTAACCAAATCAGGATCAATCTCTAGATTGATGGGCAAAGTTCCTTCCCTAATCATCTTTGCCTTCCCCATATGGGGTATGTTGTAGTTGTTCCCCCCCTCGACCTTCATTATCTCAATTAGGCAGGATTGTAGGCTAAGAAACACATTGTTGAGTGTAGCAGCTGTTAGGTTTTAAAAGGACTGGTTCACATTGTTGATCATCTCATCAACATTATAGCTTTCACTCTTCAATTGTTGTGACTATAGGGCCCTGAACCAACCAAGGTCATTCACATTTAGATCTGGAGAGCATGGAGGCTGATTAACAAGTCTGATGTTGAAACCATCGGATCTTGCAGCTGTTCCAAACTCCAAATTAGTGTCATTGATATGAGGTGGTGCGTTATCCTGCTAGATAATGATCTCCTTACTCATATTCTGTGGCCATTTAGCTTTTATAGCTGGAATGACCTGTCACCATGTGTATAGATGCATATAAAGGTATCTTAGGAGGCCTCATTGTCTAGAAATTAACCCTAGAATGATGTTAAAGCTGAAATATGAGTAGATGGTTATACCTGATTGATTATTAATGCTCTGATAACATCTTTGTTCACTGAATCAAATGGTTTAGTAACCATTGTCCCCCGAGCCCTATTCTTAGAGTTCCTCTTTGCTGTCTCCATCCTTGAGAAAGGAAATAAGCCTATTTTACCATCAAACAACACTTCCCCATCACTTCCAATTATTGGCTTAGAAACAGCACACATGAACATTATCTTAGTGATGAACTTCTTTGACTTGCATGTCCTATGTGGTTGTCTCCCCTGGAATCATGCAATACCTCTCATTCTCCCTTGTCATATAGAACCATTTTTCATCAATATGAACAACTTGATACATACCATCAAACATTAGCTTGTTAACAGCCCTATCAAGATGAATTTGATGCAAACAATAGTTGAGCCTTTGTAGCTTGTTTTTTGGAGTTAAGCCAGGATTTATAGCATTTGTGTGAGCTCTTATTTGTCCATCTTTTATCCATCTTCCAACTGATGATTTGCTGACTTTTAACTTCCCTGCCAGCTCTCTAATTGTACCCCTACTTTGAAAAGCTATCTTCACTTCCTCTGGATCTAGTTGAATTCTATTTGTCTTGTCCATCCCCTTTTGCTTGGAAATGAATTTGACTGGCAGCCCTTGTTGAATCTGATTCCTAGACTCTTTCCAAATGTTATGGACTGTTCTTTTAGAACAACCAAAGATCTGCACTGCCTCTAACACCTTCCCATGGACAACTTTTCCATCATGGCTGTTTACCAGTAGATACTGCCCAATCAGATTTTTCTTTTCAAGAGAAAGATGTGGTTTTAGGCCAGCCATTAAATGTTGAGTGAGTGCATTAATGTGTGCTAACAATCTCGTATTTATAGTGATGACATTGGAGGGAAAATTTCAAAAGTTTGGCCTATCTTAGTGGGAAAAAAGTGGAGAGAAATTTTGAGTTTGGTGGGAAATGATAATTAAAACTACAAATGGTGGGAAAAACTTACCCCACAAATTATTTGGGAGGAAAACAAATCTCAATGATGATGTTACAATCTGAGGGTTTTATCAATATCTTATTCATGCACATCATACATACAATATCTCACTTCTATTGTTGTTTCATTCTTTGCAATTTTCAGAGGTATGTCCACCCCCATAAGAAAGTCACTCAGTAATTTTTTTTAGATCATGTATTTTGATGAATGTTGCTGTAATTTCAGATATTACTCCATGTAATATTTGGAATTTGTAATAGATGAATTGTAATAGGGATTAATTTAAATTTCTGTAATTTGTAATGTTGTAATAGTGCTGCTGTACAACCCACGTTTTTTTTCCTGTAGTGTTTTTTTTTATTTTTATTTTCTGGAATTATTTTATTATTTTCAGTGGATTATGATTTGGATTAACTTTAATGATAAAGTTAATCCAGAATATTAATCAAAATGCATGGACAATTTTACCCCTCAAAGTTTAGTTGAAAAGTCAATAAAGTAACATTTCTTAAACTCCGTATCTACAGTAAAGGTGCAATCGATTTTGGGACGGAGGGAGTATCATTTAATGACACCCTCCCACTCCCACCTCCAATCCAATTAGTGCAGAGGGAAATGATGCTCTCTTTTCCTAAATCAAAAGGCTACTTCCATCAATTAATTCAAAGACAAAGGACTCTTTATAGTTTTACAGCATGCTCTCTCTTCCTAAAGCAAAAGGCTACTTCCATCAATTAATTCAAAGACAAAGGACTCTTTAGAGTTTTACAACAGTTATTAAACAGAGGAAATATGGATGATACCAAGAATGAGTTTAATGGATTAATTGGCCCACTTCATTAGAAATATGAATGATACCAAGAATGAGTTTAATGGATTAATTGACCCACTTCATTATCTCAGGACTTCTCTATTTGAGATTCCAACCATATGTTTACATTTCAACTGTCCAATTTTTTAGAGTGATTCTTCCTTATCTTTTATAATATATGCGTCGGCACTAATTAACTCTAATTTGCAACTTCATTTGCAATTGAAAAGCATGTTTGAGATCTTCTTTTCTTTTCTTTCTTTTGTGTTAAGAATTAGGGGACAAATGTTCCTTCTCATATTTGATGTTAATATCATTTTCTTTTTGGTTTGCTCATAAAATTAAGATTGGTACCCAGTGGTTAGAAACAGCAAATATCATACTCATACCTCAATGAAGGTTATTTAGGATATATTTCTTTGAAGTTTCAATTTCCCCAAGAGAATTTGTCATGTACGATGTTGATTTTATTATATGTGTTTATTTCCTTGCTGTTCTTTTTTACTTATGCCATAATTAATCCAAATGTGCATCACCTAAGTGTTGATCTATGGTATATGGAGTTTTGGAAGCAACATTTTACAAATGGCTACTACAATACAATCTCTAAGCCAGTATGACATGGTGCACGGATTTAAAGCTTTTTTAAATTTATTTAGTTATTGAACCTTTTTAATTATATTAAGGGTATTGCATGTGATTAACAAACATTATTCAATTAGATGCTCTGTTTATTCTGGCATACATAAAATGAACATGTTTAAGATTTGCAAATCTTAAAAGAAATTCCACAATTTACAACGTATGTAAGAAATTTTTGAGGCATTGCTTGAAGTGGGATCCACAGCATCGTGCTTCATCATTTCGACTTTTGGAGCACCCATTTGTAAGAAATTCATTGCCTTTATCACATAAAAAATACTATTTCCGTAAACTTCAGACTTTCCATTTTCATTCGTTACATATTAAACTTTCATCTAAAAAATAAAATATCACATTAATCCTTATTTTTAAAAGTATATATTAATTACAAATTTATCATTCCCACCTAATACACATAACGTACTTTATTATCAATGTATTATCTAAAATATTATAGTACCCTCCAAAACTTAATAAAGTTGGTCAAAAAATAACTTTTCTTAAACTTCGTATTTACAGTAACGGTGAAGTTTATTTCGGGATGGAGGGAGTATATAAAAGTTATGTTGAAAATTAAGATTTTTTTAAATATGAAAATAGAAAAAAATTACAAAAATGGTATCACAAAAAATTACATTACAAAGTTTGACGTGCCTGCACGTCTAAATAACTAGTAGCCTTAAAAACAAACTCGTTCAGTTATGGAGACAAATTAAGAAAGAAAGAATTCAAATTTGTTATGAACAGAGAACTAAATGAATGTATCGAGAGGTAATTCTGAGATCTCAATCATTTGAATTAAATGAAACAAAATAGAAATGGAGTTGTTTGGAGGAAGAGACTGACAGGTCCACTCTTCAGCCAAAGAATGATAGGCCATGGCTTGGATGGATTTTCAGTTCTTGATGGGCTTATGTTATATTACAAAAACATGTGGCCTTCCGCTCAAATACACAAACATATACTTCCTCCGACAACCAAAGAGTCCCATTTCTTTTTTTATACACACCCACTAATACATTTTGCTACGGGATGGAAGAGTACTGTTTTATTAAAAATAATCATTATTAATAATAAACAGAGAAAATAAAAAAAATGGAAAATGACAGCATATTACTGGGCCTGACTTCAATGTATCCCCAAGCTTCTTATCCATCTTCAGTTGTTGCAGCTTTCACCAAGGATCCGACATGAAAATGCAAAAAGAAAACACAAAGAAGAAGAGAAGAAACTATATGGGACTTTTTCATTTCTAGAATCCCAAAAAACAAATGTGTAAAACAAAAATGGGAAGAGCTCTAGTTTATACTGACATCCCTTTTCTCTCTATATATATACATCCAGTTGGGCATTGAATTATAGTGATCACAATCATTACAAATATATACACACACAAGTAGGAAATAAATCCATAAGTCCTAATACTTAAGACCCTATCATGATAAACTGAGATCAAATCGTAATGCGGAAGCTTACCTTAATCCATCCTTAATAAATGGAGTTGTCTAGGCGGAACACGAAATCAAAGATTGATAGGTATTACGGTCTTCCTCAACTAAGCCTCCTTATTCCTTATGGGGGACCGTCGTAACCCCTCCCGATGGGGAGAAGAGAGAACTATGTGCGGCTTAGTGTATTAGGGACCATAATCTTGGGCCTTTATATACTACTTAACTAGGCCACCCATAATCATCTAGTCGTCATGTAATACTGAGTATCTACTCAATTAACCCATATCAATAATATTATAGCCCATGGACTTTTAACCTTAATTGAATCATTTAATTAACTCCATAAAATTATTGAATAACTAATATAATTTTATAATAATATATTGCCCACAATTAGATTATACAAGAAATTAAAAATTTTCTTACAATCTTCTCCCACTTGGGCTATATATTTTCCCAAAATAATTATATTAAGAGTCCTTATCTGCTTAACTTTATGCTATTCCTCTTCAAGCTATACTTAACAATCTGGTACATCTCATATACTAATATGGAACTGCTGTGGTAACGTTATAAATCGTGGTTAAACCCCGACAATCATCAAAATCAATATACTTGATGACATAGATCAAATATGGTGAGTAGCGTGGAAATTACATGTAATGTGATCAACATCATGTCTATTTCCAACTGATCCTACTTTAATCTTTAGTGAGATCAGTCCATAATGTAAAATATTACGATGGAAAATTATTTAAGTGAACTCAGAATGAATTCAAAACCATTAACTTTATTCTGCAAAAAACTGAATTATCAAATCAAAGTGTCTTAAAAAAATAATGAGTAATAAATATAGACTCCCACTGAATCAATGTATTCTAAAACCATATCACACCCTTATGAGTAGCTAGCTCATTAAAATTTCAGGGTGTTGAATACATAATTGGCGGATTCACATATAGAATCTATCACAATATGCTCTACTGAAATTTATCCATAAGAACACTTTCTTTAACAACGTACCAAGAATTCTATGTCAAAATGCTTGACTTGTAAGAACTCTAGCTTGTTGCTATTAAAATACCTTATTGTGAACTAATTGTCACGATAAACTTTATGTTACAAAGATTCGCAACCTTTATTTCATGATTGAATGCCCCTTAGTGTGCTACTATTTCTTTTGTCATGGTTAATGAGCTACAATTGTTTGCTTAATGATGAGCGTTTTCTTTGCACGCAATATTAATCCCCAAGTATTAAGGATATCAATTGCAGTTTAAGCAAGCGACCAAGTTAAATATCGAATCCAAAGGACGGCGTATTATCAATTTAATTATTAACTAAATTAATTAAGACAATACCGTTTGAGGTTTAGAATTATTAAACTACTAAGAAAAATTATTAAATAACAATTAAAATAAAATAAACACTTGAAGAGTACGAATGTGACTCAAGAATGGAGAATAGGTAGCCCTAGGGTAATCCGATTTTACTCATTAATTTCCCTTTCATGTATCAATGTCCGACTCTGCCTTGTGGAATATGAAAGCATCACTAAGTCATGCAAATACACTCTATAGACATAAGTAAATATGCGTGTAACACGTTTGAATAACCTTAGAGCAAGAGATATAATTTTACCCTCCTTTCTAGGTACTATCAGTATCAATTATTTCCCCATAGGATTGATACTCTAACCCAATATAATCTCCCTTTATAGGTACTATAAAATTACCCTCTTTATCCTACTTATTATTAACCCGAATTCAATTCAATTAACAAGTATTCATATATGATAGTTCTAATGAAGTTTCAGAGTCCCCTCACTTAAAATCATAACATGGAATCCTGTTTAACAGTGAACGTGCTCAATCAATAATCAAGATATATATTCAGACTCTATATAACAGTTGAAGATGCACAAAACGACTTTGAATATAGATTAAAAATGCAGTCATATATAAAATAATTCCACAAGTAGTGTTGTATGGAGTATACACACGAAAGTTCAATTAATTCATAAAAACCCTAGATCTACCAAAATAGTTTTAGCCCATGATGTTGCGAAGAACAATCATGGGAGTTGGATAGATCTTACCCATATGTCCGGAAAATTAGAAAGTAGAAAAAAAGAATTAGGAAAACCCTTGGTGTAGAAGTCTCATTCATTCTCTCTTCCGTCTCTTCAAATCTTCTTGGTTCTCCTTCTCGATTCCACAGACAAATCTTCACAGTGATGGATGGATGGAGGAAAGGTTGGATGTGATGGTTGGGGAATCCCCCCTTGTGGGGTGTACGATGATTGTGTTGCTGTCTCTACATCCATAATGATGTGATCTACATCCCCCTTTATACTTGTAAGCTCTCCTTATGGACCTTGGATGAGCTTTTTTTTAGAAAACATAAAAATACACGCACTGGGGGTGTAAAACCCATCAAAAATAGATCTGCGTGTCCTAGTTCGACCAAAGTGGTTCTAGTCGAACTAGAAGGCCTTGGTCGAATGGGATGTCTGTAAGCTGAATATTTCCAGTTAGAATTGAATTTTGTAGTTCGACTTGGCTTAATTTGGTTGAACGACATATCCTTGGTCGAACTACAGGTCAAGCTGCATGTAGTCTCGTCATTTCGCGCATAACTTCTACATCCAAACTCCAATTTCAGCGATTCTTGCGCTCAAGTGATCCTTTCTTCCTTGGCTTTTTATCTGTATAGCACACTTCCAGTTCAAAGCTCCACACGAATATAGAAAAATTACACAAGTTTGACGTGCATTTTTCATCATTCCTACACAAGTTGCACATTTTCTCCAACTTGGCACTTTTTATCCCTTTTCCACCTAAAACATAACAAAACACCCCAAGTGCACATTTTTCTCCAATATAATGAATACAAGATACTTGTGCTAATATATGACAATAATTCCTATAAAAATTGTTAAATTGAACACTAAAACACGCTTATTTTTACTCTCATCAATCCCCAAACTTACCAGTTGCTCGTCCCGAGGCAACAAAATAAAAATAAAGAGAGAGAGAGTAAGAAAATTAGCTGGGAAACAAGGATTACGACCAATACCCCATTCAAAATACAATTGTCCTCAACTTAGGTCATGCAACTCTCATTACATGCAATAATCAATTCATAGCATACAAGTTAAGATAATCACCACCAATTCAAATGATGCATTCACATGTTCTCACGGGAAGTATATATCACTCGCACTAAAGTGTAAAAGATGTACACTTATAGGTTAAGGTATTTATGCTCAGATTCAATTAAGTACATGCGTAACCATAAGCTTGCCAAAAGTATCAAACTCTCCACCACTAAAAGTATGATTCGACAATGGGATCAACAATGACTTTTATTTTGGGTAATGTTGGCTCTTTGGTTAAGGTAGGAAATATATAGATAAGTGACTCAAACTCAGATCAATCAAGTGCTCATTCCATCATAATCTTTCATTCTTTTTATTCACTTCAGTTAAGCACAATATCCTTCTCAGCTCTTTCACTTTTTTTTTCTTTCAAGCACAATAATTTTTTCCTTCTTTTTTTCTTGAGGTACCAGTTTCGGGCACTACCTCGTGCATTCTCCGTAGGGTACTAGATTTAAGCACTACCATAGGGTGTTTGATTCAATATAGTACTAGATTTAAGCACTACTCCATGATTCTCCTTAGGTGCATTTTCAATCTCAATCACTATTTTAACACCAATTTCATTCCTTCCCAAGTTGTTATCAAACTCCAACAACACACTTTGAAAAGCCATTAATTCTCCACTAAATAAAGGCCAATCAAGGCTAAAATAAAATTTCAGATGCTCAAAGTGGTTATTTCTCGTAGGCTATCAAAGAATAAGACTTTTAGGTTCTACGGGGCTAACTACAGATAAACATCATTCAGTAGTGAATTATTTGGCTAAGTGACTCATAAATTCAAGGGTTGCCTAAAATCCTTTCCCATCATCTAACACACATGTAGTTTCAAGTAAGACAAGAGGCAAGTTCTAGAATACACACACAAGAACGATACTCACCAGAAAAAAATATCATGTGATTATGTACATGATCAACGAGGCTCAAAATCTCACATGGGTTTTTAACAAGTAACAGAGCACTTTTCATGGTAAGCAATATCCCACAAGTACACATAGAGCTTTATACCACAATATAACTCGAGTACACTTCTTCATCAATTTCAAAAACATATAAATTTTAGGCACAATTTAAAAATATAAGCCCACATGGATCACCAAAAACATAAACTCAATCTGATATGGAGCCGCGTGTGGAGGGAAGAGATTCGAGCCAAAGCCCTTACTGGTTTATAAGCGACGGGGGCGAGCCATCTAGTCTGCGGTTTGGCAATGATGTTTAGTCCCATATCTATTATTTGTGTCGTGGTGTGTTAGTTTTGGGCCTAGCCTAGTGGGCCTAGGGTTTCTCTATTATTTATGTCGTGTGTGTCATGTGTAAGAACTATCAGATATTTAGAATTGAATTTGGGGAAGCTACGACTTTTGGCAAATGAGTCTTCGTTTGATTTATCTTTCCGAGTGCTAACAATTGGTCCGACCTGCCGGATCACTCACTCGAGATGACAATCACACGCAGCGAGCAGCGATTGGAGGAATTGGAGAATAAGCAAATGACGATGGAGGAGAGGCAATCGATTATGGTGGAGAACTTGGGAAAGGTCATGGATGATCAGACCAACATTCTGCAGCAACTCTCGGCCCTCACCAAGTCTATCACCAGCCTGACCGCATCCGTGGCGGGGCTGTCGATCGCGACGGTGATGACAATGGCGTAGGGGTCTCTCGGGGCTGCAAACGCCGGTTCTAGTGTGGCGGAGAAGTCGGCTGAGACCTCGACTCGACGACTGGAAACCGGAAATCCTGAGACTACCCCACTTGCCTCCGTGGTGAATCTCGCGGACGTGGAGGATCCGACCACGACTCCACCCATTCAACTGCCATCCCCACCCCCGCTTCCTAGTTCGATGGCTCTGATTCCATAGGTTGGCTCGCTAGGGCTAACCAGCAATTCAAATCGCAGCGACGCTAGTGGAATTGAAGTTGGAGGCTGCAATGGTTGCTATGGAGGGCTCGGCCCTGTATTGGTTTACGTGAATTCAAGCCAGGAAGCCTGACATGACCTGGGATGAATTCGCTGAGGCCTTGATATGCTGTTTCGAGTCACGCTTCATAGGAAGCTCCTTTTAGCGTTTATCTTCCGTCAAACAAACCGATTCGATGGAGGAGTTTGTGACGCTGTTTGTGCAGTTGGCAAGCCATGTGTCGGGGCTCAGTGACAAATACTATCTAGGGTACTTTATGTCCGGCTTGGCTGAAGAGGTCCGTAACTGACTGCGCCTCTTATGACCCCCAGATCTGGAAACGGCTATAGAGTTGTCCATGACGTGGAGTTCAGCCTTGGGGCGTCAGGTGGTGGTCGTTTACTGAGATCCTTTTGAGGCTTGAATAACCAGCTAGCGCTGAATGACCGGTCCACGACACCTGCAGCTCCGACGATCAGCTTTGGTGCGAAGTTCAGCAACTGCCCCGGGGGGTCGTCGCCAGCCCTGTCATCATGGTCGCCCTTCCAAGGACAGCCCAGCAGGGCAGCCTCGGTGAACACTTTGTATACGGGGTTGTGTTTCCGCTGCAAGAAGACATACGGGCTTGGGCATCAATGTCCCATGCGGCAGTTAAACGTATTGATTGCGGAGGAGGATGAGGCACTGGACCTACAGTGTCTGGAACTAGTGGGGAGATTGGCGCTGAAGAGGGAGATAAGGTGGTGGCCGAGGTTGAGAGAGATAAGAAGGAAGAATGGGTCCTTCCGATGTACTCAATGGCGGGTTCACCGGGCCGCATACTATGCGGATGATGGGAGATCTGCAGGGACTTGCTGTGACTATTCTAGTCGACAACGGTGCTAGCCATAACTTTATATCAAAATCCTTGGCTAATAAATTGTCTGTGAAACCTGACAGGTCTAGCTGTTTTGGCGTGCAACTTGGCGATGGGAGTCGCCAAGAATCCGAGGGAGTCTTTCGGGGTATGGAAATTTTTGTGGAAAACGATGTGAAGTTGGTGGCAGATTTCCATGTATTTCCTCTTGGAGGAGTTGATATGATATTGGGCGTATCTTGGCTGGCCACTTTGGGGGAGGTGAGAACAAATGGGCCAAAATGACAATGACTTTTGCTTGTGATGGGAGAACGGTGACAATATCGGGAGATCCAGGCCTTTATCGTGGGCCAATTGGTCTCCGGGAGTTAGTCCAGATTCAGGATGCTGAATTATGGGTTATGATACTAGAAGAGGGGCCGCCCAAGCTGCTGGAGCCGAGGACCGAGGAGGTCTTAGAAGTATTGTCGCCGTTTGAGGCAGTGTTCGGGGAGCCGAAGGGTTTACCTCCATCGCGAGGTACGGAGCACCACATCACTTTGGCGCCTAGGACGGGTTCTGTGTCGGTGAGGCTGTATCGTTATGTGCAGGCCTAGAAAGACAAGATTGAGAGGTTGGTTGCTGACATGCTCATGGCAAGGATTATTGGCCCGAGCACAGTCCGTTTTCGAGCCCAGTCTTGCTGGTTAAGAAGAAGGATGGGAGTTGGAGATTTTGCGTGGATTATAGGGAACTGAACAAAGTGACAGTGCCAGATAAGTACCCTATTCCGGTGATACAGGAGATGTTGGACGAATTGTCTAGAGCAGTGGTATTCTCCAAGATCGATCTGCGGTCCGGCTATCACCAGATCCGAGTAGCTCAAGAGGATGTTCATAAAACGACATTCCAGAAGCATAGTGGACATTACAAATTCTTTGTTATGCCTTTTGTCTTAACTAATGCTCCGGCAACCTTCCAGTTGGCTATGAATGAGCTTTTTCGACTTACTTGAGAAATTTTGTTTTGGTGTTTTTTGATGACATTCTTGTCCATAGCAGGTCTTGGCAACAGCATAAAGAACACTTGTGGGTAGTGATGCAAATTTTGTTGGACTATCAGTTCAAAGCCAACAGGAAGAAGTGTTCCTTCGGGGGTTTGTAGGTCAAATACCTGGGTCATATCATATCCGCTGCTGGGGTAGAGATGGATCCTGCAAAAGTGGAGGCGGTTGTCAATTGGCCTCGCCCGAGAAGTATTCATGAAGTGAGGGGGTTTATGGGCTTGACCGGATATTACCGCAGCTTTGTGCGCGAGTACGGCCGACTGGCGCAGCTGTTTATCGAGCTTTTGAAGAAGACGGTGCCGACCCCTATGGCGTGGACGGAGGCTACTGAGAATGCTTTTCGGCAATTGAAGGCAGCACTTACATCTGCTCCAGTGCTTGCTATGCCTGATTTTGGTAGGAGATTTGTGGTGGAATGTGATGTATCCGACACTAGGATTGGCACAGTTCTTATGCAGGGGGAAGACCAATTGCCTATTTTAGTAAATCGTAGGCTGACAGGACCTTGACCAAGTCAGCATATAAGCAAGAGATGATGAGTCTTAGCAGTCCAGCACTGGAGGTCGTATCTCTTGGGTCGGCAGTTTACTGTTTGCATCGATCATAGCAGCCTGAGGCATCTTCTGTCCCAGAAAATTGTGACCCCATCACAACAGCTCTGGGTGGCGAAACTTTTGGGATATGATTTTATAATCGAATATAAATCAGGAGTGTCTAACTCAGCAGCGGATTCTCTCTCGCGCCGAGGGGATGAGGGAGCTTGTTAGCACTCAGTGGTCTAATTTAGGGTGAGTTAGCGGATATTCTATCCGAGCAACACGAGGATGAATTTATCCGAAAAGTGGTGGAGGACTTGCGGCGTGAGCTGTTGAGTCACGTGGGATTTACCCTGCATGGGGAGAAGCTGTTTTTCAAAGGGAGAGTGGTGTTGGCGGCAAATTCGGCGTGGATTCCAAAGCTCCTCCGCAAGTTCCATGATACTCCAACGGGCAGACTCACCGGAGCTTTGCGAACGTATCATCGCTTGGCCTTCAGCGTTTATTGGTGTGGTATGTTCTGTTCTGTGAAGGAGTACGTGGCTAAGTGTGTGGTGTGCCAGAAGTCTAAGAATGAAGCTATGTCTCCGGCGGGTTTGTTGCAACCCCTACCTATTTCGGAGAAGATATGGGAGGATTTGTCCATGGACTTCATCACCTCGTTGCCCAAGTCTCAGGGTTGTACAACTATAATGGTGGTGGTGGATCGGCTGTCAAAATATGGACATTTTCTACATGAAGGGGCGGACAACGGCCAGGGGAGTGGCGGAGGTATTTGTACGGGATACCGTGCACTTGCACGGCATTCTGAGCTCGATTGTAAGTGATCGCGACCCTTTGTTCATGAGTTTGTTCTGGAAGGAGCTTTTTACGCTATCTAGTACTCAACTCAAATTTAGTTCCTCATATCATCCGAAAACAGATGGGCAGACGGAAGTTTTAAATCATGTGTTAGAAACTTATCTGTGTTGTTTCTCGGGAGAACACCAAAGAAGTGGGTTGGTTGATTTCCATGGGCAGAATATTGGTATAACACCGTCTTCCAAACTGCAGCTGACACTACCCCATTTGAGACAGTGTACAGCCGTCCACCTCCAACAATTCAGTGGTATCTACCTGGTGAGTGTAAGGTGGTCGCGGTGATGGAGGTGCTTGAGAGTAGAGCCGCGATGTTAGTCAGGTTACGGGCACATTTGGGAGTTGCAAGGGAGCGGATGATTCGATTTGCAAATCGACATCGCCGTGACTTAAGTTTGGAGGTAGGGGATCGGGTGTTTCTGAAGGTGAGGGCTCATTGCACGACTTCGATATCTAATGTGGGCCATCACAAGTTATCTGCAAAGTTTTACAGACCGTTTTTGGTAGAGGCAAGAGTCAGCCCGGTGGCTTATC
Source organism: Pogostemon cablin (assembly GCA_023678885.1). NCBI lineage: Eukaryota > Viridiplantae > Streptophyta > Magnoliopsida > Lamiales > Lamiaceae > Pogostemon > Pogostemon cablin. The sequence continues at coordinate 4,401,274 of CM043009.1, forward strand.
GAATCACTCTTCCAGCAGGCAGTCGCATCCATCCGATTTTCCACATGTCTCAACTCAAACGTGTAGTGGGAGACCATCTGGTGGAGGCTGAGTTACCGGAGTCCTTGGAGCAGCCCAAGCTGCCGGTCTTCGTACCTGAAAGGGTCCTAGCTAGGCGAAATGTGAAGGAATGGAGAAGAGAGCTCGAGCAGCTGTTGGTTAAATGGAATGGGATGCCAGTGGAAGATGCAAAGTAGGTTGGGGAGGATGAGTTCCATCGCTAGTTTCCTAGGTTCAACCTTGAGGACAAGATTTCTTCTGAGGGGGAAGGAGTTGATATGGAGCTGCGTACGGAGGAAGAGATTCGAGCTGCACACACTAGACACACCAACACAACACACTAAACATTAGGTAAGTTGTAAAAAATTGACATATCAACACCGATTAAAATATCAATATACCGCAAAAAATCAACCTCCTACAAACAAACAATTAACGAAAGGAAAAATTATACACTCGGTGCTCATAAGATAAGGTAAGTACATCACACCCCCCAAACTTAGTAAAAACGTAAGTCGAAACTAAGTTTGAAAAGAGATGTAATTGCCGAAGCGTGAGCACCTTAAATATAATAAATCCTCACTCATACGAAAGAAATAAAGCAATAAAATAGAAGAAAAAACCCCAACAAGCGCTCATGTTTAATGTCGGAGAGTGACGACGGTATTCAACTTTGTAGACTACTTGATCAGATGACGGTCTTCTCGCATCCTCACCTTCAAGTACTTTCTTTCCCTCTTCTTGTCTACTCTCAACACCTCACCTTTCTTGGTCACAAGTAGATGATCCTTAGAATTACCTTTTTCACATTACTGTCTAGACTCCTCCTTGTCAATCTTCCACTCAAATTCAGAATAATATGTCTTATTAAAATCAAGATTAAACAAGTTAGAAATCACATCTATGCTCTTGCATGATTGAGTCTCCATGGGCATCTTCATGGCTTGATCAAGAGAGAAAACCACATCTTCATTATCCATCTGCAGTCTAAGCTTCTCGGCTCTCAACCCCTTTGTTCTTTCCCACTTCTTCTCCACTATTAGCTCAGTATTCTATTTTTGTAATGGTACTGGATTATTCTGAACAACACGTGTAGCATTCGGCACGGAAACGGGGTTCGCTGTTGTAGTTCGACCATGGTTCAACAGAATGGTCTGGTCAAACAGAATGAGGCTGGTCGAACTGGGTACTTGAAAATGGGCTCAGTCTGTCCAGTTGTGGTTCGACCATAGTTCGACCAGAGAGGTCTGGTCAAACTACAAAAGTGTGTTCGAACTGGGACTCTGTAAACTGAACTCGATCTTTCTGCTCTACAGGTGCTGGTTCAACCATAGTTCGACCAGAGAGGTTTGGTCGAACATGAATGCTTTGGTCGAACCGCGAGCTAGAAAATAGAGTACCATTTCTCTATTTTTCTGAAATCCATTCGACCACGGTTCGACCATCAGGTCTAGTTTAACCACACGGGTCGGGTCGAACTGGAGCCCTGCTCTCCTCTTTTTCATCCACAGTCTTCATCGGACCTTCTTACTGTGTCCCGAACCTCAATGTGAAGGCTTTATTCTCCAACGTTTATGACAATTAATTCACATTCCCGACCATTTTCCCCATCATCAAAGCAAGGTCCTTCAACTGCTTAGATAAATCTGCATGATTAGGGTTTATAGTAGCCTCAAGACGATCAACCCTTGCATCATTCTTAGCCATGTGTCTATTGAAGGTATCTTCAACACTAGCCTTCACTTCATGGGGCTGCATACTAGGTCCCCTTTGTGTCAACTCTGTAATCTGCCTCTGCTGGGATTCTAGTAGCTTGTTGATGTCACCTAAACTAGAAACGATCTCATCATCCATATTCAGTTTTACCACTTGATGTTCAACCTTTCGCCACCTTGCTAAATACATAAGATCCTCTTACTCTTTCTGTAGGCCAGTCACGTGAATTCATAGATATTTTCAAACAACTTTTCTGCTTCAAGTGCTGTCTTAGATAACAGCTCTCCTCCTGATGATGCATCAATAAGAATACGCAATTCACAATCCAATCCACAGTAGAAGATGATTAAGTACTGAGCCTTAATCATCCCATGCTGTGGGCACCTCCTGAGCATATTTTTGAACCTATCCCACGCCTCATGAAATTTCTCACCCTGATTCATAACATATTGGGTGATCTCTTGCCTCATTCTAAAAATCTTTGAGGGTGACATGTATCTCTCCAAGAACTTCTGCTGCAGTTGTTCCCATGTAGTGTAATCTGTGACATCAATAGTCTCATACCATTCTTCTGGCCTATCAATCAAAGAGAACTTGAATAGGGCGATCCGTCTAGCATAATCATTAGCTCTAGCACCCTTTTGAGTGTTTGCATAATCAAGGAATCTTTTTAGATCCTGATATGTATCTTCAAATGAACCTCCAGAAAAGAGATTTTTCTTTACCATGCTGATAAGAGCAGGATGTATCTGAAAATTATCATCTTCCTCATATCAAAACCATGTTGCCAACCCCATAGTTCGAGAAAATATCACGTATGGCAACATTATCCGGATTCTGCCTTGCTCCGGCCATGTTTAGCACTATGTGTTATTCATTCCTTTTCTTCCTCTCCTTTTCTAGTGCACAAGTACCTCAGAAAAATTAAAGGCTAGATAGAATTAAATAATCACAAATAAAAGTCTTAATCAAACTAGAAATATTAAAATCAATAATAACAGCCATCACCAGCAACGACACCAAAAACTTGATGAGCATTTTCTTTGCATGCAATATAAATCCCCAAGTATTAAGGATATCAATTGCAGCTTAAGCAAGCGACCAAGTTAAATATCAAACCCAAAGGACATCGTATTATCAATTTAATTATTAACTAAATTAATTAAGACAATAACGTTTGAGGTTTAGAATTATTAACTACTAAGAAAAATTATTAAATAACAATTAAAATAAAATAAATACTTAAAGAATACGAATGTGACTCAAGAATGGAGAATAAGTAGCCCTAGGGTAATCAGGTTTCACTCATTAATTTCCCTTTTGTGTATCAATGTCCGACTCTGTCTTGTGGAATATGGAAGCATAACTAAGCCATGCAAATCTACTCTATAGACACATGTAAATATGCGTGTAACAAGTGTGAATAACTTAGGAGCAAGAGATATAATTTCACTCCCTTTCTAGGTACTATCAGTATCAATTATTTCCCCATAGAATTGGTACTCTAACCTGATATAATCTTCCTTTATAGGTACTATAAAATTACCCTCTTTATCCTACTTATTAACTCTAATTCAATTCAATTAACAAGTATTCATATATGATAGTTCTAATGAAGCTTCGGAGTCCCCTCAATTAGAATCATAAAATGGAATCCTGTTCAGCAGTGAACGCACTCAATCAACAGCCAAGATATATATTCAGACTCTATATAACAGTTGAAGATGCACAAAACGACTCTGAATATGGATTAAAAATGCATAGTCATATATAAAATAATTCCACAAGTAGTGTTGTACGAAGTATACACACGAAAGTTCAATTAATTCATAATAACCTTCAAAACCATAGATCTACCAAAATAGTTCTAGCCCATGATGTTGCAAAGAACAATCATGGGAGTTGGATAGATCTTACCCATATGTTCGGAAATTACAAAGTAGAAGAAAAGAATTAGGAAAACCCTTGGTGTAGAAGTCTCATTCCTTCTCCCTTTCGTCTCTTCAAATCCTTTTAGTTCTCCTTCTTGATTCCACAGATGAATCTTCACAGTGATGGATGGATGGAGGAAAGGATGGATGTGATGGTTGGGGAATCCCCCTTGTGGGTTGTAGGATGATTGTGTTGCTGTCTCTACATCCATAATGATATGATCTACATCCCTTTTATACTTGTAAGTTCTCCTTATGGAATTTAATGGGCTTTTTCTTGGAAAACACAAAAATACACGAACTGGGGTGTAAAACCCGTCGAAAACAGATCTGCGTGTCTCAGTTCGACCAAAGTGGTTCTGGTCGAACTGGATGACCTTGGTTGAACGGGATGTCTGTAAGCTGAATATTTCCAATTAGACTTGACTTTTGTAGTTCGACTTGGCTTCATTTGGTCGAATGACATATCCTTGGTCGAATTACAGGTCAAGCTGCATGCGCAGTCTAGCCGTTTCGCGCATAACTTCCACATCCAAACTCCGATTTCAGTGATTCTTGCGCTCAAGTGATCCTCTCTTCCTCGGCTTTCTATCCATCTAGCAAACTTCTAGTTCAAAGCTCCACACGAATACAGAAAAATTACACAAGTTTGACGTGTATTTTTCAGCATTCCTACACAAGTTGCACATTTTCTCCAACTTGGCACTTTTAATCATTTTTCTACCTAAAACACAATTAAATACCTCAAGTGCACATTTTTCTCAAATATAATGAATACAAGACATTTGTGCTAATATATAACAACAATTCCTATAAAAAAGGTGTTAAATTAGATACTAAAACACACTTATTTTCACTCTCATCACTTAACACTTTTATATGTACAACTCTCCAGACCAACAGAAGATGTAGCCTAAAGTGAATATTATACTGTATTAGCATCCAACAAAACTTAAAATCAGACTTCCTTATGATCTCTAGCAAATCTGATCTCTGATGTTCTAGCATATTATCATTAGTTCTCTGTAAATACTTTATAAAGATCCATACTAGAGTTACTTAAGTATCTACTTAATATGCCAACAACAGAAGCCAAATTAAGTCTTGTACAGACCTTATCATACAACAACTTCCAACAATCAAAACATATAGAATATTTGTACATTTCTTAAATTAGTTTAACTTTATGGCACTTGATTGAGACTGCACTTGTCTCCCTTAGTTTAAGTTAAACATTCTCCCACTGAATCACACAATGATACAATCATCTCCATTTGTCTCAAAACCAAATGAGACAATTACATCATGATGATACTTGTGATTCCTATATGTGAAAGTTTGCTTGAATTGATAGATAGAGTTCCTTTTAGTTCTTAAATCATTGAGATCATTTAATCAACGTTACCCTTAAGAAAAATTATCTTTACATCCATTTAATGCAATTTAAGATCAAATGTGCTCCTAATGTCACGATTATCTTAAAAGAATCTTTCTCAGTAACCGGATAGAAAGTTCCTTTAAAACAATGTCTTCTTTTCCTTTTGAGTATAATCCTTTATCAAGATGCAAACCTGATCATCCTGTATTGATTTAAACTCATAACTTATGGCATTAACCAACTTTCGAGCATATGAACCATACATAGCTTGATGAACATTTTGAATGTTATACCATTAATTTCATATTATATTCATATTATAGGAGACTAAATGACAAAGTTATCCAAAAATGTCTCTCTCCTAAATTTAACATTTTTCTATAGTGACATTAATGCCTGATGTTGTTGAATTTGTTATTCCTTAAATATTATTGACATTGTCCTATCAATATTCTGAATTTTCACTTTCTTAAAAGCTTTAATAGGGGTCGAAATTGACTCCCCCTCAAAGACAATGTCTCTAAAGTTATTCTTCCCTCAACATCCTCAAAGACTACTGTATTACTCAAATATGATCTGATTAATTGGATCATAAAACCTTTTATCTTTATTCTTTACCAATAAAGTAGCTAGTAGTTATTTGAGTCCAATTTCCATTAGTAGATCCCAAGATCTAGCCTTAATTGAACATCACCAAATGCGAAACTTATAAAGAGTTTACACAACTACTTTAGTTGAAACTTTATTGAGAACATAAGCTGCAATATTTAGTATTTCTCCCCTTAGTAACCATATCTTGTGGAGTACCATTTTTGTCTTTTAACTACATCAGTCACTTTGATTAATCTTAATATTGTGTATTAAAAGACAATTCCACAAGACTTTAAGGAGAAAATAGAAGGTTATACTTTAGTTTTTGTCTTTAATAACTTTCCAAATGGATTTTCCTTTGTTGCTCTTATACTTTATTGAGATAAGATTTGTTAGAAACCTATTAGTCTCATCCTTATTATTGAAGTTCACTCATCATGTATGATTTTGTTGTTGATATAGATTAAACTTAATTAGAAGACTTCTTAATTATACAGAGAATTATTGCAAAATAATTTATCATGCTTACATTAAACTTTATAATATTTTAAAATTTAAATAACTAAGAATCATCTCGAGGAATCGAGCACATCATTAATATCAAGTTTTTGAACAACAATACTAACTTTAAGTGACACCCTCTACGTAGTAATCAAATATTGACAATAAAACTGTCAAGCAATAGCCTTCCTTTGGGCCGACTTATTACTCACATGTTAAACCAAATAATTACCACATATTTACCACCACATGTGCTTGTGTATTTCGAGCCAAATATTAATCTACTTATGGGCCGATCAATACCCGCATGAAGATACACTCGCGCAATATCTAATTGAGGACCCATCACAAGATACCTTATGCAACATTAACCTCGTTTATGGATAAAAATTAATTGCAGGGGCAATCTTGGTGTAATAATTAAGTACTGATAATAAGTTCTGTCAAACAAAAGTCTATCTATAGACCGACGACTGATATTCACATGAACAATTAAAAATAATTATCACATACTTATTATCACATGTGCGTTATTATTCTGTCAAACTGTGCCTATCTATGGGCCGAACACAGAACGCATAAATAATCTCACATTCATCTATGTAATTTCAATAAAGTCGCACTCTACACACAGAGGTTGCTATGACAACATGTTGCTTTGATTGACTAGATTGATAAATTACTAGACCAATTAAATCAATATTTAAAATAAATATTATATTAAATTGAACGACATTAAATGTCTCCTCTATTTTAATTTAATTTAGTCCCTCAACTCAAATGGGAATAATAGATGATTCTTACCAATTTAAAAAATACTGAAAATTTTGTTTACTTGAATTAAAGATTCAAATCCAAATTAGGAACAAACTAAATTACTTTTATATATATAAACTAAATATATATAAATATATATTTTTAATTAATCTATTAATTTTATATATTATTTTTATATATTAATAAATCAATTACACAATAACGGAATGATTTCAAATGACACGTGTAACAACAAAATTTGTAAGTATTTATTAAATAATAAAAATAAAAGAAATTACAAAGAAAATCCAAGATGGATTGAACTTTAGAATTGATTAAACAGTCTCTAGCTATCCTCTGATTCCTCTCTTGAGTTGACTTCTTTGACTTTATCAACTTTCGGAGCTGAATCTTCGGATGAAGCTTGCCCGAGCTCGGGGTTGACTTGAAGCTTTAAAACGTTTATCCGGAGGCGTCGAGCCTTTGTTCGGATCAAATGTTGACTTGAAGATTTATTGTGAAGAACTCCATTCAATTTGGTAGAACACCGCTGACTTCACGAATATTGCTAGATGAACTTGATTTGAAGAAATGTTGAATCTAAAACCTTGATCTTAGATTGAATGTCGTTTCTAGATTGATCTTTAAAGAATAACTGATCTTCGCAGAGATTCCAAGTTTCTTCAGAGCTCTTTGTGTTTTCAGGATTTTTAGAATGTCTGGAATGAGGACTGAAGACCCTTATTTATAGGTGGAGGACTACTTGTGAGATATTCTCTCCTTGAAAAGATACGTTGGACTTTTATCCTTTAATTAAGTCTGCTAGACTGGATATGAGCCTACTTAATTTAATTAGGCCTACTGGATTTAATTTGGGCCTATTTAATTTAATTAGGCCTGCTAGACTTAATTAACTGGGCTTATTGACTTGAATCAGACCCATTTGACTTGAATTGAGCCCATTTGACTTAAATTTAGGCTCAAATAATTATATTAATCATTAATTATTTATTCATTTATATTAGTAATTAATTAGTTTAAATTTCTTAATAAATAAATATTTAATCAATATTTAATATATTTTTCTTTGCATTTGTATTTATTTAGGCAATAAATTTAATTGCCTACAAATACCCCTTGCATTTTGTTCACAGAAATTTATTCTTGAAGTGAACAAATTGCAACATTTTTAATATGCTTCTCATACCCTTTACCTTTTTTCCTCTGGCCCAATTACACCTGCCGTCTATCAGGCCAATGTTTGTTGGACTCATGATAACAAAATACAGGATTGGGCTACTTGGCCCAACACAAACACTTGTCTACGTCCTTTTGATGTTAAGGAACATACCTGCCAAGCTTGATATATATCTTCATCCATATCCATTAGCTATAATTTGCGAATATTTCATCTATTAACACCAGCTTTTGGATATCTTATTAAATATAGAAATATCCTGACTTCATATTTCAATACCTGAATCCCACGAAATAAATCTAAATATTTTGAGATAAACTCTAATATTTATCCGACTCGTATTAGGAATCATCCATTAGATAATCTTCCCACTATATAAACAACACCCTCCTTCAATTCTTGTTCATATCTCAATCGTGTACCTTCGCTGCAAGAGCAAGTTTCACATCTTTTCTTCACCTTTTATTTATTTTCTTCTGCTCTTACATAACACACATTCCCTTTTTTGTGTCATCCTCAACAGATTATCAAAGGAGGCTGCAATAACTGAATCAAGCACTTACGTTCATCTACTTAACAATGTAATCACCTCATATCTCTTCTTTATCAATCTAACTGAATCAAGCACTTACGTTCATCTACTTAACAATGTAATCACCTCATATCTCTTCTTTATCAATCTTGCTTCCTTCTTGCTTTTTATCTTTTTCTACGGTACCCTTTTCTTTTTTCTTTACTCTACCTATATCTGTTTCTTTATTTATTTTTGCATATATTTGTTTCTTCTCTTTCGACCATGAACTTAGTAACATGCTTGACCTGTCATTCTTCCTTAAGACGTTAAGGAATCGACGGTAAGCCTCGTCCTCGCCTCTCGTTCTCTTTCGAGAAATCTACGATGAGCCTTAATTCTCCCAACGGCAGTTCACGAGTGTTTTGCTATTGTTGTTCGAGTGAGAACCATGCCCCAACAACCGCTTCCATTCAGTTTGGTCACGTAGGCCGCCATCACCTTTCATCGACCATCAGCGGCTGCCACTGCCGCTGCCACAGCATGCGGCAATTGTCGATGTTGAAAACCACGAGGGGTGAGCATGTCTGTCGATCGTGAGATCGGCAGCTGAGACACGACAAGCAGCAGTCTTGACGGTTGCTTGCGGTGGTGTGCTCTTCCAGACGTTGAGTGATGAACAGCGGCTGATGGGGGGTGGTTCTAACAGTTCAAAATTGAGCACGCTTAAGATACGGAACAACAAACGGGTGGTCGCTGGCTAACGGGTTTGCCTTTTTCGGCGGTTACCAGCAACCAATACTCATTTTTCGATGATCGACGAGTAGGGCACAGCTCTTGGCATTGAAATCCAGCGGCACAGCTCTCGATTCAATCGATCGGACCGGTCGAATGATGGTGTTGGAGAAACTCACGTTCATTAACGTACAAACCCTAATATTACAAAGGGAGAAATCTTACCTTTCTCCATAGGGTTAAGTTGTAGCAGAAGAATATCTACAAACCTGTTGGTACTCACGTTGATAAACTGTGATCTCTGGATCAAACCATACAGCACGGGGCTGTAGATTGTGTTCCACAAATGTGTATTAATCTACAATATGATGACTGGATTTGCGTTGTGATCTTGGGAGAGAAATTGAGAGAGTGAGAGTGCTTCTCAGTGTTCTGCGTTCTTACGCGTATGAACGTATATAACATTATGTATTCTGTATTCTTTTTATGTTCTTAATACGCAAGTGTACGTATCCACATTAACTGCCTTCACACAGTTGTATGTCCAAGAAGATGGGAGTTGAAACTCCCGTTTCATAACTAACTCTCTCTCTCATCCACTTTCATATGTGGAATTTAATATTAAATAAATAATATTAATAATTATTTACATCTCCCACTCACATATGAAGTCAAAAGTCACCTGACTCATTTTCTTCATGAATCATATTCCCGCACAGATTAATACATCGTGTGACCCACGAGATATGAGTTTTAATCGCTATACACTTGTTAGAGATATATAGCAACTCAACCAGTTTATCAATGAAACTCAACAAGCTCGCTATACCCCAAAACTCTTGAACATTTAACATAAGTTGACATATCTCCTTTCAATCCCTGAATTTGTCAGAGCATATTCAACCCTTTTACAAAAATAACTATGTATTCATAATCAAGACCCTGCTTGATTGACTAGTCAATGAATCATAATAGTATATGTTAAATTAAGACGTTCTTCCCATCTCACTAAGTATCTACAGTATCCCACTGTAGCTGCTTTCCTAGATATGCACCGCATCGCCGTTATTAACCATAGCTCTTTTAGTAACATGCTAAAGTAGCAACACTAAAGTGAAGACTTAGAATATAGTAGAAAGTCATAAGGGTAATCAATAGATAAGGACTCATACTTCAGAGAAAATAGGGATAATTTTCTTAATCCTGTTGGGGTCAGCTTAGCACATGTCGTTTTTCTAAAACACATGTCACAATGTCTTTAACTTCCTTCCAAGAAAATGTATGTCGTAAATTTAGACATAGTGTAAATCAGAGTTCAAGTGTGTCCCATACACTTAACTCGGATATCCTCCCTCCAAGGTACATGATCTCCGTCGATTTAGCTTTTCAACAAGTTGGATTTGATTCGTGGCGAAATATATCCCAATTACATTAAGTATTGTAATCTCATCTCTGCGCTCCCACTGAGCCAGAGGCGATTGCCCGTATGAGAGAGACAATCATAGCTTGTCGATATACTATTATATGTGAACCATCACATATAATTTATAAAACATATATGAATAGTTAAGCCATTAACTATTCCATTAGTATACATATACATATTCAATACATCATTTTAAATCCTTCGCAGACTCAAACGAGTAGAAATGTAATTAAGAATCACTTTTCTTCTTATCTACAATATCTCTAACAAAGTTGAACTTCATGTCAATATGTTAGGTCTATCTATGAAATTTGGGGTCTTTTGTGTAAGCAATAACCACCTGATTATCACAATTAATTAAAAACAACTCCTACTGGAGTGTTTGAGACCTCCAAATACTTCATGAATCTTCTTAACCAAATAGTCTGCTGATTTGCAGACGCACATACCACAAACTCTGCTTCTATTAGTGGACAGTGTTATTCAAGTCTGTTTCTTGCTACACCATGAGATTGCTCCATTGTTGAGCAAGAAGACATAACCGGGAGTTGATTTATGTATATCTAAATCACCATTCCAGTCAGTGTCTATATACCCATTCAGTGTACCGTAATTCCGTTGGTAACAGAGAGAATGTCTGCAGTCAATCACATTGGCATATGGTACTCTGGCCATTTCATTCTTTTCATCTTGAGTCTTGGGACACATCTGCTAACTCAATAATTCGCCTTTCACAATGGAAGTATCTATAGGTTTGCAGGTGTCCATCTTGAATCGTTCTAAAAATTTCTTGATGTAAGTCTCTTGAGATAAACCCAATAATTTCATTGAACGATCCTTATGGATCTACACACCAAAGTATGTACTCTGCTTCACCCATATATTTCATTTCGAAATTTGAAGACAACCATCTTTTTATGGTTTCAAGATACTCTTTTGCTATTTCCAGCTAGAAGTATGTCATCCACATATAAGGATAGAATCACAAACAATCATTGGACCGTTTAAAGTAAACACAGTAGTCTTCGTTTATCATAACAAAGTTATATGAGATAATCGTAGTGTGAAATCTCAATACCACTGTCTAAAGGATAGTTTGAGTCTATAGAACAACTTCTTCTATCTACAAACTTTATCCTCTTGACCTCGAAGAATAAATCCTATAGGCTGTTGCATGTAGATTACTTCTTCTAATTCTCCACTGAGAAATGCGGTCTTAACATTCATTTGCTGTAATTCTAAATCCATACTAGCCACTATAGCCAACAGTAGACGAATCAAGGCAAACCTCACTACAGGTGAAAAGGTTTCTACGTAGTCTATACCCTTGTTGAGTATAACCTTTTACCACTAAGAGAGCTTTCTACCTCTTTATTGAGCTATCAGCATTTCTTTTGATTTTAAAAATCCATTTATTCTCAATTTCCTTTCGTCCCTTTGGAAGATCTACAAGTCCCCAGACTTGATTTGACTTCATAGACTCCATCTCCTTTTTCATCCATTTCTCATTTTTCGGACAAGTTAGAGCTTCTTTAATGTTTCTGGACTCTTCCTCATCAGCAGGAAAAACATCTCAACTTTCTGGTGAAACCAAGAAGGCATGTCATTCAATGTCATAATGCCTTTTAGGCACATGTTTCCTAGAACTTTTCGAGATGAGATAACTTATGATGGTCTTCTGTAGACAAAATGCTCTCATTGGGAATCACCTGATTCTCAATCGGCAAATATCTATCAAGATCCATACCATCAACTATCAAGATCCACACCATCAGCTTATTACTCCCACTTGGATCTTGTAGGTATTAGTTTTCTACTATCTCGAAAACAGGTCCAGTATCCCTGATGCCCTCTATACTAGGAAATTCAATTTCTAAAAAATGCGCATTATGTTATTCTGTCTCAGTTAAGCTCCCATCGTGATCTCCTATGAACATGTAACCCTTAGAATTCGAAATATCTTATGAAGATACATTATTTTGCCTCTAGGACCCAACTTTCCACACTGACTCGATGAATCATGTACGTAAGCTGCTGATCAAGCTCTAAGGTTACTCAAGCCAGGTTTGCTACCCGTCCAAAGTTCATATGAAGTAGAAGCAACTGACTTAGAAGGCATGTGATTAAGCCCATAAGCTTCTGTAAATAACGCATCTCGTTATAATAACTTGTGCCATCATGGATCTTACCATCTCCAACAAAGTCCTATTCCTTTTCCAACAACACCATTTTGTTGAGGTGTATAAGGAACAGTTAATTGTCGGATTGTACTATTTCATTACAAAATTCCTTGAATTATTCTGATAGATATTCACGTCCTCTATCAGTTCTTTAAAACTTTGATAGACTTGTCTTTTGATTTTCAACTTCACTCAAGTATCGTCTAAAACAATCCAATGCTTCAAACTTATGAGATATCAAATAGACATCCAAGATGTGAATAATCATCAATGAACGTAATGAAATAGTGAGCTCCATGTAGTGCTCTCACATTTACATAATCACATATATCGGAATTGATTACTTCTAATGAAGATTCAAACCTAATAGCTTTACAAAAAGTTTTCAAGTCATTTTGCCAGCAAGATAATGTTCGCATTTGGATAATTCGACTTTAGAAGAAAGACTCAAAAATCCTTCTTTCACAAGTCTATTAACCCTATCTTGCCCAATATGACCTAATCTAGCATGCCAAACATCATTCACATTTGCATTACTAGAAGAATGAGCATTTAGCGAATATGAATAATCATCATAATAACTAAACGTCATTCTATTACAATTAAAAACCATAAAGCCATCAGTTATATGCCCAGATGTATAACAAGTATCATTGATGTTCATTACCATAGTGCCTTTAGAGACATATAACCCAAATTAAGTAGAACTGAAACAGAAATTAAATTTCGCGTGATTCTCCGAAGCTATAGAACATCATGTAGGATAAAGTCTGGACCATCGTCAAGATCCAATATGCAAGTCCCAAGTCCTTTTGACTTTGACTTGTGCATTGTTTCCCACATATTTCTACCTAGTCCCCTTCGGAACATGGCAAAAATCTACAAAAGCTCCTCTGTCTCTCATCACATGATCCGTTGCTCCTGAGTCTATAATCCTCAGAGGATAAGAATCAGATAGCTAGACAGTACTCGAGACATTAATTTCACACAAAACAGAATAAGATGAATCCACCTTTACCCACCTGGGATCAGGGCATTCACGAGCATAATGACCAAACTTCCTACAATTGTAACATGGCATCTTGCTTTTATTTTTCTTATTCTTTTTATCACGCTTGTTTTCCCTTTTCCGTTCATCAGTTTTTTTTGTAATTGGATTATTGTCAGGCTTACCACCACAACCATCAGATCGTTTTCTCTTCTTTCCCTTCTTCCAATTCCTTTTTCTTTTGAAGCCCGAAGCTCATTTGGAAGTAGAATCGGTATAGAAGGCCCCAGAAGAAGGCTTTGAGGCTCCAAGCCTCTCATCTTCTAGCCCAACATGACGAGCAACATCATTGAAAGTTTTGATGCTTTCATTGAGAGTCAAGTTGACTTTTAAATGATTTCAACGATTAGGACAAGAGTGGATTGGGGCTTGGATTTTGTTGTTCATCAAAGAGCATATGACCGGCAGTCTTAAGTTCGATAATCATATTAGACATCTCCCTGAGATTTTGTCTAATGTTATGATCAGGTTTCTTTTTGAAGTATCGAACTTAATAGTTAACTGCCTAAGCCTTGTAATCGATGTACCATCATACTTCTCACGTAGATACACCCAGATATCATGTGCGGTAGAGCTCACATTCATAGATCATTGCATCGATTACTGAGCTTACAAGAATACCTAATGCAATGGAATTTTCTTTTCCATGCCTGGTACGCTTCTTGGTCACGTCTCCATTGGTTTCCAAAAACCCGCGCCTGGATCACTCATCACTTGGTTTATAGCATTCAATGTATCTTGTTCATACAATACGTACCAAATTTTTATGACGCCTTGTGTCATAATTGTCGTCATTGAGTATCTCACCTTTGTCCAATCAGCGACAATCGATTTTGATGTTATTTTCTTTGATAGAGATTAAAGTAATTCAGTATGTTAATAATGTTTTATTAAGTTTTACGTTAAGTTAAACAGAGACATCTCAATCAATAACACAAGATTTAATCTCAAAAAATAGCTCGGAGACTACTAATCATCAATCTCATCAAATGTCATCATATTAGATTCTTGCTTCAAAACGTAAAACACATTGTTCAAGTAATCAACAATAATATTGAACAGCCACTTATAAATTGAACTTGAACAACCATTCACAATAGCAAAAAAACCAAGTCTGACAAGTCATGAACATAAAATTCTAATGAACTCACTGAGTTTCCAATTAGAAATACAATGGAAATGAATTAAGGAAATCTACGGATTAATCTCTCTAATTTATCATTACTAGATTTCCATCGATGCTCATAATCAAATTTCTTAGTTCCCACACTATAAATAGCTTACCCTAGAAGATCTATGTGAGGATTCTTTATCTGAAGCTTTTCTCGACCACTTAGTCTCAAAGAATCAGAACGTCAAATCATTCCCATCCTTAAGCAGGCTGATCTTAGTGCCTGTGTCTTATCTTCTGCTTCAGAAGCATCGGCCAAATCTTGCATAATTTGACGACCATTAGGTTTTACTTTATAAGTCTATCACTAAACCCAAAAATCTTTTTGTAGGTAAGGAGGCAAAGTATTCACCCAGGTCTCAGGACTGAAAACTTAGAAATACTTATCACGTGGAATCGTATTGCTATAAATTAAAGGCATCAATCGGTTGTATAGTTCAATCAAATCAATTGTGTGGTCCCTTATGTTGTGTGTAAGCTTCATTTTATAATTCAAGAATTCATGGAGGACTTCATCTTTAGTCCTAATGTCTTCCTCTGAAATTGTTCCCCGTCCTGACATGCCTCTGAGAAAACGAGCAACCAATAAATAAACATACCGGTATTAGTCAAACTATATCACATGAATTTCCTCTCTATTTAATGCATATGGAAACAACTTTCCAAGATGCAATAGGTATATTCACAAGTGAATCAGTCCAACTCACTTTAGTTCTCACTTTCATAGGCTACAGGAGTTTGAACAATTCAAACATCACCAAACACCATGAATTTAGAATTAAATGACATATAAAGGTACATTATTACCAAAAATTGCAACCAAATAGCAACCCCATAGGTTTGAATTTAACAAATATATCATAAAATAAAGTAAAACCACACATACACACTTAAGATGACGTCAAACACTCTCAGAAACGTCACCATTGGACTCCACACGTCGAAACACTTCAAAAACATGTCGGACAGTCATCAGAAACCGCTGCCACGCGCCTCCACGCACTGCCACGCTCAAGCACGTACCGCCATGCACTCCAACGCGCCCGCACGCGCTCACACGCGTCGGCAAATAGTGTGCTGTTCCCCGATGAGTGTACCTCACGTGCCACCACCAGAACCGAAGGTTACCGGCGCGTGTACTTCACGCGCCACTGGTGGTATGGCCGGCTACCAGCGCGTGGTCGTCTCACGACATGTCGGCACCACCGTCTGTCGGTGTGTGCTCGTTACACGCCGCTGTAGACTGGCAGTCCTCCGGCTGATCCTGGCCCGGTCCGGTTTGCTTCCGGTCCAGTCTGGTTCTCGTCAGTTCGGGGCTGGTCTGATTCGGTTTGACTGGGTTGAGCCAGTCAACCTTCAAGTTTTATTTAATTGCAAAATGGCCCCTGACCTTTATCAAATTGTCAAAAACCAGACCCCCAAACTTTCTGAAACTTTGCAGATTAGGCCCAATCACGAAAATAACTTAAAAAAATCATATCTTGAATTTTAGAAGGCCAAAGAATTCACAAAAAATACTGGCGGACTTCTCTCGACGAGACCTATTCAATGGTATAACTAAAACATGCTTTCTATGCATGAAAATTTTGATGAAAATAAGGACCCGTGAACCTTTTAAAGGTTAAAAATCATCAACAACAAGGAATAGCCACTGGACATTAAAAAATCTGCCTTTTTATTCTTACATATGATTAGTCAACATCATACAAACCAACATGCATGAAATTCATCACAAATCATGTATGATCATATTCAACACAAAAAAACAGAAAACAAAAATCATGAAATTTTCAATCCAGAAAAAACAAATGGAGTACCAACCATTGGCTCTGATACCAATGTTGGAGAAACTCACGTTCATTAATGTACAAACCCTAATCTTGCAAAGGGAAAAATCTTACCTTTCTCCGTAGGGTTAAGTTGCAGCGGAAGAATATCTACGAACGTGTTGGTACTCACGTTGATATACTGTGATCTCTGGATCAAACCATACAACACGGGACTGTAGATTGTGTTCCACGAATGTGTATTAATCTACAATATGATGACTGTATTTGCATTGTGATCTTGGGAGAGAAATTGAGAGACTGAGAGCGCTTCTCAGTATTCTGCGTTCTTACGCGTATGAACATATATAACGTTATATATTCTGCATTCTTTTTATGTTCTTAATACGCAAGTGTACGTATCCACATTAACTGCCTTCACACAATTGTATGTCCAAGAAGATGGGAGTTGAAACTCCCGTTTCATAACTTACTCTTTCTCTCTCATCCACTTTTATATGTGGAATTTAATATTAAATAAATAATATTAATAATTATTTACAGATGGTCTCGTCCTTTCGGACCACCGATGGTAGTCGAATGACTATTTTCAAAGGGAGAGAAAATTGTTGAGCATCCTAATTCCTTTCTGCTGGAGAAAGCATCCCACATGATTTTCAGAGGAGAAGAAGAAACAATTTTCAATTTTGACCCACCAAGCTAATTTTGACTTGGAACATCCAGTTTTCCAATGCATATTGAGCTTTAACCAAACCGTACAGCTCATTTTTTTCGCACTTGGTCTTTGCACAAATTGATCCAACCAGTCATAGATCAACTACTTGGGCCCTTGGAATAAATTAACTTAAGCCCAAAACTCCAACAATCCACTGCAAGGCTCGGGCTTTTATATATATATATATATATATATATATATATATATATATATATATATATATATATATATATATATATATATATATATATATATATATATATTTTCTCCATTTCCTTTTTAAACTTAATAATTAATTGCTCCAATAAATTTATTTTGGGCATTTTAATTAATTAAATCTATAAATTTAAATTATTTTCATGTCATACACTTATCTTATAACTTTACTTTTTTTTTTTTGCAGCCAACCTCAACTTCAGAATGGTTCAGTTTAAGAGTCATATAAAAGATTCCAATGAGCATCAATTACTGATCCTTGACACCCAACGTCCACTATCAAACATAGTAACTCTTCTTCCAATCGAAAGACCTCTTATAGGTCAACCTATAGAGAAATTCGCTCAAGAGAATAACATCTTCAATCTAAAAACTTGGACTAGAGACATGAACTTGAATGAAACTGGAGTTGCAGTTTTGAGGGCTGCTAACCGTACCAAGGAGAAGCTAAAAACTGGCCCTTTGCCCACATTAGGGTGCCAAATAATCGATGGTAATGCGGCATGGGACGACTCAATGAATTTTCTCGGGAAATTCCACTATATCCCAGGGTATTGGGAGTGGACCGAGGCTTTCCTAAGCAGATATCGCTCTAATCTTAAGAAAATACTGATTTATGACCCTATCTTCGCATCTTTATTCACATATGACTACAATCGTGAGATCATCAAAGCTTTTTGTGAGGAGTGGTGCCATATTACTAATACCTTACTTCCTTTGGAGAAATGTTGATTTATTTATGGGATTTATATAACTGGGTGGGATTGCCGCTAGCTGGTCACTTGTATGAAGAAATTGTACCTGACAAGCCAGAACTTTTGAATAAGCGTGACGCCACTGGTTTACGCATCCCACCTAGTTGTCGGCACTTACTACATGCTTATCACAAACTTCGTAGTCTTGATGGTACCGAGTTTGTTTCACTTACTCGATGGGTGAGCTTTTGGTCTTGTAGAACTAAGAGGCACAAGCAGCCCCCTGTACGTGTGGAGAGGAAAAGGAAAGAACACCTCAAGAGTACACACAATCCCAAGGGCATTATTGATGATCACAAGAAATGGACTTCCATTGAGATCGAGCCCTTTAAAATACTTCACATTGATGCCACAGAACAAGAGGAGACGTATCTGGCTACTCACTTGGCTTGTTGGCTTTATTCTTTTGTGCTCCCTAACAATGAAGTAGACCTGATACGTCCTGGTACCTTCAAAGTAGCGAGTTTGATGGCTGCAGGAAATTCAGTTTGTCTTGTTGTTTCAGTTTTGACAAGCATCTACCGAGGTCTGAATGAAATTTCTAATGCACTTAGACCCTCTGAAGTGAAGTCAATGTTTTCCCGTGCAATTCGTTTATACTTGGTTGGCTCATTATTTTCAAACTCATCATCCGGCCCCTCATGGATTGAGTGTACCTTCAATGGTGACCTATTCAGGTGAGAATCGATTCGATTGGTGCTTGCAAAAAGATTTAAAACAGAAACAACATTTTTTTTATCTTGCAACGTTCTCCGGACAACGGATCCCATGTGGTATGTTGACCATGAAAAGGCATCTTGGCGCGATTGGGCCTACTTCATTGCTATTCGTACCAATTATCTTACCTTGCGACAGAATGGAGGCTTTCTCATTGAACCTTACAACCCACATCGATTTAGCCGCCAATTTGGCTTCTATCAAGATACTCTAGGAAGAATGTAAATAGACCTTCGAGAAACCACTTTAGAGCAAGGGCTTCAATATTGGAGGCAATGCACCTTGCGTAATTCTAAATCTACAACTACTTTTCCATGTGCCCCTTCGGAATTTAAAAACTTCTGCTGATCAAAATACGATCAATGGTCATCTCAGATTCATGGCAATTACTTCGTGGATAGTGTTATAAATCTAACTGAGGCCATTCCAAATCATGATGTTGATGAAGAAGTTGACATTGTTAACAATTCAAATAATGCCGAGGCTGATGAGGAGGTTATACCGCAAGAGGCCCCACCCCTTTGAAAGGTGATCGTAGGAAAGTCCGATGGAGTAGTAAAGAGAAAGAGCGGTCATTCTCATTTAAATGAGAGTTCAACAGACCACAATTGGAAGATGACTAAGAGAGCCAAATCTCCGGCGCTTATCCCGACAACTAGGGCCGAGGTTCCAATCCCTTTTAATCATAATTTACATACATCCATACTTGTGCCTATTTTTAACATCTCTTTCTTTTTGTAGCATCTGTATGCTGTATTTGGTTCTGATTATGATGACTTTGAGGAAGAAGGGTCGACTTCTGTTGTAGCCCCAAAAGACTTAGCTGATGATGGCTTCTCGGATCACGTTTCCCCCATCGTACCTGAATCTCACCCTCCAGTTGCTGCAGTCCAAGCTCCAAAAATTATAAAATTTAACTTTGATGCAGCGATCATGGTTAACTTCAAAAGCGCTCAAATGATTGATGGATCTGCTCTAGAAAAATAATTCAATTTCTTATTTTCTAAAGCTGATGCGTATGATGCCGTGAAGATAAAACTTGCTAATGGGATGACCAAGTGAGACGTTGAAAAGTGTCTGACCGATGCAAGGAAGCGTGCTCATGACTACAAAGGCCAAGAGGCTACAGAGGCTAAGTAACTGCAAGAATCTGAAATTAGGTTGAAGCAGATTGAGACGCAGATCGAGATCCTATTGAAGGAGAAGGAAACCATGTCACAAACAGTTGAGCGTCTTTGCAAATCTGTTCAAAGTGCAAAGCTTGGGGCTTAAACTGCTCAAGGAATATTAGTGTACTGAAGAAAACACCCATCTTAGAAGATTCCATTACTGACGAATTGAGGAGCGTCATACAAGCTTTGGCACACTTAGGGTTGCAGGAAGTTGAGATAACTTATATATTGAGCTACAACAGAGACCAGGAGGAGAAATTGGATTGGGCCTCAATTGGATTTAGTTAACCAAGCTTAGTCCAAAGCTTATAATTAAATCCAATAATAATAATGTAGTCCACTAAAATATTATTACTGCACTACCCATCCAATCCGACCGCACTCCTTTTTCATTGGTCGGTGGTGGAAGCTTCTCAATTGTCACCACTTTAGCACGATCTACTTGTAATCCCTTGGCGGAAACATGATGCCCAAGAACAATCCCATCCTTCACCATGAAGTGGTACTTCTCCCAATTCAAGACAAGATTAGTTTCTTGACACCTCTTCAAAACAATCACAAGGTTAGACAAACAAATATCAAAAGAAGAACCAAAAACTGAAAAATCGTCCATGAATACTTCCATGATCTTCTCTATCAAACCATCAAAAATCGCCATCATGCATCTCTGAAAAGTAGCCGGTGCATTACACAATCCAAACAACATTTTCCTAAAAGCAAAGGTCCCGTAGGGGCAAGTAAAAGTGGTCTTTTCCTGATCCTCGGGAGCAATCATGATTTGATTATACCCCGAGTATCCATCTAAGAAACAATAAACTCATACCCTGCAAGACGATCCAACATTTGGTCCAAAAAAGGAAGAGGAAAATGGTCCTTACACGTGTTCTCATTTAATTTCCTGTAATCCACACATGTACGCCATCCCGTAGGAATCCTCGTGGCTATAGCCTCTCCATCCTCAACTTTCACTACAGTCATACCCCCCTTTTTAGCAACTACATGCAATGGACTCACATGGGGACTATCACTAATAGGATATATAATTCCAGCATCCAACCACGTAAGGATTTGCTTTCTTATCACCTCTTGAATTGCGGGATTCACCCTACGCTGATTCTGAACACTAGCCTTGGCTTCATCCAACAACCTAATCCGATGCATACAATATGAAGGACTAATACCTTTCAAATCATCAAGTGACCACCCTATTGCAGACTTGTACTTCCTTAAGACTTCTAATAACTCCTCAAGATGATCATTATTAAGGGAAGAAGATACAATTACCGGATATTGTTCATTATCACCAAGAAAAGCATACTTCAAGTGTTCCGGCAACGGTTTCAACTCCTCTTTTCTTTCTACCACTGGAGTGCTTTCGTTATCCAAAGGCAAGTACTTCCTGGTCCATTTGACTTCTTCCACCTTATTTCTTTCCAATGCAAACCTGTCATCACCCAAAGCAAGTAAGTTTTCAAGAAAATCAATGCATACCTCGTTAGAAAGTCCGTCAAGCTCCGTAGTGGATAAGTAAGAGACTCCATCAAACATGTCTCAAGAGGATCATTTGACAAGATCAGAGACATATCCTCCTTCACAATCTCCTCCACCACGTCAATACTATAACATTGGGACTCCATTGGCATCTTCATTGCTTTGTCCCCCTCCGAAATCTCCATCTCCGACTGCTCATTCTCTCGATGCTCAACTTTAGGCTGCTGTGGCTGCTGAGGTAGCGGACGGTACTCTCTTTGGTCTACAATCTGCCTCAGCTCTGCTACTCTGCCCTCCGCACACATCCGTGCCACAGTCCTCCAATCTCCATTCGACCTCACTATCACGGATAAAGCGATGTGTCCGAGGGAATTCATCAACTTATTTTCCTCACCCCGAATGGTCGTCAGACTGCTCACGTCGAAGGGAAACATAAAGTCAAACGACTTTGGTCCTCTTGTGAAAAACCAATCACCATCTCTGAAATGAGCAAAACCTCTCTTTACGCACGTGAACATCACCAAATCGGGCTCTCCTCTAATGAGTGTGATGCCGGTGAGATCAATGTTGTAGTGCTCAACCACGATCGTCAGCAACCCTCCAATATTAATCTTCTGAAATCCAACGGTCCTAAATCGATGCAGCTGAGAAATAAAGTATACTCCAACATTGAATTTCACCCTCATTCAACATACACCAAAGAGCGTAGAGCTCTCCTCTAGACACACAACTACCTTCCGAGCGAGCGAACAACGTGTTGCCAAGCACCCTATCCATGTATTTCAACACAGGATTCTTGATGGAAGACGCACGAGCTTGCTTGATCTTATAGTCTCCAATCTCTCCGAAATTTTTTCTCCAAAACCTATTAGCATTGAAACGCCCATTCTCCACACGAGAAATCTCCAGAGTCGTCTGAAATAGCTCATTAAAATCCTCAGCAGTCCATCTCCTCCGAACACCTCCGAGCTGGAACCAGCACTGATACGGATACCCAAGCGGGTCCTTCTCCATTTCAAAAGAGCAAACCACTTCCGCCGTAACATGGAAGTAAGTCGGTCTCTTCAACTCCATAAGCCTGCAGATACCCACTTGATCGAACAACATCGTCATATCATCCCGGATGCTCATGAGTCTCATGGCCTCATCGTCTTGGTATTTAGTCCGAGCTATCTTTTCTGAGACCTCTGTCCACTTTTCTTTGATCTCACTCCAATTGGGCATCTGAATCTTGAAGTTCTCGGGAAGACGTTCTTGCAACCTAAGCATTTTTACCGCTTTATCATCATTTGAAGGCCTGTCTTGCCTCTTTTTCGATCTTACTTCAGCTGCTTTACCCTTTCCTTTACCTTGCCCAGATCCTTGTCCTGTACCTTTAGCTCTTCCCATGGCAAAAGAATGATCAACAATCAAAACCCCCCAAGAAAACGCGACTGAGCCCTAGCTTGCAGTGGAATTCGCCCAAATTCGCGTCCAAGTCGCGAATTAAAGGTGTAGCGATGTGTAATCGGTGCAACAACAAGTGTAATTGAAGAATTGGTGCAGGGGTGTAGTGATTTCGTGATGGTTCGGAGAAGGGTGAAGTGAAAAAGTGATCGAACCCTCTCAAAACTCAAACTTAAAACGCGTACCTGGCTTGGTTCGACCTGGGTTCGACCTGTCGAACAGGTTGAACCAGAAATGCCTCAAGTCGAACCTACCTTCTGTAAGTTTCAGGTTACCGGTTCGACCTGGGTTCAGGTTGAACTAGAAATGTCGTGGTCGAACCCCTCTTCCTGATTTCCGCTGGCACTGGTTCGACCATGGTTCGACCTATCTAATCAGGTCGAACCATTCTTCACTTGGTCGAACCACCTCTCTAGACAATTTAACACCACAGTTCGACTTCTTCAACTGGGTTCGACCTCCTGGCACAGGTCGAACCATCCCTGTCTTGGTCGAACCAACCCTCTGAGCTTCTCAAAACAAGTGTTCTTCATTCCCTACACACTTCAAGCTTCAAATCGAATCATTAGATACCATTATAGAACACAACTTCATCAAAAATAGCTTCTGAAAAACATTCATGAGTAACTCCGCAAGTACACGGAACAACAAAACACCACTAAACACTAGGCAAATTGCAAAAAAAACTCGACACATCAAAACCGATTAAAGTTTCAACATACCACAAAAAAAACAACTCCCCTAGCAAACGTCACAAAGAAAAGATTATACTATCGGTGCTTAATGAGGTAAGTACATCACACCCCCCAAACTTAGTTGAAACTAAAAGTGAGACTAAGTTTGCAAAGAGATGTAATCGCCGATAAGTAAGCACGTCAAATATAAAAATTTCTTACTCACACTAAAGAAATAAAGCAATAAAACAGGAGGAAAAGCCCTCAACAGGCGCTCTTGTTTAACGTCGGAGAGTCACGACGGTACCAACTCAGATTAAGGTATCCAGAAAGATGACACAGGCATCATCCGGCGACCTATAATACTTCAAGCGATGTCCATTTGCCGCAATAATGTCTCCATCCTTATCAATGAGCTCAAAACTCCCCCCCTCCTAAGGCTCGATGAATCATGAACGGTCCCGTCCACTTCGACTTCAACTTGCCTGCAAAAAGCTTTAAGTGAGAGTTAAAGAGTAATACCTCGTCTCCTTGCTTGAACTCCTTGTACGAGATCTTAGAATCATGCCACCTCTTCATCCTTTCCTTGTAGATCTCTGAATTCTTGTACGCACAAATCCGGAACTCATCCAATTGATTAATGTGAGTCATCCTCAACTCTTTCACATCCATAAGAGTCAAGTTCAAGCTTTGCAAAGTCCAAAATGCTTTGTGTTGAATTTTTACATGTAAGTGGCACGGCTTTCCATAGATAATCTGATACCGTGACATATCCAACACCGTCTTGTACGTGGTCCGAAACCCCCATAAGACATCATCGAGCTTCAAAGCCCAATCCTTTCTATTGGTTCCTACCACCTTCTCTAAAATCTGTTTGACTTGACGGTTGGAGACCTCCGCTTGCCCATTCGCTTGAGGATGATAGGGGGTAGTAACCCTATGCTTAACGCCATACCCTTTAAGCACCTTCTCAAGAAACTTATTAACGAAGTGCGTACCTCCATCACTAACTAGTGCTCTAGGGACTCCATAGCGGGCAAAAATATGTTTCTTCAAGAAAGATATAACAGTCTTCGAATCATTCAAGTGAGTAGGAATCACTTCCACCCACTTAGAAACATAATCCACAGCTAGAAGAATTTAGAGAAATCCATTAGATGGGGAAAAAGGCCCCATAAAATCGATACCCCACACATAAAAAATTTCGACCACTATGCTTGGCTGAAGCGGCATCTCGTCTCTCCTGCCAATGTTCCCCATGCGTTGACATCTATCGCAAGATGCCACATAGGTCTCACAATCCTTGAATAATGTAGGCCAATAAAGAGCGGACTGAAGTACCTTGGCTGCTATCTTTTGAGCGCTGAAGTGCCCCCCGTTAGGTTGTGCATGGCAAAACTCGAGAATACTCTCCATCTCCATCTCGGGCACACACCTACGGACGATAGAATCCGTGCAAATCTTGTGTACAAACGGATCGTACCATATGAAGGTCTCAACATCCCTCTTGAATTTAGCAAGTTGATATCGGTTGAGATCTCTAGGAATTTCTCCCACGGCAATATAGTTAACATAATCCGCATACCATGGATCAACTCCTTGTGCAGCAACCACACACGCTCGCTCAGCCCCTTCAACAAACATGGCCATGATCTTTTCATCCGGGAACATCTCCTCAATATACTCGAAAGAATTATCACAATGTTCCCTAGTCTCCAACCTCGAAAGGTGATCCGCTAACACATTATCAGTACCTTTCTTATCCCGGATCTCCATATCAAACTCTTGAAGTAGAAGAATCCACCTTATGATCCTAGGCTTCGTCTCCTTCTTCTCCATCAAGTACTGAATCGCTGAATGATCCGTGTACATAATAGTTTTCATGCCAACCAAGTACTGACGAAACTTATCGAATGCATACACAAAAGCCAAAAACTCCTTTTCAGTCACCGTGTAATTCTTTTGTGCCACATCAAAAGTCTTACTTGCGTAGTAAATGGCGCAGAACTTCTTCTCCTTCATCTGCCCTAGCACCACTCCAAGTGCTACATCACTTGCATCACACATTAGTACAAACGGTTGAGTCCAATCCGGTGTGATCAAGATAGGTGCAGTGATAAGCGCCTCCTTCAAAACCTGAAAAGCTGTTAGACATTCTTCATCAAACACAAAAGGAACATCCTTTTCAAGTAAGTGAGATAAGGGTTTGGAGTATTTCGAGAAGTCTTTTATAAATCTTCTATAAAAACCGGCGTATCAAAGAAAGGACCGTACTCCTCTTTCATTGGTCGGCGGTGGCAGCTTCTCAATTGCCATCATTTTGGCATGATCAATCTGCAATCCCTTGGCAGAAACATGATGCCCAAGAACAATCCCATCCTTCACCATGAAGTGGCATTTCTCCCAATTCAAGACAAGATTAGTATCTTGGCATCTCTTCAAAACAGTAGCAAGGTTAAACAAACAAATATCAAAGGAGGAACCAAAAACAGAAAAATCATCCATGAACACCTCCATGATCTTCTCTATCAACCCATTGTATATTGCCATCATGCATCTCTAAAAAGTAGCAGGCGCATTACACAACCCAAATGGAATCTTCCTAAAAGCAAAGGTCCCGTAGGGGCAAGTAAAAGTGGTATTTTCTTGAACGTCGGGGGCAATCATGATTTGGTTGTACCCCGAGTACCCGTCCAAGAAATAATAAAACTCAAACCCTGCAAGACGATCTAACATTTGATCCATGAAAGGAAGGGAAAAATGGTCCTTACACGTATTCTCATTCAACTTCCTATAATCTACACATGTACGCCATTTCGTAGGAATCCTTGTGGCTATTGCTTCTCCATCCTCAGCTTTCACTACAGTCATGCCCCCCTTTTTAGCAACTACATGCAATGAACTCACATGGGGACTATCACTAATAGGATATATGATTCCAGCATCTAACCACGTAAGGATTTGCTTTCTAATTACCTCTTGAATCATGGGGTTAACCCTCCGCTGATTCTGAACACTAGCCTTGGCCTCATCTAACAATCTAATCCTATGTATGCAATACGAAGGACTAATTCCTTTCAAATCCTCAAGAGACCAACCAATCCCAGACTTATACTTCCTTAGAACATTCAATAACTCCTCGAGTTGATCATCATCAAGAGAAGAAGATACAATTACCGGATATTTTTCATTGTCGCCAAGGAAGGCGTACTTCAAGTGTTCCGGCAATGGTTTCAACTCTTCTTTTCTCTCTTCCATTGGAGTGCTCTCGTTATCCAAAGGCAAGTACTTCCTAGTCCACTTGACTTCTTCCACCTTAGTTCTTTCCGATTCATACCTGTCATCACCCAAAGCAAGTAAGTTTTCAAGAAAATCAATACATACCTCGTTGGAGAGACCGTCAGGCTCCGTAGTGGGAAAAGTAAGAGACTCCATTAAACATGTCTCCAGAGGTTCCTTTGACAGGATCAGGGACATATTCTCTTTCACAATCTCCTCCACCACGTCAATACTATGACACTGAGACTCCATGGGCATCTTCATTGCTTTGTCCAGGTTGAAAAGAACTTCTTCTCTGTCCATCCGCAATCTGAGCTTCCTTTTTTGCACATCAATCATAGCTCCAGCAGTAGCAAGGAAAGGTCTCCCCAAGATTAAAGGGATATTATCCTTGTCATCATCCATCTCTAGCATAAGAAAGTCCACCGGAAAGACTAGCTTCTCCACTTTGACGAGGACGTCTTCAATAATCCCCTTTGGAAACGTCATCGACCTGTCCGCCAATTGGAGAGCCACTGTTGTAGGGGTTAACTCCCCCAAACCAAGCCTTTGAAAGATAGACAACGGCATCAAATTGATGCTTGCCCCTAGATCGCACAAAGCTCGCCGTGCCAGTCCTTTTCCGATTTCATACAAGATAGTAAAGCTCCCCGAATCCTTCATCTTCTGTGGTAGATTCTTTTGTAAAATTGAGCTGCAATTCTCAGATAAATTCACCGTTTCAAATCCGGTTAAGCTTCACTTCTTCAACAATATGTCCTTAAGGAACCGGGCATAGTAAGGCATTTCTATTATTGCTTCCGAGAAAGGAATGCTCAAGCTTATCTTGTTCATTATCTCTGAAAACCTCTTGATCTTCTCTTCCAATCCCTTCTTCACAAGCTTGTAAGGAAACGGCGGAGGCATCTTTGTTTTGGGAATCCCCCATTCATCACGATCAACCTTCTCCGCTTTCTCCTTTTTGGCTCTCAATCGCTTAGCTCTCTCCCACTTTTTCTCAGCTATAATCTCTGTACTATGCTCATTCTGAACCACTGGAGTAGCATTAACATCATCGAGAGTGTTTAGAGTAACAATAGGCACATTCTGGACTGGTTCGACCAGAGTTCGACCTGCAGAACAGGTCGAACCAGGCACGTAATGGTCGAACCGTCCGTCTGGAAGGCTATTCTTGCACTGAAATTCAGGTTCGACCTGGGTTTGACCTGTTGGATAGGTCAAACCATGTCCCCCAGGTCGAACTGACCTACTGTACTCCTTCTATCCTCCGGTTCGACCAAGGTTCGACCTGTTGGATAGGTCGAACCATGTCCGTCATGGTCGAACCGTTGCTGCGCCAAAATAGGGTGCTCCAAGTTGTGAGGTTCGACCTGGGTTCGACCTAATGGATAGGTCGAACCATGCTTGATTTGATCGAACCGGTGTTCTGGAAAAACAGAGTGTTCCGATTGGTGTGGTTTGACCATGGTTCGACCTGTAGGACAGGTCGAACCTCCTGTATGTTGGTCGAACCGATGCTGATATGCCTCCTGATCATGTCCAGTGTGTTGGTTCGACCTCCCCTGTGTGGTTCGACCTTCAATGTTGGTCGAACCATGGTCGAATCTTTCCCTAGACATGTCCGCCTTCAATTCCGGCCTCATCGGCCCCTCGTACTGCGTTCCCGATCTCAGTGTGATGGAATTGCACGACTTAGGATTCTCAATACTCTGAGAGGGAAACTTCCCTTTCTCCACAGATTGAGTCAATGTGTTCACATTCTCCGCAATTGTTCCCATCAACAACGTAAGGTCTCTAACTTGAGTGGTCAAATCCTTATGATGATCATCAATCTTCTTCTCAAGTTTAACCTCAAGGCGGTTCACTCTTTCATCATTCTTCGCCATATACCTGTTCACAGTATCCTCAAAACCCGGCTTCCCTTCTTCCACTTTAGCACCCGGATCAACACCCTTAGGAGGTTGAACTGCATTGTTCGGATTGCTCCATGAAAACTCTGGTCTCCTTGGTTGTTGTTGATAACCACCAGGGGGACCACGATTATTAAAGTTTCCTCGATAGTTCCCTTGGTAGTTCCGGTTTCCTTGATCTGGATACCTAGTCCCTTGAATACTTTGACCCATGGCGTAATTTGCCTCTTCTAACTCCTCTTGGATTGTTCCATCATTCATCACATCCTGCTGCATGATTGGTACGCGCTGAGATAAATCGCTAATCTGCTTTTGTTGGGACTCAAGTAGCTTGTTGATAGACGACAAGCTAGAGACGATTTCATCTTCTCTACTTGTTTTCACCATAGCGTGTTCAACCTGAGCTACCTTCCCAAGGACATAAGTACCTCTAACTCTATCAGTTGGCCAATCCCTCGAATTCATCGAAATATCTTCAAACAACTTCTCGGCCTCTACGGATGACTTAGTAAGCAACGCTCCATTAGAAGAATCATCCAATAATACTCGTGAATCACAGTCCAATCCATTGTAGAATATACTGATATATTGAGCTTTAGATAGCCCATGTTGAGGACACTTCCGAAGCATGTCCTTGAATCTATCCCATGCTTCATGAAACTTCTCTCCTCCACCGATAGCAAATTGGTTAATGTCTTGCTTCATCTTAAACACCTTTGAAGGTGGCATGTACCTTTCCAAGAACTTTAACTTCAATTGCTCCCAATTGGTGCACTCAGCTGCATTGATAGTATCGTACCAATCTCTCGTCTTTTCAGTAAGCGAGAATTTGAACAAAAGGATCTTCCTAGCATCTTCATGTTCTCCTGCGTCTTTTTGAGTACTTTCATAGCCCAAGAACTTGTTCAGATGCTGCTGCGGATCCTCGAAAGACCCTCCTGAAAAAGAGTTTCTTTCGATCATGCTAATAAGAGCGGGATGAAAATTAAAATCCGCACTAGCACCTCTCGCTCCTAAAAGCCCAAAATTTTCAGCCCCATTATTCTTGAAAACCTCTCGGATGGCTAGATTATCCGGATTCGCTGCCATGTTGACTGTCTCTACTGCCAAATTAACTTCAGTTGTAGCTTCAGTCGTTTGCAAAATATGCTCGTCAACTTCAACTCCAAAATTCAGAGCTTCAGTTGGGTCTATAGTCTTTGCCTTACTCTTCTTCTTCTTCTTATTTTTCGACGATGCTCCAATCTCAGGATTATATGGTTCAAGTTCACCTTTCTTTGATCTCGTGAGCATACACCTGAAAAGAAATAGAATTAAAACAGTAAAACAAAATAAATAGCCCTAATAAACTAGAAATAACAAAAGATATTTTAATCCGTCCCCGGCAACGGCGCCAGAAACTTGTTGGGCGTTTTCTCAACACACAATTTTAATCCCCAAGTATGAAGGATATCAATCGTAGTTTCGAAGGTGACCAAGTTAAATATCGAATCTAAATATCACTTAGGTTATATTCTAGCAATTATGACTATGTGGAAAATTGTAGTTTTGGATTTTAAAATTAAATAATATCTATGAATTAAAACAGTAATTCAATAACAAGAACAAGAGAAAAGTGGTTGTGATCAAATAAGATAATATGTAGTTCCTCAGGCCATCCAGTTTCAGTCATTGGTTTATACTTTTGAATGTCGATGTCCGACTCTGCCTTGTGGTTTATGGACGCATCACTAGACCATGCAAATCTACTCTATAGACACAAGTAAATAAGTGTTTGACACGTGCGAGTATCCTCGGAGCAAGATGTATACTTTACCCCCCTTTCTAGGTACTATCATAATCAATTATTTCCCATGCACTTAGTATTCTAACCCGATTTGATCTCCCTTTATAGGTACTATAAAGTTATACTCTTTATCCTACTTATTAATCCAAATGTGATTCAATTAACAAGTATTTATATAAGACAGTTCTAATAAGACTTCGGAATCCCTTCACTTAGAATTATAACAATAAACCCTGCTCAACAGTGAACGCACTCAACCAATAACCATGTTATGTATTCAGACTCTACATAACGATTATTGATGCAAAAAACAACTATGAGTATGGATTAAAAACGTGCAATCTTATATAAAATAAATCACAAGTAGTGTTGTACAGAGTATACACACGAAATACAAATCAACTCATGAAACCTTCATAACCCTAGAACTATCGAAGCGGCTCTAGCCCATGATTGATCTAGGAACAATCATGGTTAGATGAACCGATCTTACTTGAATCTCCAGTGGAACCTCTGTCACAGCTCCTCCGGAAGATGGAAGATCGACTCCTCTCTCCAATCCACGTCTCCTTGTCTCCTATTATATTTCACGATCTTTGGCTCCTTTTCTGGACTGCATGAGCCATCTTTTATACTTGCAATCACGTCTCTAGGGCTTGAAATGGGCTTTTCAAGTGATCTCACGCATTTTGGCCTCGAAAATCCGGATAAGGTAAGTTTATGCGCGACGGTTCGACCTCAGCAAACAGGTCGAACCACTGGCCGCAAGTCAAACCACATGTCGAACCCCGCTTCTAGACAATTTCTGCTCTTGATTCGACCCTGGTTCG
This sequence comes from Pogostemon cablin, assembly GCA_023678885.1. Classification (NCBI taxonomy): domain Eukaryota; kingdom Viridiplantae; phylum Streptophyta; class Magnoliopsida; order Lamiales; family Lamiaceae; genus Pogostemon; species Pogostemon cablin. The sequence goes on from CM043009.1 coordinate 4,433,233, forward strand.
ACCTGTTGGTCAGGTCGAACCCCAATGTCGTGGTCGAATCACACTTCTCGCGAACTGGTTCGACCATGGTTCGACCTGTTGATCAGGTTGAACCCTTTGGTCTTGGTCGAACCCACCTTCTGTACACTCGTAACACCTGGTTCGACCTACTGGAGAGGTCGAACCCTCCTCCAACAGGTCGAACCTACCTCATTTCTTGGTGGTTCGCGTGGCCTTGACTTCGTCTCTTCGATTCTTGACACTTTAACTTTATTTTCACTCGTAAAACCACTCAAATAGCTCCAAAAACACCTGATTCATGCTAATTCACAATATATATAGGTTTTCCACCTATTTCACCCTTCAAACTCTCCAAAACTAGCACAAATTCCGGTGTTAAACTTATGAATTTATACACTCATCAAATTTATTACAATATTTGTATCTATCCCAAAGTCTTTTATCAATACCCATAAATTACTCATACCCATTTGATATTTTGACTATAGTCACTTGTGAGACGGTGTTTATAAGGAAATATTAACTTGTGAAAAATCGATATAGGGGTACGGTGTAGTTTATAGGGGTATAGTTTGAGAGATATAATATATTAATGTACAATCGGTAGTTGTTATGGATGATAGAGGGTATTCACTATAGGGGTATTCGTACGTACTTGTATCCATTTAAATATAAACTACTCATATTTGTACCCGTTACATTAAAAAAATATATTATGATACTCATGAATATCTCAATCCCATTTATCAATACTCTTTGATTACGTATACCTATTTAAAACTTTTAAGATATTAGGACCAATAATATTAATTTAAAATTATTAATAATGATGAAAATAATTTAATAATGAATTAATTGTTAAGTACTCGTATCCATTTAAATATAAACTACCCATATTCGTACCCGTTTCATTAAAAAATATATTATGATACTCATACCCATCCCAAACCCGTTTATCAATACCCGTTAATTACACATACCAATTTAAAATTATTAAGATGTTAGGACCAATAATATTAATTCAAAATTATTAATAATAAAGAAAATAATTTAATAATGAATTAGCTGTTAAAACTATATTATAGTTTCAAAAAATTCGTAAAGTAAATTTTAATATTATTAATTCAAAATTATTAATAATGAAGAAAATAATTTAATAATGAATTAATTATTAAATCTACATTATAGTTTCAAAAAATTCGTAAAGAAAATTTTAATTTGTTAACAATGAATAAACTAATTTAATAATGACTTATAATTGTTAGTACTAAATTATAATTATAATTACAAAAATAAATCATAATATAAACATAATTGTTAGTACCATAAATAATAAATTAAAATTTTATCGAAATAAATAAGAGAGAAAATTAAAATGGACATATAAGGAATCATTTTAAATAAGGTATCATTTTAAATTAAATAAGGTATCATTATTATGACAAAAAAATTTATGGACAAGATCTAATAAAAAAACATGATGAAAGGATGAGATTGAATAATGTGATTAATGGATGAGATTAAAAACTGATATAGTTATCAAAATCAATGGTATAGATTAAAAATTTGTTCAATTTTGACTTTTTCACTTTGCTATGGAGTATATTAGATTAGATTATACAATATTTTTTGGTGATTTTCAACGGGTGATAAGGTAAAATTATTTTCACTTCATCACGGGAAGCTCATCACCTTTACTGTAGATATCGAGTTTAAGAATTATTTCATTTTTGACCAACTTAATTGACTATTGAGAATAAAATTGTATTTTTAAGTAATAAATAAACGATAAAATAAGTTATGTGTGTTGAGTAATAGTGACTTTTTTTAAAATGTGATGTATTGAAGGTTATTTGGTACTTTTACTACTCTTTTAGGGTAAATAGTGTAATCTGACAGACTAATCACGAAATATTGAAAAGCATATTCGAACAGGGTGATTTAATTTTATTTATAAAAAAGCGATAATATCTAATGAGATACTTAAATTTACTTTAACTCTATCAAATCAATATATAAAAATATATTAATTTATGCAAATAAAAAATATTAAAGACAAAAGATGGAAAGCTGGAGTATTAACTAAAGAAAGAGAATGAATTTCAAAAACTAAAATCTGATTTTTAAAATTAGAAAAAATATCACCTCAATTTATGTTTAAAAAAAAGATGGATAAATAAATAAATTAAAAGATAGCTAGGCAATACTCCCTTTGTCCGTTGATAAGATATGTAAGCATAATTTCATAAACAATTAATTTATTAATTGACATGGATATTAGATCTTCATGATTTTCACATTATATAAACATGATTAGAAGACTTATCTTAATGGCGGTACTCCTGTGATACGTTCCTACGAATTGCGTCGGGAACTGGTTTCTTTCTCACCCTTTTTCTTTAGGCACAGAAAGTAAACTTTAAGTGATAGATAATTCATAAAACAGTGTCTCTTTTATAGGTGGAGAGAGGACCAGATCGGGATATTAAATATTTATCAAATCACATTCTATCAATGTGATTGTTATCAATAAATATATATGACCTTATTTATCTCATATATATTATTTATTTAAACCATATCTTTATTTAAGATATTTGATCATAATAAATATCTTATATATTTAATTATTAATGGCACTAGGTCATAATAATCTTACATTCTCCCACTTGGCCGAGTGATAGAATTAAACATTAAACATGAGGGTTTAAATAAGTTACATAATGTGAGCGATATAAGACAAAGTAATTGGTCAATTCAAAAAGCCAATATTGAGTATAGACTAACACAAATCATGGCGGTTCTATATCATTTACTCGACAGATCCTTCCATGTACTATGATATTAGCTTTCTACTCAAAATGACTCATCAAGCTAAAGATCAATAATGATCCACATAAGTATCTCAATTCGAGATAAAATCATGTTTAATTAATGTCAACATTCATGTATACTAAAATGACAAAACAAGATATATATTAATTAGAAACAAAAATAATGAGCTCTTAATGTCAATTGTTCATCATAAATTTGTTATAGTCTTTCAATGATCTCATATTCATGTAACGTTCAATGAATGTCTTTATAGAAGATCATTTGCGTAACGGATCCGAAATCATAAGATTAGTGCCATTATGCTCAATTGACATCTCTGTTTCTAAAGTTCTTCTTACGACAAAATACTTTTATTCCATAATATGATTTAGCAACATTGGAATATCTATCGTTTTAGAGAAGAATAATGCAGCGGAATAATCATAATAAGTTTCAGCGACTTGACATTATTGTCAACTTATTTCAAGTCCTGAAATTAAGTTCCACATTCAATTACCTTAAATTATAGCCTCAAATCATGCCACAAGTAAACTTTAATAGTGAATGAAGCTTTCACAAACTTCTTCACACTTTTGCATGACACAATATCTCAGACTAAGAAGCATAAAAGTTGAAGTAAACTTTCTTGCATCATATAATCATCTTAATCTGAATCTATATTTAATTACATCTAAGTAATTAAAATTTCGATAAGTAAGCAAAAATGCTTTAGTTCATACAAATACCTTAATATTTTCTTATGCAATATTCTGGTCATCTATTTATGAAACTCTTCAATAATGATCAAGCATTCTAACAGTGAGGCTGATATTTGGTCTTTGTACAATTTTTGCATATCTTAAGGTACCAATAACATATGCATAAGGAATATTATAGTGCGTTCCAATTCATTCTTGGACATTATATAAGGTTGAACTTATAATTTCCCTTTCGGATTAGAACGTGCTTTACAAATACCTTTCAATCCATAACCTCTATTGAACTTTATTAACATATACTTATGGAGACATCTTTAATTGTCTCATCATATGTTTCATTCCAAAGTTCTTTAAGAGAAATTTATTGGTTTCACATAATAATCCAAGATCATCAGTTGCAAGCAAGTTTATCATCACATATAGAATTAATGTGCTCCCACTGACTTTCAGATATGTGCACCGATTTATGATGTTTTCTTCTTAAATCCAAAATATATTTTTAAAGAAAACCATGCTTAAGTTCGTATATTGATTCTTTAAGTTTATACGCTATGTGATATTTTTCCTTCAATGGAAAAACTCTTGAGTTGATCCATTTAACTTGATCATCTACAGTCATAATGAGTTGCAAAGTCATGATAATTCTAATAGAGTCCTGTATAGAAATAACTTGTTATATCTCTTTACAATTATGCTATCTTTTTGAGTGAAATCTTAAGCAACGACTTTAGTTTTATATTTTTCGATATTGCCATCATAAAGATACATCTGTATCAAATTCTTTTATAACTTTTTGGCAATTGTTACGAGATATAAACTTCATTATGAGCCATTGATTTCAACTCGTCTTTCATAGCATTTACTCATTTAATAGAATTAATACTTTTCATGACTTGTTCCAAAATTGAAATTTTATTATTTATTATAATGTCAAATTTTAGCTTATTTTATTATACCACATATGCCATCGTTAGAAATAGCGGATATACTGTCCTTAAGACATTTTTAATGCTATTTAATGTGATATATCTAATGAAAGCTCATTAATAATTGATTAATTAAATCAGATCCATTAAGAGAGTGGAATAAATTATATGTTGTCCTTGAAAGTTGTTTAGCTATTCAACAACTATATAACAACTTTAGAAGAAGTTTTAGATAAATGTATTTTCAAATTCACCACCCAACTTCTTCAATAACCACATTTCATGGTTTCATACTCCCACTGATTTTACAATTCTTAATGAATTTGACATTCCAATTTTAAAATTCTAGTACTATGGTTAGAACTATAAAATCCATACCCTTTAGACTTTAAGGATATTTTTTTACAGAAATTAGTTAAATTTCTTTTATCCAATTTCTTTTCATGTGGATGTAAATCATTATCCCTACCGGGCAATTTAAAATATGCTAAGAGCATAAATCCACAAAATATGGGTATAGATTAATCATGCAACACGCTTCCAATCATATTTAATAAAGTACGATTATATCATTCTGCAACAACAATTTATTGCGGTGTGCAACATTAAGTATAAATGTCAGCTTTTGTTGTAATTTAGTGATTGAGCATGATAATTCATCATAATTTTTATGAAATTCATCACTTCTTCCCAACTTTATAATTTTCACTTTTCTATCAATTATCTCAACTTCATTAATAAATGCTTATCAAGCATTTATGGAATGAGACTTTTCTTGTAAGATAGATATAACTATAATGTAAAAATTTTAATTAAAAATAAAAAATGATGGAATACCCGTATTCCTTTAAGAAAGGTATCATCATAAGACTCACAATTAGCGGTGTAAACTATTATTATAAGAAGTTGTGTAGTTATCGTGACTCTATTATTTGTGTGTTTAGTTTACTTACCTTTAATGCAATTCACACAAATTAATATCAAGATCAGTAAAGCCTAGATGAAAGTCTTTATTCTTAATTAATTTTTGGAATAATTCTTTTAGAGAGTTACCCTAAACATTAATGCCACGTTTGGTATCAACTTCATTATTATTTCTTTTAAATGAACATAATGTTTAAATTCTTTCTTAAACCTTTCCTTTTGAACCAACATTAATTTCAACATTATGTGAATTTAATTCACATTCCATTCGTCTTTCTTATGGTTCATTTAGATATGTCATACTTATAAGGTAGTGAGTTTGTAAACTGCACTAATAAGTTTTAAATCACATTCATTATGGAAGGTTTAAATATTGCTGCAATATTAGTTATCATTAATGATAAGTTCATGTATGCCACGAGAACCATCAAACTTCATGGTGGTTAAGGTAGCCATTAATGTCTCGTCAAGAGGTTTATTAGTAATTTATGAATAATTTCTCACTAATTTCATAAATTCCTTGACACTTTTAACTCTAAGTATGATAGACTTAATTTCTTAGTCACATTTATTCGCATAAACATTAGGCTCAGTCTGTTTGATCTTACCCAAGCATTATAGTCAGATAACTTAGCTTTTATTGCTAGTACAAGCAAATAAGCAATTTATCTTGAAGTGACAAATAAAATTCAAAACACTTTGGTGAAATTGGATTTATTCTCACTATTTAAATTACTTTAATCCATTTTGTAATGGAACAGACGCAACATGCGAGTAGAGACTAATGAATATAGGTATTTTTTAAAAATAAGAATAATATAATTTATACCCATAAATACCTTAAGTAATTTAATATTAGATTCAGGATCGAAGGTAATAAATGTATATTAAAGTTCTACTAAGGGCGATACAACAATGTACAATCATAAATCATAATGATGTTTGCAAATTTAACATAATGTGACAATTAAATATATCCATTAAAACTATTTTTGTCATCTTTGGACATACAAAATAGTTTGACATAATATAATTAATTATCACATTCATATTCATGAATTATAAAGACTAGACATCACCTTTGGGTGAATTTAAAGTCTTATAATTATGAAAATTTTAACAACACATATAATAATTTTCTTTATTCAAGCATCACTTAAATTTGGGAAATTAAATTTAATTATATGATTTATTTTTATTAATCTTTCAGGTCAAACCACTTTGGTAATTAACAAACCATCATTAAATGAATTTAAATCGTAAAATCATACATTATAATCTTATCAAAGATTCTCATAATAGATTATACTCAATAGCAAATTGAGTAATAACCAAAATATTATTTCATAAGCATTCATAAAACGAAGTCAATGCCATCAATTAAGACCTTAAGACTGTCATCATAAATATATATAATATATCCATACAATCATAATTAAGATATCATGTACAATTTCTATTTATATTATAACCAATTTGACATCTTAAAATATTTGGTACATTAACATAATAAATATGTAATAAGCAGTCAAACATAAATAACGTAAGTGAGATATTCTAATATCATATATCCCAAAATAACTTTAGTTATTATCAAAATAATATAAGTCATAAACATTAGCGATTGATTGATTTCATTAACATTATTAAATCACTTTAATTGGAAAGTTAGAGGAATACCTGAGTCACTTTATAATTACAATTATGTGAATAACTGGGTATTAAAGTGTGACACTCAAGCTATATAAATTAGGCAGATTAATGGCTTATGACTCAAGCCATATAAATTAGGCAGATTGATGACTTATGAATTAGGCAGATTGATTTATTGACTGTAATTAGCTGTCATTATTCAATATATTTCCAATATACTTCCAAAATTAAAGGAGTCACGTAATTTTATATTAAATCACATGTTATAATTAACTTTCATAATCAATCTTTAATTGTTTAGTCCCAAAAAACTAAATAGGGCAGTTATTATTTATATTATATTTGTCATACAGCATCAATTTATCACAAATAATTATGCATAGTACATAAATTCATGTTATATCAATAATTTGAATAAATACATAATAGTGTTAATTAATATCATAATTCTTCAAAATAAGCAATCATCATATTCTAATTAAGCCATATGTCATTATTACTCAACAAATATTATGATAAAGTAAGTAATCATTATTAGAATATTTTTAACCGGATAGTGCTTAATTCCCAGAATAATCATTATGATACACGAGAATTAATTCTAACTAATTTCATAAACGTAATTCCAACTAATTTCATAAACATAATTTTGCCCAAAATTCAATGATATGATCAAGATCAATTGATCATAATACTTATGTAATTTTCTTGGAAATATTGTAGTGGAAAGATGTAATACATGTTTTGTAAATCTTATCTAATTAGTACATAATTGGCAGATTCATTCAATCATATTGCAGCTTCATAAAATAATATTCATCATTCAATGAAAAATCATGAGATCCAAAACCATGCTCTGATACCACATGTAAGCATAATTTCATAAAAATTAATTTATTAATTGACATGGATCTTAGATCTTCATGATTTTCACACCACATAAACATGATTAGAAGACTTACCTTAATGGCGGTCCTCCTGTGATACATTCCTACGAATTGCATCGGGAACTGATTTCTCTCTCCTCATCCCTTTTCTTCAGGCACAGAACGTAAACTTTAAGTGATAGATAATTCATAAAATTGTATCTCTTTTATAGGTGGAGAGAGAAGCAGATCGGGATATTAAATCTTTATCAAATCACATTCTATCAATATGATTGTTATCCATAAATATATATGACCTTATTTATCTCATATATATTATTTATTTAAACCATATCTATATTTAAGATATTTGATCATAATAAATATCTTATATATTTAATTATTAATGGCACTATGCCATAATAATCTTACAAGATATTCATTTTGTTATTTTTGTTATCCATTCTAAATGTATTTATTTTTCCCTTAAAACCAAAGGATCGCACACATAACGCATCACTTACCACTAATACAACTAACATAAAATAATAATATTCTTCAATTCACATGTAAAATAAGAATAAATGAATGCCTTATTGATTGACAGAGAGAGTATCTATTATAACTGTAAAGAACCCTTAGGAGTAAGCCTAATGGTGAGAGCTTGATGTGCTTTAGAGTAAAATTTTCTAAAGTTTCAAGTTCGAAAACTGTAAATACGATCAAAAATTGTAAAGTCAGTCCATATAAAGCGCAAAATTCTGGTTTGAAATGGAGTTTCCACTAGTGGATAGTGGTGTACTGACCTCCCTAGGTTAATCGGTTTAGGATTGAATATCAAGCATAAAAATATTTACCCCTCCGACCAGCTTAAAGATATTCATTTTACCATTTTAGGCAGACAATTCAAATGTTTTAATTTTTTCTTTTTAATAAAAGGTCTACCACATGAGCCATCACTCACCTCTAATACAACTATTTAAAATACATATAATAATACCTCATTATTTAAGTGTAAAAAATAAATTGATACATTTGTCATGATCAAAGAGTATAGGTATAATATGACAATAAAGATGGGAAGGAGTTTCTCCATCTAGGTGGGGGCTGAAAATGAATTTAACCAATAATATAGAGGGTGAAGTGGCAAATATTAATTAATAAATACACCTGATTTGATTAATAAGTGCGACATTTCTAAGCAATTTCCTACAATTAATGCGCATAGGGTCCAGTCTGACGGGGATTTATTGGACCCCATTCGTGTAACATACTCCACTTTCTTCCATCACATTTTATTTTATTCATTTACATCTTAATAAATACTCGCTCCGTCCCATTTCAGATGTCACACTTTTTATTTTGGGTTGTCCCACAAAAGTTTCACCTTCCAAAAAAAGCAAAAAGTCAAACACAATCACCTTTCCCCATTCACTTTATTTAAAAAAAAACCACCCCTACCTAACTCACCTAACATACTTTATCATTTATTTATTACCCATAAAATACCATAATACCCCTAAAAATTATCACTTTCTTAATCTCCGTGCCGGAAAGAAGTGTGCAGTCTTTTCCGGGACGGAGGGAGTAAATTATATAGTACTGTATATTATTCCCAAGAATTTATATAGTATTGTGCGAGAATTTTTTTTTTAACTACCTTTTATGTACATAAAATATTAGTTATGTGAATAACTTTTTATAGTTAAATAAATTTCTTTTAATTGAAAATATTATACCTTTTGATCTAATTCACAATTTACTCTTTAAGATGATCTTATACAATTTTGAGCAATATATACTCGTGAAATATTTCACGAGTTCACTCTTTAAAATAGTCTTATATAATTTTGACCAATATATACTTGTGAAAGACCATTTTATTCTTTATTTATTAGTTATCATTCTTTACTAAATATAATATCACAAGCACTGAACAATAAAAATGTTACTATCATTTTTTATTACTCTCTCCGTCCCAAAAATATTAACGCACTTCCCTTTTTGGGTTGTCCCACAAAAATTGACATATTTCTTTTTAAGGAACATGAGACCCACACAAAAACAATTTATTTATTTACATGAACCCACACACACATCACACTCACCACTAATACAACTACCCACTACACATTAAATATTATTTCTCTCACTTCACTTTACATTAAATTATTATACTCCTTAATCTCCGTGCCCAAAAAAATGTGTCAATATCTCCGGAACGGAGAGAGTATATTTTTTTATGAATGGTAAATAAAGTAATTAACTTAGATGATTGTTAAACACAATATTATCATTACCTATTAGTTTTACGAATTCCTAAGACGATCACACCGTTTGCTCACCTTCTTATATGGAATTATAATAGCATCAATGGTAGACTCTTTTTTTCTTCACGAAATACTAGTTGATCTAAAAGAAAGAGTTGATATATATTCGCATACTCGAATATATAGAGTTAATTTTTGTTCACTCTATTAGTTTCATTTAGTAATGTATACTACCTCCATCCCAAACAAAGATTTATATTTTGCTATTTTAATTTATCTTAAATAAAAATTTACATTTATATTATTTTTATTTTTGTTAAGTTCAACCTACACAAAACAATTACTAGTATATTTCAATGAGTTTTTATACAAAACATTAATATAACTATCCATTATCTTAAAATATTATATACGACTATATATTAAAATATTATACTCCCTCCATCGCGGCACAAGAGGTGCGTTTCTCTTTTGCACGTAAAATTTAAGAGGTATGATATTTAATGGGTAGTTGAGGAGAGAGAAATAATATTTATTTGTATAGTGGATATGTGTATTAGTGTGGTGTGTGGGTCTCATTTACTAAAAAGAGAAATGCACCTTTTGTGTTGGGACGGACGAAAATGACAAAATGCACTCCTTGTTATGGGATGGAGTCACGGAGGGAGTATTTCTTAATCTACGTTAAAAAAATAAACGTTAATATTTGATCGAGATAGAGAGATTATGTGTTTCTTAATAAATGCATCACTCCCTCTATTGCTTAAAATGATTACTCCCTCCATCATAAAAGTTTTTATCTTTAACTGGGCACGGAGATTAAGAAAAATGTAATTTTTGAGGAGTATGTAAATAATAAAGTATATTAATTGCGTTAGGTAGTATTGGTTTTCTTAAATAAAGTGTATGTAACTGAGTTGTTGTTTTGATTTTTTTTGTTTTTTTAGGTGAAAAGCTTTATGGATTGAACAAAAACGAAAAGAAGTGAAAACTTTTACGGAGTAAAAGGAATATTTTTTTCATTAATGGTATACTATATTTTTATTAGTAAATGTATAAATTTTGAACCTCCTGTATCCAATTGTATATAATATTTTGCTTAAAATAAAATTAAAAAAAAATCAAAATTAACACTTGATGTGTTACAATTCTGTAGTTACAATTTTTATTTTATTTTTAAAATCGTAAACTGCACTTATCTTTAGGGGTGGGCGGTATGGCATACCGAAGATTTTTGGTCATACCATATACCGTACCGAAATTTTCGGTATTTAAAAAATCATACCGTTACCTTACCTTAGTTCGGTATACCAATATTTCGGTATAAGAAAATAGTATACCTTCTGCTTACCAATATTTCGGTATGACATACCATACCTAAAATATCGGTATATATCATCCTATTACATAATTTGCTATACCGTTATACTTTTAAAATTCAATAAATCTTATAAAAATCATGTACTAGATTAGTGAAAGATAGCTATAAAACATACTCTAATAAATAACAAATTCAAAAATATACGACAATCTACAAACGACCAAATTAAATAAGAGTAAGTCTCATGAAAACCTGGTTTACAGGTAAGCATTATTTTTTAATATTACTCTTTAATATATAAAAAATAACTCTTTGAAGAGTAATAATTTTTACACAATAGAGTAATAATTCGTATCTCTAAAAAGTAATTTTTCATGTACTTAAAGTAATCGATACATCGGGATTTACAAGAATTTGAAGAGTAATTTTTTAATTTAAAAAGTAACAATTCTAAAGAGTAATTTTTTATGTACTAAACAGTAACCGAGTTTACATAATTAATATATCTAAACCCGTTTTACAAAGTGTTTGTCATTAAATAAATAGTACCTAAGAGATCTACACAAAAATATATGGAACTTATATTAAAATCAACACTTTTAAATTTTCATATACATAGAATTACTTAATTAACAAATAAGTACTAATATCATGTAAGTCAATGATCTTTATCAATAATTTATAATTATGAAGAAATATACAGTAGGATTTTAGATTTAATCTTTAATAAAATAGTGTATATATATAATTTAATTAAAAATTATAATACATAAATAATAATTATAATTGTATGTATCATCTAATATGGTAATATCGTATCATATAACTCAAAAAATTGAATATTTTACGGTATTTCGGCATATACCAAAATATCGCGGTATTGATTATTTATATACCTTTATCGTACCAAAATTTTCAATACGGTATCATACCTTACCAAAATTTTCGGCATACCTAAAATTTCGGTAAAATCGGTATTTTTCGTTATGATAAGGGCGGTATACCAAAATTTCGGTATTTTTCCCCAGCCCTACTTATCTTTATATTGCATTTTGACTTGATACTCTTCCTAAATTTTTGACATTTATGGTGTATGTTGTGTTCACAATTTATGCCTGGAGACTTCTAAGGTTTTTTTTTTCTTTTTTTCTCTTATAAGATGCAGTAATTTTCTAAATCCAGCTTAATAGTACTATTTTATCATATTATTGCTACCATAAAATAATATTATTTTATGTGTAATTAGTAGTTGTATTAGAGGGAAGTGGTGAGCCATGTGTGAGTTTCTTTTACTAAAGAGCATAAGTGGATACTTTTGAATTGATCATTCAAAATGGTAAAATGAATACCTTTGAACTGGCCGGAGAGAGTAATTATTTTGTGTGAGTCTCATCCATAAAAAAAATGTATACTTTGTTTGGGGATAGACCAAAATGACAAAATATATACTTTGTTCTGAGATTGAAGGAGTATTATTTTGGGATTTTTTCACAAATTCTTTTGAATAAGTTACAATTAACCTTGTATAAGAATAAATAATAAATCTTGAAGGTAAAATGAGTCATAAACCACTAGGGTAAAGTACATTCTAAATCACATGATAAAATTACAATTATACTTTTAGAATTAACAAAAAACCTGAGAATAGATATTAAATCTTTGGACCAAAATGTCCTAAACCACTAGGGTATTTATATAATCTCAAAATCATAAAGGTAAAATTAAAATTATACTCTTAAAATTAATACTAAATCCTAAGGGCAAAATATATCATAAATTATGATTATTTATTAGTTGAGGAGTAAAATAGATCATAAATTAGTATGATATATTATTAAAATATTAAGGGTCAATAAATAGTAGGTACAAAAAACGTATTTAAAAATTACTAAGCAATACATTCGTTTAAGAAAATTACCAATAAATACAAAATTATATTTTATTTTTCCCATAATATCTATACTTATCCGTACATTAGTGTGCATTGTGAAGATGAAAACAAAAATATGTTATTTATACGAATGTACATTCTACTGAGAAAGAAACTGAAAATACGCGATCAAATTGAAAAACCCTGCTAATATACATTAGTATGCATTCTTGAGAGAGAAACAAAAAATACGTGATTAAACTGAAAAACCTTACGAATGTACATCAGTGTGCATCCTTGAGAGAGAAACGGAAAATATACGATTGAAACTATTATTAAGTACATTAGTGTGCATTCTTAGAGAGAAACAGAAAATACGCAATTAATTTGAACAACCCTACGAATGTACATTAGTGGGCATGTTTGAAAAACCCTACGAATATACATTAGTGTGCATCTTTGAAAAAGAAACAGAAAATATTTAGCATTGTAAATAAGGGTAAAGGTGGAAAAAGAAATAGTCGTTTAGATCAATGTATTTATTAGTAATTTGGTTATATACACGCGTACATATCAGTAATAATCCCAAATATTAATTATTAATTAATATAAAATTAAGGGTTAATTGTAAAAAAAACCACGAACTTTACTCCTATTGCAAATTAATCATCACTTTTGAGAAATTGCAAAAAAAAAAAAAACCACCACCTTTAAGTATTGTTGCAAAAATAACCAAATTTGTGACTAAAAGTAGGTTTTTTTGGATTTTTTTGCAACAATATTTAAAGGTGTTGGTTTTTTTTTGCAATTTCTCAAAAGTGATGATTAATTTACAGTAGGAGTAAAGTTTGTGGTTTTTTTTTCAATTAACCCTAAAATTAAAAAAAAAACAAATAACATACCTAAGGCAGCGGTTCCATTGAAGTTGAAGTGCCACTAGTTGTATTTAGGGGTGACAATTCCTGACACGACACGATAGCACGACATGAACATGACACGATAATTGCGGGTTAGTATTTGGTCTTATTGGGTTCGTGTCATTATCGTGTCAACCCAATAAGGACACGAAAATTTCGTGTCTTGTTCGTGTCAGGTTCGTGTCAACCTGTTAAGCACGATTAATATTAACAGATGACCCATTAACCCGTTAACAACCCAATAACCTGTTAACAACCCAATATAAATATAAAATTAGAAAAATAGATGATAAAAATATTTAATAATAATTTTAAAATATATTAATTAAAAAATTTATTTATTTTAATTAGTATTTTTTATTTTTTATTTTCTTATCGTGTTGTTATCGTATCGTGTCAACCCGTTTCTTTTCGTGTTCGTGTCGTGTTGGAATGATTTCTTATCGTGTCGTGTTCGGATTTGCCCTTATCATGTCATGTCACTATCGTGTCGACACGAAACCCAACCCGTTAGCATGAATTGCCACCCCTAATTGTATTGTAGTTTTAGTCTTATTTTAATACTTAAAAAAAATAGTTTTAAATGTTATCTACACAAAATTCATATATAAATAAATTAAAATAGATTTTCCTAATAAGAATATCAGATCATGAGAATGTTGTGATTTGTGAATAGTTTGATTTGAAATTTTAGTATTGAAAACCAATTGGCAAAAACTTTTGTGCACAGTACGCACGGGCACACACCGTGCGCCTTTAAAATTTCGTATTAAATTATATACCCTTTAATATAAAGATGTGTACCCTTTATTTTCTGAAAAAATAAAAAAATATTAATGAAAAGTGTATATCTTTTAGAACAAAATGGTGTACCCTTATATTAATTAAAGTGCATACCCTTTAGTACAAAATAATGTATCCTTACCCATAATCTAAATTCTAAAGGTGTACGGTGTGCATTCGTGCGCATGCAAACCTCACTCAAACCAATTCAAAGTATTATTCTTTTTTTTAAAGGTGCGGTGATTGACTAAGTAGTGGTTCGTAGGTAGTGAAATATTGAGAGTTGAGACCGAATTCTGATCTAAAGAAGTTTAAAATAAGGTTAACCTAATACATAATTGTATAAATTACATGACTTAAAGAACTAATACTCATAATTACATAATTATAGATTGTGATACCATAAATACTCCTATGTGTTTACACATTTTGTTTTGCACAATTTTATTTTGTAATTTTTTTTAGCACATTTCTAATAAAATTATTGTATGAAATTTTAGAGCTTCAAAAAACACAGCATGAAATTTCATGCTTCACTATTGATCATCTTCAATTAACAATTGAAGAAGGAAATAGTAGCCTCTAAAGTCTAAAGTGATGTATAAACTGCACAAGAAAGTAAACTATGGTCAAAGGTGGGTAGCTCTAGTGGTTAGAGCCCCACTACCTAAGACTTTGGTCTTGGGTTCGAGACATGGCAGGGGAATTTATTCCCCAATGCCTTCCACCAATGATGTGTTGACCTAGTTGTCTGGGTCAATATTGAAGTAGTCCCCCGGAGCACAATGGTAGAACAATTAATATTGAGGGCTAGAAGCGGCAGTGTGGGAGGCTGAAACTCGGTGGAGGATCGACTCCTTGTGCGTAGTAGTTAAAGATATTACTTGAGAATCCATTGTGTGGCTACCGCGGTTTACCTGGAGGCAGTTCTGAGGGACCAGGATTGTTTCCTCGAGGACTAGTCGGGTGTAAGCCCAGAACCTCGATCTAAAAAAAAAAAAAAAACTATGAACATGAACAAAATAATTCAAATACCAATGTAATCAAAAGCTCATTCAAGCATTTTTACAAACACATTGTAAGCATATAAGAATAAGCATATAATCATTTGTAAAAGAGAAATAATTCAATCCCCAAATTTTTAAATACTAAAACTATCTCAAAATTCCATCTTAATCACACATAAAATAGAGATTATAATCCTTACAATTATACAAATTAGTCATGTATCGTTTATGCACAAGTATAATTATTACTTGCGTACACATCTATTTTCGATGAAAACCAACTCACCTTCTGATCGACGGCGATTTCAGACTTCGTGCTGAGTTGATTGACCGGAGAGACGGCAACGCCTATAGAGAGAAGCGCGAAGTAGAAAATTGGAATGCGAGTTGAGTTAGGACAGAGAAGTAGAGCTACGTTGTTTTGTTGGAGGGTAAACCCTGTTCGCAGTGAGAACGCTAGAGAATTGGTGTGATGACAAAACTAGGTATAAGAAATGTGGTGGCCCGTGGAGGAGTTGATTAACGGTGTAGCTTCAGACCAAGGAGAGGTGGATTGAAAGGAGAGGCCATAAGCGGCGGCGGAGAGAGGCGTGGTTGCCGGTGAAAGAGGAACAAGAGGGTAATGTTTGGTTTAGGGTTATGTGGGGTTTGAAAACAATGAATAGTTATTCTATGTTTGTTTTGGATTTTGGGTAGAGTAAGTTTTAACTTTATGTCTAATCAACGTATTAATTTATTTAAAAAGTTAAATATGAAAGGAGAGATAAAGACAGAAAGTATATTAATTGAAGAGAAATAATGTAATAAGTATATATGAGTGGTTTTTAAAATTTGGATGTGGATTTTGAATTCCAATTCCGGGGTTTAAAACCCAGAAACGAACATTGCTGGAAGATTCCAGTGTCGGGCAGAATCAACTTTTTGGGTCGACGGAACGTGAGTTTGAGTGTGGAGGTCAATTGTGTCTATTTATTGTTAAATTGTATACCTAATACTCCCTCCGTCCCAGCTGAGTTTTCACTCCTTCTTTGTAATTTACAGAGGAGTGAAAAACTCAGTTGGGACAAAGGGAATATTATTTTATTTTTTCCATTGTACCTAACAGTAAATAAGCTCTAAATTGTGTATCTCACGGTAGTAAATCCTTGAAATAAATACATCTATTTTTAAACGTTGATGAATTATATAATTTGCTTGAAATATTAAGAATTTAATAATATATATGAGCATGGAATAAATATCTTAAATACCCATTAATCAATACATGAGTGAATTAAAAGAAATAATTCAAGAATAAAAGCAATCAACACAATATTTTACTTAAAAAATATGTAAACTATAAATTCAGGATTTAAAATGCTAAAATTATCTAAAATAATTTTATGATAATAATATAAATTTCACACATACAGAAATGTTATTTTAAGGTTAATAAATTATTAAAAAAAATCTTTAAAACATATCAAATATGTAAAGTTTAATATATAGTTGTAATTATATATATATATATATATATATATATTTATTTATTTATTTATTTATAATTTTTATATTTAAATTAATAATTTTGTATATTTCAAATTCCTAATTTATATAAAAATAATAATAATTCAAGTTTCAAATTATTGGATCACTAATTTTCACGTCTTCAAAAGTTTATTTTAGAACATCTCCAAAAGTTAATTTAAAATAAAAATCATTTATTTATATTTTAATGAGAAATATAAGAAAAATAAGCTTCAACACACTTTTTACTATAGCTTTTTAATTTAAAGGGTGATCTTCGCTCTTCAAATTTCTTCAAATTTGAAGAGCCAAAACAATTCTCCATACTTTATTACTTCATTAAATGATATTTAAATCTTAGTGTTTTAACTCTAAAAAAATAGTTTAAATAATCAATAAAAGAGAAAAAAAAATGTAATAAATGAACATGAAAAACAAAATTTTAAAAAAGGTGTAGGTGCATTAAAAAAATATATACAATTAAAATTACTTTTTATTATTTCATAAAAATACTTTTCAAATTTGGGGTAGGGTTGCCATTTTGGGTCCAATCCGCGGGTACCCACCTGGCCCGTATGATATGGGCCGGCCCAGACCCGTCCCAAAATGAAAATGGAGCGGACCCGCCCCTAACCCGTTTTGAAACGGGCCGGGTCTGGATATTATCCAAATCCCGCGGGTACCCGACCCGGCCCGTACAAAATATAAATATGAGTATATTTTTTATTTCAATAATCATTTAAAATTCTAATAATTTACTATTAATTTTATGATTATTATTATATATATATATTTTTTTTATTTAATTATTATTTGAAGTTATGGAAAATGATGAAGTGAGAGAGTTAGTGATTTATGGGTGCACATAAAATTAAAAAATAAAATAAATTTTTTTTAAAATATATTAAAAATATTTAAAAAAAGGAGAGCGGGCGCGGGACGGACTCGTCCCGTTTGGGTCTGGGTCTGGGGCTATAAAATAAGACTCGTGCGGGTCCGAGACGTGCACTTTTAAAACGGGCCGGGTCCGGGTAGTTGGGTACCCGCCGCAGACCCGGCGGTTGACATCCCTCATATGAAGAGTCTTTTTTGAGATGCTCATTTACAAACTAAGAGCATCTCCTAAAGGCTATTCAAATTAACAAAATGTTAAATTTTGAAGAGTAATTAACTAAAACTTCACTCCAACAAGCTCTTTATTTTAACTTTTAATTTTACATAACAAGTTTCACTCTTTAAATTTAAAGAGCCAAATCAAATTATTTAAAATTAAATACAATAAATGATTCATTGTTTCCAATGCTTTTTAAAAAATAAATATCATGAAATGTAGAGTAAAATCAATATTGCATTGCATTAATAATACAAATGAATAGAAAATATGTATAATTAATTAATATGGGGAATAGAGAAAATTATCAAATATAAAGAGTTTGTTGGAGTACTTTTTAAAATATCTCCCTTTAAATTAAAAATCCTCTCTATTTCATTAAAATCCTATTCAAATTTCAAAGAAGCTATTGAGTTGCTCTAACCATTGTTAAAATATAAAGTTTCTATGTAAGAAAATTGAGATTGTAAAATGTATGAAAATTGATTATTGGAAGACTTAAAAATGTTTTGACTGGCTACCATCCTAAATGCTATTAGCCACACAATTTATAACACTTTTCGAACTCTCCATTTCACTTTATTGCATTTAAACCCAAATGAAATAAATACCAACTTATTTCCACAAGTCAACCATCAAAAAATTTGGTTGCTTAACTAACCTAGACCAAGAAATTAATGGCTAGCTCTATATATCATATCAACATATACGAGTCAATTATCATATTTTAGTTTATTCCTAATAGCTATTATCAACCACACAACATAGTGTTAAAGATGCAAGTGCTGATAACTATTCATTACTACACATTTATTAAAATATAATAGCAAGCTGTTTCATGGAATATACGCTGGTGAGAGGTATAAAAAAGTTATATTAATATATAGATACATATATTTTTAATAAAAAATAATATCTAATTAAATAAAAGTGATATTCACTAAATTTAGTTATTTTATAAATAATTTATAGAATAAAAAATAGTAATAAGTACATTTAGTAAGAATTGATATTTGTTTAATAAGAAAGATTCGGGTGAGACCGTCACGTAAGAGCTTAATTAGGTGAGACGGATAAAATGTAATAACTTTTATAACAAAAAATGTAATTTAATTAATGAGAAATGATAATGCCCACTAAAAAAAAACTGTTTATTAACAACAAAATATTCCGTTGCTAAAAGCCTTAATTTCATTGTTAAATTGGCTTACCAACGGTTTAGCAACGGAACCCGTTGATAAAATTTCGTTGCTAAAGTGGTGGTTGGTAAATTTTTAGCAATCAAAATTCAATTCCGTTGGTAAATAATTCCGTTGGTAATCTGTTGCTAAAAATTCTGTTGGTAATTTATATAATGATTCCCTTGCTAATCCGTTGTTAATTACTAACTGATTGAATTCCTTTGTTAAAATAAAAAATAAATCCGTTGGTATTCCGTTGCTAAAACAAAAATGTCATTTTTGTTGCTAATCCATTGGTAATTATCAACGGATTGAATTCCGTTGCTAAATTCGATTGCTAAAAAATACTTTTTTTGTAGTGACTATTTCATTAACAATTTATAGTATATAAATGAAAAGTGATACTACTTTATAATGAAAATGATAATATTTTATTTAAAAAAAGTGATAATTAATTAAGAAAACCTAAAATAATCGTGATAATACATGCTTTAAAAGTGAAATGAAAAACAATTATTTCAACGTGAGGCAGTCAAACAAAAACTTTTGCCATAGTAGAATATTTGGAAAATGAATTCTCTAATGCTAATTACCAAAATTAAAATCCATTATATAGGATTTTGGTCACTATTTTTCGTGCCAATATCATAAAGCCACTTTTCATGCCAAGATCATAAATTATAATCAATTCATTTTATTAAATATTTCATTAGTACACTCAAGTTAAAGGAACAATGTTTTTTTATGACTAAGTATAGGATAATTTGTAGTGGATGCTTTTATAAAAAAGAGCAAGTCGTGTGTAAGATTATTTTAATATATTTTTTCAACTCTTCGATGAGTAAGAATTAGTACAAAACCCGCGTATTACGCCGCGGGACATGAAATTATAATATTAAGAAATATTATAATTTATTATAAAAAAAATTATAATAAAAAATTAAATTTTTTATTAATTAAAAAAATTAAAAAAATATATCAAAAAAATAATTTTTAAATCAAGATCTTATCAAAATAAAACTCTCACTTGAAAGAAATTAATCTAAAGAAATTTTTATAAAATAAAAAATTAATTTAAAAAAAAAAAGAAAAAAAATCTTGTGTATGACCACCGTCTCACGATAAGACTATTTTATACTTTCATAATTAGTTATCATTTTATTTTAAAATGTTATCACTTTTTATTTTAGTTGTATTATAAATTATTTGAGTATAAAATAATTTACTACACCATTATCACTTTTCATTAATTAAGTAGAACTTTCCTACTGAAATATTATCACTTTTTATTTATCTCACAAAATTTATTTCATGAATAAGACGGTCTCATAAAAGTTTTTGTCAGAAAAGAATGATAGTAAAAGTAATAACTATAAATAAAAGAATTAATACTCTATGTTTTAATATCAAGGATTAGAAAAAAAATAAATTTAATTTATCAAAACAAAAAACAAACAACGTTAAAAATAAATTAAAAAAAGTAACTAAAATAATCAAAATAAAACTTAAAAAGTATAAAGAAAAATTATAATAAACTAATACATATATATTTTTTAAAAGAAAATAAGCAAAATAAAAAACCTGATTAGTAGAAATTTAATAAGAAAAAATAAAATTCATGGCGAACGAAAAAATTAGTAATATATATTTTAATCTAAAGAAATTAAAAAGAATAACCCTTAATTTATCTTAAAAGAAAAAATTATTTAAATATTTATCTACATTAAATTTTAATTAATAATTAATTTTAATTGGATCACATTCATATTCAAAAATTAAAATAAGTATACGTATTTATCTTTATTAAATTTTAAATTTTAAAAATAATTAATATAAATAATATATTAAGTAAAAATAGTGGCACTTTTAGCAAGATATACGTATGAATATAAATCTCTTCCTAAAGAAATAATATATATATATATATATATATATATATATATATATATATATATATATATATATATATAAAATAAAAATAATTAAAAAATTAAGAAAATTATGACACCTCAGTAAAATATAAAAATTAGTCAATGTATTAATAAAAATAATAATAAAATATTAAATATTAGGTTAAAATAAGTTAAATTTATAATGCATGAAATTGTGGCATTAATTAATACCTAATATATATATAGTACAAAACCCGCGTATTACGCGGATCCAAAGTTTTAATTTTATATGAAAAAAATATATTATAAGTTTAATATAATAATTTAATTCTTTATAATTTTATATAATTATATTTTCATAGATTTAGAATTTAATTTCTGATATATTTTTAGTTTAAAATTAAAAATAAAAAATACGCAAACCATCCTTCACTTTTACTTATCCATACTATTTAGAAATTAAAAAATTATTGTTTAAATATATTTATTATTATACTTATAATATTACAATTCAAAATTAAAAACTTTATGCAATAAAATAACATAAAAATTATAATAAAATCAATATACATAATAATTAGAAGAAATAAAAAAAATTAATATAAACAAATAAATAAATTATGATTTTAAAAAATGAAATTTTTAAAAAATATAATGAAATTTATAAGGAATCAAAAGAAACTAAAAAAAACACATACCATTAATTCCTTAAAATATTAAGATAACCTTTAGAGAATAATTTGTGTACGTCTAAAGCTGTATTTATAGAGAATGATTTTGATTTGATTAAATTTATTTTCAAATTTAAAATAAATATATGTATTAATCTTCTTCATTAAACAATATATGTAAATAATAATTAATATAAATAATATTAAATAAAAGTTATAACACTAATTAATAATTAATATCTACTCTACGCATATACATATATATATATATATATATATATATATATATATATATATATATATATATATATATATATATTATCACTAAATAATATAAAAAATAATTAATAATTAAAAAATTAAAAAATATTAAATAGAGAGTCTAGGGTAAAAATAATTGAAATTTATAATACATGATATTTAATTCATAAGTAATTTTTAAGGGTTTTTAAAAAAAAAATGATTATAACGAAAAAAAAAAGCATAAAAATTTATAACTAAAAATTGTGAAATTTTCAAGTGAAGAAAACATTATAAAAAAATGTATCAAATAAAAGAAATAATTTTATATATTTTAAAAGAAATTAAAAAATATATAAGAAAAAGAAATAATATTATAATAATTAATCTTTAAAATTCAGTCGAATTATATCATTACAAAATAGATTAAATATAAAGAGTTAGTCTCTTGTGAGATGGGTTATTGGTGAGACGGATGTGAGACGGGTCAACCCATCACTAAAGTATGTTTATTTGTGGTTAAAGTGTGCTTATTTATGGTTAAAGTATGTCGATAATAAATCAAATTATAACACACTAACATAATACTTTAATACATATCCAACATACTTTAAAAACATACATTAACAACCATTAAACATACTTTATTTAAATAATCGACATACTTTAACACGTCTCACAAACCGTCTCATGAAAGTAGCGTCTCACAAGAGACTTTGTCAAATATAAATACCTAAATAATAACAATAATAATTATTATTATGAATATGATGATATATTTCAAAATTTTTAATATATTAATTATTTATTTAATTACAAAAAAATCGAAAAAACTTAAAAGATAAAAATTTGGAAAGATATAATAGTATTTAATTGTTGAAGAAAAAATTATAAAGAAATTAATATTTGTAATCAAGAGAAATTGAAAAAACATTAATTAGTCAATTTAAGAAAAATCATACAAAAATTGTGTATTATTTGAAAGGAATATAAAAATTAAAAAATATTACAAATTCATACATAAATTTGACTAAAAAATAAAAAATTAGAAATAAACAAATTTAATATGCATATTAATTAAAAGAAATAAAAAAAATTAAAACAAACGAAATTAATCAAAAAATTAAATTTGACCTGTTACAAAAATCATAGTAAAATTAATGTAATTAATAAAAAAAATTGAGAGTTTAGGATTTAAATAAATGTTAAAATTCATAAAAAAAGGACTTTCTTTTAAAATATTCACAACGAACAAAAAAAAACACAAAAGAACAACATAAAATAAATAAATTATGATTTATAAAAAATGAATTTGCAAAAAATAAAGAGAAATTTATAAAAAAAATAAAGAGAAATTTATAAAAATATCAAAAGAAATTATAAAATAAATAGATAACAAAAATTACATACCATTAATTCTTTAAAACGTGAACAAAGCTTATACAGAATAGTTTGTGTTTTTGAAGTGAATGAATAGAAAACCATATTTATAGACGTAGGGGATATTTATTTGGATTTCATTAGTATTTATCTGCATTAATTTTAATTTGATCAAATCCATATTCAAATCTACAAATAAACACATGTATTTATCCTCATTAAAATTTAAATTTAAATAATACTGTACTTAATATCTAATCTATGCACGATATATATCTTTATTTGAATATATATAGTAAATAATATATATAAATAAGAATAATAAAATAATTAATAATTAAAAAATTAAAAAAATTGTGGAAGCGACACATCATCAAATTTAAACCCTCCTTTATTATATTAAAAGATATTATTTCATTTCATCTATCATATGATTTGTTTTTTTATTTTTTAAGTAGTAATTCAATTAGATAGTGGTTACTTAATAAAGACAAATAAAATTGGAAGGAAGAGCCGGCTCATAGATTGTCGTTTTACAATGGCCTGAAAATATGGGACCAATGTTAGTCCCAACTCTAGCTAGACTCTACACTATCACACACCACGTTTTGGTAGTATGTACTTATTAGGCAGATTAATGCATATAAACAAACTTCTTTAAATATTTAAATTTTGATTTTCAGATTTCTTGTTGAAAATAATTAATTAATCCTCATGTCACCCCATTTCTAGCTAATACAATAAATTTGGTAAAATTATTTAGGGGTCGTTAGAATCGAATACTTCAATCGGAATAACAATGAGCATTATCAAAGAGGTGAATCAAAATGAGATTGTAAGGATTGAAAGGTGGAAAATAGTTATTGAATCAATGAGAATGATCGAGGAATTTTAATTCTCATCAGATCAAACAAGTATTAATATAGAATCAATATACCATCAAACCAAGCACCTCTAGTTAGGCCTCATTCTAAATTTTAATACCCAACCCATCATTCTTGATTTTATATAAATTGGTAAAATTTTGAGTGAGTTCATTTTAGGGAATGGTAGTGATCATACTTTTAATAAAAAAATATACTCATCGGTCATTAAAAAGTGACAAGCATACCATTAATAATTTTATAAACAATTTATTTAGTAGATAAATAAAATGATAACATCCTTAATTTAAAAAAATTAATCAAGAAAAAATTAAAAGATAGCCGGTGTATCCCTTAAATAAATTAACTCTCAAAATGAATGAGCTGAAAGTATTCAAGTTGAACGACTTATTTGTGACATAACATCGAATTAATCAAATATTTGTTCTTTCCTATCTAGTCATCGTATATTAATATTCCAATTACTTTTTCAATTTAATGCTCTGTTTGAGATTTATATAGAGTTTAAAAATAAAAAATAGTAGTTACGACGGTTTTTAGTTTTTGGTACGATGTTTCTAATTTAACATCAAATTAATACTGTAAGAAGCACTAAAAAAACTATTTTTTATCAACGGAATATTCTATTTGTAAAAGTCTTAATTCCATTGTTAAATTGGCTTACCAACGGATTAGCAACGAAATCCATTGGTAAAATGACATTGGTAAAGTGGTGGTTGGTAAATTTTTAACAACGAAAAATCAATCCCGTTGGTAATTCATTGATAATAATTCCGTTGGTAATTTATATAATGATTCCCTTGGTAATCCGTTGCTAATTACCAACGGATTGAATTCCATTGCTACTTACCAACGGATTGAATTCCGTTACTAAAATAGATAATAAATCCGTTGGCATTCCGTTGCTAAAACAAAAATGTCATTTTTTTTGCTAATCCATTGGTAATTACCAACGGATTGAATTCCGTTGGTAAATTCGGTTGCTAAAATTTTTTTTAGTGAAGAGAGCGGTAATAGACTTAAAATGAAGCTCTCTAATAATGATAATTTCATCTGAAAGTTTAAACTTATAAAGAGGAGTATTGATTAATACTTAAACGTTCACTTTATGACAAGCACCTTCACATGCAGTCGGGGTTAATTTTTTGTCTCTAATACTATAATAAATGAGCATCTCATCTAAAAGTTTAAGTTTGTAGAGTGGGATATCAATTAATACTTAATTTGTTTACTCTAACACTCCTTCCGTCCCGAGCAAACAACTATATTTGCTTTATAAACATCGTCCCGAGCAAACTTTTACACGTAGATTAAGAGATATAATATTTTAAATTTTAAATATATAGTAGATAGTTGTATTAATGTTGTGGGTGGATCTATGAATATATATTAATTATTCTGCATGAGTTTCACTTAAAACAAATTACAATGACAAATGTAAACATTTTGATCGGGACGGAGAGAGTACGAGGGAAGATATGACAGTGAAAAGTAGAAAAAATATTAATCTAGAAGAAAATGCATAGAAGGTATAGGTGATACGGAGGATGACAACTAAACTATTTGAATGGAGAAAGAAAAAAAAATCCTCCAATTAGTAAGATAATATTCGTGTACTTAAATATTGGCAGCTCTGTAATCCAGCAAATGAAATAATATAAGGGGGTATTTGCAATTAATATCTTTGAAAACAAAATTAAAAGTAGCATTTATTAATAAAAATGGTTATGAATTGTTTTCTAAAAATTGGTTGAATTGAGTGTACATAAATAGGTGGTAATTAAGAACATAACTTGTATGAGCAATCATGTAACATGGATGTGGTACCCAGCATTGCTTGGGCTTTATTATCAGCATCCATTTTACTTAATTAAGCCTATATAATTGACTAATCACACTTCATTGTATTCATACCATATATATATATATATATATATATTGGAAATGAAGCCAAAATAGCATTAAGCATGTCATAATCAATGATTAGAGACACAAATTCAAAATTTATGGATTAATTAAGTAGAAAAATTCTAATAGATTTCATTTGTACCTATATTTAATGGAAAATTATTTTTGTAACCAGGTGTATAAAGTACATTCGAATTTATTCTTTAACCGTGCACGAAATATTATTATTTTTATAATAGTAAACTTCTAACTTTTTTTAATAAAAATTATTACTTCAAATTGTTTTAAAAATTTTCCATTCTTTTTTTTTTAATCAGGTAAAATGAAATTTTATTAATATAAAATTTAAGATAAGAGACTTACCTTGCATACAAATTGCAAATAAGACAATCACAGCCAATTCTCAATTTTAACCATCAAATAGAAAAATGATTTAGCCTTCTCTCATCCAACAAGAAAAACTAACATAATTAATACTTTTAGTTCTCCATCTAAGCCAACTCCAGGATCGAATTTTTATTTCCTCAATTGTTTCTTGGAGATTCGATTCCACATTCTGAAATATTTGCTTATTTCTGTTTTTCCATATTATCGAAATTGTGCATGACCAAATTGTCGCCATAATTTTTTTTACCTTGCTATTCTGATGAAGATTCACGAATGTCAACATGTTCCTCGTTAGCTCCGGTGGTAGCTTGCTATAGGGGTATAGTTTGCTATTCAGAAGGGTAATGAATTTAAAATCTATGCACCCCGTACGGCTAATTTAATTGTGTTAGTTTTAATATACATTCTTATAACAAAATGTATTAATTTTAGTTCATTAATGTAATATATTTATTAATGTATTTGGATTGAATTTAAATGAACTAAGCAGTAAGCACCCAGATACAAAGTGCTTAAGTATGTTTTATCTTTAAAAAGTTGATTTTAGGGACATTCTCCTGCCTATTAATACCCCTTCCTCACCCCTGTTTGACACGAAGGTATATTTCTGGATTAAGCAAGTCAAAAGTTTGACTAAAGCCAAACAGTCCAACCATCATCCCAAATAAATAGTTCATCTCCAGCCATAGACAGAGAGAAGGGTCAGCGTAGGGATGTAAACGGGTAGGGTATGGTACGAGTATGCTTAATCCATACCTTACCCTAAATCCTATTTTAGGACCCTTACCCTACCCTATTATCCTTAAATACATCATCGGATAGGGTATGGATATTGTTCATCGGGTACATGGATAATCCGCAGGTAAACGGTTACCCGAAATTTTAAAAAATAATGCAACTAATAATGTCCGGCCTATCCTATTCGTGAAATCCCAACCTATCATATCCTACATACATGACCAATTTATTTAAAAGAAATCATTATTAATGTAATATATTATGAGATTCATAAATTTATAAAAATAATTTAAAAATATAATCATGTAACTTTCATATAAGTATATATCATGTAATAGCATGATACTATTAAATTTTAAATTATATAAAATAAAATTACAAAGTAATGCATAGTTAAACAAACTAATTCAATAATGCTAACAAATTAACTACAAATACATGGAATAATGTTTATGTATATATATTATGTTATTATATAAATATATAAAATATATTATGTAAAATATATAATGCATAATAAAATAAACGGGTAATCGGGTAGGGTAATCAGATATTTTACAAAATCCATACCCTATCCTTACTCTCAACATTTCAATACGGGTACGGGTACTATCCTACCCTAAACCCGAAATACCCTACCCTATCTGTACCCAATATATATATATATATATATATATATATATATATATATATATATATATATATATATATATATATATATTACGGAGTACAAAATTTTAATTTGTTTGATAGTGTGCAGACTACTCATCATATATGTCCTTTTCTTTTAGTTTGATTTTTTTTAAAAATAATTTAACATAATCTAGATTTTTTATTTATCTTTTTCTCCGTCCCATCCTAATAGTTACATATTTTCAATTTGAGATTCTCATCCTTGAGAGCTTCTAAAATAACTGTCACTCTAAGAGCTATCATCAAAGAAGCAGGACAGCTTCATATTGGCACGATGCATAATATTATCAAAGATTTGGAAACTCTGAAGTATTTTGGAGTTTATGGAGTATCCAAGAAAGCTCCAAAAATCACCTCTCTTCGTTGGCAGCCTCAGCCCCTGGGTGTATTAAGGTAAACACGGAAAATCACCTCTCTTCGTTGGCAGCCTCAGCCCCTGGGTGTATTAAGGTAAACACGGATGAACATACCTCTGGCTCTTCAGGGACCATCTTTGGAGGTGGTATCTTCGAAAATAATAGAGGATTTTCCAAAGGTTGCTTTGCATGTGGATACGGGCACGACTTCGCTTTCGAGGCAGAGCTAGCAGCTGCTTTTATGGCGATTGAGTTTGCAGAAAGAAATGACTGGAACTCACTATAGTTAGAGACCGATTCCACTTTTATGGTATATGCCCTTACGGACTCAAACCCGAAGATACCTTGGTGTTTGTTTGCTCGGTGGAGACGCGCCAATGATACTGTGGCTGGTATGAATTTTTACGTCTCCCATATATACAGAGAGTGTAATACAGCCGCGGATGCACTATCTGACATTGGAGGAGATCTTGATTGGCATGATGTTGCGCCAACTTTCCTTCACAACTACATATTTAATGATATGAACTATGAACACTTTCGTTTTAGGTAGTCACGGCCTTGCATGGTCTAGCCTCTTGTGGCATTCATATTTTTAAACACATCTCTCTTTGTACTCTTTTATTTTCTCTTTATACTACATCGATCTATTAGCCTAATTGTTACATTTTTCTTTTGACATATTGGACCAACACAAAATAATTAAAATATTTCCATGGGACCCACCTATAATACTAATACAATTATCCACTATACATTAAAATATTATTTCTCTCACCTTATTACACATTAAAATATTATATTTCTTAATCTCCGTATAAAAAGGAAACGTAACTATTAGGATGGGATGAAGGGAATATAGGATTCATCAAAAAAATTAGGGTCAGTAATGAGTAAGTAAAAAACGTACGTATTTAAGTATTGCTAAACGATACATTCGCTTCAGAAAATTATTGATAAATACAAAATTATATTTTATTTTACCGGTAATACCCATACACATCCGTACATTAGTGTGCATTGTTATTATAGAAACAAAAATAAGTGATTAAATATAAAATTTATACGAATGTAATACGCTGAATTCTTGAGGGATAAATAGAAAATACGCGATTAAATTGAATAACCCTACTAATTTACATTAGTTTGCATTCTTGAGAGAGAAATGAAATATACACTGCATTCTTGAGAGAAATAGAAAATACGTGATTAAATTGAAGAACCCTACAAATGTACATTAATGTGCATTCTTGAGAAAAAAATAGAAAATACACGATTAAATTAAAGAAATCGTTGTTATAATTATCTTTAAATCTCTCACCCGTTGTTTTTATCTGATTTAGTGCACATTGGTATTCAATGAAACTATTGTTAAGTGCAAACATTGAATATTAATCGTTGTAAATAATGTTAATGCCGAAAAAAATAGTTATGTATTCATTATTAATTATATTAGATCAATATATTTATTAGTAATTAGGTTATGCATTCTCGTACTTATCCATAATAATCCTAAAAAATTAATAATTTTCTTTTAATCAATGAAGAATTAAAAATTTATTATTAAATATAAGGGCAGTCTTACATAAGACTATCTCACGGTGAGACTATTTTACACTTTTAATCAATTTTCTTTAAAAATATGTTACTTTTTCATTGATTAAGTATCACTTTTCATGAAATAATTCACTACAGCATGTCCATTATCACTTTTCATTTAAAATATTATCACTTCTTATCCATCTCACGGAAGCCTTTTCGTATGACGGTCT
The DNA here is from genome assembly GCA_023678885.1 of Pogostemon cablin. NCBI lineage: Eukaryota > Viridiplantae > Streptophyta > Magnoliopsida > Lamiales > Lamiaceae > Pogostemon > Pogostemon cablin. The sequence goes on from CM043009.1 coordinate 4,464,022, forward strand.
CACACTACTAAAAATTTATTTTTTATCAACGGAATATTTCATTGGTAAAAACCTTAATTTCATTATTAAATTAGTTTACCAACGGATTAGTAATGGAATTTGTTGGTAAATTTTTATTGGTAAAGTGGTGGTTGGTAAATTTTTAGCAATGACAAATCAATTCCGTTGGTAATCCGTTGCTAAAAATTCCGTTGGTAATTTATATGAAAATTCCCTTGGTAAACTGTTGGTAATTACCAACGGATTGAATTCCATTAGTAAAATAGAAAATAAATCCGTTAGCATTCCATTGCTAATAGAAAGATGTTATTTTGGTTGCTAATCCAATGATAATTACCAACGGATTGAACTCCGTTTGTAAAAAATACTTTTTTTTAGTGTCATACAAGTCTTTGCCTTGATGATATAATTGTTGATCATACATTAAAAAAGTATACGTTTGTTTTGAGTTTTAAAAATTGGATTTTGATTTTTTTAAATCGAAAAAATTACTCATTGGTACACATTTTGTACACTAAATTATTAGGAGATACAATGAATTCAAATAATTACTCTCACATTCAATATATTAAAGTAAAATTCATAATATAACCTTAATTCATTATAATCTCAAATATTTTTAAATCACAAACTCTAAACCCCTCACCCACCCTTGCTAGACCGCCATCGGTCAGCTGGCCGTCGGACCTCCGCCGGACTGCCACCGGACCGCCACCAGCCGGCCTCCGGACCTCTGTCTTTTTCTGCACATAATTTTTTGCTGCACACGAACTTTTATGCTGCACACAAATATTTATGTGTAGCATATTGTGAGGGTAATGTTGGAGTATCACTATATATTTATATTTATGTAGTTAGTAGCAATATTTTTGTATATATGTATCTCACAGTAATGAAGGGCATTTCAATATACTAAGTACCCTTAAACCTTATTAAATAATTAGTAACTTAACCACTTTTTATATATTCTCCCCCCCCCCCCCCCCCCCCCCCCCCCCATCTTAACTTCTCTATAATTAAATAGGCCCCCTAATCCGAAATGGTGGCTCTATAATTCTCCTCCACCCGTTGGCTCTATTTTACAGTATGTTTAACACAAAAATACAGTTAACTCAATTATTCATTTTTAATAACTTACTCTATTTTTTATATAAAAAATTATTTTTTTTAAAATTTTATTTTTAGTTGTTTAATTAAATATATACATACTCAAATACTCCCTCCAACCAATCCAAAGGTAATCGTTTGTCTTTTTCTCGTAAATTAAAGAGTATCATTATTATATCACTACTAAAAAAATAGGGTATTATGACATTTATAAGTATCATGTAAGAATAATCAATAATGCATTTAACTTAATAAGACATTTCTATAAAGTGTATTCTAATCCAATGTATTAATAGGTAGCAAACTATTAATACACTTTCATATGTCATTACATAATGATGGTTTAGACCAGTGTTTTCATAGCCGGACCGGAGGCTGAATCAGTGGATGCAGCGGTTCGAGGTTCAACCGGTCGGACTGGTTCAACCGACGGTTTAACCGAAAATTTGAATTTTACATATTTTCAATTATATTTTATAATATTACAATTTATTAAAAAAATTTATAATAACAAAAATTATTTTATAAAGAAAAAATTCAATTTATATAAAAATATAATTAGATAAAATATTTATAGTTAATAATTCATACTTTATACATATTTTTATATATTCTCTCAATACCATATTACATAATTTATACTCAAACTGCTATACATCTGATGCACCACTCTAGGAAAATCATATAATTTAATTCAAATTTTAAATATTATATTTTAAAATAAATAAAAATAAAAGTGAAATAATATAAAAATATAAAATATAAAAATAAAAACAAAAAAATTCAAAAAAAAATCAAAAACCGGTTGGACCGGTTCAACCGGTTTTTCCAGTTTTGACCGGTTCAACTCAAAAAACAGTTTTGTAGGGGTTTTGAATCGATTTGGAGGCCGGTTCCTGGTTGAACCGGTTGAACTGGCCGGTCCAACCGATTTTGAAAATCATTGGTCTACACTTAAATAATTATTAATTTAATAACATATATTAATTAATTAATAAATTAGTTTCGTTTAAACACTTTTAATTTGATAATAACAATATAAAAAAAAAATCGTTTTAATCTTGGACCGCTTGCCAGGAGCTTCGAACTTGAGTTGATTGGAGTTTTTATTTTCAACTCTAACCGGATAATCAAAACTTAAACTTGTTAAATTTTTTTACAATTTTAGTTTATATTCAATTTTTTTTTTGGTCTTTTTTTTATTTTTTTATTTTCAGTTTTATTTCGTCTTTTTATTTGTCTTTGTTTATATATTTTTTATTTTATTAATTTTTATTTAACTTTAATAATCAAATAAATATAAATAATATAATTATATTTAAAAATTAACTGATTATATTTAAAAAATATGATTAATTTTTTAGTTGTTTTTATCTTACTAATTTATTTTTAATTAATATACTTTGTTAAGTCAACGTATAATAAATAAATAAATATATATATATAATTATAAATTAGTAATAATGAAATTATACTATTATATTTATTTACGTATTAATTTTAATAAAAAAATTTATAACTATAGTATTATGTGTAATTTAATATTATGTTTAATTTAAATATATTAGTAATACATAGAGTATATAGAATTAAAATAACTACCCGATTTATATAAGTATTTGTGTAATTATGATAATCAAAAGTGATATTTAATTAATGAAGTAAACTAATTTATGAATAATATAAATAGCAAGTTTCATCAATTCTTATAATTTACCATTTATAAAGTTGTTATTTTTTTTTTTAGAATCTTTAATTTTTTTGTGTCATTAATTTATTATTTAGTATTTATGATATATGAATTTAATTTCCTTTTAAGAATTATTTTTTTTGAGCTTATAGATAACTCTTAGGAATTATATAGTTATATACCATTTACCCTTATACATTAACATATAATTTTGTTTCAATCAATTTATTGCTAATATTAGAATTTAATATGTTGTACTAATAGTCAATCTTTCTAATTATTGGTATATAAACATATACACAACATAATGAAAATATTAGTTTAGATCATTATAATTTTAATCTTTTATTAAATATCATAATTAATGTTTTCTTTAAATTTAAATCATTATTCATCTTATTTTTATTTTATCCAATATTCACATAAAATAGTTGCACGGGTTTTGTATTAATAATATATATTACCCACATGATGGACAAGTTGAAAGCATGCATTAAGTTCGACAAGTTGGTTTCAAAGTAAACGTCAAAAACAATTAAACAATTAAAAATCAATTACAAATCGCATCAAATATGGAGTAAATAATGCGACCACCGACGTTTGGTGGGATTTAAAAATAAAAAAATCATTGAAATTGGCAATCAATTTTTTTTAATTTTGTTTTGTGACCAAAATATAAGGGAAGCATAAAAATGGCCAAAATGACAAAAAAAAACTCTTGATTCGATAATGACACGATATTAATTTTTAAAAAAAGTTATTATCGAGTCAAGGTTTTCCAGCGAGAATATAATCAAAAGTGGACTAAAATGACTAATTTCAAACATTGAATAACTACTTTTAAGAAATTATCAATTCTTATAATTAAAATTGGATTTGGCCTACCTTAGAGGACCAAAATTGATATTTATCCTAATGTAGTATTATACTCCCTCTATTTCGGGCAAAGGTCTTCGATTGTTTTTTGTGCGTAGATTAAGAAATTACTATTATTTTATGTGTAGTGGATAGTTGTATTAACAAGTGAGTTATGGGTTATATGTGGAGTCATTTTACTAAAAGGGAAAAATGAAGACTTTTGAATGTGACACTCAATATAATAAAATGAAAATATTTCGATGGGATGGAGTATTTAAGAATCCCACTATTACTTGGTGTATCCATATCATATTAATTGTTCGATTAAATTTTAATTTAATCTCTATCATTAAGTAAAATAATCAAATAAAATAACTATTCATATTACACTTTATTTTTAACCTATTAAGCATATGGTACCGGTGCACCAATCTAGTTGATCAACTTTTCAAACCTAATAAAGGGCCCTATATTAATTCATCTTGCAATAGAAATTTATATTGAAACTGTATTTTCTTTTTAAAAAAATGATGAATTGCAATAGAAATTTATATTGAAACTGTATTTTCTTTAAAAAAAAATGAAATTCACATGATGAGGATACATAATGTATACTCTCATCGTTCCAATTTCAACTTCACCCAATTATAATTTCACACTTAAAAAAATTAACTTTATAAAAAAATTAATTTTTAATAAATTATTATAGAGTAATCGGTAATTAGGGTGTATGTATAAAATTACCTAAAATATATCATCCTAAAAAATTAATAAAATTAGTAAAAAATAATAATTAAATAATGTGGAACGATCACACAATAGAGAAAATTTCTCGTGAGACCGTACTTGTATGAGACGATTTGTGTGACATGTTAAAATATGATTGTTATTTAATTAAAGAATGTTTATTAGTAGTTGAAGTATAATTTTAGAGTATTATAATGTAAGTTACTGTAAAGATACTATAAATAATAAACATATTTTAATAATGAGTCAATTTATTTTATATGAGTTGATATCCGGTGCAACCGGGTGCAACCGTGTATCCATATGTGTATAACTTTTTATTCAATAGTGTATACATGTTTCTTAATAATTGTATATTTTTTTACACTCAATTTTTCATTAAAAAAACTAGCACTCATATGTGTATAATTTTTTATTTAAAATAGTGTATACATGTTTCTTAATAATTGTATACTTCTTTTACACTCAATTTTTCATTAAAATAACTAACTAAACTAATAAAAATTTCGCTAACAAAATGTATACATTTTTGTTCATAAGTGTATATATTTTTAGAGTGAGACTTGCGTGCGCCCGGGCGCACGCCGTGCGCCTTTAGAATTTAGTATTATGGATAAGGGTACATTATTTTGTTCTAAAGGGTATACACTTTAATTAATAAGAGTACATCATTTTGTTCTAAAGGGTATACATTTTCATTATATTTTTATTTTTCTTCAGAAAATAAAGGGTACACATCTTTATACTAAAGAATATACAATTTAACACAAAATTCTAAAGGCACACAAAGTGTGCTTCAGTGCGCCCGGGCACACACAAGTTTTTGCCTTGTAAAATAAAGGGTACACATCTTTATACTAAAGGGTATATAATTTAGCACAAATTTTTAAAGGCACACGGAATATGCTCACGTGTGTCCGGACACACACAAGCTTTTGCCATATTTTTATTAATAATAATAATTGTATATGTTTTTGAAGGTGAGTAGCCAAATTCACATATAATGAGCCAATTTTAAATATATCCACATGTCCACCAATATATAATTCTTTTTCTAGCAATCCCTATATATGTAATCCATAGTGTCCATTAATATCTCTAAAAAAGAAATAATTATATATATATATATATATTTAAAGATATATCGAGTTGGATAATAAGTGATGTTTAAATCCATTAATATCTTTAGAAATGACTTAATTTAATAAATATATTTATTATTATTTTTTAATGATATATCGAGTTGGATAATAAGTGATGTTTAAATCCGGACCCACATAAACCCATTTAATTTAATAAGTGATGTTTGAAAAAATGGGTCTGTCAAATAGTTTACGTGGTGGGTTTTAATTTGTTTAAATAGCTATTAAGTGGCCTTTTTGAGTTACACGTAATAATTATTCTTCTATGCTTAATTTTTTTTCATATTTTTATACTTTGGCAACCAAAAATAAAAAAGACATTTGCTAGATCGTGTTTGATTTGGATTTAAAAGTTCAATTTAAAATTTAAAATTTTTTAGTAAGTTTCATCAATATTTATCGTATGTAATATTGTTTCTTCTATTCTCTATTATGTTTCATTTCTATTCTCACCTCAATTAATAAGAGGTTTAACATAAAATTCAAAACAAACATGAAATAACAATATTTAATTATTTATTAAATTTACTTAAACTCAAACAAACATCCCTACACATCTCACTTGAAAATTTTACATGACTTTTGTGTTCTATGCCAAATATATACTCCATCATAAACCATCTCACATACATTTATACAAAAAAAAAAATTAATAATATAATTTCAAAATTTTCTCATACCTATCCCAAATAATATAGTACTCTATTTTACCTAAAGATACTAAAATATCATCACAAATCAATATCTGATTTAAAAAAAAAAACAACAACAATTCCTTAATCATGATAAATGACAATCTCATTTAAAAGTTTAAGTTTATAAAAAGGAGAGTAATTTAATATTTAATCACATCACTCTAACTAGGGATGTAATCGAACCGAACCGAGTCGAACACTACTAGATTTGAGGATCGTTTGTTAAGAAATTATCGAACTCGAGCCCGAGCTCGAACTCGTCAAGAAAAAAAATATCGAATTTGAGCTCGAACTCAAACTATTTGTTAAGACTCCCGAACATGTTCACGAACACATAAAGTAACTTGTTTATGAATATATTTTCATGAACATTTAAATAATTTTGTGCCTGGATATTAAAAGAATGTTTCGTTTATAAACATTTAATGTTATTCATAATATTAAATAAACAAACTAACAAAATATAATAATAAACGGTAAAAAGTATTTAAATATTTAAATAATCACTTAAGTTATTATCATATTTGTGTGGTTTAATATAAAATATTTAATTATTGAATATTAATAAATAAATAATAATATATAATTCTAAAGAATAACTATAAAATTTATGAACGCGTTTGCGAGCCATTAGCGAGCTTATAAACGAATATGTTCGCGAGCTTTCGAGCCGAACACCCTTAGGCTTGAGTTTTGTTTGATAAACTATTCGAACTCAAAATTCAAGTTTGGTTTGGCTCGTTAAGATTAACGAACGAGTTCGAACGAATATTTAATCAAACCGAGACTCGAATAGTTCGCGAACGGTTTGGTTTGATTACATCCCTAACTCTAACGTAAATCGTTTTATTGTCACGATAACAATATCAATGTGAGGCTGTCAGTTATGATATGTTATCTAGTAGAACAAAGTTAGTTGTATGTGAGAGGGAAAGCAGTGAGAGATGGAGCAATATTGGTGGAAAATGAGCCACCTATACATGGCGGTGTTCCTCACATACTTTGCCGGACATTTGGCTAGTCCGGCCCTCACGGACGTCGTCGTGGCGGCTGTATGCGGCGGCAAAGAGGAGTGCTCCGTCGCCATTTACCTCACCGGCGTTCGACAGGCGGTACGTATGGCTTATAACACCACATTAATCTACCACACCTTTTTAGCTAGTCGTGTTATTGTTGTTGAATCATGTTTTCTACATTTGTCAATACTGATCTATTCTAAGCAGTTGAATCGGCAGTGGGGCGGGTATCTAGATGCCCCGTCCCGCGCTCCCCTCCCACACTGCTCCGCCCCGCCCTGTGCCCCACTACGGGTCAAGAATCGAGGGCCCGTGCTCTCCCTTATGCGGGACGGGTTCACCCTGCCCCGCCCCGTTCTCTGTTTTTTTTATTTTAATTTTTTTTTATGAATTATAATACCTTCAAATAGAAAAAATTTAAATTAGAATAAAACGAAGTTAATTTAAATTTTAAATTTGATAATTAAACTTTATTTTCATTTTAAAAATGTTTTATTAGATTGTATATTTAATGATAGGTATAATATATCAGTTACACAATGGAAGAATTTCAAATGACACGATTTGACTAAGGATTTAATTAAAAATTCATCCAAAACAACCAAAAAAATACAAAATCAAATTAATAATTTGAAATCCATTAATTTAAAATTTTGAATTTATAAATCCATTAATTTTAAGTTGCATTCAAACAAACAGGAGGGATTTGAGGGAGAGATTTATAAATCCCTCCTCAAATCCTTCAATCCAAACATACTTAAATATTTCGAATAAATAACTTCTCAATACACTCCATTTTAAAAAATGTTACTCACTTTAACACACTTAATTTATTTTGTCATTTATTTATTATTTAAAAATATAATATTTTATTTTGTAATAAAATTAACTAAAGAAGCAATTTTCGTTAGTATTTAAAGTAAAAGTGAAGATAAAATAGTACTTCCTCGGTATTATTTAAGAGTGCACGTTTCATTCGTAAAATATCATTTTTTTTAGAAACTCTCTTGTGAGGCGGGTTTTTTGTGAGACGTGTTGACCCATTATTAAAATATGCTTATTATATAGGTAAAATATGCATATTTATAGTTAAAGTATGTCAATAATGAATTATATTGTAACACCATAAAATCATATTTTAATTCATCATTTATCATATTTTAGAAAATATACTTTAACAACCATTAAGCATACATTATTTATATAATAGACATACTTTAAGACGTCTCACAAATTGTCTTACATATATAATGTCTCATAAGAGAATTTGTCCTTTTTTTTCTTCTTTTAATCTAATTTTGAAAATATTCTTAAAATATTTTAAAGATTAATTAAATAAATTTTACTTGTCCGCTTTATTTTTATATATTTTTAATCAATTTAAAATATTATTTAAGTATTTTATATAGAATTATATTTTATGGGATGAAGGAACATATTGGTATTTAATTTAATTAGATAAATATTTTCTATAATACATATGCAGATTGCAGGTTTAGGTGGCATGGTGATGATGCCAGTGTTTGGGAATTTGTCAGACATTTATGGTAGAAAACCTTTGTTCTTAGTGTCTCTATCTCTATCCATCATACCACTAGGTAATTATAACAAATCAAATAAACATAACTTTATAATTAAATTCCAGTTATTAATTAATTTGTTGTTGCAGCAATCTTGGCATGGAACAGAACAACAAATTATGTGTATGCATACTTTGCTTTCAGGACAATAATAAACATGGTCACTGATGCTGGTGCTATTTCCCTTGGTCTGGCTTATTTGGTAATTCTTAATTTCATCCTTCCTATTATATTTCACTTTTCTTATCCTACCTCCTCATTTTTTAATCCATCAATAAGAATCTCAGTTTTAACAAAGTTTCTTGTGAGACTCTATTTATGTGAGACTGTTAGTGAGACGTGTTAAAATATGTCTATTATACAGATAAAATATGTTTAATGGTTGTTAAAGTATGTTTTGTAAAGTATGATGAATAATGAATTAAAGTATGATTTTAGAATGTTATAATATAATTCATTATTGACATACTTTAATTACAAATAAACATATTTTACCTATATGATAAGCATACTTTAATAATGGATTAACCATCTCACAAAAAACTCGTCTCACAAGAGAGTCTCTCAAAATTTTTACTTTGTTCGGTTAATATTTTTTGAGGTTTTAAATTTATGGTGTTTTGGGTATGAATCCAAGGTAAAAAAGAATTCCGAGTGAAAAAAAGATAAAAAAATGTTACGTAGTAATGTTGATTTAATTGTAATTAAAAAATAATAAAAGAAATGGATAGGCAGATAATGTGGGTGAAGAGAAGCGCGTGTCAGCATTTGGATTGATGTCTGCAGTTATCTCTGCTGCAATTGTTTCAGCTAACTTCACCGCTCGCTTACTCTCCACTCCCACCATTTTTCAGGTTTTTTTTATTTATTTATTTTTCTATCTATCAATTTATTTATTATTTATCCTAGCTTATATAATTCACAAATATAAACATGATTTAATGTATGATTTTATGGTTATTCTGGAGTGCACCTGGTGCACTGGTGCACCCCATATTAATAGGGTAAAATAGGGGTAGTGGGTGGTTTTTTAAAAAATAAATTTAATTATATTAATTTAATTAATGGTTGAAATTAGATTAAGAATGAATCTAACGGATTAAATCGTCTAGGTGCACCGCAGTTGGACTCATAATTTTAAGGTTTATAATCTATCTTTTGACAAGCATTTGAATTTGAGTATTTTCAACACAGTGCTATTCTGTATAATTTGTGCTCATTAGGCATCAATAATATACCATGTGAGTCTACATTTGAGTCTAATGTCTCGTGGCATTTTGCTATAATATTTGCCCTCCTATGTAACAATTAGATGAGTGATACATGGGAGAGAGGGAGAAATCTATATCATATACTCCCCCCATCCCCTTAATACGTATTTATTTTGTCATTTTGGTCCGTCATATTACAAATTATCTATTTTCTTTTTTAGATTGATGTGACCACACATGACCCCACACTCAACACTAATACAACTACCCACTACACTTTAAAATATTATTTCTCTCACCTCAAAATACATTAAATTATTATACTCCTTAATTCACGTGCAAAAAGTAAACGGATACATTTCAAGGGAACGGAGGGAGTATAAGTCAACGTATAAATTCTTAAGGTGATGTTTGATTTGGGGTTATGTGAGGTTTGAAAATCATGAATAGTGTGTTATATGTTTGTTTTGGGTTTTGAGTAGGGTATGTTTTAACTTTATGGCAAATCAATGTATTAATTTATTTAAAAAGTTAAATGAGAGAGGAGAGATAAAGAGAGAGAATGTAGTAGGTATATAAATAGGTGATTTTTAAAATCTGGATGTGGATTTTGAAAACCAAAACCTGAATTTGAAAACCATAAACGAACATTGCCTAAGCTAATTAAGAGATTGAATTTCTCATCACTGTAACGTGTCAATCATTAAAGAGATGCCACAAGAGATGTGGCACCAAAGTACTACAGATCATCCCGTGCCCATCGTTTTAACATGCGGATCTTCCGTGTCATTTTTTGTGTACACAACTAATTATATGAACAACATGTAAGAGAAAAGAAAGCATATACTTTCCTTTTAGAATTCAATGTCATTCTCTCTTACATGACAAAAACTTGTGTGAGACTGTTTCCGTAAGACGGTTAATCCCCTATTCATTTAAAATAAAAAGCCGCTGATGACCAATTCTATATTACATTAATACCCTTCATCCCATTGTAATTAATTAAGGGAAAAGGGTCAAGTTTGCCTCAAGGATCATCCAAACCCTTAAACTAAAATTTTGTACACCTAAACCCTTTACCTATTGGTAAAGATTCGAATATGCCCCTCAACTTTTCATTCTAAACAAATAAACCCCTTTTGACTAATTCCCCACCTTTTACTATTTCCAGATTTAATTTTATATTTTTATTCATTTATTTTCTTTTATATCTAATATATATACTAAATTTCTTTTCAAATTTCATCTATTCGTTTCAAAATAGACATTGTTCATTACGACCATATCAGGCCCAACATGCTTTCGTATATTTATTAAACAACATTAATCTCATAATTAATCCAACTTAAAACAGTAACAGTACCTTTTTTGACCGTTAATCCACCGGGTATTCGGAAGGTTTTACAGCTGCTCCTCACAGCCAACCACGCATCCTACAGTGTGATGGTTCAATCTCATTCCTTCAGCGGACCTCAGCACAACCTTGGTTCATTTCCTACACCAGGTGTATAGGATACTGCTACTGTTTCTCGTCGGAAAATATGGAGATCAAGGTTGCAGAATATAATGGAAGGTTACATATTTCAGGCAAAAGCCCAAGATTATTTATTTATTGAATGGAAATATTTATTACACACTCATACTACTTAAACAAGAGGAGAAGACTCCTCTAGCTACATATGGTAGCTGAAACAGAAACACTCATACAAGAAAAGAAAGAAAACTACAATGTTTATTGAATGAGAGAAAACAGAGGGTGATGGTCGATGCCTTCTGCTTCCTCAAAACACTTATTTATAGGGACTTTAGGACTTGAAATTCGAATTTCAAAGCCTCCTAATACTTTTTGACGTAAGCACTTACGTCATTTTGCTTTGGATTCCAACCTTTGGTAGTTGGCTAGTCTCTTTTTCTTTATTGGATGCCTTCTTGTGGGCCATCCTTCTTGTCGGTCACATGTCTCTTACCCTTTCAGAAAAGTCATCTGCCTCTTGCTTTTCTGGAGAGTCATTTGTCTTCTTTGGTGTCCGATGATTCTCCTATCTCTTGGGTAATCTGAAGAGATTTTATCCTCTTTTTTCCATGTGTCTCTTTTGTTGGAGGAGATTCGGCAATTCTGATTTTTCCAATGCATAGCCAACTCCCTTTCCAAACTCTGGTTCTATCTAGGTAGAACAGCTGGTGCAAATCTTGTCCACCCATTGCCCGAAGTGGGCCATGTTACAGTACTTCTGATGGGTTTGTTTACTCACTGGTATCTTGTTTCTCCAGAGAAGGTCTTGTTTTTCGGAAAAAGCCTTCTCAGCAAATCCTGTCTTCTTTCCTATTAAAGTGTTTAACAGAAAAGATCCATTCAAAGTCTTGTGTTCGAACTTGAATGGGTACTTCACCTTAATCATTGCCTGAATGCAGGCATACAAACCCCTCGCTCTTCGCGTAGAGATTTGTTCTTCAAAAAATGTAGAAACCAAGACTGGTTCATTTTCAGAAGACTCCTTGACTTTGTTCGTTGCTGAAATATCGGGTCTTCTTAGCTTGATGAAATGAAAGGCCTCATGGTTGCCTTTCCCAACTGGTTCTGGAGTCACACTAGTGAAGTAAAGCTCCAATACGTCTCCTCTGGATAGAGTGACATTGTTTACCCATGCTTTGAAAACTATTTTTCCTAGCCATTCTGGTAATTTCGAAAGCTCTGGGAAGCTTGGTGCAACAGTATAAATTGAGGCTAGTGCCCCAAAATCATACCATTGTTTTACATCGTTTGGATTTGATCCTTCTCGCATCCAAACTCGGGGATATTCCCCAGATATATCCACCGGGCATTTCTCCGGTCGGATTCCTTATCTGGTATTTAATTTTTCCCAGCTGGCTTGGTATTCCTGCTGATCGTAGTGATTTTCACCTAGATTTTAGGGTCTTTATTTGTGTATTTTCGGATATTTTTATCCGTATTTATGTTAATTTTGGTAGAGTTATTGTTACTTTGAGGAATGTGGTATAACTTGATAGAATTGTGTAAATGGGTTTAAATATGTGTAAAACAGGTCAAGAAATGGACGAAAATGGAGTCGAGAGCGAAAGGGAGATGGAAGAACAGGCCATGTTGGTACACGGGCCGTGTGCGGAACACGGCCCTGTAACCACTAGTCGTGTAGTGTCGTCAGAACTTGCTACTCGCCCAGGAAGATGGCCGTGCGCTGGTGCACGGGTTGTGCGTCGCTGCACGCCCCGTATACGGAGCACGGTCCTGTAAGAAGAAGCCGTGTATTGTCGTCAGAAAATGCTACACGACCAAGACCATGATCGTGCAGCACAGCTCGAGCCATGTCCGGAAGCACGCACAAACACAAACACGCCGAAGTAGGTGTGCCCTACACGGGCCGTGCGCTGCAGCACGGGCTGTGTAGGTGCAAAATCCTGTGTAATTTTCAGAATATTCTGGAAGCTTCTAGAAGGTCCATAAGTGATATAAAACCATGATTTGTGCGAAATTAAAGAGGAATAATTTTGGATCAGTTTCCACACACACTAAACACCTAAATCACACACATTCATCTCCATCTCTTCCATCCTTCACTTCATCCATCCAATCCACTTGATCTCCTCAAATCCATCCATAAATCCATCCATCCACCAATCTAAGAAGAGGAATACATCATTGGTTGAAGATTATAGTATGATCAAGGAGGAGAAAGTTCACCATCAAAGGGGAGCCAACTTACCTTTATTTTGTTATTTTCTTCATTATTTGGCTCAATTGGAGCATGTCATGGATTGTATTGATTATATCATGATTTGTAGTGGCTAGTCCTCATGTGAGGCTAGCAATATGATTGGTTAGGTATTATGTAGATTTTGCACACTACATGTTTGATGAAATGATTGTTATGAATATTTTCTATCATGAATGCTTATTCTCATTTTATGTATGATTTGTGTGATTAAATTCTCTATTCATAGTGTTAGGATGACCATTCCAATATTATGCTTAGTGATATAATTGAATCATTGATTGCATGAGATGACTTAGTTAGTGTGAGGAGAGGTAAGTCATACCCTTCAAGTGCTTAGAACCTCATGATAGGACATTAGTGATGAACTAGTGAGGGGAACCCAACTTATGATCATAGTACATTCATGGGAATTGAGAGTAGAACAATCTTAGGAGATTTAAACTTGTAAAAGAGTTGATAACCTAATCACCTTGGCCATAGGGGTTAGGGGTACATACGTGATTGCCCTTAATATCATAACATGAAAACCATCAATGCATGTGTGTTTGTGAGTCTATATATACCTTACCATGAATGTTGCTTGCCTTACATAATTCTTAGATTATTCACCTTCACCCATCATTCATCTCATTTGTACATGTTCTATCTTTAATTGTTTTTCTAGCTTAGTTTGTAGTATAAGCAACCCATCCTTCTTTGATTTGTCCTACTAGAGTGAAACACTTCTCAAACACGGCTACCTACTTTTGCCCTTGGGTTTGATATTATATAAATTTTGCACTTGGTCGCTTACATGCTACACACGATAGAGTACACTTGCTCTAAATCAATTTAACCATAATTGAAACCAAGTTCATTCCTGCCAATAAGAGAAATCAGCTAAGTTAATACCAACCTTAGCAGTGCATGTCATGGGCCTAAGGTTGATATCTCCCTCTTTAATCCCAGAGGTGCTGGGTTGACTCGAAGGCTCAAGATGTGACTCAAGAGTTTTGATTTTTTCTTGGACCGGATTTCCTTTCGAAGTATCAAATCTAGAACTCGTGCCAGGGGTATTTGAATCCCCTGCTCCGGGTTTAGAGACTCGTTATCTACTGCACTCCTTTTGTTGGTAACGATTATTATCAACAGCCCGAAGTAAAGGCTTCCGTATTATCTCGAATAGACTCGCATTATTGCTGGTACAATCTCGTATGCGATTAGACACTTTAGTCTGATCGTTTTCTTATATTTTTTCGGCACGTCCAGCATTGAGCACCAGATTCTCGAATTCCCATTGGAGCAACTCAAGGTTGTCCGTCAGGTGTCTTGAAGCAATGAGGATGGAGTCTATTTCAGCTCCTTCCATCTCTCGTCAGGAAATCTACCGAAACATTATCAACAGATTTAATAATGATAATATTAAAATCATAATATTGACACTCTGCTTGCCATCTTAAAAGTCTAGTATTTTTTGGTTTAGATTTAATTTTATTTTTCAAAAAGGCTTCGACGCTTGTGTTACCAATTTTAAGCATGAATTTCTTTGCGAGAAGAAATAGCGGCCATTTTTTGAACGTCTTCCGAACCGCAAAGAACTCCTTTTCATTGATGTGCTATCTCTTTGCTTCATTTTTCGCAAAGAGCCCGCTACAGTATCTGCATGACACTTCTCCTTCTGGTGTGGACTTCGTAAGAACTGCTGCCCATCAATGGTCACTGGCATCTGTATATAGTACCAGATCATCCTCGCCATTAGGAATGGCTAACTTCGGGAGCTTCTTGCAAACCTCCTTTAGTTGTTTTACCATAGCTCGGTGTGATTCCTCCCATTTAAACTAAGCATCTTTTTTCAACTGAGGACTGAACACCTTCCTGTATTGCACTAGATTGTTGATGAACATTCCAGCAAAGTTGACAACTCCTAAGAAGCTTTGGAGTTGCTTTTTGTCTTTGAGATCTTCAGGAAATCCTTGCACCTTTTCTACAATGTGCGGTTGTAGAATAATTTCGGACTCATCAATCTCTACTCCAAGAAACTCGATCTATCTTGTTGCAATTACTGCCTTCTTTTCAGAAAGTACTAATCCTTCCTTATGACATACTTCTGAAAATACTTCCAGATGCGTTAAATGCTCCTTCATGTTATTTGAAGCTATGAGGATGTCATCCACATAAATAAAAATGAATGAGAAATAATCTTTGAAAAGATTATCCATCTTCCTCTGGTATATCTAGGGTGTGTTTGCCAAGCCCATAGGCATGACATTCCAGATATAATGGCCTTATGGTGTGGAGAAGGCTGTGAACTTCTTGCTTCCTTTTTCCATCTGGTAGAACCCAGATTTGCAATCGAACTTTGAGAATACCTTGGCATTCTTGATACAGTTGACCAAGTGTCCCTACTTGGTATGTAGTTGTTGGATTGTATACTAAAAGTCTAGCTTTAGTATGAACAATGTCATAACAATATTTGAAATGAGAATCATTGATCAAATGATTGCATCTTATAATTTATTTTATATGCATGATGCAATAGTCCATTTACTTTATACTGTAGATAATATGTTGTGCGACAACACGCGGAAGATCATATTATCGGTTTCCTTATAAAGTATAAACAGATGCTCACAACTGAGATAGACGGGGACTCTCTATCGGTATGGTTGTAGTGTGGTTTGGTATTAGCTTGTCTTGGCTATAGAATCACATTAGTGCACTTGTGTGTATTGAGCAGGACCGCCTGAGATCGTTCTTCTTATACTGACTATATAGTAGAACTTGATCTCTGTTATTATGGAAGTTCGTGCTCTTAATCCCTATACAATAACCTCGACACGTAGGGCAGTATGTATTTCTTTGATTCATCAATGGGTGAGATTTATAAGTATTAAATCAACAAACTCGGTGAGTTGGGAAGTAGTGCTGTATCTATGGTGTGCTGTTGATTGTAGAAGGAATCCATGTCCGTCATAGGTTGATGATGTCCCCTTGAGGAGCTCATAAGGTTTATCATGTAAATCTTGCAAGTGGATTAATTTCTGGCATGATAAAAAAGTTGAGTGGTACTACTCTTGGATGAGATATTAATTAATTTGAGTTGTCAGTAACTTAATTAATTAATGGACATTGTATATCTTAAACATGGGGAGACTTTCGGGCTTATAATAAGAAGGAGCCCAGAACATAATTTTGGGATTGGACGGGTAGTGCAATAATAATATTTTAGTGGACTATATTATTATTATTGGATTTAATTAAAAGCTTTGGGCTAAGCTTGGTTAATTAAGTTCAATTGAGGCCCAGCCCAATTTCTCCTCCTGGTCCCTGCAGTAGCCCTTATAAATAAGTTATCTCAGTTCCTGTTAACCCTAAGTCAGTGCCTCATTTGACAGTTAGAAAGAACATGAGCAGATTGAGAGAATCCTGCGGATTGTTGCCCACACAACAACAGGATTCAACTTGGGACATACTGCAGAAGATTGAGAGGTGGTTCTCTGCAACGGATCAACCCCTACATCAACCCAGAAGTACGGTAAACATGTTTAAATCGCTTCCGCTGATTGTTTTACTGTTTTTCCTAACGATCACGTTTGAGCCACAAGATCCAATTGCCCAACAATTGGTATCAGAGCGTTGGTTTCGTGGTGAAACGTGAACCGTAAGGTTTGTGATTATGTGATTATATGAATTGTCTAATTTTAATCGCATGATTAGGTTAGGTAGAGTTTTACATTATCCCTTAAAACTATCTAATATGTGTGGTTGCTTTTGATTGAAATCTGAGAACGATCACACACGGAGATTGAAACCACCATACGATCTGCTCCTAATCTTTCACCCTCTCTGTTCACGGAGAAAAAAAAAAGGACTAAACGGTGAGGGCTGCAACACGGCAAGACTAGTGTGGGGCCGCTGGTAGCGATCGTGAACTACGACGGCTTGAGCGGCGACTCCAATCGGTGACTGTTGTCGATGACTGATGGGGGCGTGTCGAAGATAGGGCATGGTGCACGATTGCACGCCCGGATGGATGCTGATTGTTGACCGTGATAGGACAGGAGGCATGGTGTGCGAGCCTCACGGTCGGACAATCTGAAGGCGAGCCTTGCCAACTCGTCGGCATGACAAGGAGGGACTAAGGACGTGAGTCCATTCTGTCCCTTGTCGAGTGCGAGGCATGTTCAAATAGAGTCAGAGGCTTGGTGCTGATTGGACTGAATGGTAATGGCTGGGTTAGACGGCGGCCATGGCAGTCTGAGAAACTTCCGATCGAGACTGCTACTTCTTTCGATCGGGTCTGTTTGAAGACTGGATCTGGGCAGTTTTCGATCATATCCTACCAGTTCCGAGCGCGTTTGCTGCAAGTTTCAGTCGCTTCCAGATGGCTTCTGCGCGAGGCATCTTCTTTCTGGGCGAGTCTGTGTTGAAATCAGGAGCGGCTCTTGGTTGATGTTGATACCGGCGAGTCATCGGGTATCAACAGAAATGGGCGGGCATGCTGGACCACTTTTCGGGCAAGGCAGCAGCTTCCGGCGTGATGCTGAGTGGATGGCTGGGCGGCCTGTTCAGTGATGTGCACGCCAAGGTGCCCGGTTGCTTGTCGAGGACGAGTGCGTTTTTTTATTTCCGGGCGATTCGTGGAGTCGGAGCTTGCGACGGCGCGATTCTGGCAGGCGACGGCAAGACTCCAGCGGCTAACGGAGAGCTTAAGCGCCGGTGGTTGCTAGCGGTTCAGGATCAGCTGGCAGGCCTTTTGCGGCTGTGTATTAGGGCTGCATAGAGGGTCTGGGCTGGTAGGTAGATTTTGGGCCTATGTTCAGTTAGGCCCAATTTCAATTGATGAGCTTTGGGCTGGCAGGTTTATTGGGCCTTATTTTCTCTTTGAGCTGCTGGGCTCTCAATGTGGAACTCTTTCTTATGGGCTGCTCAATTAATTTTAATTTGGTTTTGGGCTGTAGGGCCCAATTTTAATTAAAATGTTAATGGGCTGCTAGGCAATTTTAAATTGCTGGTTTTAATTAATTGTGGGTAATGGGCCAAGCATGATAAATTAGTTATTTGTTAATGGGCTAATTTTGTGCTAGTGGGCTTGGTGGATTTTATTTAATTTTGGGTTAAGATTATGGGCCATGGATAATGAGCTTGATTAATTATTTAATCTGCTGCTCATTTTGTGCTTATTTGTTGCTCTTGGGCCCAAATTGATTGATCCACTAATTATGCAATTAATTAATGTTATATAACTGATTAATTGATTTAATTGTCAATTATTGTTGTATAAGTGACATGCATGTTCTATGTGATTTATTTATTTAAATTGTTGTCAATAGAAGCATGTCTAAATTGTATATTTTATTCTGCAATATTATATGCATGTTAAAACCCTCGGTATTAAATAACTAAGTGGGAGAGGGGATTGGTAATTAATTCCCGCGGCCTCCATTATTGGTTTGTTAAGCAATGTGAATAGACTTGCGCGTCGGCATTAGAGCCTTCCTCCCCATCGGATGAGTTTATTCATGGATTGCTGGAACAGACTTCATTAAATAATTACGTTTGTAATGTGATGCATATGAACTTGCGCGTTGGCTTAGACCTTCCTCCCTATCGGATGAGCTTATGTGCGGTTCACTGGTACAAACTTGTAATTGATGACTGTAGGAAGTTATCCGAGCGCGTGTGTACTTCTCCATCTGTAAGGCACACAAGCTTGGGCCGCGGACTTGGGGTCAAATAATGGTGTACACTTAGATGTAAATAATAAGTATCCTCCCCATCGGAGTCACTTCTTTTATTTGCATGGCTAAAGAGGAACCGACTATTAATTATTTTGTCTTAAAGTGAGGTTGACAAATGAAATTAATGGGTAAAACCTTCTCTTGTAAATGTTCGGGTTTGTAAACGTCCACACTATCGTGGCTTGCAGACTCACGGTGCTTGAGATGTCGGTGAATTTTATTTTTATATTGTTTTGAGGGAATCAGTATAAAAGGATAAAATTCGAAGATTTGATCGGAATATTTATTTGTGATTCTCTGTATTTCGAATGGTTATATTTCACTAATTATTAACTAAAAGACATTATATTTACTTGTCCAAATTAGATGATTAGAAAGAATCTTGGTTTTGAAAATTACTGCTTAAGAAAATACATGTGTATTCTCACAAAGGACGTCTCATGATGCCTATTAAAGTCTCTAGTGAAGAGATGAGAGGTTTATAGAAATATGATGGTCTCATGTAACTCTTCGGATACTAGAGTAAATTGAAAGGCAGAAGATCATGGTTGAATTGATGAATGAATTGGAAAAGCTTGGAATAGAAATTGAAAGGGAAACCTAAATCAATTTATTCTTCGCAATTTGCCTGGATGTTTTGAGTAAGTTCTACCTGAAATACGAGAAGTTGTATATGGTGGGAAACTTCTAACAAAACATGTGGCAAAAGAAAGCCATTTTTCATCATGGTGTGAACAAGTTTAATATCTTATTTACTAATGGTTTAAACATGATTAGTGATGGCATCTACTGACACGAAGTATGTAGATACTGGAATCACTAAATGTTTATCACTGAGTAAGAATAAGTTTTTTAATAACATGGGTAAAACTACAAAAGTAGTGGCTATTGCAGTGGGAGTTGTTTATTTATCTCATGATAAGAATAAACGATTGATTATGAGAAATTATCTTTACGTACGTTTCATAGAAAGAATTTAATTTCGGTTTCTATGCATTAACGGATGGATACTTCATTTCATTTAAATGACATGGTCATAGTAATGAGGAATGAGGCTATAATCCGTTAAAGTACGTTGGTGGATAAAAAGTATACTCTTGAATCATGTACATCCCACAGATGCAATAAATAGTAATTAAATAATGCATCTTCTAATATGAGTAAGAGAAAGGAACCTTCGGAGATGAACTAAACATACATTTGGCGTCTAAGACTAATTCATTTTATTTGAGTAGGATTCAAAAGTTGATAGCCGATAGACCGTAAGGTTTATCAGAAGTGGAAACTATCGGACTTGCGAGTCTTGCTTGGAAGTAAAAATGATTAACTGCCTTTTCAAGGCTGTGGGGTGTAGAGCCAAAGATATATATGTTGGAATTAGTTCATTCTGATTCAAGCGAACCTAATATTATCCAGGCGAGAGGTGGTTATGAATATTCGAAAAATATTCTGGAAACCAATATATTTATATGATGCACTGCATGTCTAATTTCTTTGATTAATTCAAGAATTGTAAGGCTGGTACAGTGAGCGTCATGGAAAATATATCATTACGATCCAATCGTGATGATGAAAACCTCTTGGGATAGTTAGGAACTAATAATCAGAAGTTGAGATTAAATCTCAAGTTGACTACACCGGGCATGCCCCAGCTGAATGGTGTGGTGGGTAGAAGGTATAAGGCTCTTATGGTTATGATTAGATAGATGATGATTTATTTGGAACAATTAAATTCATTTTATGGATATACCCTAGATACAATAATTCGTGAAACATTTGTCTGTATATGGGATATCCTAGAAAAATAAAGGGTGATTTATTTAGTCCAAAAGATCGAAGGGTGATTGTCAGCACAAATACTAGATTTTTGGAAAAGGACTATGTAATAAATCACAAGCCCATGTATAAGTTGTTCTAAAGGAAGTGAGAGGAAAACACTAAGTATAAGTACCAAGTGTACAAGAGGATATACCAAAAGGTAAACTGCAACGCGTATCACGTCTGATACACAATTACATGTAGTGTCTTATCGTAGTGGGAGGATTGTATGACAACTCATAAATATATGTTTTGGGAGAGTCGTGAGACTTGGTCCCAAGTAAACATGGCATTGTCCCACGAATACGACGTAGCACTACAAGATTAAAATGCGGAATCTTAATAAGTTGCAATGTATGTTGAAATAGAATCTACGGATTCTAAATTAAGTCTGGAGCTTGAAGGATCACTAAAATGGTGTAAAAGCCATTGCAAGTGGTCATAGGAAATAAAAGAGGATCATACAGAAAGGTGAAAACCTTGGAAGCAAAGCTTGTTGCGAAAAGGTGTACTCAGAAAGAAATGGTTCGATTATGAGGAAACATGTTCGCTGGTAGCTATGCTTATATTGATCCGGATTCTTTTATTTATTGCTGCTATGAGGAACAGCAAATAGATGTCAAGACAGCTTTCTTGATTGGAAGTCTTGAGGAAAACATCTATGTGAAGCAACCAGAGTGATTCATTGCAAAGTACTAATAGCATTTTGATAGTAAGCTTAAAAGTGTCCAGCGATGGACTAAAGCAAGCTTTGAGATCGTGAAGCATCTGTTTTGATTAGGTAATCCAGTGGCACGAATTTAAATCAATCAGCGGATGTATTTTGTGTATTGTAAAGAGTGACGAAAACATGGTGGTATTTTTTGTACTATACGTAGATAGTATCTTGCTCATTGGAGACAATGAAAGAGTATTATCGGGCGTATAGGTACGGTTAATAAAGCGGTAGAGATGAAGGACTTAAGAAAGGCAAAATATATCCTTTTGATCACGGTAATACGGATCACAGAAAGGACATTATGCTTATCTCAAGTTTCATAAATGATACAGTCCATACTCATTTAGCATGTAAATTTATCTAAGTGAATGTGTCTTTGAGACACAAGAAGAAGATAAAGAGGATGAAAGCGGTTCCTTATGCTTCGGCGAATAAGGAAGCTTAATCTAAGGAATGCTATGAACGATGTTGGATATCTGTTTTGCTGAATGCATGAACAGTGGGTATCAACGTAACCCGGAACAAGAATGATGAACTGTGGTAAGACATTTATAAAGTGCCTGAGAAGGACTGGAAATTATATGTGGACTTACTGGACAGATTCACTGCTTCTTGTGGATTACGTAGATTCGGATTTTTTTAGTCATATTGGACGGCAGTAAATTCACCTCAAAGGTTATGTGTTTAATCTTAGGAAGTAGAGTCATAATGTGGATGAGTGTTATATAGAAATATATTTCAGACTCCGGACTCCATCATGGAAAGATGATGAATTGGAGCCTATGAGGCAGCCAAAGTATCTATATGACTCTAGAGACTTCATGATGGACTTTGAAGTGTTTCTAAGTTTGCCCAAGGTAATCACAATTTACATTGATGATATTGGTGCAGTTGAAAACTTGAAGAAATCACAAGTCCATAAGGCAATTAAACACATGGAGCGCGAGTACCACCTGTTACGAGAAATCGTATGATGAGGGGAAGGTTGTTGTCGCCTAGATTGCATCGGATGATGACCTAGTAAACCATTTAGAAGGACCTTAAGGCGAGAGCTTTTAATGATCGTGTAAGTGGGAGTAGGAATCAGATGTATGGCAGAAGACATGACAGCACAGTCTTTTAGTATAAGTGGGAGATTGTTGGATTGTATACTAAAAGTCTAGCTTTAGTATGAACAATGTCATAACAATATTTGAAATGAGAATCATTGATCAAATGATTGCATCTTATAATTTATTTTATATGCATGATGCAATAGTCCATTTACTTTATACTGTAGATAATATGTTGTGCGACAACACGCGGAAGATCATATTATCGGTTTCCTTATAAAGTATAAACAGATGCTCACAACTGAGATAGACGGGGACTCTCTATCGGTATGGTTGTAGTGTGGTTTGGTATTAGCTTGTCTTGGCTATAGAATCACATTAGTGCACTTGTGTGTATTGAGCAGGACCGCCTGAGATCGTTCTTCTTATACTGACTATATAGTAGAACTTGATCTCTGTTATTATGGAAGTTCGTGCTCTTAATCCCTATACAATAACCTCGACACGTAGGGCAGTATGTATTTCTTTGATTCATCAATGGGTGAGATTTATAAGTATTAAATCAACAAACTCGGTGAGTTGGGAAGTAGTGCTGTATCTATGGTGTGCTGTTGATTGTAGAAGGAATCCATGTCCGTCATAGGTTGATGATGTCCCCTTGAGGAGCTCATAAGGTTTATCATGTAAATCTTGCAAGTGGATTAATTTCCGGCATGATAAAAAAGTTGAGTGGTACTACTCTTGGATGAGATATTAATTAATTTGAGTTGTCAGTAACTTAATTAATTAATGGACATTGTATATCTTAAACATGGGGAGACTTTCGGGCTTATAATAAGAAGGAGCCCAGAACATAATTTTGGGATTGGACGGGTAGTGCAATAATAATATTTTAGTGGACTATATTATTATTATTGGATTTAATTAAAAGCTTTGGGCTAAGCTTGGTTAATTAAGTTCAATTGAGGCCCAGCCCAATTTCTCCTCCTGGTCCCTGCAGTAGCCCTTATAAATAAGTTATCTCAGTTCCTGTTAACCCTAAGTCAGTGCCTCATTTGACAGTTAGAAAGAACATGAGCAGATTGAGAGAATCCTGCGGATTGTTGCCCACACAACAGCAGGATTCAACTTGGGACATACTGCAGAAGATTGAGAGGTGGTTATCTGCAACGGATCAACCCCTACATCAACCCAGAAGTACGGTAAACATGTTTAAATCGCTTCCGCTGATTGTTTTACTGTTTTTCCTAACGATCACGTTTGAGCCACAAGATCCAATTGCCCAACAGTAGTATCCGTCAAACTCCAAGATGTTGTTGATCCATTTGTAGTTGATCACAAGTCTAGGTTTCCCCCGCTTGACTTCTCCATGACTTCGAACCAGAAATCCTGGGCTGCTGTACGGAGATACTCCTGGGGATATCAACTTAAGGTCCAAATATTCCTTAAGTATTTGCTTAATATCCTTCCGATCTTCTTGATTCATCAGGATAGGCTTGTATCTCACTAACTCGTGCTCCTTTCCTTCTTTCACTTTGAGGGAAGCTTTGAGCTCGTTTTTGCCCCACCAGGCTAGAGGATCCTCATTGAAGTTCATATGTATCTTTCTTTTGATGTTCTCCAAAGATGTTTGCTCTTCGATCGTGGCATCTTTTTGTAAGCTTTCTCCTAAGCTTGCCTTGAGAAGGTGGATTGTATTTTCTTTTAGTTTTTCCATCTTCCATCCTCCCCTGGTCTTGGTTCTCATTTGAAGGACTGCTTTGCCATATCTCCTTCGATCATTCATCTTTGGATGACTAAGTTTTCCTTCATCACCACGCTTGCTGTGAAATCTGATTGGCATTTTTCTCTGGAATGCATTACACAGTCTTGGTGCGATGATCTTATGTTCATAAAGGGTTGTGAAAATAAGCCTCCTTGTTGCGTTTTCTTGGGTAAAACGCTTGAATGTCTGTAGGAAATTGTTTCCTAACAGAATATCTATTCCGGTGTCGTGGAAATATATCAGTGGAGTTTTCACCTTGTACCACGGGGTACATTCTGCTCCTCCGATCATAATTTCCGCCTGCTTGATTCTTCTGTTAAGGATTAACACCCTTTGAAGAAATCTTTTCCTAGTACTGTTGGCAAGTCTTCTCCTGAGCCTTTGGGAAAGACTCATTCCTTTGCTGTGCAGATGCCGGCTCCTGAATCAATGTATGCTACAAAATACTCTGCACGATGATCCTTATATATCATCCCTACAGTGATATATATTGAGAATGGACTCGTGGCCATGGGTGGATCAGAGCTTATAACCTTGAGCCTGTACTAGTAAACCTTGTATCTTTTTCCCGTGACTGTAAACTCCATTCCATCTTGTAATCGTTCCCTAGATTTGTGATCCTCGAGAAACTCTAATCCCAGTACTAATTGTTTTGGGAATCTTCCTGCTATCCCTTCTATTACCAGCTCAAGTTCTCCGAGTTTGAGCTGTCCTTGATATCTCTCAGTTGTTGGCTGTTGGAGATAATATAAGACATCACAAGGAATAGAGTTTTCCTTTTTTGTAATTTCGAATATTACTTCGACTCCTCTCCATCCTTCTGGGCATTTCAGTTCACCTTTAGTTGTGAACTTTTCCGGCTCCTAGATTACCTCCACGATTGGCTTCTTTCCCCATTTTTCGCTAATCATTCTATCTTCTTGGAAAGAAATTCTTCTTTGGTCGAATCTAAGGTTATCTTGCCAGCTCCAGACCGGTTTATCTCTGATTCGCAAATCCATATCGTGGATTGGTGATAACTCCATTATTTCTGGCTTAGTTGCACATGCAACCCTTTCGAATACTTCTGGTATCTCAATATACTCCTTCATTTGGAATAGATCCGAATGATGGGTGTTGGATAGAGCATAAGAGATACTGTATGTGATCGAGTAAAGCCTATTTTCTTCTTTCATCAAGTCTTTGTTCTTGAAATCTTGATGAAGGGTGAACGCCCTACTGAAGTCTTTATCTGCCAGATTGTAGACAATCCTTGGGTATATGTAGGATGCCACCTTGCCCGCGTACAGATTCCCTGAGATTCCTCCCAGGCACGCTTCTCTTGTATTCTTGATCCTCTTATCAAAGATTGCAATATCGATTGGTGTATCGATACCTTCTTTGAAAGTTGCTTTGATGAGGATCCAAATTTCTCCGATATGGATCCAAGACATGGTCTTAGCAATTCTTTCCTTGATTTTATTGAGTTCCCTTTTGATTTCATCAACCGGAACTAGTTGCATTTCCATCACATTTCTCGTGAGCTCCATTGGGATGGCAATTTCCGCTTCGGTCACCTTATACATGATGTTGTGCTTTCTCCTTTTGAAGTTGAAGAATTTATCCAACCTTCCTACGGTGAATTCATCGTATAGGTTGAGCCTTGGATCCTCTTTCATGATTCTCTTAAGAGTTTTATGAGAAATAGATGTCTGGGAAAAGAATCCAGACATATCTTCTTGCATCTCTTGTCTAAAGTTTTCTTCTTCACTCTGACTCATCTTCAGAGGATTCGTCTTGGTTGAAGAACTCTTCTTCGTAGATGCTTTCATCTGAGGGTATATCCTCAAACTGATATACCTGCACTAGATCTTGGAAGTAAACAGCTTTCTCCATTTCTGGAGTAGTTTCGAACTATCACACTCCTCGCTTCTGGTTCTCTGGGCAATCTGGTGAGATATGTCCTCTGGCTCCATACGTGTAGCAGTTACAATCCTTGAATCTTTTATTGGCTCGTGTGGTTGCTCTCCGGAATTCTTTTCTTGTGGGAGTTCTTCTTATACTTCTCTGGTTTGACCCTGAGGATGAGGCTTGACTTCTTGAACTCCATCTTGATGGTCCAGATCTTTGCCCTGATTTATAGCTTCAGCCTTTTGTTTGGACCAAAAGGATCTTAGTCTTCTGGGCCTCTATCCTCTGCTCATTTGCGTGTAAGGATGATTTTTCTTCACCATTTTCTGCTTCCTTGGACTTCTTCCAATGATGGTTGGAAAATCATTACTTTTGCAACATAAGTGTACTGTCTTGTTGATTCTCCTTAGTCTCTTGTAGTTCTTGTGTAGTGATGCTTGATGACACCACTCTGCAATCTTGGCTTTGAGGAAAGACATCCTCTTCGCTATTGAATCCAGCTCGTATGGTTCATACTCTTTGATCAACATTTCCCTCCATGGACTTGTAATCTTGGCAAAGAATATGTGGAATACTTCCTCTTCCTTGATCTTCGATTTCCATCTATACTCTGTGAAGAGTTTGATGTACTCGTCTACGTGACAGATATCAAGTAGTTCTAGGCTGTATAGGGTATTCCTATACTTCTTCTTCTTTTCTTCTTCCATTCCTTCGAAGTAACCTACTCCGATGAAGTGGATCTTGAAGATCTTGGCCATACGATCAAAAATATCGCCGAGGTTTTTGCCTTCCATAGCCTCCTTCTTGACATCGTCTGAGAGTAGCTCCCAGGCGCACTTCACTGATCCTTCCAAGCTCATAGATAGGAATCTTATGAACCCTTCTTTATCCAGCTCCAATGCTCCTCCTGCAATCTTCATTGCATTCGTCCACTCGTCGATCAAGGTTTCTCTGTTCTTGAAGTCTAGAGTATCGAGGTTCAGGATCAACCCGTATGGATTTATAGGTTCAAGGTGAGACCGACCATATAGGGTATTGTATGGATTAGATCCTCGAACTCGGCTTGCTCCTGTTGATATTCCCATCGCCTTCATCTTGAAATTTTCTTGTGTTGGGTTGCCTCTTCTTGTCTCATTCCCTGGACTCCATGTAATACAGAGGTTCCTTCATTTTGGCTTAGCTCATATTGAGGAGCCTGTGACTGCTGTTGTGAGCTTGATTCTTCTCCAATATTCATCTTTAGATCTACAATGAATAGCCATTGGAAGGACTCATATAGATCTTGTAGATCTTCAAGATTTGCTCTTTCCATCCGAGGATGTGGATTCTCCTCGAAGGATAGCAATCATTTTCTCGCTCTCGGACTTTAGCCTTGTGACCTCTGTCATCTTCCCTTTTTGGTGTAAAAGGGGTTCTATTCCGAAGGTTGCTAGCAGCCTTCCTCTTGTCATTTTCCCAGTCACCTTGGTTTTCAGGGACTCTATTTGCTATATCAACTTCTTGATGAGGTCGAGTTATTTATTTTGCAATGTCTCCACCTTATCCATCTTGAGGCTAATCTCAAATATCATTTTGGACATGTTTTGGCAATATTCTCCAAAGAATTTCACCGTCCTTCGTAATTCTCTAAGATCTTCGTTTATCTCAGAGTTATCTGTCTCGATCTCCTTTCACTCTGTCATTCTGTCAATGTGAAAAGTGGTAGGGCTTACATATCTCTTTTGGACCTTGGTTTGGTCATCTTCTCTTGTCTAGGGACACGTCCATGGATCTCGGTGAAACTTCAGAGTTTCACTATGTTTCTTGATACTTCTTTGGAGTATCGTATCTCCATCTGGCGTCCTTCCTTCAGATGTTCCTTTTTGGTGGGGTTAGCACGGGCATCCGCCAGTTTCCACCTCCGATCGAGATTATCCCAAAATCAATCGGCGTCCTCGTATTCCTTCTCTGCATATTATCTATACAACACATTATAGTATTGTTGTATAGAGCTGCTTGTCTCGTCATATCCAACAGGCCAGAAGTCTCTGTTGCTCCAACTTTGAACAGGGCTAATAGTCCTGTCGCTCTCGTATGTCGAACTTTCGTTCGGATCCATATATTCTTGAAACTCTCCTCTCGTTAAGTAATATAAGTTTATAATAATTTTTTCATTCATAAATAAATAAACCTAGGGCTCTGATACCATTTTGAAGCGTGTAGATATTCCAAACTTTTGGAGAAGAGAAAATAGTCAAAATGCTCATTTGTTGTTTTATGAAAGATAAAGGGTGCATTTGATCCTATTTCAAAAGATGGAGGGCATGGATGGCCAAAATGATAGTTGGGGGGCTTGGATGATCCTAGGGCATTAGTTTATGGTCATCCTTGACCCTTTGCCCAATTAATTAATAAACATTTTGGCCTCAATTCATCGATACCTGTTCTTATTTTTATTTTACTCCAGGTTACTTTTTATTTTATTTTTATTTTTAATTACATTGATTACTTATTTTACATTTTGTTAATTTTTTATTAAAATATAAAATAAATATTCAGCAAAAATTAAATTTATCAAATTATTAATATATCTCTAATGTAACAATTTAGTAGGTTACTTTTCTTTAATAAGATATCACTTTTTACTTTAAAAAAATATTATTAATTTGTATTCGTATTATAAATCATTTAGATGAAATAGTTCAATGAATATGGTTATCACTTTTCCTTTATTGGATATAATTTTTTATTAAAAATGTTTATATATCACTTTTTATTCGTCTTCTCTAAATAATTCAATTAAAATGATATAACTTTTCCCTGATCAAATAATACTTTTATTAAAAATATTATCACTTTTTATTTGTACTACGAATCTTGAAATAATTCAATTCAACGAGTATCACTTTTACTCATCAAATATCAATTTTTATTGGAAATATTATCATTTTTGTAAGTTTTATTTATAAATTCTTTATAAAATGGAGTATCATTTTAATTAGATGATTATCACTTTTCCATAATCAAATATCATTTTTTATTAAAAATTTTATCATTTTTGTTTGTTCTACTAATCTTAAAATAATTCAATTTGATGAGTATCACTTTTGCTTCATCATATGTTACTTTTTATTATAAATAATATCACTTTTTATTAGTCCTATGAATATATTTATAAGTAGTTTAATTGAATAACTATCAATTTTTCTTAATCAAATACTAAAACTTTTTGTTAAAAATATTATCACTTTTTTATTCGTCATGCGAATTGTTTATAAAATAATTTAAGGCAAAGATTTATATGAGACGAATAAAAAGTTCTCACATTTCAATAAAATAATAATACTTAATTGACGAAAAGTGATAATGATACAGTGATAAATAATTTCGAAAATGTAAAATTGTCTCATCGGTATCATATAAAACTCCTTCATAATTTAATTAGATGTAAATCACTTTTCTTTTTTATCAGTATAGTTTAATGTTTTATTAATAATGTTATTTTTTTTGTCAGTCTAAATATATATATATATATATATATATATATATATATATATATATATATATATATATATATATATATATATATAACTTAAAAAAATATATCAAAATTAAATAAAATTCTTATATGGTGTAAAAATTAAATTAATGACCGTTAAAATGAATTTTAGTTAATTTGTTCCTGGCGATAAACTTAATGGCAAATACGTCATTTGAATTAAAATGCATGTTAGCCCATTAACCATACTTCTTCGTAGTTCTAAATGGGTCAATTGAGATTATCTTACCTTCGTGAGACGGTTTTATATAAGACCTATCCCTCTTACGTTTCTTACCTCCAACAATACGATACAACAAATTGATACAATATATATATATATATCACAATAAATTCAAACCATTTAAACTATTAAGAAATATTTTTAACACTAAATTGAATCACTTATGGAAACAATATAAATCTTTGAAAGCTTCTCTAAACCTTGTGTGACATTAATCTCACTTGTTTTTAGTACCTAATTTGATATCCCCGGCCCTATCTTTTTTATATATTGTTATACTTGTGATGATCTTATAAAAGACTAAATCTAAATTCCGATGATCTTTGTAGGCTGCAGCAGCTACATCCACGCTAGCTGTAGCCTATGCAGCAGTCTTGCTGAAAGAAACGACTTGTGATGGTGATGGTGATGACGACGACTTTAATCATTTAGAGCAGCCAATTCTACGTCGACAAGAGAAGGGAAGAACGAGCAGTGATGAATCATCATGTAATAAGAAAGTAAACCCAATCACGAAAAATATTCCATCACCATGGCATATCATTTGTTTGTTCAAACGAAGGCAAGTACATAATCTCACGTATTTTTTAATTCCACACCCTAAGTGACGTCTCTGGAATAAGTTCAGTGCATGAGACGGGTGAGAAGTGATAATGCTTTTCATAAAAAGTGATCCATGAAAATTAACGGTGCAATTAATTGAACTATTTTATGAATGATTTATAGGATAGATTAAAATTTATACTCTTTTATGAAAAATTATACGTGATCAAGAAAAAGTGAAACAGTCGAGATGATCTTACATAAATACATGGGATGCTCTAGTTAGTTTATTTATTTAATTAATTATTCCTAACTCTTTGTATTGCAGTAATGCATTATCACTGCTGTTTTGTATTGCTTTCTTCAATAGCGTTGCAGAAGCTGGAGTTCATGTTTGTCTAATGGTATAGTAATTTGTGCTTCACTCTTCCACTATTATAATTATTAATTATTAGCTAGATTAATCCATCCATCAAATTGAATTGAATTTTTTTTTCTTTTTTGGGGCCTATTGAGATTGTTTAGGAATCGTAAGAAATAGAAGAAAAAAAAAATTGAACTTTTTGCACATAAAACAAAATCCTAATCCAAACTATCTACACATTATGATTCATATGAAGCGTTTCTAATAGTTTGAAATATGATTTAAAAATGAACGAGTGTAAACTAATGCTTTTCGGGTAAATATCAAAATTAGTCCTGTAAGTATGACATTTTCCAACTTTAGTCCTTTGTCATTTGCAATTCTCAATTTTGGTCATTTTTTGTCCAATTTTAGTCCTTTTGGTCCAGTTTTGGTCCTTTTTTTTCAAAATTTGGCCCTTTTTTGTTCAACTTTTGGTCCTAAATGTATACACTTTCGGATCATTTTTGGATATTTTTTAACATAAATGACTAAATTTGGACAAAAATAACTAAAAGTGGACAAAAAATGACTAAAAATGAGAATTGCAAATGATAATGGACTAAAATTGAAAAATGTCATACTTACAGGACCAATTTTAATATTTACCCATGCTTTTTAGCAATATAACTAATTCTTTATACTAAAATTCTAATATTATGTAAAAATTTGTACAAATATTGCACGTTACATGTAAATGTGCAAAGATAAAAATTCACACGAATATTATGTAAAAACTCGCACAAATTTACATATAACGCGCAATTCTTGGTACGAAGGTGTTTTTTTTTTTAAAGTCTCGTAGTTTCACATTTGGTCTAAACGTTACATTTTTTGTTCCACTAGTTAGATTTTTTGATGAAATACATTGCATTTTTAGTCTCGTACAAAAGTTCTGGGACAAAAATTTGCAACAATTTTGGAATCAACTTAAAACTATGAAACCTATAATTAAAGTAGATCACCAAAAATGTATTTTTCCACAGCCGAATCATTATTTTAGCTAGGTTGAGATAATATTTTGCTAGGCTATAAATTTATGTCTAATTATATTAAATCATAATTAATTTATTAATGTATCTCTATTTAAAAATGCAGTACTCGTTTAAAGCTCGGTTCCACTTCATGAAGAATCAATTTGCAGAATTAAATCTCATTGCCAACGTTGGATCTATCTTATCCAATGTATACTTAAAGCATTAATTTTCAATTGAAGGATTTTTTTTTTTTGTCATAACTTAAAATTATTGAATTATTAATGTTATGATGATATGCAGATGTTCTTCGTGCCTTTGTTGGGCCCTTTTATTGGAGCTCAAAGATTGATGGCTTTAGGACTCATGGGAGGATTTTTAAGTGTACTATGATCCTTATTTACTTTTATTAATGTTATTAATTAAATTCAAACTATACAGCATTTCAATTTCAATATTATTAATTGCTAATTTATCTACACTATTATTTAGTATATTTTACAAATACTTTATATAATTATCACTATTGATGATCTCTTTGTTAACAATTTGATTTTAATGAATTTGTGCAGTTGCTTCTAAACAGCATTGCCTGGTCACCTTGGGTAGGATGTCCACTAGTCTACACATATCTTGTAGACTTCACGGGTTTCAAATTTCGATATCAATAACTATATATTATACATGCATGTATATATGTGGCAGACTTGTGTGAGATTGTCTCACGATGAGACAATTTTAAGCTTTCGTAAGTCTCACCGTGAGATGACCTCACAAGGGTGGCCCTTAAAAAGTGTCATTATTTACTTAAAAAGAATTGTTTCAGCTTTGCCATCACATGCATAGAGTACATTTAATGAAATAGTCTCACATCGACTTTTTATGTACAGGTGTTGTATGCTTCCTCTTGCTTGGGTTTTTTCTTTGCCATTACCGAACCTAATGTGAGTGCACATATTATTTTTCGACGAAAAATACGTATTTTATTTTTTCCTACAAGAATTAATACTCTTTCGGTCCCAAGAAATGTTTCATTGGCTGTAGATTGGAGTTTAAGGAATGATGCATTTTTTACTAATTATTGCTTTTTGACATTTTAAGGATGTTACAGTTTTTTCATGTAATAATTAAAGCAAAAAGTATATATTAAATATCATAAGTATTTTAGTAAGAAATGACTATTTTGTAACTAAAACGTGTAGGAATTATTTGTTTGAGTAATTTTACTAAATTTGGGGTGTCAAATTTTTTAGTGAGACGTATAAATAAGGAAAGTATGGAACTTTTGTAGGGATTTAGAGAGTATTTGATTGTAACCATCTATGTTGTAAAATGTGCATCATGTGCAACTTTCAATTTAGGAGATTTGAGTAGGATGACTGATTTGTAGAGCTGATTTAATACATGCAGTTAAAAAGCTTGGTTTCAAGACAAACCGGTCCAAATGAACAGGCAAGATGCTTGAATTTTTATTTAAAGTCTTTTTTTTAATCATTAAAATAAATTTATTAACAAATATGGTACAAGAAATACACTTTCAGATTACAATTTACACTATTAACTTTTCATAAGTTACCCTTTTATTTAAAGTCTAAGGTTTTCTTATATACTATGTGATGGAAAATTTTGCAAAAACTAATTAAAAAAAGTCTCATAGTTTCAAATTAATTCATGCATTTTTTATTTTTATTTTTTTACCAAAAACCCTCATATTATTTCCTATTAAACCAAACATAGAAATTCAATCACTACTAATATGTAAGAGTGAGGCTCTTGTGCCCCCGGAGACACCGTGCCCCTTTGCAATTTAAACCCCCTACCAATACATAAGTTTAAATAGAATTTGAGGGGGATGATTGTGTTCACATGGGGACACGACGTGTCCCGAGGGTGCAGGAGCTTTTGCCAATATGTAATAGGAGATGTGAAAAAGAATTCTCTTTTGTGGAAATCTAGGAAGTAAGACTTCATAATAGTAAGACTTCGTTATAACTATACTCCATCCGTCCCAGGTTAAGAAGTCCATTTTACCATTTTGGTCGTCCCACCTAAAGAGTCTCATTTCCTTTTTTGGACACATGGGACCCACCCACACCCACTAATACAATTAAAACATGGGGCCCCACACCCACTAATACAACTATCCACTACATATTAAATATTAATACTCCTTAATCCACGTGTCCAAAAACAAATGAAACTCTTAACCTGGGATGGAGGGAGTATATGAATAGGGTGAAATCCCTTATATTATTTTAAATTAAATATAATGAGAAAATGTGGGTTTTCCTCTGTCTTTTCATAAAAAAAAAAGAAATATTTGTTCTCTCCTAGAAATCGAATTGCATGAATATAAAATGCAACATTTGAGACACAAATTGAAACTATGAGATCTTTTATTAAAATGAATACTTTCGTACGGACCAAAAGTGAATTTATCCGAAAAAAGAATCCAAAATCATTTCTTAATTTTTATTAATTAATTTCTCCATTAATAATATTATTTGATTTGCAGGGTATTGTACAAGGATGTATATCCAGCATAACATCACTTTCGGATCTAGTAGCTCCATTGATTTTTAGTACGCTTACAGGTGATTTTTAAATATCTACAATATTGTTCTATATAATTAAGAGCTAAAAATTTTGATTTTCATATTCTAAACTAATTACTTTAGAAAGTCACAAATTTCTTACAATAATCCTTTACCAATGACGGGTAGTCATTATATGCAGTCTGTAAAAGTAGATTAGGCTAATACTACTATTCATCTGGGCACACCCCAAGATACGGTACACTCACTTTCAGAAATGTATATAATTATGAATAAAAATATATACAATTATGAATAAAAATATATATACTTTGTTAGTTAATTTTTTTGTTAGTTTTTTTAATGAAAATTTGAATGTAAAAAAATATATAATTATTAAAAAAAATATGTAGTATACAATATTGAATAAAAAGTTATACACATATAGATTCTAGTTTTTTAAATGAAAAACCGAGTGTGAAAAAAATATACAATTATTAAAAAATATGTATACAATATAGAATAAAAAGTTATACACATATGGGTGCACCCTTGCACCTGGGTACACCGAATATCAACTCATTAGATTATTCTTTAAAATGAATTGGATTCCTATATAAAAATAATTAGATTACTTTTTAAACTGAAACCATCCTACCTAATATTGTATAAATGCGTAGTCATTCTTGAAAAAAAAAAAAAAGATTGATGCTCTTGTGCCCCAGGGACACACCGTGCGCCTTTATAATTTAGTATTATGGGTAATGGTACATTATTTTGTTCTAAAGGGTATACACTTTAATTAATTAGGGTACACTATTTTGTTCTTAAAGGTATACACTTTTCATTAATATTTTTTATTTTTCTTCATAAAATAAAGAGTACACATCTTTATACAAAAGAATATACAATTTAACACAAAATTCTAAAGGCGCACGGAGTGTGCTCCCGATGCACATAAGTTTTTGCCATAAAAAAAATAAAAAAATGCCATGAAATACTTTATTTGTAGATTGTAAGTAAATTATACTCCCATTTGAGATAAGGTATTTTTAAGTGCTTTTATTCACATTAAAGTATTTATACACAAGAGGGTCTTTTGTGACCATAATTTGTCATGTCAAAAGCATTTTCTTTAACATTACAAAGAATATATATATATATTTAAATGTAATAAATAATAATAATTTTTGTTGATAATATGTGTCTTCCTCCAGCTTCATTTTTGTCAGAGGATGCACCATTCCATTTCCCTGGTTTCAGTCTCTTCTGCGTAGGACTTCCTTATGTAAGTGAATTTGTATATATAATATTAATTGCTTCATTATTATCTGATATATATTTCATGTTTCACTTAAATACTGAATTAATTGATTAATTATAATGATTTAATATGCAGCTGATTGGTTTCCTTCTGAGTGTATTTGTAAAGATCGCTCCTGCAGTATCCACAGATGGAGTTCAAAGCAGGCCTTAGATCTGTGTTACAATATTCAATTAAGCTGTTAATTCTTAAATGAATTTATTACTATTCAATACAAATTATGTACTAATATTACTAATAGATACAAATGATATTTTTCATTACTACCCACTACAAAATTATTTAATGAAAAGTCACACATACCCCTTATCTCTATACACATCAACAATTATCTTCTCTCTCATCTCTCCGTTACTATATAATTAACCTACGTTATCTATTCTCTCTCACTTCTCAATCCACTACCAGGTTTGTCTTCACTTTCGTCATCAATTTTCAATTTTGAGAGAACAAACACTGTATTTTTGTTTATCGATTGTAGTGTAATACCTCTCGGTCGCCGCCAACAAGAGAATGCAAAATTTAACGCTGAATACTTCGTGAATACCATCTCTATTCACATTCTGAATACTTCGTGGAACATTGAAAAAATATTTTTGAATACTAATTGAAGGAGAAATTAGTGGGAGGATATGACTCAGCAATATTGAAGAAAGTACGATACATAGGGAGAAAATATTTCTGAATACTGATATTGAATACTTCGTGATATCATTTCTCGTGAATACTTTGTGAATGTTGATTCTAAATACTTCGTGAATATCATCTCTACATATAATGAACAAAGTCTGAATATCAACATGCTTCTGAATACCGATATATTTCTAAAAAAAATATATTGAACAAAGTACGAATACTCACAGGTTTCTAAACACAATCAGGACTCAACATGTATCTACTCATTTATGAGAAAAAAATTTGTGAATATAACCAGTATTTTCAGTGTTTCAATGGAATGAAATTATAATATAAAATAAGATTACATATTTCTGAATACCAACATATTTTTTTTTGTTATTACATCTTTTCCTCTTGCGACTGGCAGCATCTGCTATATCATATTAGCTTTGGCAAATTAGTGGGTATGCTGTTGAATGATTTTCTACGCTTTTGGTAGGGAAATCAGTTAGATGAAATCTCTTTATTAAATTTTATATCCCACCTTTTAAATAAATTTTTTTAACATAATTAAAAGAGGGATAAGAGTGGTATTTCATATACTTCTTTTATATTAATCAGTAATATTTTTTGTGTATCTATTAGTAATATTTATATATAGATTGTACCTAATAATAATGAACCCTTCTTAAATTAATTTGAAAATAATTAAATCTATTTAATTCATACATGCACTGCTTAATTAAATTTTATTTGTATACCATATGGCCATTTCAAAATTTAAGAGCTTAGTTTTATGTGAGAAGTAGCAAAACTTATTCGTGAGTTGCACGAGAATGGATTTTAAAAATTAAAACATATAAATATTATTTCGTGAAATAATCAAATTTATTATAAACATCTTTTGTATATTTCATATAAATATTATTTCGTGAAATTGTAAAATATATTATATAAACATCTTTTATATCCTTATTTGATTTTCACGGCGATTAAACATCATAAATAAATAAATAAAATGTATTTTTCTCATTATATTTTTAGGTTTTTTTGTGTACCCTTTATTTTTTAGGTTTCTTTTAAATATATAAAAGATATAATGTTGCAGAACAATATATTTAAACCTTTTCAAATTTAGACAATCTTTTAGTGAAATAAAGTTAATGATTTCTTGAAATTGTAGAAACATTCCATGAGTAATTCTGATTATCAACCATCGTTAGCATTTCAGTTAATTTACATTCATAACACTGAGAAAAATCTTCTGGAATAGTATACATAATATAAAAGAAAGGCAACGGTTAACTAACCCAAAGTTTGGTATAATAAATAATTGATATATTGCAGCTATAAAAGAATAATTTTGTTTAAAAGATTTTAATCTCACCATTATAAAATCATATTCATCTCAATGAAGTGTAACAACTGAAATGATAAAAAAAATTTCAAGAGAAAAATATCTATCCAAATATATTAATAATTTAGAGTCAAATATTTTTTTTTAATTAAACTCTCTGCCACTAAACAAAAATATATAGAATATTAATGAAATAATTCCATAATCATATTAGAGTATGTTCGACAATATTTAATTAAAATACAATAATGAAAATAAATGTAATTGATATTATTTGATAAATGGGAGGTTATAATCTTTAATTATAATTAGATTAAATATGTTAGATGAGAACAAAATATGTGATAATATGTGATAAATTGAAGAAAAAAATAAGAAATTGGGGAGATATATGATAAATGATAACATGTGATAAATTGAAAAAGAAAAAAAAAAAAAAGAGAAATTGAGAGATATATGATAAATTGAAGAACATATGAGAAACTGGGGAGATATCGAAATTGGATTGTTTGGGAGGAAAAAATAAAAAGCTTGATTTGCTGCTTATATATATATATATATACAAATGAGTGCATATTCCCGCATAATATGCGGATGCATTATATTTTATAAGAAAATTAATTAGATTATTGGGAAAATAGATTTTTTCGTCCGCTAACTTTCATTCATTTTGAAATTAGTCTATTAATTTTTTTAATTTTGAAATTAGTCAGTTAATTTTATAACAATTTTGAAATTAGTCCATTAACTTTATAAAATTCAACATTTTAGTCATTTGACCTGCTATGACAGGTCATTTGAATATTTTCACCCCAATTAATTTATATCATATTTTTATTTAACCAATTTTATCTCACTTTTCATTTTTCACTTCCGTATACCAAACAGACAATATTAATCTCATTACTAAAGGGGAGCAAATTTGACTAAATATTGATACTTCCTCCGTCCGCTCGAAAGAGGGTATTTTTTTCATTTTGGTCGTTCGTTCCAAAGAGGGTCACTTCCTTTTTTACACACATTAGATCCACACACACACACTAATACAATTAAAATATGGGATCCACCCTCCCACTAATACAACTACCCACTACACATTAAATAATAATATTTCTTAATCAACGTGCACAAAAGCAAAATGTCCTCTTTCGGGCGGACGGAGAGATTATAATATAAATTCTTAGTGGAGGCTATTTTTTTAAAGTAGTATATATATATATATATATATATATATATATATATATATATATATATATATATATATATATATATATATATATATATATATATATATATATATATATATATATATATTTTAGAATAACCTGCTAATGACCTGTTGAAACGAATGATTTTGTTGAACTTGGTAAACATGATGGATGATTTTCAAAATTTTCAAATATAATGGACGATTTTCAAAATTCTGCAAATATAATGGACGATTTTCAAAAAGTGAAAAACTTATGGACTAAATTCAAAATTGGACAAAATTAGCGGACAAAAAAATATATTTTCCCTTAAATTAATGTTCACTTAACTTTACGTACTATCAATTGATGCTTATATATATTAGAGATTTATGATTATAATTAGCATGAGATCACCTCATGATATATGACATTCTTTATAAATAATTTTAATTTTAATTTTAATCTTATAACTATTTCTCGAATTCAATTTTACTATTATGATTAAAAGATTAAAAAAAAAGAGATTGAAATTGATATAAAAATTAAAAATTGAAAATAATAAAATATTACACGACTATAATTGACTAAATGAAAAAAAAAAGTTACATGAATTAAATTGAATCTGACAAGAGTTGAAAGATTAAAATTAATATTAACTCCATTTTGCAAATACACTTTTAAGTATTAAAATTCAATAAATAGATGATGCTAGAATTCCTTTCAAATGATAAAATTTTCAGTATATTTAGGACGTAATATTAACTATTTTAAGCTTGTTGTTCTTTAATTATTAGATACTATTTCTTTCAAGAGTTTTATCATAATAATAATATATATATATATATATATATATATATATATATATATATATATATATATATATATATATATATATATATATATATCTTATACTTCCTCAATCCCAAACTCGTTGTCTTAATTACTGTAGACATGGAATTGGCAAAAACTTGTGTGCACCCGGCCCCGTGCTTCTTTAGAATTTTGTATTAAATTGTATACTCTTTAATATAAAGATGTGTACCTTTTATTTTCTAAATAAAAATAAAAAATATTAATGAAAAGTGTATACCATTTAAAACAAAATGGTACCCCTTATTAATTAAAGTGTATACCCTTTAGAACAAAACAATGTACCCTTACTCATAATACTAAATTCTAAAGGCCGCGCCCCCGAGGGGTATTGTGGTATTTTTGACTAATTTTATTGACTTTTTAAGGGGTATTGTGGTATTTTTAGGTAATAAATAAATTATAAAGTATGTTATGTGTGTTAGGTGGGAGTTGTATTTTTGAAATTAAGATAAACTTTTGAGGTTATTGGTTAGATGTGAAGTTTCTTTTTTTGAAATAAGACAATTAGTTTGTGACAGATAAAAAGGGAAAGTAAGACAATGAGTTTGGGATGGGGGGAGTATATACTAATTGCAAATATGCTGCTATAAATAACTTTTTAAGAGTATGAGGTGTCACGACTTGGTTAATTATCATTTTTTTATTTTAATTTCATATATATAATATTTCTACTTTTATTTATTTATTATTATTATTATATTATTCATTATTCATTATTCATGTATATCTATAAATTAAATACCACCTTTAATTATATTTTTTTATGGGTTAGGAATATATAATTAAACCAATCAATTAAAATATATCCAAATTATTATTATTATTATTATTATTATTATTATTATTATTATCTTCAAATTAAACACCAGCTTTAATAATATTTTTTGATTAGTTAAGAATAGATATTTTTATTTTTTATTTAATATCAAATATAATCTTTCTATTTATTTTATTATTATTATTATATTACTAATGTATATCTTCATATCTAGAATAAAAAAGTAAACTCTAAAATGATAAATAGATCAATTAATAAAAATATATCTTCAAAAATTTTGAGTATATCCTCATTATTAAATTACAATATGCATTTAATATTGAATAATCTAGGAAAAATAGATTTTTTTGTCCGCTAACTTTTTCAATTTTGAATTAAGTCCATAAGTTTTTCACTTTTTGAAAATCGTCCGTTATATTTGCAGAATTTTGAAAATCGTCCATTATATTTGAAAATTTTGAAAATCGTCCATCATGTTTACCAAGTTCAACAAAATCGTCCATTTCAACAGGTGATTAGCAGGTTATTCTAAAAAAAAAAATGTAATATATATATATATATATATATATATATATATATATATATATATATACTATTTTTTAAAAAATAGCCTCCACTAAAAATTTATATTATACTCTCTCCGTCCGCTCGAAAGAGGGCATTTTACTTTTGTGCACGTTGATTAAGAAGTATTATTATTTAATGTATAGTGGGTAGTTGTATTACTGGGAGTGTGGATCCCATATTTTAATTATATTAGTGGGTGGGTGTGGATCTCACGGGTGTAAAAAAAGAAGGACCCTCTTTGGAACGGACGACCAAAATAGAAAAAAAAAACCCTCTTTCGAGCGGACGGAGGAAGTATCAATATTTAGTCAAATTTGCTCCACTTTAGTAATGAGATTAATATTGTTTGTTTGGTATACGGAAGTGAAAAATGAAAAGTGAGATAAAATTAGTTAAATAAAAATATGATATAGATTAATTGGATTGAAAATATTCAAATGACCTGCCATAGCAGGTCAAAGGACCAAAATGTTGAATTTTATGAAGTTAATGGACTAATTTCAAAATTGTTATAAAATTAACGGACTAATTTCAAAATTAAAAAAGTTAATGGATTAATTTCAAAATGAATGAAAGTTAGCGGACGAAAAAAATCTTTTTTCCCTTCAAATTATTACTCTCTCCATCCTAAAAAATTCTTTACATTTTCAATTTATCCCAAGAAACATTTTACACTCTATCCCAAAATAAAAATATCATTTTATTTAAATACCTCAAAAAAAATTTATTTCAAAATTATTTTAAATTTATTACTCTTTTTTAATCACATACCATTATTTTATATTTTTATCACTTAAAAATATTACGTTTTTTTAAACGATATAAAACATTAAACGAGAAGCATTTTTGAGATGGAGTGACTACTGAATTAGGTGTAATAATTTATTGGAACATCCTATTCGTGGGGTGTAGCAAATCATGTTATGTAATTTGAAGTGGACATATTAAATCTTAATTGCTTGTTACCATTTCATAATATATATACCAACTGTAGATTGACTTTTTTTTTAGTGTTATCATAGAAAGTTGTTAAGAATTAATGTAACATTAATAATCTTGTCAAAAAAAATGTAATATTAATAAATTTTCATAATTTATAATTTCTCATACTAATTTGCAAGGGAAATTAAGTTCACAAATGCAAGGAATAATTAATTCATAAATCAAAAATAAAAAAACAACATACAAGACCTACCAAATTGTATCATTTCATTATGATTAAATGATTGCGCGTGAATTTAAAATATTGAATTTTTGTAATACACTAAATAAATCATTCCATAGATATAACACCAAATCTCGTATTTCCTCCGTCCAAAAGAGAAATTCACAATTACTGTAAATTCAGTGTTTAAGAAAAAGTTTACTTTTAGGGGTAGTTTGATATTTTTAGATAATAAATAAATTATACAGTAACTCATGTGAGTTGTGAAGGGATGATAATTTTGAAATTAAAGTGTATTGTAAGATTATTGACTTGTGTGTATTTATTTATTTGGGGGTGTGAACTTATTTATGAGATGGACAAAAATAAAAAGTGTAAATTTATTTATGGGACGGAGAGAGTACTAAAAGTAATTTTTTATTTGAATTGATTAATTCTTCATGTCCATTTCAGTAAACCTCTAAATTAAATTTTATCTTAGCCATTGAATGATTATGAAATAATTTCAACCATTAAATTTTATTTATTCCTTTTTATCCCCATATTTCAACTCATCTCTCCCATTAATGGAAGATTTTAATATATATCTAGCTACTCCATTAGATTATTGAACTTTGTTACCAATAAATTTGATCTTTATTTTCGTTTTTGCAGTCATTGTCACTTATATAATATTATATTTTAGTGTTACATTAATGACATATAAAGAAAAAGTTAAAGTCATAGACTAAAAAAATTGTATCTCCTGTAAACTTAATTTTATGTGATCCTCGCTTTTAAAAATAATTTAAACAATTATATTCTTAAATATTTTAAATTAAAAATAAACATTAATTTGAAATGGAGGGAGCACTATCAAGAGTGATATTTTCACTGGGTGGATTTGGAATTTTAAATGGAATAGAGGACTTAGAGAATGGAAAGAGAACAGAGTGGAGGAACTGGTAAGTACTACTGATTACATCAATATTAGAGATGGTATAGAAGATTAATGTAAGTGGAGTAAAGAAAGAAATGGATTTTATTAAGTTAAAAGTGGCTACAATGCTATTAAGAAAAAAACTTGGGGTATTGAGTTGGATGAAAACATGAAAAAAAAGCTTGCAACCTTATTTGGAATAGTGGCTCCATCCATCAGGCACAAGCTCAGGGATGGAAATTTATTTGGAATACAATACCGACGAAGGCAAATTTGATGATTAGAGGATGTAAAAATCTTGTTAGCAATGACCACTGTGGCATGCTTGCAACCTTATTTGAATAGTGGCTCCATCCATCAGGCACAAGCTCAGGCGTGGAAATATATTTGGAATGTAGTAATGATGAAGGCAAACTTATTGATTAGAAGATGCAGAAATCTTCTTGGCAATGACCACTGTGACATGTGTGGACAGGATACGAAAACACGAGAATATATTCTATTTGACTATGATTTCTCCAAAGTTTTATGGGCAGATGTTCACTTGTGGCTTGGGGTGCAGTCTGTGCTCCACCCATATCTTATTGCAAATTTGTTGAACTTCAGCAGCCTACTACTTGGAAAAAAAGGAAAAATGGTGGCGTCATGTATTTGGGTGGGAACAGTATGAAAAATTTGGAGGCAAAGAAACAAATCTATATATATATATATATAGGGATGTAAC
Organism: Pogostemon cablin; assembly: GCA_023678885.1. Taxonomy (NCBI): domain Eukaryota; kingdom Viridiplantae; phylum Streptophyta; class Magnoliopsida; order Lamiales; family Lamiaceae; genus Pogostemon; species Pogostemon cablin. The sequence continues at coordinate 4,508,495 of CM043009.1, forward strand.
CAAACCAAACCAAACCGTTCGCGAAATATTCGAGTCTCAGTTTGATTAAATGTTCATTCGAACTCGTTCGTTAACCTTAACGAGTCAAACCAAACTTGAATTTTGGGTTCGTATAGTTTATCAAACCAAACTCAAGCCTAAGGATATTCGGCTTGAAAGCTCGCGAACATATTCGTTTATAGGCTCGTTGATCGTTGTGAAATTCACCTAGATTTTAAGTGGATTTTTGTGGCTTTAATTTAATAATTGAGCATGATTTTAATGAAAATACTATTAATTGCTTGATTATTTGGAGAAAGGTATTTTTGTTTATTTTTGCAGAAAAATGGGTGATTTTGATAAAAATGGATTCTACAAGTGAAGAGGAAGATGTTGGAGAAAACGAAGCTCGGTTTGGAGTTGAAACGAGCAAGAACGGGCCAAAGGAAAAATTGTTATAAATCCCATTTTTGGTGCCATGAGCTAAATTATCCCACATTGATTACTTACCACAAATTCCTCACACTCTATCACTACATGAACCCACTTGTCCCACATTGGAAACTCACTCAAATTTCTCTCACCCTTACTACTATAAATACCCTCTTCCATGAAAGTCACCATAGATCAATTCTCACCCATTAAATTCCATTAAATTGAATCATTAGATTCAATAGTTGAAGAGAGCTTTTTAAGATCTCCATAGTTGAGATCCCTCCCCTTTCGGGGTGAGGGATCCGTCCGTAGTTTAAATATTTTTTCTAGATTATGATTTTATTGTTTTCCAAGAAGGTGGGGACACCAAGGAAAGGATGATCCTCATGGGTGTAAAACTTCATTAAGGTGTAATCTAATCCTACTTATTATCTTTTTATTTTCTATGTTTTGGATGTTTAAGTGATGTTTAGATTATGGATTAATTTGTGATATTATTTAAATTGCAATCCCGGCTTTGATTAGTTTCATTTATGGATGCTTAATTGTTTAATCTATATGTTTGATTTGTGTGGTTAATTATCTAGTGCATGTGGTTAGAACGAGAGTTCAATTATGTGTTTTAGGAATTAATTTAATCATTTCATCATGTGGGTTATGTGGATTAATGTGGGAAGAGTTGGAGACGACCTCTCATGTTTAGAACTACATAAGTGGACACTAGAGATGTTAGATCGAGAGGTCAATTAATCTAGTGAGGGGAACCCAACCTTAGTGAATTCATAGTACCTAGAAAGGGAATATTACCTATGATTTAGTACCTTTTAGGGAACTCGTACGTGTAATTAGTACCTATTGGGAGGTGTTCGCTATGGTATCGATCCTATGTGCTACTTTGGGGTCTTTGTAAGGGCCTACATCCTCTTCATCTCGAGAGAGAGTTTAGGTGAAAATAGTGATCGCTCTTACTATGATAGCTTAAATTGGGAGGCAATTAGATGTGTTACATGATTGATCCATTTGAATTGCATCATGAAGATTTCCTTTGCATTGAAAATTCCAAAAATATTGTAACTAGTTTCTTTTCTTGTTTTTATTATCTCTCTTCTCGGTCGTCCCTAACTAATACGAGACTATAACTTGAAGGCCACGAATCCTAAATTCCCTTGGGTTCGATATTTTGTTGCTTGGTCGCCCGGACTATTAACGACCAATCAAATGGCGCCGTTGCCGGGGAATTTAGTTGTATTTGTGACTTCGGGTTTCGTTGAGTGTTAGGATATGGATATTTTTATTTGATTTGTTTTTTTTTTTTATGGTTGTGTTTGTAGGGACGAAAGCGTGGTGCCATGGTATTGGCTTTGAAGAGCAAAGGAGTGGTGCAAATTGAGGTAACGAACATCTTCTCAACTTAAATTCGACTTTGCCTAATTTAAGTTTGGGGGTATGTTCTCTTTGTTACTTGACTTTTCTACGGTTTGAATTAGAAAAATTGCATCAATGAACTCCTACTTGATCATATTGCACCGACGCACGTTTAAGTCCTTACTCTTTTCTTTGGCACGTATTTTCTCATTTTTTTTGTTGTTTTTGTTTTTTTGTGCTTTTCTTGCTTTCTTTTGCTTTCCATAAGGAGAAAATCTTTCTTAGCTCTCTTGTGCTTCATTGTGAGGAATTTTGAGGCTATGATGCTTGGTTGGAAATTGTGACTTGATGGATTTTTTTTTGTGTACTTGTTGAGTTGTGGTTTGTGCTTGTTTTGTGTTTCTTTCACTACTACAGGCCCGTGAGATTTTTGAGCCTTAAAATCATGAAATCAAATGGTTTTTCGTTTCTTGTGTGTGCATCATTCTTTTGTGTGCATTCTAGAACTTGTCATTGTGTCTTCTTGAAACTATATGTGTGTGAAGGTTGTTGGAAATGATTTAAGGCCATCTTTGTGTTGACAAGTCACTTAGCCAAATTAATCCTACCAAATGAAATTATTTCGTAGTTTGCCCCTTTGAGCTTATTATCCTTATTTCTTTGGCAACCTACAAATTTAGCCATTTTTATCCATATTTTATATCCTAATCACCTTTATTGATTAGTAGAGGATTAATGGGGATGAAGTGGTTGAATTGAGCTTACAAGAAAGTTTGGAAAGAGAGAAATTGTGAAAGTGCAAGAAAAGATGGAGAAAAGATGAAAAAGAAAAAATGGAGGTTGTGTGAAAAGAAAATTTGAGTGAAGCTTGTATAAAAGAAGCATAAAGGAGCTCTACTAGAAAAATGAAAAGAGAGCCATTGTGGAAAAGAGAGGAAAAAAAACTCAATAATGGAAGAAAAAAAGAAAAAGAAAAATGGTTCGTTAGTGTGTTGGATGGAAAATTACATTTTTCTTGAGGTGAAAAGAGAAAAAGAGAGGATAAGAGTTCAAGTGATCAATCAACTTAAATTCTCTACTAATCTTGAGCTTACTTTTCCTAAATTTTCCTACCCAAGACAAAAGAGCCTACATTACAACCTCATTAAAGACCTTTTTGATTCAATGATTAACACATACAAGTGGTAGAGAGTTTAGACCTTTGGCAAGCATATGGTAATGGCATGCATTTGAATTGATTTTTGAGAGTATACACTTCTCCCATACACCCCTTAAGTGTGAGAGTGAAAAACAAAATCTAGAGAGGAGTAGTGAAAGTCTCACTTGCTTGCATATTTCCTAAATTTAATTTGTATGCAATTAATTTGATATCTTGTCGCTTGTTTTGATTGAATTGAAATAGCTTTGAAGTGACTCAATCTCATTGATATCTTGATTCAATTCTAGGTGAATTCCCCTCCTCGTTCTTTTTTTTCTTTCATTGCTCGGGGACGAGCAACACTTTAAGTTTGGGGGTTTGATCGTTGTGAAATTCACCTAGATTTTAAGTGGATTTTTGTGGCTTTAATTTAATAATTGAGCATGATTTTAATGAAAATACTATTAATTGCTTGATTATTTGGAGAAAGGTATTTTTGTTTATTTTTGCAGAAAAATGGGTGATTTTGATAAAAATGGATTCTACAAGTGAAGAGGAAGATGTGGGAGAAAACGAAGCTCGATTTGGAGTTGAAACGAGCAAGAACGGGCCAAAGGAAAAATTTGTTATAAATTCCATTTTTGGTGCCATGAGCTAAATTATCCCACATTGATTACTTACCACAAATTCCTCACACTCTATCACTACATGAACCCACTTGTCCCACATTGAAAACTCACTCAAATTTCTCTCACCCTTACTACTATAAATACCCTCTTCCATGAAAGTCACCATAGATCAATTCTCACCCATTAAATTGAATCATTAGATTCAATAGTTGAAGAGAGCTTTTTAAGATCTCCATAGTTGAGATCCCTCCCCTTTCGGGGTGAGGGATCCGTCCGTAGTTTAAATGTTTTTTCTAGATTAGGATTTTATTGTTTTCCAAGAAGGTGGGGACACCAAGGAAAGGATGATCCTCATGGGTGTAAAACTTCATTAAGGTGTAATCTAATCCTACTTATTATCTTTTTATTTTCTATGTTTTGGATGTTTAAGTGATGTTTAGATTATGGATTAATTTGTGATATTATTTAAATTGTAATCCCGACTTTGATTAGTTTCATTTATGGATGCTTAATTGTTTAATCTATATGTTTGATTTGTGTGGTTAATTATCTAGTGCATGTGGTTAGAACGAGAGTTCAATTATGTGTTTTAGGAATTAATTTAATCATTTCATCATGTGGGTTATGTGGATTAATGTGGGAATAGTTGGAGACGACCTCTCATGTTTAGAACTACATAAGTGGACACTAGAGAGGTTAGATCGAGAGGTCAATTAATCTAGTGAGGGGAACCCAACCTTAGTGAATTCATAGTACCTAGAAAGGGAATATTACCTATGATTTAGTACATTTTAAGGAACTCGTACGTGTAATTAGTACCTATTGGGAGGTGTTCGCTATGGTATCGATCCTATGTGCTACTTTGGGGTCTTTGTAAGGGCCTACATCCTCTTCATCTCGAGAGAGAATTTAGGTGAAAATAGTGATCGCTCTTACTATGATAGCTTAAATTGGGAGGCAATTAGATGTGTTACATGATTGATCCATTTGAATTGCATCATGAAGATTTCCTTTGCATTGAAAATTCCAAAAATATTGTAACTAGTTTCTTTCCTTGTTTTTATTATCTCTCTTCTCGGTCGTCCCTAACTAATACGAGACTATAACTTGAAGGCCACGAATCCTAAATTTCCTTGGGTTCGATATTTTGTTGCTTGGTCGCCCGGACTATTAACGACCAATCACTCGTTAATAGCTCGCAAACACGTTCGTAAATTTTATAGTTATTCTTTAGAATTATATATTATTATTTATTTATTAATATTCAATAATTAAATATTTTATATTAAACTACACAAATATGATAATAACTTAAGTAATTATTTAAATATTTAAATACTTTTTACCGTTTATTATTATATTTTGTTAGTTTGTTTATTTAATATTATGAATAACATTAAATGTTTATAAACGAAACATTCTTTTAATATCCAGGCACAAAATTATTTAAATGTTCATGAAAATATATTCATAAACAAGTTACTTTATGTGTTTGTAAACATGTTCGCGAGTCTTAACAAATAGTTTGAATTCGAGCTCGAGGATATTTTTTTCTTGACGAGTTCGAGCTCGGGCTCGAGTTCGATAATTTCTTAACAAACGATCCTCAAACCTAGTAGTTTTCGACTCGGCTTGGTTCGATTACATCCATATATATATATATATATATATATATATATATATATATAAAGTAGGAAATTCTGTTATATATGAAAAGTTATAGTTTTCCCGCCCAAACCATTGTCTACTTTTTGTAAGTGAAATTTTTAATTAAAAAATTATTGAATAGCTTAAATGAGGCAGTAATTAACCAGTGTGTGGTGAGAGAAAATTACAGAAAGGTATTGTATCCAGCCTACCACACACCTTTCTATGTTTTTTAATCCAATTAAAATGCTTGGGCGGTGCAGGCTCGGAGAGGGATTTTTTGGGAAAAGGGAAAAGAAGAGGCGTGAATGGAGAATTTCTCTCAAGTATACACACTGATTTTGTCAATGAGTATAACAGATTCAACACCAAAAGATTAAGAACTTCAACTTAGTGATAAAACTGGAAATTTGCAGATTGCTTGTGGTGTGTGTATTGTGTGTAAACTAGAAGCCTTTTGGACGATGGATTTAAGTGGTTCGGTTCATAAAGAACCTACATCCACTGTAGAGGGAGAACATGCTTTATTGATGAGTTTACAATGAGAGGAATCAATCAGAATGAAGCTGGAAACAAGCTTAAATATGCTATGATCACATGCATGGCGGTTACGGGATTATTTGATTGGTTGATCTTTGGGAATCTCTCCACCTCATGCCAGCTGTCAAAACTGAATGTAACAAACCCTAGCTTCTTGCTTGATCATTGGGCTATTGATTCATGTTGATAACTGACACAAACCGATCACTTAAACCCTCCAAAATAACAGCCGAACACACCCTACTCACCATGCACCGGTTGAGCAGGTTTGGCAGTTGAATGAGCTACTTTCTTTCTTCCAGCTCATTGCCATGCATGGTTCATGCCAACACACACATGCTGAACCACTAACAATCCTCCATGTGGCACTTCACCATGCACACACTTAAGATTTACTTCACAAATCTCCACCTTAAATCTTATTTGAAACTATCAAACCTCTCCCTCTTACTCTACTGCCTTTGAATGAGAGCAGCTAACTCTTTCCACTGCTTTTAGTGAGAGCAGCTAACTCTTTCCACTTATCAACACACATTGATCAAGCTCTTGCATAGCTCAAATTTTGAGGTAGCAAGAGCTTTAGTAAGAAAGTCTGCTGGATTTCTAGTAGTATCAACCTTGCAGATCACAACTTCTCCACCTTCAATCATGTCTCTTACAAAATACATTCTCACATCAATGTGTTTTGTTCTTTCATGATATCCCTGATATCTTGACAAGTGTATAGCACTCTGATTGTCACAACTGATGACCACAGACTTCTGTTCAATGCCAAATTCTTTCAGAATCCCTACCAGCCACATACCCTCCTTCACAGCCTCTGTGAGTGCAATGAATTCAGCCTCTGTTGTAGATAGAGCCACCACTGATTGGTGTGTTGCTCTCCAACTAATGGCAGTACCAAACAAGCAAAACACATAGCCTGAAAGAGATTTCCTTGTATCTAAATTTGCTGCATAATCAGCATCAACAAAACCTGCAAGAAAGTCATTGTTAGTATTAAACTTATTGAATTTCAAACCTATTGTTGTTGAGCCTCTGATGTACTTCTGAATCCATTTGACAGCTTCCCAGTGTTCTCTCCCTGGATTACTCATGAACCTACTGACTAGGCTCATAGCATAAGCCAGATCAGGTCTACAGCATACCATTGAATACATGAGACTTCCAACAGCATTTGCATAAGGAACCTTCTTCATGTCTTCAATTTCCTCACTGGTTTTAGCAGCATTTTCTGAAGATAAGCTGATCCCTTGCTTTACTGGAGTAGAGACTGACCTACACAAGTCCATGTTGTATCTCTTTAAGACCTTCTCCAAATAAGACCCCTGATGCAACACAACTGTACCAACTGATCTGTCCCTAACAATTTGCATCCCTAGGATCACCTTTGCCTCCCCTAAGTCCTTCATATCAAATTCAGATTTTAGCATGTCCTTTACTGCTAAAACTCCCTCCATGGACTTGCAGGCAATGAGAATATCATCAACATACAATAACAAGTATACATGACACTCATTATCATGTTTAAAGTACACACAACTATCATATGTGCTTCTTTTGAATCCACATCTGATAACATACTCATCAAACCTCAAATACCACCTTCTTGGACTTTGTTTAAGTCCATATAAAGATTTCAGAAGCAGACATGCCTTAGTATTTGGTTCATGAACAGCAACCCCCTCTGGAACTTCCATATAAATTTGTTCCTCTAGTTTTCCATGTAGAAAAGCAGTTGTGACATCCATCTGGTATAGTTCTAGATCAAACTGAGCTACCAAGGCTAGTACAATTCTTATAGAACAATTCTTCACAACTGGAGAGAATATTTCATTATAGTCTATCCCATCTCTTTGTGAAAAACCTCTTGCAACTAGTCTTGCTTTAAATCTGATCCCAACTGTGCTATCTCCTGAGACCTTCTTCTTGAATATCCATTGGCAGCTGATCAACTTATGATCCCTAGGCCTCCTAACAATCTTCCATGTTTCATTCTTTTCCAAGGAAAGCAATTCCTCTTCCATGGCAATAATCCAACTGTCCTTTTCTTTGCAAGTAACAGCCTCATTGTAGTTCCTAGGCTCATAAGCATCTATATCCATAGCTGTATATAAAGCAAAGGAGGTTATATCAGCCTCAGCAAATCTTACAGGAGGCTTGATATTCCTTCTTTCCCTATGCCTTGCTAATTGATAATTGTTAAGCATGTTTTCATCATTCCCTGATTCATCTTTGTCTTCACCATCAGCATCAACAGTTTGAAGCTGATCATGTCTAGAAGAACTTTGATCTGTCACATTCTGTTTAGTCCTGATTGGCTCCACCTCAAACTCAGATCCATTTACATTATCTTGAATTTTAAGTGGCATTATCCTCTCATTGAATGTAGCATCTCTGCTGATCAGAAACTTGTTGGTTTCCATGCACCATAGCTTATAAGCTTTTACTCCTTTTGGATAGCCAATCATGATGCATTTAACAGCTCTTGGTGCTAGCTTATCCTGCTTCACATGTGCATAAGCTAAGCACCCTATAACCTTGAGTATACTGTAATCTGCAGCTCTTCCACTCCACACTTCCTGTGGTGTTTTGAATTTCAGAGCAGTTGAGGGGCTTCTGTTGATGAGAAAAACTACAGTTGCAACTATCTCACCCCAAAAACTCTTTGAAAGACCTGAGCTGCTAAGAATACATCTTACTCTTTCAAGAATTGTCTGATTTAACCTCTCAGCCACACCATTTTGTTGTGGTGTACCAGGGAAAGTCCTATGTCTGACTATTCCCCTTTCTTTGTAGTATCTATTAAACTCATCAGAACAATACTCTAATCCATTATCAGTTCTAAATGTTTTAAGCTTACAGTTTGAACTGGTTTCTACTTCCATTAACCAATTCTTGAAGGTATTGTATGCTTCATCTTTGGACTTTAAGATATATACCCATACTTTCCTACTATAATCATCAATAAAAGAGATATAGTTCCTGCCTCCACCTTTGGTTAATGTTTTTGAAGGCCCCCACAAGTCTGAATGGATGTAATCTAGCTTTCCTTTGCTATTGTGATCACCAACTCCAAATTTCAGTCTCTTAGCTTTACCAATTATACAGTCTTCACACTGATTCAATCTCTCTGATGCACCAGCACTGATAACCTTTTGTCTTGCTAACTCTTGGAGGCCCTTCTCACTTATGTGAGCAAGTCTTTTATGCCATAGGTTTGTATCCTCCCTTTCTGTTGCCACATTGTTTTGACCAATAAATGTGCTCCCTTCCAGAAGATATAAATCCCTTCTCCTGATGCCTCTCATCACTTCTGTTTTTCCTCTCATTACTGTAAGAACTTCTTTCCTTAATTCACAAACATATCCAATGTCAGCAAGCACTCCTAATGAGATCAAATTCCTTTTTAATTCAGGAACATATCTCACATCAGAGAGCACCCTAATACTTCCATCATGCAATTTTAAATTGATGGAACCAACTCCCCTAATCTGACAGGTATAGTCATTTCCAACCAGGACAGAACCATCATTCTGAAGCTTCAAATCAGCAAACCAGTGCTTCATTGGTGACATGTGGAATGTACAACCTGAATCAAGTACCCACTCTTCTGCAATTCTTAATGAACTGATGGCTAGTACTTCAATGAAGTTCTGATCATTTCTGTTTTGAGCTCCAGCAACTTGATTTGCTTGATTTCTTTGCCCTTGTCTATCTGCATCAGCCTTCTTGGCCTTCAATGCTTTAAACTTATAGCAATTCTTCTTGTAATGTCCTGGCTCATGGCAGTGGAAACACTTTCTCCCATCCTTATCTGAGTTGGACTGATCATCTCTTTTATTTTCATGTTTCTTATCAGATCCAGGTTTCTTATAGTTTCTTTTACCATGATCAATTTTCTTGATCACTAATCCCTCACCTGAACCATTACCACCCTCTGAAACCTTCTGAAGTTCTTTTGTCTTCAAGGCTAATACAACTTCTTCTGAAGTTATAGTTTCTTTACTTCCAAATGACAAAGTATCTTTCAGATTCTCAAAAGATTTTGGAAGTGCAGATAAGAGAATCACAGCCTTATCTTCATCATTTAATTTCACATCTACATTTTCTAAATCATCTAACACCTTAGAAAACTCATCAAGCTGACTCAGAATAGATCTATCTTCAACCATTTTGAAAGAGTATAGTTTCTGCTTTAGATATAAACGGTTGGCCAGAGATCTTACCATGTAGAGATCATCAAGTTTTTTTCATAATCCTCTGGCGGTTGTTTCTCTCTGAACTTCCCTTAGTGCTTTGTCACCAAGGCACAGAACTATAGCACTCAATGCTTTCTCCTGCATTTCATCATCTGCCAGCTGTGCTTGTGCATCCATGGCTACTGCTTCGTTTGCAGGAACAGGTTGAATAGCCTTCACCAATCCTTGTTGAACCAGGATGGCTTTCATCTTAATCTTCCATAATCCGAAATCGGATTTCTCTGTGAATCTTTCGATGTCAAACTTGGTTGACACCATCCTATCTTCCTTTCCTTTCAAACTGCTTCTTGTTGATTGCTGTTTCTTCTTTGATAATGGCCTGCGTTTTCCACAGACGGCGCCACTTCTCAAGTATACACACTGATTTTGTCAATGAGTATAACAGATTCAACACCAAAAGATTAAGAACTTCAACTTAGTGATAAAACTGGAAATTTGCAGATTGCTTGTGGTGTGTGTAGTGTGTGTAAACTAGAAGCCTTTTGGACGATGGATTTAAGTGGTTCGGTTCATAAAGAACCTACATCCACTGTAGAGGGAGAACATGCTTTATTGATGAGTTTACAATGAGAGGAATCAATCAGAATGAAGCTGGAAACAAGCTTAAATATGTTATGATCACATGCATGGCGGTTACGGGATTATTTGATTGGTTGAGCTTTGGGAATCTCTCCACCTCATGCCAGCTGTCAAAACTGAATGTAACAAACCCTAGCTTCTTGCTTGATCATTGGGCTATTGATTCATGTTGATAACTGACACAAACCGATCACTTAAACCCTCCAAAATAACAGCCGAACACACCCTACTCACCATGCACCGGTTGAGCAGGTTTGGCAGTTGAATGAGCTGCTTTCTTTCTTCCAGCTCATTGCCATGCATGGTTCATGCCAACACACACATGCTGAACCACTAACAATCCTCCATGTGGCACTTCACCATGCACACACTTAAGATTTACTTTATAATTTCAATAAAAGATTTTATGTGGAGAAGAATTTTTTTTGAAGAGGCGTTAAACAGTCTAAACCCTTATTGATCTCATTTCACTGCAAATTCTCTCATCTCCTCAAATTTCTCATTCTATCAAGCCAAGATTCTCTCCGATGCAACCACCATCGTGATGCTGTCACCGTTCTTCACCGGAACATTCCTCTCCGCCTCCATCAGCGCCCCACATCGCTCCTCGCCTCCATCCTCTCCACCATGGGGTTCCAAGACCTGGCCTCCACCGTCGCGGCTGCTAACCTTTCCGGCGGTGCCACCCCGACCACCATCTTCTTCTATAAATGTGTGATATAATTTCCTTTATTCTTTCTCTTTTTGGTTAACTGAATCTTTGGTTGTTGCAGGTGGATGAAGTCTCCTGCATATTTGGCAAATAAAATCTGCATGTGTATGCTCTTTTTCTCTAAGCACGTCTTTGCCACCTTAGGACTCTGCTTTCCAGAACTCTCACCGGCTTTCCTCTTAGTGGTCGTCGGAGATGGCTTCGCCTCCTTCGGATTCCTTTTTGGTGGTCGAAGCTCCGCCGCATTTTTTATGAAGAGACCACTTTCCATTGCTTGCACCACTGTGCCCCTGGAATATAACACTTTCCCCCTTTTCTTTAACATTACCTAATAGTAATACTAATTGTTGCTTAACTGTTATTTTATTGCAAGATTGATAAGCTAGGTTTTTCACATTTGCTATCAGTTCGATGACTATAATCTTATTTGTCATTCTTATTGTTAAAGTTATTATTAAATGATTTTGTATTTCTTTTCAAATGTTTTGGTTTCAGATTAAACCTGGGGATGTAGTGAACAGAGCCAAAGCTACATGTTGGAGAAAAACTTCTTAGAAAGATAACCTTGGATAACAAGATTGAGCTCTATGTTACTTACATATGTAAGAATAATTGTATAAAATTCTCTCTTCATATTTTAGTCACTATGGCCGTTAACATTTTCCATTGCCATCTATTAAAGTTAATTAGTTGTGGGGGTGGTGGTAGCTATGGAAAAAGATTATTATGCTCTTTAAAGATGGAAATTGGTCTCGGTGGCAACTTCCACAGCGCTATTCAGGTTAATCTTTTTTGCATTTGGTTTCAATTTCCAATTTCTTTATTCCTTTTGATTTGGTGTGTAGTAGATCTAGGGTTTTTACTTTGTGTAGATGCAAGGGTTTTATTGGGTGTACTTTGTATTGTTTGTCTATTCGGTTTTACTCCTTCATAATATTTGGGTTGATTAGGGGATTCTCCTCTATGTGATGGTGGTGATGATGAAGTAAATTATTAGTGAGGTTTTGTTTGGAGATTCTTCCAATTGAGTGTTTACTGCTCAGGAATGTGTATTCAACTTACAAACATTGTGTCTTTGACATGATGCATATGACTGACACTACAAGAAACTGTCGAAATACCGACGGATTTATCGACGAAACAAAACCATCCGTAATTACCGATGGATTACTAACGGATTGCCAATGTTTTTTTATTTAATATGATTTATTTTAAAAAAAAATCATCAAATGAAATTTTCGACGATTTTTGCGATGGATTACCGACAGAATTAGCGACGGATTATTTTCCGTCGGTAAATCTGTCATTATTTTGGAGGATTAAATCCCAAAAATTTACCGACGACTATTTTTCGTCGGTAAATATAGTACTTCCTCCGTCCCATAGAAGTTGACACACTTTTTTTTTGTTTGTCCCACTAAAGTTGACACATTTCCTTTTTAATACATGGGACCCACACAAAAATAATTAATCTATTCTCATAGGTCCCACATATCACCTCTAATACAACTACCCACTACACATTAAATATTATTTCTCTCACTTTACCTTACTCCACTTTACATTAAATTATTATACTCCTTAATCTCCGTGCCCAAAAGAAAATATACCAACTTATTGGGGGAGTATAATTTTTTTAAAAAGTAAATAAATTAGTTTTTAAGTTATCGACGGATTAAATCTGTCGATAAATTAAAGTCTAAATTTTTTTAAAGTTACCGACCGAATCCGTCCATAAAAAAATAATTTTTTTTATTTTTTGTGAAAAAGATTATTTTTTAATTTACGGACAGATTCTAATTTTTTTCTTTTAAATATTACGGCTACCTTAGAAAAGTTATTAGGGCTGCCTCCATTACGAATCCTCCAAACCTAAAACTCTTCCACTCCTCTTCCGCCTCTCTTTTACTCCGCCGCTGCTCACTATCGCTGCTGGTTACTTTCGTCCTCGCCGAAAAATATCTTTCATCTGCAGCCGCACTGTCAGTCCGTCGAGTAGCTGCACCATTGTCGAAAAAGAACGCCGCAACAGATCCGCAGCTAAAAATGCTGCTGACACCCGTCGATCACGTTGCCACGCCACCAGCCATTGGTCTTCTTACCTAGTTCGCGAACAGCCGTCTTCGTGCGCAGATCTGCTCCTCCGCTTGACGCTTCTGCCGTCGGAAAGAATCACATTGTCACCGCCGACCAAGATCTTTCCCAATACTGTAAGTTTCTCTCCCCCTTTATCTATTTACCGAATTTACTATAACATTTTTCCTATTGTATTGTTCCCTCGTCCTTCCCTCAATTTCAGATTCGAATGAACCCTAATTTTGTTGCGGGCTGATGCAAATGTAGAGTGCGGGCTGATGCAAATGTAGAGGTGAATTCCTTCTCTGTATTGTTGTGCTTCAATTTGTGTGAGCTATTTTTTTGTCTGCTGGATTGTGGAGCTGAAAATTTGGTTCCTAGATTTAGCTCTTTCTTTTGATTCGGATTGCATTTGTAGGTTTTGATTCGGAATGTAGAATTCTGTGGTCAGATTTGCTGAATTTTAGTTATTTGCTTGGTTTAATTTGAAGCCGATTATAAGATTCCCCCCCTTCCAATTTTCCTCTCAAAATCTTCAATGTGTTTGTCTTTCTCTCTGACTATCTTTTTTCCATTATTTAGACCATTATATTCCATTATATTCCATTATCATCTGATAATTATTTCCGTCGATTCTTGTTGTGAAAAAGTGAAATGAGAGCTTACAAATGATTATATTTTGTCTGGAATTTTTGGTTGTTTTCATGCCAATGTTAATACTATTTAAATGTAGCTTTGAGTTCTATTTTACAAGATTGTGTGGTTATGGGATTTGCTGTTTTTTTTTCATTCATATGAATTAATTTTAGATCTAATCATCTACAATAATGTAATTAAAGAGACCTTCAATGAACTACACTCCATAAGCAGATGCTATATGTTGTCAACTTTTCTCAAGATTGCCATGATTGTTAAAAGGAATCCATCAATGTCAAGAAGTTTGATACACATGATAAGGTTATGTTGTTGATATATTCTGGTGTTTCTTGAAGAACCTGGATATTCACTTTGTCCCCCTTCTTGAATCTTACGAATAACTGTATTATACTACATACTTAGTTGACTTGAATTTTGGAATGGCAGCTGAATCTATTATAATACTAGATTCAATGTTTAATATTAGTTTAAAGATATTGCACTATCATCCAATTTTATGGAAAGGGTAAAAACTTGATTTTTTTATGGAGGAGTATAAAATTAATATTTAAATTCGAAAATTAGAAATGTCCAGAAGATTACTTGGGCCTAGTCTCATGCATTCTGTACTTCTTCTGTTGTGATTTTGTCCTTCAAATTCATCTTTTGATATTGATTGTAATCCAGCTGGCTCTATGGGAGAAGAAGATCTGATACTCTTAGATTGTTATGATTATATCATCCTCTATATTTTCTTAATTTTCCTCAATAATAATATGATAATTACTGAAGGTGTGAGCTTTCATATTTAGATTTTTTTTATTTAATTTTTTTTCTCCAGTTTTTTATGTAGGTGCTCATCTAATGCATAAATTACAAAATTTTGTCTGATGGCATCATGAGTGTGTAATATGTGAACTTCATTTTTTGCAGTAAAGTAGCAGTCTGTATGCTCAAGCCTTTATTTATTGAAATCTTAGAACATTCTTGGTGGATTTAGTAAATGAAGTAGCTTAGTTGTTTTTCGTGTTTAAACTATTTCTCGCCATTTTATTAAAAAAGGTAAATTTTGGCTAATGGGTGTTGTATGACTTTTTTTTTACACTATCAGGAACAAAAATAATCAATTGCTCTCGGGGATTCGATATGTCAACCAACTGCAGACTGATGTATATGTTGATGCTGAAGCCGATTTGGGAATTTTTTATGAAGATCATTTAGTCAAATATTTTGTATCCATGCTTTAGTAGAATTATTAGAATTGAATATTTTGTGGTGAATTTGGACTGTGGAGATTTTATAATTTAAATTATATTAGATGAATAATTTATATTAAGTAGTGTTTTGAAAGGGTTATTTAATATGAAATTTTAATTGTTTTACGGGTATTTAAATTTAAAATATAATATGGTAATTAAATTTAAATTTAAATTTAAATTACCGACGGAAAATTTTGTCACTAAATTTAAAAAAATTATAAAAATATACATAATTTATCAACGGAAAATGACGGAAAATTTCGTCGATAAAATCGTCGCTATATTATCATTTCCGACGAATTTGTATTGTATGATTACTGACGGATATCTTTCTTTACTGACGAGATAATCCGTCGGTAATTACCGACGAATTTTAAATTCCGTCTCAAAAAAGTTACCGACGCAGGTTTTCGCGATAGAATTATTTCTGTCGGTAACTAAGTTACCGACGAATTTTTTATAGTTTACCGACGGATTTTTCCGTCGATAATCAGACAGTTTCTTGTAGTGTGAAAATTTTGTGCATCCTACTTTACTCTAATTACTATATTTTCTTTATAATGTGACTTCATTATCTAAGAAAGATTTGATTTAAGGAACTATTATAGGTATTAAGACTTGTATTTTTCTGTTAGTCCACATTCATTTTAAGAGCATGATAAATTTTATAATGGAGTTGATGAGAGTGGAAATTTACGTCTTTTCGATCTCACATTACATCGTTTTTGTTATAATAAGGTTATAAATTCATGTAGGATTTCGTGGTTTACATATTTTGCATGATTAAGATGCTACTAAGGTATTTTATTGAGTTTTGAAGGTTAAAATAGGTTAAAATGAAGCAGAATCAAAGACGAGCAAGAAACGAGTGGAGAAAGGGCTAACACGACTTGCATAGCTCAACACAACTTGTCAACATGAGTCGTGTTGAGGCCCGGATGATGCCAAATTTCAGAATGAGTCAACACGACTTAACATGTGGCAACACGACTTGCCAACACTATTCGTGTTGGGTCTGCTTCAAGTCGTGTTGCAAGTCGTGTAAGGCAAAGCAGACGAAAAGGTTCAGAACGGACTCAACATGAATTGACAGACAACTACACGACTTGTTAACACGAGTCGTGTTGGGGTCTATGAGCAATTCAATTTCAGAGCATCGCAACACGATTAGACAGACAATAGCACGATTTAGCGACACTACTCGT
Source organism: Pogostemon cablin (assembly GCA_023678885.1). NCBI lineage: Eukaryota > Viridiplantae > Streptophyta > Magnoliopsida > Lamiales > Lamiaceae > Pogostemon > Pogostemon cablin. The sequence continues at coordinate 4,524,957 of CM043009.1, forward strand.
GTTAGGGTTACACGATTTACATTTCAGTGTAATACGAGTCGTTGTCAACTCGTGTTGGGTACAACCATGTCGTGTTACTTCTTTTTGGGATAGAAATCGGGATTTACACATTCCAATGCGTGAAAACATATTTTAAAAGCCTAATTGAGTCAGATTCGAGGCCTAAGGTATAAAAGGGGATCAAGACACTTAGAGAGAAGAGACCGATAACACACCAGCAGAAACCTGTCGTGAATCACTTCATGTATCATCATCCACAAATACACCCATACATCAAATCATCCACCCCATCATTTCATCGGTTCTGAAGGAGATTCAAGTGCAATTGAGAGAGATCAATCCATCAGAGAGATGGAGAGGAAACACAAGCCACGCTGACACTCTGGTTTATTGTCTTTCTTCTTCACTCTTATGATTTTTGGTATGAAGTTTAGAGCCATGAGTATTGTGTGTAACCTCATGGGCTAATTCCTTTTACAGTTCTAGGGATTGAAGGTTAGGGTAAATTGATTTGGAAATCTAGACAACTTTTGTGAATTTATGTTGTTGACATTCTAATTTATTTGATTAATTCAGACTTTATTTATATGCTTCGTAACGTCTTCACGATAATCCATTGTTGTTGCCCGTGATGCTTGGCTTATTGCGTTAGCTTGTGTGCGTTTATAATTTATATTATTTATTTGCTAAGGATATATTAAAGTATTTTGTCCGTGAACACGATAATTCCAAGGGCTGGTAAATTATATACTTGAGTTGTTTAGTGGAACAACACAATTAAGCACTCAAGTAGGAAGTAAATACAATTTAATAGTACTTTTAGAGAATATTTGTTAGCCAAATTGGCCATCCGGAGGTTTTTAAAGTTTACATTGTTAGTATCTAGGAAGGAGGCTAGGTATTATTCACGCACCTTAGGAAATAGTCAGTTTATACTATTAGCTTAAAATCGAATTATATTTGATGGGTTAATAGGGCTTAGTGGTGTATTTTCATTAATATAGCATGAATGAACAACAGGAAGTCTAGGAGACCAAATCAATTGAACTATACATGATACCCTTAGAGCTGTTATTATTCTCTTAATTCACTCTCGAATTATTCTTCTTTGCTTTTATTTATTGAGTTATTTATTATTTCAGTACTTTAGATAATAATTAAATTCAAACTCTGGAAATTGATTACATAATCTTATTAAATAGTAATTTAGAATAAATAAATAGTTGACTGTCCTTCTAGGGATCGATAATTTAACTTGGGCACTTGTCGCTACAATTGACATCCTTATACTTGAGGATTTAATTGGAGTACGCAAAATACGCCTATCAAGTTTATGATTCTTTAATTAGAGTATGATTCTTGAATTGTTATTTAGTTAGATTTGTTTTAGGCCGTGAAATTTCTCTCAATTACCTAATTGGAAATCTATATCGTTGCCTCGGGACGAGCAACAGGTAAGTTTGGGGGCTTGTTGAGAGTGAAATTTCACGCATTTTATGTGTGCACATTACACCATTTTGCTTAGGAAATTCATTGTTTTTGAATGGAATTGTGTATGTTTGAGTATTTACATGATTTTGAGGCTATTAAGGTGTTTTGTGAGTTTTGAAGGCCTAAAACAGGAGAAAACAGAGCATAATAAAGACGGACTGAAAACGAGCTGAAAATGACCCAACACGAGTTGCAGAACCCAACACGACTTGCTAACACGACCAATGTTGAGGTTCAGAAGCAATCCAGTTTCAGAGCATTGCAACACGACAAACAGGCAGCAACACGACTTATCAACTCGAGTCGTGTTAGCCTTACACGAGTTACACGACATGCAACACTGGCGTGTTGTCAACTCGTGTTGCGTAGGGCCAAGTCGTGTTGCGTATTTTTGGACCAGAAATTGAGTTTTACACCTTTCAGTGCGTGAAAACGTCTAAAAATGGCCCAGTTGAGTCAAATTCGAAGCAAAAAGTATAAAAGGGGATCCAAACATATAAGAAAATTGGAGATCGATCATTCATCACAACTCCACATCCCTTCCATCCACACACATTAGATCTTCATCCATCCATCACATCTTCCATCCAATCAGAAGAAGATTCAAGTGCAAGTTGAGAAAGATCGAACAATCGGAGAGATGTAGAAGGAACGCAAAACTATGCCTACGCTAGGGTTTCGTGTCTCTTTTCTTTCTTTTTCTTTTGTCTTGATTATTGTTATGAATTTTCATAGCCATGAGTGTTGATTGTAACCTCATGGGCTAATTCTCATTACAGTTCTAGGGTTTGATGGTTAGATTCAATTGATTTGGAGACCTAAACTAAGTTTTGTGATTTTATGCAGTTAATATTTTTATTTTAATTAGTTTATTCACACTTTGCTTTTCTGCTTCATAACGTCTTCATACTAAATTCATGTTATTGCCCGTGATGCTTGGTTTAATATGTTAGCTTGTGTGCGTTCATGATTGGTATTGTCTATCTGTTTGGAATTAGAGTAGTCTGCCCATAAACACTTTAATTCCAAGAACTAGTAAATCAAATATTTGATTTGTTTAGTGGAATAATGCAATTAGACATTCAAGTAGGAAGTGAATGAAATCTTGTAGTACTTTCAGAAAATATCTTGTTAGTCGAACTTGCCATCAAGAGGTATTGTTGTTCGCGTTGATTAGTACCTAGGAAGGGGGTTTGATAATATTTGCGCACTTTAAGAATTAAACCAGAATATACTGTTAGCTTAGAATCGGATCATATCTAGTCGGATAACAGGGATATCATGTGGTGTATTTTCATAGATGCTGCATGAATGAACAATTGGAAGTCTAGGAATCCGAATTAATTGGTTTATACTTGATACCTTAGAACTGTTGATTATCTCTTGATTTACTCTTAAAACTTTCTTATCTATTTTATTTATTAAGTTATTTAATTTTTAAGTCTTTGGTTAATTAAATTCACACTGTTGGATAATTGATTATTGTATTATGATTAAGCTAGTAACATTTAGAATATAAGTGATTAACTGTCATTTTGGGATCGATAATTTAACTTGGTTGCTTGCCGCTACAATTGATATACTTCACACTTGGGAATTTAATTGAAGTGTGTAAATACGCACTTCAGGAGTACCAATTTCCCTCTGCTTGTGTTCTCAATTATTGATTATTGAAATCTTCCTTTGCCAAAGCTCTATATAAACCGCTTCAAATCCTTCTCTCTTTGTGTGATTTGAGCTTTGATTTTTTTCATGGTGTGCTGCTGGAAATGAATTGTGGGTAAGTTTTTAATTCGTTATGCAATGAGTGGCTCTGTGTTGAGTTTTGACTGGATTGGTGTGTTGGGATAAGTAGATCCCCATCCATTCTTAAGGGACAAATAAAGAAGAGTATAAAAACACAACACAAGAATTATATGGAAAACTCCAAAATCGAAGAAAAACTACGGACCGAGAAAATACCACTATGTGAAAAATTTTATAATCACATAGAATTTCTCTCTCCCCATCCCAATCCCTACACTCTTACAAATCTTTGACTAATTCACACATTTTTCCCCATTTTCACAACCGATAATACAAGAAAGTAATTTAAGAAGAATCAAACACAAAGATTAAAGTGTACTTGATTGGTGCACTTAATATCAAGTCCAAGGGCCTCCTTGCATAGCCTAAGAAATCCCTCCCCTTTTACTCTTCATCCGATGTGAGACAAAGAAAATAAAAGAAAATTCTTCTTTTATTATTGACAAATTCAACAGTCTCCACCTTGTCAAAATAAAAGAAGACTCATTGTCTTTACCGACAATCCATTCTCAACCCTGAGAATCCCTTAGAATCAACCATTCTAAGAACCATTGTCTTCACTGACAATCCATTCTCAATCCCGAGAATCCTACTCCACCATATGAGTAGACCACTTAGAATAAACTATTCTAAGAATTTCCTGCGGCACATATCGAAAACACCTGCTGATATTTATGGTGCTATTTCTAGCTCTTGGCTCCCCTATAAGTTCATCAGCCATCGATATACATCCATCACACACCCTACATCACCTGCCAAGTCAATGTCCGTGTGCAAACCTGTGGACCAGCTAATATTATTACATCTTTTTTCATGACAACTGAACATGTCATAAAGATCCCCAATAATATTAACTCAATATTAAGAGCTGCTGCCGCACCAACTCCTCCTTGACCAGCAACATCACCATTTCTCCACCGTAAGTAATTCCCATGCCATTGCTTCACCTTGAGCAACCACCGCACCATTGCTCCACCTTGAGCAAAAATCATCATTTTACTGACATGACGTCGCTGTCTTTTATCGCCAAGTTACACCAGGTATGTCCGAACCCTTTTTTCTACTGAAAGTGTCGTCACTTGAAGCCGATTCTAACCCTTCAAAATTCACGATGCTTTCTCACTTGTCGGCCTGCTACTCTTTACCGATCTAGCACCCCCGATACCAAGTACCACATTGCCATCTTTCTTATTAAATCGCCGGTTCCCCACACCACCAGTCATTATCGGAAAACTCATTTCTTTCAAACCTCCTTGAGCCGACATCTATGAAAAATCCCATGCTGCTGATAAGCCAACTCCACCACCGGGAGTCCCAGCAATTCACATTGCTGCAGGTCCAAGAACTCCGCCAAATACTGCTGTCCCGCAAATCCTACCCATTGCCACGCCACTGTTGCCACAGTCCGGCGCATTTCACATCAAAAAGGAAATGCCACCGCATCTGGCTGATCTTCTGACCCCCTTGTGCCACTAGCTTTTCCTACTTCTTTCATGCCACCTTTAGCCTAATGAATAACCCTCTTCCTCTCATAAAATCTTTTCTGATGTGGAAGGTCAGACTATGCTGCAACCACAGAGCATACTAAGAACTTTATAAGCGCCAGAACTGGGCTCTGATACCACATGTTGGGATAAACATATCCCTATTCATTCCTAAGGGACAAATAAAGAAGAACATAAAAAACACAACACAAGAATTTACGTGAAAAAATCCAAAACTGGAGAAAAACTACGGATCGAGAAAATACCACTATGTGAAAATTATTTACAATCACACAAAATTTCTCTCTCTTGACCCCAATCCATACACTCTTACAAATCTTTGACTAATTCACACCTTTCTCCCCATTCTCACAACCGAGAATACAAGAAAGGAATTTAAGAAGAATCAAACACAAAGATTAAAATGTACTTGATTGGTGCACTTATTATCAAGTCCAAGTGCCTCCTTATATAGCCTAAGAAATCCCTCCCCTTTTACTCTTCATCTGATGTGGGACAAAGAAAATAAAAGAAAATCCTTATTTTATTATTGACAAATCCAACATGGTGCTGCGATTTGGAATTACTTTGATTCGAAGTTTTGGATTCTTCTGGGTTGTGATATCATACTTTAGTTTTGTCCTTCTGTTTGATATCATATGGAATCATCACTTAATGCTTCTTCATATGGAGTTTTTTCAACATCGACAATATTTTCAGCAACATTTACCATGGAGACAACACTCAACATGATGTAAAAATAGGGGGAGTTATAAGGAGACTTGGAGAAATAAGGATGTATGGAGACTTGGTGTACTAACAACTAACTTTGTCCGATCAAAAAAATTTTTTTTGTTGCCATGAACAGTATATTATGGATGATCATTGTGCCAGCATCGATGGTGATGAGATTATTGCTCGTGCCCTTCTACAAGAAGAATTGTCACAATTGTCAGTTTCAAATTCACCTGAATTATTTTCAGGTTCAGGAGAGTAGCGCATGCAAGCCTCCACTGTCGACACAAATAGGCATAATTGAATTTTTAATTTGTCGGAACACTGAATGTTTGTAATGATCATATTTTTTTTAATATATTTTCTATTTACATTTAGTATAAAATATCAATTTTTTAAAAATATTTCATAATGTAGTATTTACATGAACTTGATAGATAGTAAAGATTGTCACCTTCCCATCTTAAACAATTGTGCTTGCTTTTAATAGATAGTAGTTGGCCATCAAATTTCAATGCAGTATGCACAACAAAAACGAAAGATGATCACAAAAGAAACAATTTGCCAATGACGAAATGGTGAAAACAAATGCGGCAAATGCTACGGTTTTGAATCTAAAGACTTATTTATAAAAATGGATTAATTATAATTTGTGAAAACAAATAAAGCACATGTATTTTTTTTTTTCCTTAATTAGTAGGTTGAATATTATCTATGGCAAAAACTTCTATGCCCGGGCGCACGGCGTGCGCCCATACTCTTTAGTATTAAATTGTATATTTTTTAGTATAAAGATGTGTACTCTTTATTTTCTAAAAAAAATAAAAAATAATAATGAAAAGTGTATACCATTTAGAACAAAATGATGTATCCTTTAAAATAAAACAATGTACACTTACACATTTTATACACTGGGCACACAAGAGCCTCATTCTAAATCTATTAGGTTCATGATATCCTTTGTGTAAAAATCTCACATTATATAAGTGAGAGTTTTACTATATTATTTACCTATCATAATATTATAATTTTCAAATTAAATTAATTTTTTTATTTAATTGTAAGAATACAAATGTAACATTTGCATAATCAATATGCATAAATTTTAATTCTTTAGTATTATTATGACTACATAAATTATTATTTTGCTAATATTTTATTATATTTTTCTCATATTTAGATATTAAAAAAAAATTTGTATTTTCACCATCTCAAATTCAAGTTCAGACTTTTATTTTTAATCATTCCCAATTCAAGTTTACGTCATTATTATAATATAAAATTGTCAATTACAAGTATATATCATAACACATTTCAATTCCATAAGTATCTTATCTTTCTAACATATACTCCATTTTACAATTTATTTATTATTTAAAAGATTATAATATAAATAAATAAGAAATTAATTTTATTTATATTTGTGCAAAAATAAATATAAATTTAAAACTAAAACAAAGAAATAACAATAAAAAAACGTACAATGCACGGACGAATTACTAGTTTATCTTTAAAAACAAAGAGTGGGATAAGGGAAGATTGCTTGGTAAAGTAAAAGCTATGTTGGAGTTGGCTTGTAAACTCAAATCTAAAGGTTATAAATATGAAAAATTTCAGGAAATGGTGTATTAGTCCTATAACGATTTAAATTAAAGATATGAAAGATTACAAGAAATCACCCTCCAAGTGAAAAAAAATGGAGGGACTATTGGTTTGGGTTGTACCAGTATACGGCTAATTCAAGTTCAACCTTATGTGGGCTAGGCTTTGGTTAAGCCCATTGAAAGGATGAAACAGCCCAATACATTCAGAGTTGACGTATCTGAGATTTTTATGGTTTCTTGGGTAGGAATTAACATCAGATTCTACCTGTTGATTATATTTTATTTCTATATCTTAATATTAATTAATTAATATATTAGTATTCTAAGAAAATATATTGCCATTTTTTTTTTAAAACTGGAATATAAATAAAATAAAATAGGAGTAATAAACTACAAACACAAACATAAACTACGAAATAAAAATATAATTATATCATCATACAAATTAACACTAAACTTTTATTAATATACTTTGTTATAAAGTATAACAGTTCAATTGAATTTAATGGTGTTTCTTGTATGAATTTGATGGTGCATTACACGAAGAATTTTATTAAAATTATTTATTTTTATATTTAATATTTGTATTTAACCATAATATATATATATATATATATATATAATTACTTAATTATTTATTTGAATTTGTGTATTTTACATAAACAACTAATTATTTATATATAATGTATAAATGTAATTTTTTTAATATAATATAATTTTATATTTATCAGTAATGTAATTTTATATTTATCAATTAAATCGTATTGTTTATATACTTATTTTTTCATAATATTAAATTTGATTCGGTATTTAAATAAGTGTAACTTTCTATTATTAATTATATTAAAATTATTTTATTTTAATTGATATACATTCATTTTTTTTAAAAATAGATATAATATCTCAATAAAATTCAATTATTATTTTTTTTAAAGAAAGATATTGTATACTATAATTTATATTTTATTTTTAACGAAATATTCTTAGAATAAAGTAAAATATAAAATATTATGTAATATAATAAATTATAAATATTAAAAGAATATTTATGGAGACATTCCTTATGAAAATAAAATTGAAGGAAAAATTATGGAGACATTCCTTATGAAAATAAAATTGAAGGGAAAATTAAAAAAAAAATAGATTTCATGCATTAATTTTAAAGATTAAATTAAAAAATATTTATAAAGACAGTCATAATAATGAAATTAGAAATAAAATACAAATTTTCGAAGATAGATTTCGAAAATAGATTTCATTCATCAATCATAAAAATTAAATAAAATATATATTTTTATATTTCCAATATTATTATTTATTTTAAATATGATTGAAGGTAAAACAATGGCTAAGCTTAAACCCCTTTTAATAAAGTAAATAATTTTATTCACTCTTAGGGTGCTAACTCTCTCTCTATTTGGCATCACACCATTATACTAATATAACTATCCACTCATGTGACCTTGTCACCTTGTGTCCGACGTCTACACCGATATCGGGGTTGAAGTTGTGTATTGTATATATATACAGTTAATTATTTATATATAATGTATATAAACATAATTTTTTAATATTATGTAATTTTATATTTATCAATTAAATTGTATTGTATATAGGCTTATTTTTTCATAACATTAAATTTGATTCGATATTTAAAATAAATATTAACTTTCTATTATTAATTATATTAAATTATTTTATTTTAATTGATATCTATTTATTTTTTATAAAAATAAATATAATCTCTCAATAAAGCTCAATTATTTTTTTTAAAATAAAGATATTGTAAACTATAATTTATACAATATTTTATTTTTAACTGAATAATCTAAGAATAAAGATGTAAACTATAATTTATACAGTATTTTATTTTTAAGTAAATAATCTAAGAATAAAGATATTGTATACTATAATTTATATTATACAATATTTTATTTTTAACTGAATAATCTAAGAATATGTAAAATTTGAAATATTTTGTAATATAATAAACAATAAATATTAAAATTAAAAGTATTTATAGAAACGATCCTTATTAAAATAAAATTGAGGGAAAAGTTAAAATAAATTACAATATTTAGAAAATAGATTTTATACATAAATTCTATAGATTAAATTAAAGAGTATTTATAAAGATGGTGATAATAATGAAAAATAAAATACAAAAATAGATTTCATTATTATTGATGGAAGGGTAAAATAATTGCTATTGTCTAATCTTAAACCCCTTTCAAAGAGTCGGCGTATGTATATAAACCCTAAACCCTAGAGTCTGTTGTTTCTAGACTCTTCTCATCTTTTCAATTTAAACACAATCCAATTTGCTTGCAAGTTCCATCTCACTCATCTAATCCTCTCCTGTTTTCTTTCTCTACTGTGAAATATGTATCGTTTTGCAGCAAATCTTGCATCCAAAGCCAGGTAATGAAGCAATCAGATTCAATTTTCAGTTAATTCCAACTATGTATTGTGATGATTCAGTTTGGCTTAAACACTTTCTTCTTGATCGAACAGGGTTGCAAAAAATGGCAGCCAACAGGTATGCTAATCGCATTAAGATTGCTTGTTGTTTCAGTGTAGATGATTTGGTTTGCCTGTTTGTGTGATGTAATTCTGTTGTGTTAGTTGCAGATTGGTGGTAGATTGGGCTGGAGCAGAAACTATGCAGCGAAAGACATTAGATTTGGAGTAGAGGCAAGGGCTCTGATGCTTAAAGGTGTTGAAGAACTTGCGGATGCTGTTAAAGTGACTATGGGTCCGAAGGTAATGCGCAGCTATGCTTTTTAATTTTCTTATGAATGTCTGAATGAGGCAAAATATGTTAGTTGCAGGGCTGGATATACGATGTAGTGTTTTAATGCAAAATCTTAGGCAATTCGTATGTATTTAAGAGCCGCTTGGTTCAAATTCCGGATTGGCAATGGTAATGGGAATCATTGATGAGGGTAATGGTAATGGGAATGAAAGTGATTGAAGGGGTGGGGTATACATTGAATCCAGGGGAGTGATTGAGGGATTTTGAATTCCCATTACCCCTAACCAAGCATGAGGAAAGGGAACCCTCCCCTAATACCTCTAACCAAGCATCCCCTTAGTTGTGATTTATTTTGGATTCTCTGGTTTGAACTATTACCGTGTTGGATGGTTTACAATTACTTTCTTCAATATGCATTGATATTTTAATTAAGCAAGTGCTGTTGTCTAACAGTGGTTTATTTTGTGTAGGGACGTAATGTAGTGATTGAACAAAGTTGGGGTGCCCCTAAAGTGACAAAGGATGGTGTTACAGTTGCCAAGAGCATTGAGTTTAAGGATAAAGTTAAGAACATTGGGGCAAGTCTTGTAAAACAGGTTGCAAATGCGACGAATGATGTTGCTGGTGATGGTAAGTTTAGTAGTAGTTCATGTTCTTATTTTACAAATTGTTAACAATTTTCAGATGCATGGTGCCATGATCAGTTGTACTTACTGTGTTTTTTCATTTCAGGTACAACCTGTGCCACCGTCCTCACTCGTGCTATATTCATGGAAGGCTGCAAATCAGTAGCAGCTGGCATGAATGCTATGGATCTTAGACGTGGCATCACAATGGCTGTCGATGCTGTGGTTACAAACTTGAAAAGCAGAGCAAGGATGATTAGTACATCAGAGGAGATTGCCCAGGTTTCTATCGTGCCTACTTCCGGTTTCTTAATCAGCCCGCATAATGAGATTTTATATTAAAAGATTATGTGTAGAATGTTTGTCTTGTTGGCTACTTTGGAGCTCAATGTGCATTTGTGAAAATGTAGGTTGGGACTATCTCTGCAAATGGAGAAAGAGAGATTGGTGAGCTGATTGCAAAGGCTATGGAAAAAGTTGGAAAAGAGGGCGTCATCACAATTCAAGTATGTAGACATGCATGATTAGAGTTTATCAGTTGCTGAAATTTGTAATTGCTAGATCTCTGTAGATTAGGCTTTTCTTCAGTGCTCTATGTTTGTCTTTTTGTCGTTAATTTATGTGTATGGCTATGATTTAGTCTTTCTTTGTGAAATCACATTCAGCATAGTTTTCACAGTGTTTTGTCCTTTTAGTCCACGTAAACATATTGGCTCATTTGTCTTGTTTCACTATATAGAAAATAAGAAAAGCACGGTATGAGAAATGTGCAAAGCTTCTTGGGAAAGAATGATATTAGCCATGACATGTTACCTTTTGCCATTTGGTGGATTTTTTGTGGTGTTGTAATGGGGCAAAAGAGGAATGATATAGGTAGAAGAATGCCATTTATATATGAAAAGTTTGATGATAGCGGTTGGATATAATCCTTCCCGATTGTGCCTTATTTGTAATATCGTAAGGGGGAAAGAGGATAATGATATAGAAAAAGTTTGATATTAGCAATTGGATGTATCCTCTTAAATCTGGTTTTCTTGTATGGTATCTGTGTTGTAAGTTTTTTGCAATTAGCAACATCGTTGTTCACATACATGTGTATGCACTCTATCCATATCCTGTATCTGCTGTTCTAAAGAATGCGATGTACTGATGCTTACTGAATGTATTTGTTTGCAGGATGGAAAGACACTGTACAATGAATTGGAAGTAGTTGAGGGAATGAAGTTGGACAGGGGTTATATTTCCCCGTACTTCATCACAAATCAGAAGACCCAGAAATGTGTAAGGCTATCAGTTGATATTATTTGTGGCGCATGCAATCTCACAGTTAAAAATCTCCTTCATTTCTTTTAATATATTTTACTAAATGTCTGTACTGTTGATAGGAATTGGATGATCCTATTATCTTGATTCACGAGAAGAAAATCTCTAGTATTAATGCTATCGTGAAAGTCCTAGAATTGGCTTTGAAGGTAAGTGTTCTAGTTGCTCAACTTTAAAGTCGATTTAAGTATATGTATTTGTTGCGTTGATGATGTTATTTTTGTCTTATTTCACAGAGGCAAAGACCTCTTCTTATAGTTGCTGAAGATGTTGAGAGTGATGCACTGGCAACTCTCATCCTGAACAAGCTTCGAGCTGGAATCAAGGTACTTAGTTAACGTTACCTATTTACATCATTCTGAAGTGTTATATGTTAAGTGCTTATCATATTTGAATATCAACCTTTGCAGGTTTGTGCTGTTAAAGCTCCAGGATTTGGTGAAAACAGGAAATCAGGTTTACAGGATCTTGCTGTTTTAACAGGAGGCCAGGTAACCATGAATCAAATCATTTTCTTTTAACAGTTTTTATTTACTCATAGATTTCTTCTAAATGAATGTATACTCATTCGTTCGTAGGTCATAAGCGAGGAGCTTGGAATGAACCTGGATGATGTGGAGTTGGATATGTTGGGATCATGCAAGAAGGTTAGCTGTACTTTCATTTGATTTCTAAATATTGAAATCCTTCCATTATTTTAAAAAATAAAATCTTAATTTCCCCCTTACCCTCAGCCTTCCTTTAGAAGTGAATGTATTCTTTACTTGAACGAATTACATCGCTCTACTATTTACCCAAAAAAAAAAGAAGCTTATTTTCTTCTTAATTAGGTGACTATTTCCAAGGATGATACTGTGATACTTGATGGTGCTGGTGAAAAGAAATCCATTGAAGAAAGATGTGACCAGGTTTGTGTTGCTTTCTCAAGCACACTTAATTCTGCAAATACTTGGCATCTAATGCCAGTTATTCTCACAATTCTTTCACTTAACTACTTTTTTCATGGTTGTTTGAGTATACAGATTAGGGCAACAATTGAAAATAGCACTTCTGATTATGACAAGGAGAAGCTTCAAGAAAGGCTTGCTAAGCTTTCTGGTGGTGTGGCTGTACTCAAGGTGTGCTTTTGCTTGCTTACTTTAAACAGTTGAACTCTCCTACTAGCTATAGATTTTTGTGCATGTATATGTAGATCAGATTGGTAGCTCTCAATTGGCAAACAGATAATGTTAATATGATTGTGAGCAATTATTTCTTTCTCAGATTGGAGGAGCTAGTGAAGCAGAAGTTGGTGAGAAAAAAGATCGAGTTAATGATGCTTTAAATGCAACAAAAGCAGCCGTAGAAGAAGGAATTGTACCTGGTATGTTTTGTACATTCTTGTTTGTGGTAGAAACTTTGCAATAGTAATCGGCAAAAGAAGATGCTAGAATTAATTATAAAAATGCAGGTGGAGGTGTTGCTCTACTCTATGCATCAAAAGAGTTGGAGAAGTTGGCAACAGCCAACTTTGACCAAAAGATCGGTGTTCAAATTATCCAAAATGCATTGAAGGTGTGATAATTTTTACAGAAACAATCTTTTGTATGCTGCCTGCATTTATACCAACATTAATATCATCATATGATTCTATCCGCAGACGCCAGTATACACAATTGCATCAAATGCTGGTGTAGAAGGTGCTGTTGTCGTCGGCAAATTGCTGGAATCAGAAGACCCTGATCTAGGGTACGACGCTGCAAAAGGTCTGTTTATTCAACAGCTAGTCTATGGTTTTGAATGAGAGGTTCTGTTCAACGCTAAAATTTGTGGTTCTCATGTTCAAACAGGTGAATACGTTGATATGGTCAAGGCTGGAATCATCGACCCGTTAAAGGTTATTAGAACTGCCCTCGTGGATGCAGCTAGGTAAGCGGCCGATTCACTCTCCTTATTTATTTAGTATGAACACAGCTGATGGATTGATGAAAAATGTGTGTATCTGCAGCGTTTCTTCATTGATGACCACCACGGAAGCGATCGTGGTGGAGCAACCAAAGGACGAGAAGGCTGCGCCACTGATGGGCGGTGGTGGTATGGGCGACATGGATTACTAAGAAAAGGTCTAAACGTAGATTGTGGAAAAAAGGAGGAAAAAAGGAAATAAAGATGAGCTTAGTTGCGGGAACCATTATTATCTTTTTGTAATCATATGATGTTGGATTAGGATTAGACTACTCTCTAATTGTTTCTACAATTGGCATTGTGTGGGTAACCATTATTTTGACTCTTAATCTTCTTGATTGCCAAATTTTGTTGTTTTGATCCCAAAATTTGAGTGGATATATTAATATTGTGAAATGTGAATGTGGTCGAATTTGAAAACCTTAATAAAGAACTTTTTAAGTGAACTACAAGGTTTATTTGTAAAAAAATTTCTATACATTCAAAAATATAAAAATAAAATCATATACTGTACTAATTATATAAATTTATCATTAATTAATTTGTTATTTTATAAAATATTATCTTAAAAAAAGCTTAATATATGAATACGGATATGGATCCTCTCCCTTTACATTTCTCTAAATTTTCTCCATTTCCTTTAATATGTGTCGTTCAATTAATATCTATGAATATTAAGTTGCCACGTCACCACATGCATAACTACGAGGTATGAAATGGAGAGGATCCAGATCCATGAAATACTTCCATATTTTTCGATTTCAGTTCATTCCACCTACCAAGTCGTTACACTTTTTCAGTTTCAGTTCTTTGGCTAAAAAAATTATAAATTTACTGGACTTTTGCATGCCCTATAAATTCTTAAACATTTCTGCAAGTTAAATTCTTTTTTAAGTATTAAAATTGAAAAAAAAAATTAAAAAGAAAGTCAATATAGAAGGACTTAAAAGAAAAAGAAAATTAATATAATTAAAATTGGATTCAATAAAATTGAGTATTCATCGCCTTAGTTTGAAAAACTTAGTTTGAAAAACTGCAGTGTCTATATTTCATATCTTCTTGCCAAAGTAATCAGTCTGATCATAAACTATACAAAGGTAATTCTTAACTCTCTTTACAGATCTTGTTGCTTTGGGTTTTGTTATCTACTGTATTTTCTTGTTTCACTAAAGTTTTTGTTGCATCTGTTATCATAGATCCAGTAATTTCTATTTATATTATTCTTGAATTAGAGTTAATTTATGATGATTTTAGTACTGCTCCCACTGATTGACATCCATCATGATCAGACAAATTACTATTGAGTGTGTATGCATACATATCATGTATATACATAGATTCTGTAATTTATTGATAAACTATTGTTGAATTAGAGTTAGTTTTATGATGTTTTAGTAATAAAGAGTTAGTTGTATACATATGTATGCACATAGATTCTGTAATTGATTGATAAATTAGAGTTAGTTTTATGATGTTTTAGTAATGATTACTGCCCTCTTCTCATGATCAGACAAGTTTATTATTCTCTGTTTGGCAACATGAATTAGAATTCGAGGAGGTGAAATGGCAGAGAGTGCAGTATCATTTGTTTTGGAGCAGCTATCCATGTGGCTAGGCGAAGAGCGACGACTACTTGGTGGGCTCGAACGAGAAGTGGAGTACATACGAGATGAGATGGGGCAGATGAGAGAGTTCCTCCGAGTTGCTGATGCGAAAGAAGAAAGTAATACTGTCCTCAAAGAATGGATCAGACAACTCCGAGAAATCTCATACGATGTTGAAGATGTTCTTGACATATACATGCTTAGATTTGGACAAGGTCATGCTGGAAATGGATACATTGGCTTCATCAAGAAAGCTTATGATTCAGTTAAGCTTTTGAGAGCTCGTCATCGGATGGCTTCTGAAATCCAAGCCATTAAGTGTAGATTAGAGAATGTCTCCAAAAGTCAGCAGAGATACCGCGAAATGTATGTTGTTGTAGATGAGTTAGGCAGCTCTAGTTGCTCTATGGTTCCAACCAAAAACATGTGGTGTGATGGTAGAGGTGATGCATTGTTCTTGGAAGAAACTGATGTTGTAGGAATCCAAGAGCCAAAGAAACAGCTTTTTGAGTGGATTCGGTCGACGAATGTTGGACTTGAAGTGATCTCAGTAGTTGGAATGGGTGGTTTAGGGAAAACCACCCTAGTTAGTAAGGTGTACAATGATGAATCCGTGAAGAGGCGTTTCGATAGACATGTTTTGATCGTTGCTTCGGACTACAAAGACGTCAAGCATTTGTTAGCAAACCTTATAAAGAAACTGGTTGGTGAAGTCAAGGAATCACCACCTCTAGAACTGGAAGACATGAGTGTTGATGAGATGAGAGATTTCATTCACGAGTCCCTTCGTAACGACAAGTACATTATCGTTCTAGATGATGTTTGGGACGTATCTATTTGGGAAGTCATCAAATTTGCGCTCCCCAAAAGAGGTACCCGAGGTTGCATCATCATCACCACGCGATTTCTCAGCATAGCAAATGCAGCTTGTTGTGAGACGGGTCATGTTTATGATTTGCAACCATTATCAGTAGAAGAATCGAGGGAGTTGTTCTACAGGAAGGCATTTCCTAGAAATATATGCCCTCCTAATCATCTAAGAGATTTTGTTGAAAATATCTTAAGAAGATGTGAGGGTCTCCCACTAGCTATTGTTTTAATGGGTGGGCTTCTAGCAAAAAAGAACGACAGACCCGACGAATGGGAGAAGTTCAATAGGAGCATTACTCATGAACTAGGCGATGGTGGTAGCCTCCGGAGATTGTGGATGCTACTCTCTCTCAGTTACAATGACTTGCCTTACTATCTCAAGTCTTGCTTTTTGTACCTCAGCATGTTTCCAGATGGTGGCCTGCTGAACAAACACTATGTCATTGGTCTATGGATGGCTGAAGGATTTGTAATTGCAAGACAAGATAAGACAATGGAAGAAGTAGCAGAGGAATACCTCAATGAACTAGTAAGTCGTAGTCTTGTTCAGGTGGCTGAGCAAGATTATGATGGAGATGTAGTGGCAATCCGAATCCACGACTTGGTACAAGAATACATTACCTCAAAGTCAAGAGAACACAACGTTGTAATTGTATACAGGGGAGGTCAAGAGATGCAGTGGCCTAATAAGACGAGACGCCTCATGATTCAAGAATCCATCCCTTTCTCCATGGAAACACACAACTTTGAGTGCCTTCGTTCTCTAGTTCTGACATGCGGGGGGAATCAGGTGGTTTGTGAGGCAATCAAAGAGTTGGTAAGAAGATGTCGGCTTTTAAAGGTGTTGGACTTGGGACGAGCTCCATTAGAAGTCGTCCCAGATGAAGTTTTCAGACTACATCATCTAAAGTACTTGTGCTTAAGCAACAGCAATGTCAATCACATTCCAAGGTCCATAAAACATCTTGAGGTTTTGGAAACATTAGAACTCATCAATTCTAACGTGACCGAGTTGCCTAATGAAATTCTTAAGCTTCGCAGACTTAGACGTCTACTGATATACAATGATAAGAATAGATTCACATTTCATAGTACACAAGGTGTTAAGGTTCCATGCAGCATAGGTGATTGCTTGTTGTCTTTGCAAGAACTGTACTATATAGATGTGGATGGCATCAAAATCGCGAGGGAGATAGGGAAGCTCAAGCAGTTGAGGATATTAGGCGTTGTGAACTTGAGAAGTGAAGACGGGAAGGAATTTAGCTCTTCCGTTGCCAAGTTAACCAATCTTCGTTGGTTGAGCATCTGTTCGACCGAAAAGGGGGACAAGTTGGACCTAGACTACCCTCTCACTGGTTTGCCATTTCTTAGAACACTTGTCTTGCGTGGATGCTTAGAGAAGCTACCTCAATGGATATCGTCCTTGAACTGCCTCTCCGTTGTCAATCTACGTTGGAGCAGATTGAGGGAGGATCCACTTGACATTCTTCAAGATTTGCCAAACTTGACAAACCTGAACATTCATGATGCCTACGTTGAGGGATTGAGATTCAAAGCCCACGGGTTTTGTAAGCTCAAAGAATTGTGGCTGAAAGAATTCAACTGCCTGAAATGGGTGGTGGTCGAGAAGGGCTCCATGCATGTGCTTCTGAAGTGGATCATGCGGGACTGCCAGTTGTTGACGGAGATGCCTCAAGGAATCGAGCATCTGACAAATGTTGAGGTTCTTGATTTCGGAAATATGGCTAATGAGTTCGTGGAGAGGTCTGTTGAAGAGAGGAGAAAAGAAGGTGGTAATTGGAGGCTTGCTCGTGTTCACAATGTTCGTTTCTTCCATGTCATCGGTAGTGAGTGGAAGAGGCTGCAAGTTTGGGGGGTTACAAATTGCACACCACCTTGATGCATGATGGAAGACTTGTCGTATAGACTTCTCCTCATGGAAGATGATACACGGAAATGGCCGGATTTAATGGAAGACTTCTTGTTGTATAGACTTCTCATCATGGAAGATGATATACGAAAATGACGCAGCGTGGTTAAAATGGACTAGGATCATGACAACACTGCCCCTCTAAACCCTGCTTAAAATCGCCCCACCAATAGCTCACTCCGCAATGCTCTGTATTAATTTACTTGCTCAATGTCACGTTGGAATTTCATCTGAAGCTTTTATAAATTCGAGCATATTTGCATATTTTACATTTTGAGTATCATAAAGCTTCACAATTCTATTTCAAATATTCAATAACTCAAGTCTATCTCGAATTAGTTGAACTAAACATTCTCTATATAAAAAGGGGTATGAATTTACACTTCTTGCTTTCTCATACAACTCAATTTTGAATGTGGAAACTCAGCTTCTCATCATTAAGAAATCATCACACATTCTACAATTTATCTCTGGATGAAAGCTTATGTATAAATTTAACCAAAAAGGCTACAATTCCAACTTCCATATACACCGAGTACAAGTTTAGGATGCAGCATCTACGTCGAAAGCAATATCTGAAAGGGAATTTCAGAGTCGATTATCTCATTTTCCTACGCCTCTGGCTTCCAACGCATTCTGAACAATACCATTTGCCTTTCGGCTGTTCTTTTAGGCTAACACAGCCATAGTGGAACCACTCTATCTTGCACTGTTGGAAGAGCAACAAATATTATCAACTTTGGATTAAGATGTGATACGAGGGTGCGGCTATATGCACCCCAAATTTTCTAAATGCACCCACACAGTAGAATCAGATAATTTGAAAGTACATGGATCCAAATACGCTCTCCCACCCAAAGATAAGAAGTTGACTCGAGTTATTTACTTACATCAGGGTTATCCACGCGACCATTTCCCCATAGCTCACTTGGTTGCAGAAACAATAAGTTGGTTCATTGGGATCAACAGGAAGCTCTAGCTCCATACTAGTTGAGTTTGCTGCCGCTGTGGCAGTTGTAGATACAGAGGCTGCTGCTGTTGCAAGGCGAGTCCTGTGGAGAAGATATGGTTGCTCAATATAACAAAGTGGTCCAAATTGCACAGATTTCACTTGGGATATTAACAGGAAAGTATCACAGAGAGCTTTCAAGCAAAAAATGGAAAAAAAGGGTGAATTAACCAATTTACTATACTTTCACAAGAGAAGCAAACATTACAAAGACATTTTCTACATAACTCTTATCATAACATAAGATGAGTAGATCTTAACTGCATGCTTCAATAAGTTCACACACTATTCCAAATAGGCAAATCTTGCATAATCATATTATCTTCAAAATTTAGACAAAAGGTTATAGATTTTCTCTTGAGCGGTGATTTGGGCATTTCATTCAAAGGTCATGTAAGATGTAATTATGGAGTAATCCAGTTTTTTAAATATATTTCCCTTCCAAATAAAGTAGAAGGAATATTCATGTTAAAATAGTAGAATATAATCTGCAACCAACAACATCATGCAATATTTGATAGAAGTGAACTCACAAAAATATCATTCACAGAAAATATATGAATGTATAACAGGTTCATGGGTAAGGATTTACTTCTTACGCCCTCTGTTACTAGTTTCACCTGCTTTTCCAGCTTTCACGTTATTGTCATGAGTTGGAGGAGTCCCAGCTGCAGCCAGCTCTCTTTCAGCTATTCATATAAAAAATTACATCAACTGCGAGAAACCAAATAGATACATATTGCATTCAATTGAAATTGCACGAGGAGAGACATCCAAGTCAACAGATAAATACCACGTTTAAGATCTTCATCAAATTTTTTCAGATACTGATCAAGCTGTTGAATGTGAGTGTCAACCTATACATGGAAAACAAAAAAACCATGAACTCAATAACCCACTCTGCCAAAGTAGTTTTGAACAAATAGACGGAAACTTTTCTAACAGACACCGTCACACCAATCTAAAATCAACATCATATAACAATAGACAATACGCATTAGAAAGCTAAATTGCAGACCTTACAAGTCAAAATGAAAAAAACGCTGAAAATATTGTACCTACAAAATCTTTCTAAATTTAACCATATCCCAACATTCCAAAGAGACTTATCAGTATTTTCAAAGATCCTGTTGTTCCTTCAAACCAAATAGACCAGCATACAATGAGAATACTGACTATCTATAGACCCACCCTGGCAATCATCACAAATACCATCTAAGATTCCAAGCGAAGATGTCCGCAAATGATCTGGGACACTCTACGAAAATCAAATTCAAGTAAGATTTTGGACCACAAAAACTGTCTTTGAGCTGGACTTGCACAGAACAAAACAACAAGGAAAAGATGCATGAATTTTTTATTTTTTTTCTGCACCACATCACAGATAGGCATCTTACCCTAAACTACTTGCCAAGAAAACACTAGACCCTTTGTAGGCACCAGCACTTTCCAAATAACCTCGGAAAAATGAGAAAACAGGAAAGTAATATCGGCGAAAAAAAGATGCATTGAAGGTTTTGCATGGAAAAAATGTCCAAGGAATCCTCCACCCACATCCAAAAATCTTTAGCCCCCTCGACCAGAGTCACATTCTATAACAAACCCAAAGTGGAACACTACTCAAGCATTTCAGATAGCTTATTACTTTAAAAAGGAAATATTAAATAAAGGAGCACCCTTGGTTTAGAGAACCAAACAAAAGAAACAGGTTGATGAACAAGAGAAGAAGAAAATTGATGTGATGAAGGGAATAGGTCCAGGAAAGGTCAAAGGAGCGACCCCCCAACCCCCACCACCAATCCTCCCATGAGCTATAACTATATAAACTCAAACTAGAATCCATTACACCCTTGTGTTTTGCCAGTATATCTCCATTCTTAAAAGGAGAACAACAATCATACATCTCTAACAACATTTCAAAAAATTTAGTGATACAGAAGAATGACATTACAATAAGCTACCATCAAAAGGTATAACAATTAGGGTCCTGAAACTCAGAAAAACAAGGCACAAGAATCACATTCAATCACAACACAATTTAGGGAAACTTTCATGTTTACCAAATCATAAGCCTGAACAGCCAATGCAACTTTCTCATCAGCAATTCTGAGGGCATGTTTCTGTTCATCTAAAGCATCATCTGAAAATTTAAGAAGAGATGAATTCGGGGTGATGCTACCAGACTTAATACCACGCTTCATATCATCTAATTCTTGCTCACAGCGCTGCTCATTTTGCCTCTGAATTTCTGTTCATCAAATAAAAGAGTATGGTTATGTTAAACAAGTATGGCCTTCATACAATGAATTAAGTTTAGGAGATAAACCCTACGTACATAGATTTTTTTTAATCAAGAGAGCATAAACTCCATGAAGTAATAGTTGCAGATTCTTTTCAGACAAAGCACACACTGAAGCACACACAATTTGAAAATACAAAACTGTGGCAGACCCACTTTATCTTTACTCTAATGAATTTTTCTATACTGCCACTACCAAAGTATTGTAGGTTCCAGGCCAATAGAATAAACATTTTAGCAAGCACGAAGGTAAAATTTGAAATAAGAAACTCCCAATATCTCCAGAAGTTCCCTTAGCAAAGAAAGTCTCTTAAGAGCTACTCAGTCCACTGGACACAATCTCCAAAATCAAATTATAATCCGTTGAACAAAGAAAAAATTCAAGGACCAAAAAAGACAAGCAAATTCCTTTTCATGACACTTACCTTGTAAGCTCTTGTCAAGATCGCGTAACAAGTTATATTTCCTTTGCAATATATTTGGTAAGGCTTCAATATCTATACAGAAAACAAGAAGTTTAAGAAGATTATTAGCAACTATCCATACAAAGGCAGAGAGAGTAATTTGCTGAAATTTATGACACCTAAAACAATCATGACTTAATTTTATGCAAAATACCATTAGAGAATAAAATTCCGAAACAACAAATAAACCAAACTTTCTTTTGTAAAAATCAAATAAACTTTAATCCCCATTTTAAATCAAAAACATAATATCAAAAGAAGATTATCCAGAAGAAAATGTTAATCCAAATTCACGTCCAAATTAATGATTCCATGCCTCAAAAACACTATAGAGGTAGATCCAATCAAATAAAAAACGAGAATTTCAGCAAAATTATGTCACAGAAACGAAATAGGGTTTATAAAAATACACGTGATAAATCTAGAAAAAATAAATTCAATTCTCAAGATAGGAATTGTACTCACTAGCTTGAAATTCCTCGCTGATAGACATGTCTCCAGTATGAAACTTGCGTGATTTCAGATTAAAACAGTGGAAAATCTCGTTGAACCCTAACGAATCTTCCCGCCAGAGGATGCCTACTGCGAGTCTATCGAGAGATTTATATTATTTGGATAAATTATGAAAATACCCCTAAATAATAGTACTTGATTTTTAAAAATGTTACCTAACAATAACATTATTTTTATTTTTATTTTTAAATGTAACATTTTTAATTTTTTGTTTATTACTATTATTTCATACTACTCTCACATATAATCGGGTGCAGTGGTTGTAAATGAAACATGTGTATGATCGTATATAGTCGCATGTAAGTTGCAGACGTAGTGAGAAAAGAGGCCGCATCTTAGGATTAATTATATCCAATTTTTTTTTAAAAAAAAAAAGTGGTATTTTTCTTAAAAAATTATAGAGGGTGATATTCTTTCAAAATGAAAAAAGTGACACTTTCCTGATGCCTCTATTATTTGAGTTTGTATTTTGTGTAAGATGTTTAAATATATAACATTTTGTTTTAAAAAAAAAATATATATCTTAATTAATAAATATATTATTTTTTAATTGAAAATCACAGTTGAAATATGTATCGTAGTAATATTCGAAGAAAAAGAAAAAAATTCCAGGAAAATTAATGTATAAATTTTTATTTAAATAGTACTACAAATTTTAATACTAATGGATATAAAATCAAATTTAGGCGCACAGGTCTAGCTCTGTACGTTCAGGTGCACGTAAGACTTTGTCATATTATTTAGGGTTAGACTTATGTAAGAGTCTTAGTTGAGACCATTTTACTCTTTTAAAATTAGTTATCACTTTTGATTATAGATGTTATCACTTTTCTTTTAAAATATCATCACTTTTCATTTATATTATAAATTTTTAATGAAATAATTCAAAATATTATTATTACTTCTCAGTTTTTATCAATAGAATATCATTTTCTCATTATAAAAGTTATTATAAAGTGGTTTTTGAAATCTAATTGTGGATTTTGAAAATTAAAATTTAGCTTTCGAAACCAAAAACAAACATCAAATTTAGTATCGAATACATATATTATCGTTGTCCTTATGCAGCTATGCTAAACTTTGAATACTGTGTCTTGCGCGTTATTTATCTTAATAATTTCTTACTCTAAATATAAATTACTCACTCCGTTCCCTTAAAAATATTCATTTACTTTTTGCACGTTGATTAAGGAGTATAATAATTTAATGTATAGTAAGGTGAGAGAAATAATATTTTAATGTGTAGTGGGTAGTTGTATTAGTGTTGAGTATAGGGTCATGTGTAGTGATTGTGGGTCACATCAATCCAAAAAAGGAAATGAATACTTTATAATGAGACGAATCAAAATGGAAAAATTGATAGGGGACGGAGGTATTATGAAATGCTGGACCATTTAAATCCTAAAATAATCATCAAACTAATTTATAATAATAGGATAATAACAAATAAAGTTGCCTAGAATACATGCATATAAATGTTAGTCCTTGCCAACTTTCACCAAATCCATTTCCTCCCGGATCTTTAAAATGCTAAATAATAATAATGTGGTAATTACAATAATACAAAATATTAAATTATTATTATTATTATTTGAATAGGAAAAAAAATTATACTCCCTCCGTCTCATTTCAGATGACACACTTTTCATTTTGGATTGTCCCACAAAAGTTTGCACATTTAAAAAAAAAAGTAAAAAAAAAACCACTCATCCTCATACACTTTATTTATAAAAAAAATAATCTCTACTTAATATACTTTATCATTTATTTATTACCCAAAAAAATATCATTATACCTCTAAAAGTTAATATCACTTTCTTAATCTATGTGCTGGGATTGAAGGTGCAATCTTTTGTGCGACTGATGGAGAATCTTACTTGCTCACTCACACCCAATCTTTGATCAAAACCTAACCCCTTACAATTATGCATGCAAGAATCAAGATCTAGTTCGTGTGAAATAATTTGTTATTCATATCTTACGCACAATTACACTTTTACCCTTGTTTTCTTTATGTATTAAGACTAGACATATATCCTGAGATTGGGGATTTTAGGATTTTCAACCAACGTTAAGTAGCATTTTCAAGGCCAACTTTATCATTATGCTACCAAATTTATAGATCTTAAATAAAATTGGTCGAGATCATCTTCTATCAACTGTGTGTTCAAGTCATGAGCTTAGTGAGGATCAGATTTAAATCGTCCCACGAAATAAATTGGAGTAATAAAAATTGATACACATTGATAAAAAGTTATAATTGTCCCAATGTTTAGAACCTCGTTATTCACTTCATGTCTCTTTATTGACTTCATGTGTAACGTGATTTTTAAATATATATTTTTCACTAAATATATAAATTAATGTCATATATATAGATGTAGTTGGGTGTTATCATCTATTGAGATAAGCAGATTCTCATTCATTCCTAAGGGACAAATAAAAAAGAGCATAAAAAACACAACACAAGAATTTACGTGGAAATTTCTAAAACCGGAGAAAAACCACGGACCAAAAAAATACCACTATGTAAAAAAATTTTACAATCACACAGAATTTCTCTCTCCCGACCTCAATCCCTACACTCTTACAAATCTTTGACTAATTCACACCTTTCTCCACATTCTTACAACCGAGAATCAAAGAAAGGAATTTAAATAGAATCAAATACAAAGATTAAAGTTTACTTGATTTGTGCACTTCTCATAAAGTTCAAGGGCCTCTTTATATAGCATCAAGGATCCCTCCCCCTTTTACTCTTCATCCGATGTGGGACAAAGAAATAAAAGAAATCCTTCTTTTATTCTTGACAAAATCAAGAATCTTCTCCTTGTCAAAATAAAAGAAGACTCATTGTCTTCACCGAAAAATTTTCTTAATCCCGAGAATCCCTTAGAATCAATCATTCTAAGAATCATTGTCTTCACCGACAATCCATATCATTCTCAACCCCGAGAATCCCTTAGAATCAATCATTCTAAGAATCATTATCTTCACCGACAATCCATTCTCAATCCCGAGAATCCTACTCCACTATATGAGCAGACTACTTAGAATAAACCATTCTAAGAATTTCCTGCGGCACATATCGAAAAACACTTGCTGATATTTATGATGCTACTTCCAACTCTTGGCTTCTCTGGAAGTACATCAGCCATCGATATATATCTACCACACACCCTACATCACCTGCTAAGTCAATGTCCGTGTGCAAACTTGTGGACCAGCTAATATTATTACACCTTTTCTATGACAACATAACATGTCATAAGGATCCCTAATAATATTAACTCAACATTTGGAACTATTGATGCACCAGTTCCTCCTTGACCAGCAACCGTCATCATTGCTCCACCGTAAGCAATTACCATGCCACTGCTCCATCGCAATTCCCGCACTATTGCTACACCTTGAGCAAAAACCGTCTATACCGACATGACGTCATATATTTTACCGCCAAGCTACACCAAATTTGTCCGAATTCTTTTCCTACTGAAAGTGTCATCACTTGAAGCCGATTCTAACTCCCGAAATTCATGATATCCTTCCCCACTTGTCGGTTAAATCCACGCTATTTTTTACTGATCTAGCGCCAACCGATACCAAGTCACCACATCGTCATTTTTTTTGGTGAATTGCTACTTCCCCATGCCACCAGTCATTACCGAAAAATTTGTTCCTTTCAAACCTCCTTGAGCTGACACCATGGAAAACCTCATGCCGCTGTTAAGCCAACTCCACCACCAGGAGTTCCAGTAATTCACATTGCTGTAGGTCCAAGAACTAAGCCAAAACTGCTGACCTACAAATCAAACACAAAGATTAAAGTGTACTTAATTTGTGCATTTGACATAAAGTCCAAGGGCCTCCTTATATAGCATCAAGGATCCTTTCCCCTTTTACTCTTCATCCGATGTGGGACAAAGAAATAAAAGAAATCCTTCTTTTATTCTTGACAAAATCAACAATCTCCTCCTTGTCAAAATACAAGAAGACTCATTGACTTCACCGACAATCATGCTCAACCCGAGAATCTCTTAGAATTAACCATTCTAAGAATCATTGTCTTCACCGACAATCCATTCTCAATCCCGAGAATCCTACTCCACCATATGAGCAGACCACTTAGAATAAACCATTCTAAGAATTTCCTGGTGCACATATCGAAAAGCACTTACTGATATTTATGATGCTACTTCCAACTCTTGGCTCCCCTAGAAGTCCATCAGCCATCAATATACATCCACCACACACCCTACATCACCTGCCAAGTCAATGTCCGTGTGCAAACTTGTGGATCAGCTATTATTATTACACCTTTTCCATGACAACTGAACATGTCATAAGGAACCCCAATAATATTAACTCAACATTTGGAATTGTTGCTGCACCAGCTCCTCCTTGACCAATAACCATCACCATTGCTCCACCGTAAGCAATTACCGTGCCATTGATCCACCACAATTACCGCACTATTGCTACATCTTGAGCAAAAATCGTCTGTACCGACATGACGTCGCTGCCTTTTACCACCAAGCTATACCAGATTTGTTCGAATCCTTTTCCTACTGAAAGTGTCGTCACTTTAAGTCGATTCTAACCTCCGAAATTCACGATGCTTTTCTCCACTTGTCGGTTGAATCCACGCTATTCTTTACCGATCTAGCGCCACCCGATACCAAGTCACCACATCTCCATCTTCCCCATGAATCGCTACTTCCCCACGCCACCAATCATTACTGAAAAATTCGTTCCTTTCAAACCTCTTTGAGCTGACATCATGGAAAACCCCATGCCGCTGTTAACCCAACTCTACCACCGGAAGTCTCAGCAATTCACATTGCTGCAGGTCCAAGAACTACGCCAAAACTGCTGACCTACAAATCCTACCTCTTGTCACGCCACTGTCCGGCGCATTTCACCGCAAGAAAGGAGATGCCACCGCATCCGGCTGTTCTTCTGACTCCCTTGTGCCACTAGCTTTTCCCACTTCTTTCATGTCATCCTTAGCCTAAATAACCCTCTTCCTCTCATAAAGTCTTTTCTGATGTGTAAGGTCAAACTGTGCTGCAACCACAAAGTATACTAAGAATACTAAGAACTTTATAAGCACCCGAACCGGGCTCTGATATCACTTGTTGGGATAAGCAGACCCCATTCATTCCTAAGGGACAAATAAAGAAGAGCATAAAAAGTACAACACAAGAATTTACTTGAAAAACTCCAAAATCGGAGAAAAACCACGGACCAAAAAAATACCACTATGTGAAATTTTTTTACAATCACACAGAATTTCTCTCTCCCGACCTCAATCCCTACACTCTTACAAATCTTTGACTAATTCACATCTTTCTCTCCATTCTCACAACCGAGAATCAAAGAAATGTATTTAAATAGAATCATATACAAAGATTAAAGTGTACTTGATTGGTGCACTTGACATAAAGTCCAAGTGCCTCCTTATATAATATCAAGGATCCCTCTCCCTTTTACTCTTCATCCGATGTGGGACAAAAAAAAAAAAAAAAAAAATCCTTCTTTTATTCTTGACAAAATCAACATCATCAACATCCCCTAATAATAGATGCATAAATAAACTAACTAAATTGACAAAGTTTGAAAAGTAAAAAAAAAAATGAATTAGAATCTAATCAGAGAAAAATTATTGATTTTCTTTTTTTAAAAGAATAAAATCAAACATATATAATGAATGAAAATAAATATACTAGATAAAATGAATGAATGAACTATTCTTATTGTGTTTATCATAAGTTTTCCAAGATAGAGATGTACTATGCATATTAACGATGCTTGTTAAGGTTTTAAGTAATATACGGTCAAGATCACCCGAAGATTAATGATCCAGATTAATATTTAAAAGTTGAAAAGGTTTTAAGTAATGCACGGTCAAGATCACCCGAAGATTAATGATCCAGATTAATATTTAAAAGTTGAAAAGAACGGAAATTTCTTATCGAAAATAACGTTGGACAGTTTGCTATATATATATATATATATATATATATATATATATATATATATATATATATATATATATATATATATATATATATTCATTTATTTATGCATCATTCATCTCTTATTAAAGCTGTTATTTGAGTCGAGCAAGTCCAAGTAGTGCATACTCCAACTCGACTTGATAAAAACTTAAGAACAAGCTCAAACTCTCTTGAGTAATTTTTGAGTCGAGTCGAGCTCAAACTCAATTGGTCTCGTTAAGCAGAACAAGTCAAGTATATCTAGCGTTATCGAGCCAATTTTTAATTAATATATTTTATGTTTGTTATTTAATTTAATAATTATTATATTATTATATAAAATTATAATTATATAATGCGAATATTATTTTAACTATAATTAAATAATCGAACCTTATTGAGTCGAGTTCTGCTCGCCTCGTTAACATAACGAGCATAAGACGAGCTCAAATATTCACGAAATGAGCCAAGTTTGAGCTTTTTCATCGAATAGAGTCGAGCTCTCGAGTAGCTCATTAAGCTTAACAACTCTAGCTTTCACGCAATAATATAACATAAAATTATCAAGGGAACATCTTGCACAATAACCAAGGATCGAATCTCACCCGCAGCGTGGGAGCAACCTCTTAATTAAGGGGGCTCATTGTGTGATGGGTTAAAACGTCTAACTCTTATCGGTCGGTTGAGTTATGATGATTTACCTCCTCACAAGTTATCGGGAGGGCGAAACTACCTTGTGCGCTATAAACTTAAATTTCAAAATCTATAAAAGGATAAAAAGGACAACGGATCTTAATTCATAATATTACACAAATGTTGTGTAAAAATATAGTATACAGGAAGATAAAAAGGACAAGAGGAAAGATGGCAAGGCCCAAAGCTTAATTAATGAGCATATATGAATAAAAGCCAAAATATTTGGTGGAGGGAGCATGAAAATATAGCAATAATAGGCGGTCAGTGCACATGGCATCTAATGATTAAACCATACTTACTTTTTTCCTAACAACCTTTTCTTTTTCTTTCACTTGTACACATTTTCAGGAGATAAGAAACATCTTTTGAAAAACTACATAGTTTGTTGGGAGAAGTTGTTCTTCATTCTACATCATTATTTCTACTAATCATCCTTAATCTAAGGGGATTAATTTGCACCGACACCATATGATCAGCCCTCTAATTAATTAGAAGTAGCGAGATTAAGTCTCGTGTCAAGAGTCTCATGTTAACCGTAAACCCTCCCTATTTAAAATTGCAAGTATAATTATATTTTAATATTTTAAACTCTACGATTTTTTTTTTAAATTTAAGGAAATCACTGATCTCACACAAGTGTTTCGATAAAAAAGTGATATCCTCGATTTGTTCAGTTAGTTAGAATTTTCTTTTTCTTACTAATATAACTATTACAAGTTTTTATCTTTTCTATCTTTTTTTTCTTATTTTTTCTCCTTTCAAAACAGCCTAAAATATAATAATAATAATAATATATATTATAAATATATATATATATATATATATATTCTTATCTACAGTTTATTTATATTGAGTGTAGTTTGGGTAGAACAGTTCCACCAAATGAGGTGGAACATGTAATCCCTACTTCTCTAATTAATTTCCCTTTCTTTATTAATGTTATTTTTTTAAATTTTTTTTATTTTATTATACTTAAGAGACCATTATACCCTAAATTTTAGGGGTAAAATATACCCTAAATCATAAGGGTAAAATTACAATTATACATTAAACCTAGGGATAAATTATATCATAAACCACAAAAGTGAAATTACAATTATACCCTAAATCCTAAACCATAGTGAAATATACCATAGATCACAAAAATAAATTACAATTATGCCTTTATAATTAATTAACATTAAACCCTATGGATAAATAATCTATGGATAAAATATGCCCTAAACTCCTAGGATAAAATATAATCTAAATTAAATTTTAAAAAAATTAAAAATTAAATATAAATAAATAAATTAAAAGACGAACAAAAAAAAAAAAACAATTCAGTGAGAACGGTTCTAAACATTTGAATTTGTAGAACTCGCCCACCATAGTAATGCTCATTTATATTTATAATAATGTGCAAACACATTTTTAGGAATTTGATCATCTTTCATTCTTGCTCTCTCAATTTATGTGAATTTCATTTAATCGTCACCTACATCAACAACAACTTGATGCGTTATCCATCATTAAAATCTTTTTATTTAATTAAATTTTAAATAATAATTTTATCTCCGTGTATTTTTGTTTTTCTCACATCATGTTTAGTGACGTGGCAAATTTACGTTCGTAGATATTAATTGGATGATGCAGATTAGAAAAAATTTAAGAAATTGAGAAAAAAATAATGGGAGAGGATAAAAACCTATTTTTCTCACATCATGTTTAGTGACGTGGTAAATTTATGTTAGTAAATGTTAATTGGACGATGCAGATTAGAAAAAATTTAAGAAATTGAGAAAAATAAATAATGGGAGAGGATAAAAACCTACCCTACAAAAAAAAGTATTTTTTAGCAACTGAATTTACCAACGGAATTCAATCCGTTGCTAATTACCAATGGATTAACAACAAAAATAATATTTTTGTTTTAGCAATGAGATGCCAACGGAATTATTTTCTATTTTAGCAACGGAATTCAATCCGTTGCTAATTACCAACGGATTATCAAGGAAATCATTATATAAATTACCAACGGAATTATTAGCAACAGATTACCAACGGAATTTTTTAGAATTGATTTTTCGTTGCTAAAAATTTACCAACCACCACTTTACCAACGAAATTTTACCAACGGATTCTATTGTTAATCAATTGTTAAGCCAATTTAATAATGAAATTAAGGCTTTTACCAACTGAATATTCCGTTGGTAAAAAATAATTTTTTTGTAAGGCCACTTTTAGACATCTAACCTAAAAAAAGATTTAAAAACAAAATTAGAGCAACGATGTATCACCTCGAGCACCTCCCATCGAGTCCAACGGTCAGTAAATGAATTTCCTATGTACTAATTAACTTGGGAAAAAGTAATTATTTAGAAAAAAAAATGTAAAGACAAAGTTTAAGGTAACATTGGCCAGCTTATGATGGGCTCCACCTCAACCCATACTTTGTCTTGTTTTTCTTAGTCCACATTTCTTCATCAACACACTTACTACTTACTAGTTACTAGCTATGTCTCATCACTTTAATTCTAAGCATTATTTATTACTATGAAGTAATTAACGTTTATTTTATTCTCTGAAATATATATAATTACATGGATGAATGAACTTATATCCTATAATGGGACACGTCGATCATATAATGTTTATATAGTGATATAGTAGTAAATTGGATTAAGCTTGTGTTAACATTTTTCTACAACAAATTATGTTAATGTTGAGAGTTTCTCTTAGCAACCCTGAGTAACAGTATAAGATGGTGAGACCATATTACTTGGTAGAAATTTAGAGAGCGCATATTTAAAATTATAGAAAAGCTACAATAAGCTTTAATGTGAAGAATATTTTATTACTTCTAAATTGAAATATGATGTTTACAGTTTAGAATGCATATTTCAACATATTTTTTATTAATCAAATATCATTGTTATGGAATGTTTTTACTTCTTTTTCATCCTACTTAACTACCCATGTTTTAGGTGTAGTCTTGTAGATGATAAATTTATAATTGAGATTATTGAATTGATTGAATATTTGTACAAACAATAATTAATTGGTATGAAAATTTTTATGACATTGTAGTAAAAAACAATAAAGTAGTTATTAGTGGCAATAAATTCATTTTCAGAGGCACAAACTCCAAAGTGTTACAGTGCACTCTCCTTGTAGCTGACTTTTGATATGTATGCTGTTGTATTCTCATCATTTATGTAATGTAATAATTAATTATTTATAAGCAATTAAAGAGAAAGGTAATAGTAATAATATATTATGCATGTGACAAAAGTGAGTTGTTATATGATTCATTAGGAGGGGCCTGATTCATCTTTTTCTTGTAAAAGAACAAAAGTGAGTTTTCTAGCAGCTTATTTAGAATCAAATCTGACTCTTTTCTTCATTCAGTCACTGTTTCTATGTAATCTCTCTCTTTAACTCTCTCTCATTTCCAGAGTGAGAATTCTCAAGTTGCAGAACCAAGAAAAGAAAAACAGGGTAAGTTTTCTATACCATCAAGAATTCACATTGTTGAATATCTTGCACCATTTTGCATGATTCTCACCACATTGTCTTTTCTTACAAAATTATGGTTCAAATTTTATTTACAAAATAAATGGGACTTTCTTTGTAGTAAAGAATGTGTGATGAAGAATTCAAGCAACATTGAAGGCATATGTTTCTTAAGTTAATATTTCTTGTTGTATGCTTAGAAGTTTCACTTCTTTGGCCAACAGAAAAAGTTTGTCCCCTTTTTTGAAATGTTTTGAGTAATTTGAAGGTTAAATTTAGCACATTGTTAAATCTTGATAAAAGGGTCTCTCTCTCTCTCTCTCTTTTTTTTTTTTCCTTGCATGAGATGGTGTGATATTATTAGACATGCCAATTGCCAAGTAAATTACCTACTTTACTTCCAACCCCATTTTTCTTTTTTTACCAACTCATTGATGAATTTTGATTCCTTTAAATTATAATTATTTTTAGCATTTATTTTTTGTGGGTTTTGTAAAATGAAGAGTTTAGATTAATCAACCTATTCGTTGCGTGAGCATAATGTATCTTTGATAGATTAGATACTTTTCTTGCATTATAATTGGTTGGGTAGATGAAGGAATCTTGACTGGTTTACCATGATTTCCAAAAAGCTATTGCCAAAATTCTATACCAATTGAAGCATACTTTTCAACATCATTTTATACCGTATTTAAAGCTTATAAAAGGAAACAATCACCCTATAGCTTCAATATTGATCTACTCTAAAGGATTCACTTGGATAATCTTGAAGATGATTGTTAAGTATTTTCTAAGGCTGTTTTGGTAGTTAGTTGATGGAATCATGTTTATGGTGAATACTTAGCTTTTGTTGATAGGATGGATCATGAGCATGGCCGTCGTGTTGAATCTACGGAGCAGCCGGAAACTACGAATAGGGAAAATGGAGGTTCTCCATTTGATGAAATCCCTCACAAGGATGTTAAGTGCTCTGTTCGGAAGAAGAAGTCTTTAAGAGCTCGTTATGCGTATGGTGTCGTATTCTTACTAACGAATGTTATAGCTTGGCTTTTCCGAGACTATGGAGAAAGGATTTTACCCTTGCTTCCTTGTAAGTGATAGTTTGATATATATGATGAAGTATAATGCATCTTGTAAGTTGTTGATCTCATCCGTTCATTGCTTTGAGTACTCGTAGCTCTGTTCTAAACGCGTGTGCTTCGATTCACATTGATTATGTGTAGTTATTTAATGACATTAGCAGATTTAGAGAAGTAAATGTTACTTATTATAAGTATATAAGAGCCATTATGTTAATTTTTACAATGATGAACTTAGTTTCGAGTGATGGCATAATGCTCTACTTGGATATCTCACTGCAGATTCGAGGGCTTGTGGTGCACAAGAGAGGGAATGCTATCATACAATGGGGGTGCTTCGTGTCAGTTTAGGATGCTTTGTATCCTACAACCGAATAGTTGTTCCTTTTGTTTCGTATACTTGTCGAAAGTCGGCCTTATACTCACCTATGCTCTTACATTTCCTGTATAGCTGATGTTCCTTGACATATCTGATCTAGATATTCTTCTTTTTAATGTTTCTAACGACATGCAACACCAGTAAATTGCACCAACGTCGTAATGGTTGGCATTCCGGATGGTGGGGCCTCAAGTTCGTCCTGCTGCTCGTCTCCTTCGTGATTCCATTTATCATTCCCACGGATTATATTCAACTATATGGTATGTTTACTAGAAGAAAAACATAATATTCAAGTTTGATATGTCCAAACTTAACACTGCTGATTTGTAATTTGCAGGTGAACTTGCTCGTGTCGGTGCAGGGTAAGCCTCTTAACACTCTTAATGCAGTGAAGAAGAGACGAAGATTTGCTCGTTTTCCTATTAGTAAATAGACATTTCATCCAGCTCACATAATGCAGGATCTTTTTAATTCTCCAGCTCATAAGTGTGATAGAGTTCATCACCTGGTGGAATAACTATTGGATGTCCAATGATAAAAAGAAATCAAGGTACACTTAACATGTTGATTGAACTTTCAATCGAATGGAAACGTCCACCTATATAATGTTTATTCATGATTTACCTCTATCTCTGATGGATTCACTCGTATTTGCTTTTGTAGCAGCTGTTCCATTGGGCTATTCATGTCGACAGTATTCTACATTGCATCCGTATGTGGCATAGCGGTGATGTACGTGCTTTACGCCTCAAAAACAGCGTGCTCTCTCAACATATTTTTCATTACTTGGACCGGGGTCCTTCTCATTGTGATGATGGTTATATCATTGCATTCCAAGGTATGGCTTTGTTGTATGCGTATCGTTCAAAATGTCCTTAAATGCATTGATCAGATGTTTCTGTTTCTACACTGATGATGTAATATCTTAATCTGAAGACAGGTGAATAGAGGTCTGCTGTCTTCCGGGATTATGGCTTCGTACATTGTTTTTCTCTGTTGGACTGCAATCAGAAGGTGAGGGAGAGTCTCTCGTGTCGAAATAGGGCATGCAAGAAAGATAGAATATATGTTTGATCTCCATTTTGTGACATTTGAATGCAGTGAGCCTTCAAGTGAAAAATGCAGCTCTCAGAAGCAAGAAAGTGGACATAGTGGTTGGCCTACTATTGTTGTAAGAATCGCTCGACTGACGCTACTTCCTCGTCTTACTACAACTGATAATATACTAAACACTACATGCAAATTAAGTTTACTAAAGAATTCATTTCATGACTCCTTAATTCACTCAAAGCTCTTTCTGATGTTGCATCCAGGGCTTTGTTATTGCTCTATGTGCAATTGTTATCGCGACGTTTTCAACAGGGATTGACTCACAGTCGTTTCAGGTGGGTTACACTTAACACAATACAAGCAATAACCCCTGTTGATATACGTAGATGAATGAATATTTTTTGATCATCTCCTAAATTAAGACACAACCACTTCATTTGTGTCTTGTTGCAGTTCCGGAAAGATGAAGTCGAGTCGTTAGAGGATGATATTCCATACGGTTACGGATTCTTTCACCTAGTGTTCTCATTGGGGGCCATGTACTTTGCAATGTTGTTCATCAGTTGGAACTTAGGAAGCCTCACAAGAAAGTAAGTCAACTGATCGGTTTGTTTTGTTTCTCCCATGTTTCTGGTATAGTTTTTTCGTCTTAACCGTGCAAGAACGACAGATGGAGCATCGACGTTGGCTGGGCGAGTACATGGGTGAAGATTGTGAATGAGTGGTTTGCAGCTACAATCTACAGTGAGTTGCCCAGCCTTGAGTCGAGTTTGAGCGAGTTTTAATTACATCCTCATCCAATGACACACACACACACACAATAAAAGTATGTATAGATGTGATAATGCAATGCATAATTGTGAATGTGCAGTGTGGAAGCTGATATTTCCAACATTAAAGCAAGGCAAAGTAATGAACCATGAAGAAGAGAGTAGAGAGGAAGTGTAGATAATTAAGTCTACTGCTCTCATGAATTTTGATCTATGTGGGGTGTTGTATCTACTGTTTATTTGCACATGTACATGTGTGTATGTGTATATTTACAAGCAACAACAGATGATGATTTGGGTTGGGGGGTGGGGTTATACTTATACAGCAGCTTGTTACTGGAAAATACTGCCTCATATATATTATCTAGTTTTACATTCTCTTATGGGAAGTGTGATCCATATGATTTTTGGCAAAACCTCCTGCGCCCCGGGGACACGGTCCGTGTCCCCATGTGAACACAATCTTTTCCTTTCCTATTATATTTAAATTTATGTATTGTTAGAGAGTTTAAATTGTAAAGGGACACGGAAATTGCAAAATGACACGGATCTAAATATGTGCGCTCGGGCGCACAAGAGACTCACTCATGATTTTAATATGATTTCTTTGTCAAATATTAGCAAACTAGATATAAGTGAGTTTTATGAAGAATAGATCATGACAATTGATTAAAAAACATAATATTGATAAAAATATCTTGATTGATTCAACTTAATCATATACTACCTGACATGGATGGTAAAACTTGCGTGAGAAAGATAAGAAATGATGATATTTTAATAAATAGTGATACTTGAATTAATGGAAAGTAATACTAGAGCATCTAACTATTTTATGAATAATTTAAAATATAAAAAAAATGATAGTAACATTTTTAGTGAAAAATAATACTAATATATTATTATTTGTTAAGAACATCATTCAATAACATAGATACTCCCTCCGTCTACTTCATAGAATTTTTTTTTTAATTTTGAGTGGCCGTCTCAAAAGGTTTTATTTTCTTTTTTATATGCATGGGACCCACACACACATACTGATATAATTGACTAATTATAGTGTACACCTTAAGATAGGGTGCACTCATATACAAATATAAACATAAAAATATATACAATTAAGAGTTATACGCATATGATACTAGTTTTTTTAATAAAAAACTTAATGTGAAAAAAAATATACAATTATTACGAAACACGTATACAAAATAGCATGTATACAAAATAGAATAAAAAATTATACATATGTGGATCCACCTTGCACTCGGTGCACCCAATATACACTCAATATAATTAAGGGAGTTTTTTTTAATACAAAATTTAAAGTAAAAAATTAATACCTTGTTTTGAAATTATTAATTGAGTATCAAATATACATATTTTGGACGTGGTACCCTCAACATTAACCCCAAATTTCAAACCTAAACCCCCATCCACCCACCTTTCGCCGCAAGCCACCCCTCCGTCAGCGACCGGTGACCACTGGTGACTAGCGGCGGCCGCCGCCACCATTCTCGCCGGTCACCACCGCCGCCCTGCCATCGTCGCTGACCACCCCTCCGCCGTTGCCGGAATTGTTGCCACGTCTGATGGTGGAGGTAGGGTAGGTTGGTTTCATACAAATTTTTAATCGACGCTGACCACCCCTCCGCCGTTGCCGGAATTGTTGCCACGTCTGATGGTGGAGGTAGGGTAGGTTGGTTTCATACAAATTTTTAATCATATTATCTACCCTAAACATTTTTCCCATTAATCTAATTATATTATCTACCCCAAACATTTACCCATTAATCATTTACATTGTAGGTTATCGAACACGAGACCAAAGGTTCAAGGGTTACATCGATAACCGTCACGACTAACTTTAACATTATAATGTAAATTTATTAAGGGTGATGTCATAGCTATAGAAAATATAATTTTACTAATTTAATATTTATTAAAAAAAACTCTAAAACCTAAAATATAAATCCTAAACCATTATATTATACCCTAAACTATATGACTAAATATCACTTAAATAGATTAATATATCATTTTTATAAAATTCTGATATTCATATTACAAAAATCTTTACCCTATTAATACTTTTTAAACAAAAAAGCCGCACCAAGTGACTACCCAAACTTAATTCGGAAATGGCAGAGAAACCTCTCCAAAACCTCAAAACCCCCAATTCGAGGAAAGCTTTCAAGAAATTTCTGATGCTTTTCGAGGTAAGTTCATTCTTGCAATCCACCTTCTTTCATAAGCTGTAGTTCCGATTAACGTTTTCTCTTGATAGACCGATGAATTGATAGTGTTTCTTCTTAGTTGTTCGTTTTGTTTGGTTAGAAACAATTAATGCATCGAATTCTTGGCTTTCGGAGCCATACATCAATCAGAAACAGGGCCGCGATTTTATTGCAGCACTCTAGATTATTACTTTATTCTGAATCGAATCATACTGTCAATTCCAGAAATAGAAATGGAGTTTTGCCTATTAGAACACACATGTACAGCACTTATACGTTCACGAGGCGGACTCCTGACCCGAATGATCCAGCCACCCTGATGAAGGAGGATGGTGTGGCGGTTTGCTCCCAAATGTGGATTGAGAATTTCCGGGAGCCCGATAAAACCGTTACTAATGTTACCAATTATTTGAGGAGATTTGAGTTGTGGGTATTAGCATACCAGAAGGTATGTGCTGATGAGACGGGGGCGTATATGCCCCGTAGCTCCGTCACACGGTCGGCGCTTGAGGACTTGTTGGCACTTCGGAATGCAGTTCTTGATGGCAAGTTTAAGTGGGGAGCTAGGTTGGAGTTTTTCATTAAGTCCCCTAAGGACAAGACTGAGTACGAGTCTCTGTCGAAGAGGAAAATTAGGGCGATTTTAACTACTACTCAGCCTGCACCCTTCCAGGATAGGATTGTTCAGGAGACCTTGTTGATGGTTTTGGAGCCGATTTATGAGGCACGGTTTTCGCAGAAGTCGTTTGCATTTAGACCAGGAAGGAATGCTCATACTGTGTTGAGGGTGATAAGGAGGAGTTTTGCTGGGTACTTGTGGTATTTAAAGGGGGATTTGAGTACAGTGCTTGATGGAATGAAGGTTGGAATGGTGATTGGTGCTCTGATGAGGGATGTTAGGGACAAGAAGGTGATTGATTTGATAAAGGCTGCTTTAACAACCCCAGTTATCACCAGTAGGGATGATGGAGAGAAGAAGAAGAAAAAGAAAAGGAAGTATCAGAAGAAGAGAGTTTTGGCAGATGATGAACCAAAGCCTGATCCATATTGGTTGGAATCATTTTTTGGTTTTGCACCCGAAGAGGCTGAGATACGTCCTTCTTGGGGTCACTGTGGAATCCTTAGTCCTCTTTTGGCTAACATATGTCTTGATGAGTTGGACCGCTGGATGGAAGATAAAATTAAGGAATTCTATAAGCCGTCTACCAGTGATGTGATATGGAACAATCCTGATGGGGATGCGGAACAAGGAAATACATCATGGCCAGAATTTGTCCCTACTAGCGGGCCGGATAAGACTAGAAAAATTGATTACATACGTTATGGTGGTCACATCTTGATTGGAGTTAGAGGACCAAGGGCAGATGCAGCTATCCTAAGAAAGCAGTTGATAGAGTTTTGTGACCAAAGGTATATGCTGAAACTGGATAACGAGAGCCTCCCCATCGAACATATAACTAAAGGCATTATGTTTCTTGACCATGTATTATGTCGAAGAGTTGTGTATCCTACTCTGAGATACACTGCAACTGGTGGTAAAATTATCAGTGAAAAGGGTGTTGGGACACTGTTGTCAGTTACGGCCAGCTTGAAGCAGTGTATCAAACAATTTAGGAAGCTGAACTTTCTTAAGGGAGATAGAGATCCAGATCCCCAACCTTGTTTCAGAATGTTTCATGCCACTCAGTCTCACACAAATGCCCAAATGAATAAATTCTTGTCAACAATAGTCGAGTGGTACAGATATGCTGACAACAGGAAGAAAATTGTGAATTTTTGTTCATACATCATTAGAGGTTCACTTGCAAAGCTGTATGCTGCAAAATACAAGCTGAGGTCAAGAGCAAAGGTTTACAAGATTGGAGCTCGGAATCTAAGCCGTCCTCTCAAGGAAAAGAAAGGGCAATCACCAGAGTATCATAATTTGTTGAGAATGGGTCTTGTAGAATCAATTGATGGGCTCCAGTATACTCGGATGTCTCTTGTGCCTGAAACTGACTATTCCCCATTCCCAATAGGGTGGAAGCCGGACCATGAGAAAGCATTGATTGAATACATTAGACTTGAGAATTCGAAAACTCTGGAGGAGCAACGCAATTGCCTAGAAGAACAAGGCCTTGTTTCACCTCAGGATTACATATCAATGCTGGTATGGAACTACAAAAGGAATGCTTCAATAGATCATCTTTCCTCCATGTTAAGTAGCGATGGTAGAATTAAAGGAGAATCAGGCTTGTTATTAGGCTCAAAATGTGACGGCAGTGAAGAAGACAAGGAAGAAAAGATTAGTGTGGCAGAGATGTAAGATATTCTGTTAGTCTCTTTCTTTTCAGAATGCAGGGCAAAAACTCTATTTTTTCTTTTTTGTCTATGTAGAGCTGTTGTAACTCTATCTAGACTTCGTTGAAGCAAAAGATCAGTTTCCATGTTTTTTTGAGCGCTTTATAACATTCATTCCTATATTCAGATCGCAAACTGACACCTGAACTGTTTATGATTATGTTGTGTCAAAACTTTAAACCAAGTGGATTAAGCATGTTATGGTCAACAGAGGAAGTAAGTCAAATATTCAATATATCTTATGTTATGCCATACAATTTAATAACTTACTGACCGTAAATATAGAATGTAGGTGACAATAACTAGTGCTTGCCATAACCAAAATCCTTATTGGTCTCCACTAGTTTTATTTGATAGCTTTTGACGACTACTGGGATTTTGCATATGGAATTGTATCAGAATATTTGTGTAGTGTATGATGCTGATCACTGACCATTTCATGTATCATGTACTCCTTGTAGCTGTCATTCAATTGTGTTCTCTACTTAATTTATACTTTTAAGTAAATTTTGAAGATAAACCTAATGATGCGTGAGATGAAAAATAATTAGCCTATACATAGCAGGGATTGTTGCAGGTAATCAGTTTTTTTTTTTTGGAAATTCCATTTTATATATAGTGGTGAGCGATAGTCACCTTCAGTTCAAATCTTTTGATTTATTGTTATATAGAGTTCTT
The DNA here is from genome assembly GCA_023678885.1 of Pogostemon cablin. Taxonomy (NCBI): domain Eukaryota; kingdom Viridiplantae; phylum Streptophyta; class Magnoliopsida; order Lamiales; family Lamiaceae; genus Pogostemon; species Pogostemon cablin. The sequence continues at coordinate 4,566,134 of CM043009.1, forward strand.
GTTCCAACTGCATCTCATCTTCTCCCTGATGCAGCGTTAGTAAAATTTTTAAATAGTGTTGGCAAGAAGAATCAGGAACAAACAGCCGAGGTGATGATTGTTGTTCATCAAGGTGAAAATGCTGAAAATAGACTTGTCATTAAAATGCATGTCCAAATTCTTCCACAAGTTTTGAACAGATGGAAATGAGGTGCTCAAATTACCTTTGGGCATATCATTCTGGATGATTGTCTTGAAACAATGGAAGAGCTTATTCTTAACCCTTGAGATCATAAGGAGAACACTAGTTGATATCCTGCCTTTCTCTTCTTCAATGACATTTCTGGTAAAGATCTTTTTTTCTGAAACTCCCTAGAGTTGCAGCTCCCTATGTGGCATTCTTTACTGCAATCAAACTATGACATTGTTCATAAGGAAATACAATTTTTTACATTGTCTTGTGGTGCTGGGCTACAGATCTACAGCAATTTTCCTTTCCCTGGGAACAGAATTTCTTCAATAAATAATCCAGCTTTTCGACACTATTAATATTACCTTCCAGTAGCCTCTGCAACTGAGTTTCTTGGGGTAATAGAACAGATAATCTCCTAATTTTGTAGGTAATATTTCACTTCTTCCAGTGGAACAGGCTCTGCTTTCTGGTTTGGGACAGATAAAGTCCATGCCCGTTGAATCCTTAAATGAGCTGCTTCAGCTGAGCACTTGTAAAGAAATCTCCTAATTTTTCATATTCAGATGGACTTCTGCTCTTTTCCACGGAATGAAAAAAGAAAAGAAAAATTTATTATCCCCTTTAATTTTTTTGATGTGATGCCTCACTTTCTACATAACAGAATTCAAATATTCAAGGTCAGTCCTGCTGGCAATGGTTCTTCTCAATGCACCAAGGTTGTGCTTAGCATTCATTCAAATTATCAGCAGCCTTGTAACTCCAGGGACAATAGGCAAGTACTTTATTTGCTAGCCTAATCTTGTACGTGACTGTCCTTTTGAATTATGTAAATATTTGTGCTATAATGTAGTCAGTCATTTGTCCTGTATCTCTGTATCATTGTATGAATGCCAATGATTTAGTTAGCTGAAGGTTGATTTTATGGAACCTTGAACTTTTGTCTAATGTTATTTGTACAATAATTTCTCTTAACATACAGCTTGCTTTTGTTAGGACTTTCTACTTTCCATGTCCAAATGATCCACATTCCCCTTATTTCATAATGTCATAAAGAACAATGAACATGACAGAGCTATTTTTTTTCTCAAATCTTGTCTGTAATCAAAACTGAAGATTCAGCTAATCCCTTCCTGGCCTTTTGCTGATATAGGTCATGGGAAATGGGAACCCCATTGAAAGGAAGATCTGGTTTACTGATATAGAGCCACTGTTCAAGTTCCTTAGTTATGATAATGTGCCTCCTTTGTCTCAAGGTTCTCATTGACTTTTCTGCTTTATATTTTTGCTGTTTAACCTTTTCTTTTATAGTCAAAGTGTCTTAAAGGCTTATCTCCTGTCTTGTTGGATCAATGCTTTTAGGGTGCGTTTCGAAATGCCATTGCTTCATTTGTTCTTGTGTCTCCTATAATGAAAGAAATGATTTGGAGGCACTTAGAGCAGTATAACTTACCAGTAGTTGTTGGGCCCAATTGATAGAGTAAAGAAGTTGATACTACTATAAATAAAAAAGGAAATAACGTAAGAATAAGATTCCTCCTGGGATGACTCCCTTCAGCCAAAGGCTGCCCAATAGACGACAAGGATAATTCTAGACAATGCTTCCACTCTCCTATACCCACTTATTTATAATCCTTTATTAATAAAGACCTAATTTATTAATATGGAAATAACATAATTATTGCCAAATCTATTCTCCCCCAAATAAGCACTTGCTAATCCACCAGATTGGTGATTAGCATGATTGTAGCTGACCCCCTTGATTTGGCTCTATCAATTTCTCCCATGTTGAAAGCAGAGTTGTCCGCAATGCTGAAGTCAGGAAATTGGAATTTTCCGGCGGACGAAGACAATGTTTCTGGAAAAGTAGCATTGGAAAAACTTTGTTGCCCACTTGTAAACTCACCTCTCTTTGATGTTTGTTTGCTGCTCGCTGCATGCGTTGTTGAGCTCCTGTGGAATTATCTTTTATTAATTGTAGTACCTCATCACGTTGGAGTAATTCTCCCCCTACTTCCTTCACACGAATCTCTCCAAGTAGGGATTGATGTAGTGTTGGTGGAGAAGCAAAACGACGTAATGGAATAATGAGGTCAATAACCGAAAACTGAGCCGTCCCTAAATCAGGAATTGGTGATTCAACTCGTTCGGCCGTGAGTTGAACATCATTATTGGCTATGGTCCAGTAGGGGTTACCTTCTTGGAGAGGTCTTTGAGTGCTCGATTCTCCGAGGTTCTTGGGTTGAGAATCCCCATCACTCATTTTGGCTCCTTCGTCTTTTAGGAGTAAGGAGAGCATCTCCTCTATCTTGTCCAGCTTGTTGAGCCTAGATTCTTTCTCCGACACTATGTTAATAAGTGAAATGACTTCTCTGTTGATCGATTTCAACTTCTTCTCTATCCTCTCGAATCGATTCTCCAATCTGGAGTCCATTATGGCTTATCCGGCAGGTCGGACCAATGTAATAGAGTAAAGAAGTTGATACTACTATAAATAAAAAAGGAAATATGAAAAATAAGAACGTAAGAATACGATTCCATCCGGGATGACTCCCATCAGCCAAAGGCTGCCCAATAGACGACAAGGATAATTCTAGACAATGCTTCCACTCTCCTATACCCACTTATTTATAATATTTTATTTGAGACCTAATTTATTAATATGGAAATAACATAATTATTGCCAAATTTATTCTCCCCAAATAAGCACTTGCTAATCCACCAGATTGGTGATTAGCATGATTGCAGCTGACCCCCTTGATTTGGCTCTATCACTAATGTTGGGAATGGTGGACAAACAATGGAGAGACAGATTTTTAACATCACTGCTTGCTTATAATAGTTGATCTTATAACTCAGGGGCATAGTATAGTTTATTCTTGTATAACACTCTGATTTTAGTGGTCTCTGCATGTATTTAAATAATTTATTGCATAAATCTTCTGATGATGTTTCTCTCATTTAACATGCTATTTTTCTAATATACACATCTCTATTAAATTTCTATTGGTATTTTCCACCGTTCTAGGTCCTCATCATTGCTAGCTTTTCAATGCATTTGCCGAGTTTTCTTCATTCTACGGATGTGTGTTATCCGACATGTATTCTCTGTTGGTTGGCACTTGGCAGTCACAAATGTGTTTTAAATATCATATTGGCATTCTCCAGTTTGAATCTCCTGATATCACATTGACATCTTCCCAGTTTGTCTCTAATTAAAAATATTCATCACTGGTAAATTCAAAACTGTTAACATAAGTATCTTGTAAATGTCTACTTTATATGGTGCTATATACTTTACAGGCACAAGATATACTTACCAACCCAACAACCCCTGGGAGTAGTGTCTATTATCATTGACAATGCCCCTAGGGCATAACTCAAGTGGTAGAGGGGATGGTGGAAAGACATTTCAACTGGGCTTGGTTGCTGCAGGGTGGGGGTTCGAATCCTGCTTTTGGCATGGATTTGGCCCCTTGCAAGCATAAGTTAAACAGTGAGTCCTCTCTATAAGCCACTTGAGGCACATCCTGCGATTTACCTCCTCCACAAATTCCCAGGGCAGGGGCGGTGGGGGCCCCTAATGGTGGGGTACACCATTTATTATCATTCACAACGTGGGGATTGTCTTATCAACCTGTCAACTTTTAGCGATAGTCTTTGCGAGCTGTGTCGGGTTTCCCATCCTCCCCTTTCTTTACAATCTTTTTTCAATCTTGTTACACTGGGCAGAGTCATAGTTTATTGATTAATGTACTTTTCACAGAAATTCAATTTGTATAATTCCCAGTCAAACTCTTTTATGAGTGAAGCAGAGTTGAATATAATAAGGGAAGCAATTCAACAACTATTAAGATGGGGATGGAAGTACAACAAGAATCTTGAACCCAGCTTCATATGTTAACAAGATGGAATTACCTTTCTTTTCTTACTCTTATAACCAAGATCCCTCTAATAGGAATTTTTTATTCTGAGTTTCAGTTGGAGGGGTTTTTTTTTATTATTATTTTTATCTATAAATTTATTCATGTTATGTCATATGTGGATGATGTAACTGACAAGAAGCAGCCAACAAGGTGACAAAGAATAAACAAATGCCTATTTTGCTTCTAGAAAGAGAATGATCATTCATCTGCCTCATTATTTATTATGATACATCAATAATATATTCAGCTCTTACATTTCACCATTCTGTAGGTTTCTGCATCTCAAGGATTTCATTGAAAACCAATCTGATTGATCATTACCTCGAGTCCACAAATTTGCTGATGTTCACGAGTCTAATCAGGGTTGGCCGATCCAGCCCGTGAAGTGCATCGACCAGGTGCATCCGCAACGAAGCTGGACCCTTTGCCAACCCTGCAGCTATCTCACTGGCAACACCAAATACAGACAAGGCAGTAGCAGTGGCTTCGAATGGCTGAAATGGATGGACCGCCACAAAAGCAGCAATCAGAGCCGTAACGGAGCATCCAGTCGCTGTAACCTTCTGCAACATAGACACCCCATTTTTCGCCCCAACGACTCTTTCGCCATCTGTAACAATATCTACAGCCCCAGATACAGCGATGATGCTTCCAGTGGTTTGTGCTAAGGATTTTGCTGCTGTAATGGCTTCCGTTGATTCATGCATGCTATCTGCACCCTGCAAGATTTACTTCTGATGATAAATGCATATGCATATATGATACACGAATTCACAAGTGTATATATTCACTTATTCTAAGATGAGTGAATCCCATTGAGTTTGCTGCGAATATGAAAAGATATGAATATCTTTCGTTGTATACTCTCTCACTCTATATCTAACCTCAAAAAATCTGACACTCAACTACCTTCATCTCACCATTCAGTGTAAATATAAACATAGATCGAAATCAAGAAGGCGAACACATAGTTCCTATCTCGTCTTTAGAACAATAACACCATCTTCATAGAACTACTTCCCAAGACAGATAAAGTTACAGCCAACACACTTGTTTTGGAAACGAGTGGGAGAGCAAGAAACCAAATCGAGAAAAATGTATATACGTATATAGATAGATGGATCAGCGACGGAGAACACTGCAACCCCCTACTTTGCTCATAACCTGACTATTAGAAACCAACATAGTTCTACAAAGTGTACCAAGAAAGATCATGAGAAAAAGGAACACCTCATGTCAAGCATTTTGAAGATTTCAACTTCATAAGTTGAAAAATATGCAAACCTGTTGGAGCATAATGTGGTCTAATTATCACCTAGCACATAAATTACATTCTTTTATGCACATGTATCCGATCTGTAGACTTACTAATTCGAGAGGTCAGAACCTATTGTCCGCTGGCGGAACCCCATTTAGCACATAAATTACATTAGTTCATCAGACTAATTTATACTATTAATCAAAGCAAGCCTTGAGATCATCTGAATCTATCATATCCTTAACAAGGAAAAGTGATACTCATGAGACGTTAAACACAAGTTCTTGTCATTTTATATTCAATATACCTTCATAAATTATTAGCTACACACTAATTGCAGACATTTTTATAATTCAGGCCCGTATATCAAAATCAAGAGGCCCTAAAACAACCTATGATGATGAGGAATCACTACACTATTCAATTATAAATGAAATACAAGAGATTAAACTACTTTTGAATACACACCTTACCAGAATTTTGATCAGCAGAGCCGTTGAAAAGAGCAATAATCTCCGACCCATTTCCCCTCACAACCCTAGGTTTCAGCTTCAACAGATCCAAACACGCCTTTAACCGGAAACCGGAAGCTCCGGCGGCGGCGGGGTCGAGCACCCAGGGCTTGTTACACTCATTGGCAACCTGCGCTGCCATCTTCATCGCCGGTAGCCAGTCCGGGGTGAGTGTCCCCACGTTGATGTAAAGCGCGTGGGTTTTGGGTGTGAAATCGGGGATTTCATCGACGGAATGGACCATCGCCGGGGAGGCGCCGGCGGAGAGCAGAACATTGGCGACTAGATCCATGGAGACGAGGTTGGTAATGCACTGGATAAGGGGAGATGCTTGGCGCACGGAGTCCAAGTGGGCCCACGCTGTTCGGGCCCAGTATTCCGGGCTTTCTGCAACGGGTTGTTGATCTGCGTCCTCCATGGTTGTCTCTCCCTCAAAATATCTCGCTGAAGAAGATACAACGCCAGGAATATAGTATATGGACAGTGTACACTTCTTTCGGTATATAATCTCTGATGAAGAATCGCTGCTCCTCACTGTAAATTTCACAATAACATTAAGAGACTGACTAGGGCACAATTGGTTATACCAGAATTAGTACTTGTTCCTACCTTTTTTAATTAATTCTTACTTTGTTAATAATGTTGTTTTTTATTTTATTTTTAAATTTATTTTATTTAAATGATTATTATATCTTAAATCTTAGGGATAAATTATACCCTAAACCACAAGGGTAAAATTACAATTATAACCCAAATCCTTAACTTTAGGGATAAATTATAACCTAAACCACAAGGGTAAAATTACAATTATATCTTAAACCCTAAACTCTATGAATAAATTATACCCTAAACCACAAGAGTAAAATTATAATTATACCCTAAACATTATAATTATACCCTAAACCCTAAACCCTACGGGATAAATTATACCCTAAACTACAAGAGTAAAATTATAATTATAATTTATCCTAAACTACAAGGGTAAAATTATAATTATACATTAAATCCTAAACTCTAGGAATAGATTATACCCTAAACCACAAGGGTAAAATTATAATTTTTTCTCTAAAATTAAATAAATAAAAAAGAAAACGCAACAACTTAAAAAAAGGAAAACACACACTGAAGTTGAAGGAAGGAGGTTGTATAGGGGGGTTGAATCAATTGGAGGTTGTATACAAGTCTTTGTCTAATACTCTTCATAGATAAACTTGGGATTTGCGATCCCAGGTAAGATCGGTTCGCTTCTAAAGTATCCATTTTACTATTTTTGGCGTCACTTCAAAGGTATCAATTTCCCATATTTAGTAAAAAAAGTAGTACATAATATGACCCACCACTTTCCTCTAATACAACTACCCCTTTACATATAATAATAGTACTCATTAATCCACGTGCAAAAAGCAAATGGATACCTTAGAACCGGTCGGAGAGAGTATTAAATATATCCTCCAAATATTTTAATTTTGAAAAGACTACTCCCTCCGTCCACGTTAATATTTACGATTTATTTTTTCAACTAAATTAAAAAATATAATATTTTAATATTATATAGTGATTTGAGAAATATAATATTTATTCCGCAGTATACAGTTGTATTAATATTTATGTGAACCTCATGAATTCACTTGACAAAAATAGAAATGTAAACTTAACTTAAACAAAACAAAATGGAAAACAATGTGGGATGGATAAAGTATAACTTTCTTGGGACAATATTCACCAAGTAAAAATAAAAAAATTCTATATCCAACTAATTACTGTGAATTTTTCTTTTTGATCCATCTCACTATTTATGCACAGTTTTTTTTATTTTAAAAAATACATTACAATAGTACCCATTTTTTACACACATTTTTCATTATATATTTAAAATACTCACTTTTACACATATTTCAATAATTTTACACATTTTTATAAATAAAATATTACTCCCTCCGTCCCAACTTCAACTTCACACTTTCCGTTTTGATCCGTTCCAAATTCAATTTCACACTTCCATAAAAGGAAAAAGCAACAAACTAATATCCCTCTAACACACTTTAATTTCAAATTTGCCATTACTTTTTTAACACACATAACATACTTTATCATTTATTTATTACCCAAAAATACCATACTACCCTCATAAGTAAATCAAAAAGTGACTTTTCTTAAACTTCGTATCTACAGTAAACGTGAACTTGAATTTGAGACGGAATGAATAATTTTTTTTAATCTTCATGCACTAAAATACATGCACAATTTATCGGGAACAAAAGGAGTATTGAAATTGATTAGACCGGTTTTCAACCGTTTTTTCCAGTTTTGAGATAAATCAAAGTCACAAAATCTTAACTGAACTGACATTGTTTCTACTTTCTACTCCTACCAATAGCTTGAATATATATAAATCAAACAATGAGTTATATAATGTGAAATATTATTTTTTTTCAAGTAAATTAAGGAGTATTATTATTTTAGGTAAAGTTGGTAGGTATATTAAAGAGATGTGATGGGAGTGGTTGGTCATTGATGTGTCTTTTTTACTAAAAGAGGAAAATGATGCAATTTGAACGGGACGCCCAATATAGTAAAATGATGTTATTTAAGTGGGACAGAGGGAGTATCATATAGTATTACATATGATTCTAAGTTGGTCAACTTATTGGTCGGATTTTTTTTAATCATATTTTGTTCAATTTTAATTATTATTGTCCAATTTTTCTCTTTTATATATTTATTTACTTTATCAATTTTAGTTAATATTATTTGAAAATTGGACTATAATTAGAAGAAAAAGAAACTAAAATTGATAAAGTGCCATAATTGGATACGAATAACTAAAATTACATAAAAATGACTAAAGTCATATAAAATAGGATCAAAATGGAGAATAAAAAAAATACCAAAGTTGGAATATGTGGCAATTTATCTCGACAAGGATGTCCTGTAATACTTTAGTATCGGCTCGGATTATCTGTGTCATTTGATACATCATCTTCTGTGCAACACCATTAGATTGACGACACGTAGAAGAGAGAAACTATACCCTAATGGCAATGGTTGAATTTATTTTCCCCTCTTACTTGTCAATCACTTGACTTGTGACACAGAAGATAGGGGCAATAGTTGGATTTATTTCTTCCTCTTACTTGTCAATCACTTGACGTGTGGCACAGAAGATGATGCATGGAAATAGTACAGAAAATCTGGTGTGCTTTAGTATGACATCTCATTAAACGAAGTGACATAAGAAATGTCACACCAAGTGACACAGAAGTTCCGGACTGTTTACCTCCGCTACCAATTTTTCAAGACAATGGGCGGGGCTTGAGGTGGATCACCTTTTGTTAAATTTTTTTTTTATATAAAATCATTTTACATCATGCCAAATTTACTTCAATAAAACAATAGGATCACAATGATTTATTCTTCATAATTATTCTTGAAAAGTAACACTATGGATGAACAAATTAAGATTAGAATAATTATGAAGCCCACCTAAACCAGATCTGCTCTTTCCCCCCTTCCTTGCTATACCCCTTAACCCCACTGGATCTCACTTTCCACACACAATCCACACACCTCTCTTTATCCCTACTTGCAACATAGATATCAAACGTCCCTTTCACCTCCCTCCATTGCATGCTACATGTGAACACCGTCTCCGTCCCAAAGTAGTTCGGTCGGAATTTCCACTCGTAGAATGTCTCGCTCGGCATCACATGAACTCCAAGATCGTCGTCTTTCGACTGACAGTGGACCGTGAGGGGTATGTGCTCTCCCAAAGTGTTGTATATACGAACCCTAGTTCGCGGGAGGAGGCTAATGCCCTTCGTCTCGTTAGGGTAGGATTCAACTTTATGTCCCACGAGGGACATGCACACCACCACGAGACACATTGTGCATGTTCTCGACATGGTGCTCGTGTTTGCATTGTTTCTTAATTATTGGTTAAAAAGAATGATTATGTGAAGCATTTTTTTTTCTTTTTTTGAAAAGATGTAGATGGAGTTTAATGTGGATCGTAAAACGTAATTAAGGATATTTGAAGGATTTGTAGGAGGAGTTTTATTGATTGATTTGAGGAGCATAATAATAAAATGTGGGGTTTTCTATCTAATATTCATGGACGGTTTTTCTGCAAAGAAAGTACTCATGATTAAGTGAATTTTGAACTAAGAAATTTTAATTTAATATCATTTTCATTTTATCATTACTAGGAATAATAATTAAGTAAGATTCGAATATAGTCTCACCAAATCTTCTGCGTCATTTTCGTGCATCATCTTTTGTGCCACACGTTAAGTGATTAACACATAAGAGGGGAAATAAATCCAACCATTTCCCTTAGGGTCTAAGCTTTTAAGGTATAATTTCTCTATCTTACGAGTTGTCCATATAACGGTGTAGTACATGAGATAATGTACCAAAATGACACAGAGAATCTGTGCTCGTAGTCCCCCTTTTTTTTACTTAATATTTGTGTCAAGATCAGTAAACTAACTACTCACTAATCAATAATGATCTTGATTAAATAGGTAACGACCATCCTAATCATAGTCCAGTAGTAACTTTGTGCAAGAATGGAGATTTGACCTTTTTACTTAAGATTATGAAAGAAATAGAAACTTTAGTTAGAAAAGGTTGTGGTTACTGGGTAGGAAGGCAAAATTTATATAAAAAATGTGGAGTAATAACTACACGTTTGGGAGACTGCGTGTGTAAGAGGAGCGGCTAAGGTGCGCGGAGGCCCTTTTCTTGGAGCCACCTAGAAGGTGCACCTCTAACAACTACGAGGCCAAGGGCGAAGGCTCATACCATTTGTTAAATTTAGACTGGTCCCATCAGTCTTTGTGCATGTTACATGACCGCCATTGATTGACGCTTGAGTTCAGTTCCTTGGGAAGAGCAGCAGACCAGGTATTCAAATCTGGCAAAAATCCAGTGAGGGCCAGATAGTTTTCTCCCGAGCTTCGTGGCATCTTCTTCCAATTTACCTGATAATGGAAAATGAGCTTATACTACAAGTTGAGCTTACAACAATGTAATGTACGTGATTGTGAAATGTGTGCATATGTACATAATTTATAGCTTATTTTTCATCATACAGTGATCAGAAAATTGGTTGATCGAAAATTGATCCATTCTGACATGATTCAAGAGATAGAACTGGAACATTAAGAAGAACCCTACTTGCCCAGGAAATGCCTCACATAGAGCCCTAATGGTAGCATTCAGTTTCCAAGAGCCATCTGTCGATGAAGCATCATGTTGAGAAACTGAATCTGTAGCTGGCAGTCCAATTTCACCCGCTCCACAGTTCACCATAAAGCGACCTTCTGGCATCAATCTATTATACAGTTCCAACCAAGTAGCAGCCTGGTTGGGAAAGGAAAGGCATAAAGATAGAATGTAAAATGAAGATTGCAGCAAATAAAGGCAGAGTGCTATGCATTTTAATTAGATTAGATATAGGGAGTTAGTTAATCATTCTTAATGTTTTGCAAATCCTAATTTTCTTATTTTATTTTCCTCAGATTAGATTTCATTGGCCTAAGCCACATGACAAATTTTTTCCTCAAGTTGAGACCACCACATATGCCCTGGTCATGTTTGAGAACTCCAAATATTGAGTTCTGAACTGATCAAATACATATCATTCGAAATTTCATATCTTAAAAGTTCTAGTATAGTCCAATAGGCAATAGCTGTAGAGAGGAAATCTAATATTGATTGCAGAATTATATCTATCATATAATGATTTGCCTTATGTAGTGCCTCCACACCCCCAACCCAAACAAAATGACGGAAAAGAAAATATAAAACCTGTTCTAACTGTGGCAAAACCTTTCCTTCTGTGAACAAATCAACAATGATACCTACAGATTGTATAACAGCAATAAGTTAGCATTTTGTGATCAACAACATCGAATATTCCATATCAGTGCATGGCAGTCATGTAAGCGAATAGAAGGAGATATATGCTAGTCAAAAACAAATTCTGATGCATTTTCTAACCTCCATCAGCTGCTGTAGCCAAAAGATATGGATGCATACAGTTTTAATCAGAAACGAGAAGAATCAGTAAGTTTTACTATAATATTACTTGAGGAAAACCACACAAATCTTACCAGCATAACCTCCTGAAATAGCAGCTTCTGGAGCAAAAACATCACCAATGTGAATGTTAAGTACTCCCACATAGGTAGTGTGTTTCTCGAGGTCATAAAGCCCAAAATACTGTCTTGATTTATCTATCAACTGATATTATAACAATTGAAAACAATATTTGTTTAAAATTGAGTATCAACCATCATTGGAACAACTGCACTCACATGAATAAGATCTTGCTATATTTTCAGTTTCGAATCATACTGAAGAATTACGTAATGAGTGAAACTAGCTAGCAGCAGAGAAAATATAGGAGTAAATAATTACGATTTCATCAATTTCCCAGCCTTCCAGCTGCAGAGAAGGCCATAAATCAAGCATCAAATGAGCTGCAGTTCCTCCACCCTGTAAATTTAGTAAATCAACATATGTTCAATGATACAGTAGCGGGATTTTTCACCTTAAATGATTAAGGCAAAGAGATTAGTATTACCAAGCCAAAGATGGCGATTGGACCTCTTGGAACGACAGGAGGCAATGCAGCAAATTCATCCTGCAGAAAGAAGTAAATTGGATTAGGATTAATACAAACCTCGAGATGATAAACCCAAACATACCCAAATTGAACCAGTCCATTTAGTCTCTTTGTTAATCATGCTGTGGACACTATCTGCAGCGTGAATTGAAGCGCGTGAACAGAACGTACCGAGGAAAGAGCAAAATTAGGCGAAAAAGGGGAATGAAATTACGAGTGGAGTCGAGAAGTAGGAGCCTTGATTTGGGTGTGTCGACGATTACAATGTGATTGTAATCGCTTTGAACGGCCGTTAGCACCTGAAAATAATCTTCTTCTTCTTCCCCCTCTGGTTTCTGCTGAGACTGCACTGCAGCTTTTACTTGTTTGCTCGATCTGTTGCCTCTCGCGGGAATTACAGAGTATTTTCCAACTGCTGGGGGAGACGCCGCCGCCCAAGGCAGTGCACCACCGGGCAGAGACCGCCATCGGAATTTTGACGAGCATACCATTATCATTTCTCAAGTTGATGACTAGATCAATGTGGATAATGTTAGGGTGGCTTAATTAAATGGAGAATGAGTCTTTGTAACCAAGAGTATAACATAACATTTTGTTCTAAAGTATACACTCTGAAATAATATTTTTCATGTCTTTCCTCATTATCAATCGTCAGAATATATACACATAATTGTAGCATAGTCCTAGACTACACAATAGAAAACTAGCAATATACATTAATTGATTTTAGGCTAGAGAATAGCTAATTATACAGCTAACTATATACATTGACTTTACAAAATATTTACTATATTTAACACTCCCCCGCAGTTGAAATGGGAGGTTTACAAACGCTGAGACTGTCCCGAAAATCTTCAAATAACACCTGTGGCAAACCCTTAGTGAAAATATCGGCTATTTGATAACGGGAGAGGACATGGAGAACGCGGACTTGTCCTCGTTCAACCTTCTCTCGGACAAAATAAATATCCATCTCTATATGCTTTGTACGTTGATGTTGAACTGGATTCCCCGACAAATAAACAACACTGACATTGTCACAATACACCAAAGTAGCTTTCTTAACCGGACAATGCAACTCTAAGAGAAGGTTTCGAAGCCAACATGACTCAGAGACCACATTCGCCACCCCACGAAACTCGACCTCGGCACTAGAACGAGATAATGTGGGTTAACGCTTAGACGACCAAGAGACCAAGTTGTCCCCTATGAATACACAATAACCAGATGTAGATCTCCTTATATCAGGGCACCTACCCCAATCTGCATCAGTGTAAGAAACCAGAGAGAAAAACGACGATGGATACAAATTTAGGCCATGATCTAATGTACCCTAAATATATCTAATAATCCGTTTGAGAGCAGACATATGGTCCATCCTTGGATCATGCATATGGAGACAAATTTGCTGGACGACATATGAGATATCTGGTCTGGTGAATGTAAGGAATTGTAGAGCCACTGCAAGACTTCGATACAGAGTAGGATCATCAACGGGAGTACTAGATGTAGCACTAACCTTTGATTTTGTGTCAACTGGAGTAGCCGATGATTTACAAGAGATTATTCCGGCACGTTCAATTATTTCTTCGGCATATGTGCGTTGAGAAAGGAACATACCACCCTTATGCCAAGTCACCGCAAACCCAAAAAATAATTCAATGGACCAAGGTCCTTCTTAGAAAATTCAAAACTGAGAAAATCCATAATAGAGAACTGGAGAGCATGAGACGAAGCAGTAAGAATAATGTCATCAACATATAATAGAATATAAGCCATTTCTGACCTCTTGCTGTAAATGAATAATGAATTGTCACTCCGACTATTAGTGAACCCGATAGACATAACAAAATCAGCAAAGCGTGTATACCAAGCTTTGGGAGCTTACTTAAGCCCATACAAAGACTTACGCAAGAGGCAAACATAATCAGGATGGGTACGATCCCTATATCCCACTGGTTGATGCATATAAACTGTTTCTTGAAGCTCACCATGAAGAAATATATTCTTGACATCCAATTGATGAATTGGCTATGCCTTAGAAAGAGAAAGACTAAGGACAGTGTGAATAGTTGCCGGTTTGACAATCGGACTAAAAGTATCAATGCCAACTTGTTGAGTTTTCCCATCACCTATAAGATGGGCTTTATGCCTATCAAAAGTACCGTTAGATTTAAATTTATGAGTACAAATCCATATAGACCGAATAACATTAACACCAGGAGGTCGGGGCACCAAGTCCCACGTCTTATTTTTCATAAGAGCATGATATTCATCATCCATGGCCATTTTTCAATTCGGGTCACGAAGAGCAGCTATTGGGTTTCGAGGCACAGGGGACTTTGAAACTGTGGTGTGTAATGCTTTGTATTTTGGGTTAGGTTTGTATATATCATGCCGACTTCGAGTGATCATAGTGGGCTCATGGAGATGAGTATTGAAAGTTGGAGCAATGACTGACCCTGGTGAAGGTTGGGCTGTGTGTGAGGCAGAAGGGGAAATAGGAATTGTAGTATAAGAGATGGGAGATGTGAAAGGGAGAGTAGTTGGGAAGGGAGGCTGCTGGGCCTGGGCTCGGGTAGTCCGGATGTGGATCTGGGTGTAGAGGTGTGTGGGTCTGGATTGGTGATGTGGGAAGAGGAGCAGTAGATTGTTGAAGGTGATCTAATACATAAGAAGAGAGACCACTATCCAAAAAATCATATGTATGTGACGAAGGGGAATGCAGTAATGCAAAAGGAAAGACATTCTCCTAAAAAATGACATGGCGACATTATAATTTGACGAGATGACAAATCATAGCATTTATAGCCACGATAATTAGGTGGAAAACCCAAAAAGACACAAGGAGTAGATCGAGGCTGCAATAGGATGCTAGATTCCTCAAGAGTAAGGATGGACCTGGCTTGATAAAAAGTAGAGAGGGGATCACTTTGTCGGATCATCCTACATACACCACGGTACATAGTAGTAAGACCGGAGACAAGTTGAAGCACCAAATGACTCTCAGACACCGGAGCTCCAACGTTCTTCAATTGATCGGCCAAGGACTTTAGCCGTTGACAGTACACCGATACATTAGGATAATCTTCCATCTTGGTGGTTGAAAAATATTGCTCAAGAGTAATCGCACGGGAATGCTTATTGTCTTGAAAAATGTCAGGCAAATGGTTCCAAGCTTCCATTGCCGTAGCATCGGGTGCAAGGATGGTGTGGAGAAGGTCATTATATATCGTGGCATAAATCCACGATAAGACTATGGCATCAAGAGTAGCCCACATGTCGGCATCCTCAACATCGGCCGTGGCCTTCGGAGGGGGTATGATGTGATGGAGAACCTTGTTCGAACGTGCATGAACTTTGAACAACTCCGTCCATGTTGAGTTACTGCATGTTTTCCAACTCGAGAATAATAGGAATATGATTCCTAATGTTGGAGACAGCAAGAGCTGGGTAAAAATTCTTAGATTGAGACATCGTTGCCGGAGAAAGACCAACGACAGGGAAGAAAGAAAGGAAGAAGAAGAAGATTGGCAGAAATCATAGCTAGAGCGCAGCGGAAAGAGATAAAAAAAACTATGGTTCTTATACTATGAAAGAATGTTTTTCGTGTCTTCCTTCATTATCAATCATCAGAATATATACACATGATTATAGCATAATCCTAGGCTACACAATAGGAAATTAGCAATATACATTGATTGATTTTAGGCTAGAGGATAGCTAATTATACAGCTAACTATATACATTAACTTTAAAAAATATTTACTATATTTAACACACTCTTATTAAAATTTTTATATAAATAAATAGTACAATTCCTTATTTTAAAGAGTATACCATGTAATACTAAATGGTATTTTGACGCACGGTGTCCACGTTCACACAAGTTTTAGTAATTAAATATTAAATGATTTTCCTCTCAATTGGCTTAAGTTTTTAGATAAGATAGTTCTCCTCTCAATTGGCTTAAGTTTTGAAGCTTAAGTTTTTAGATAAGATGGTCATTTAACATGGTATCACAGCCATGACCTAACAAAATTCTAGTGTACAAACGTCATCACCACCCAATTTATAAGAAAATGCGTGTTAAAGTGACTATAAATGTGTGTTAGGGTGACTTGATTAAAGAGGTGATTATTTAACAATAACATAAAAGATATGGATGGCACTGCAATTCTATGCATGTGAGAGGATGTATTAGAATGACTTGATTAAAGAGGTGATCATTTAACAATAACATAATATGCCAATGGAGCTCCGATTACCTGTGTAGTTACCTAAGAAGTCTATCGTATGAATAATCTTTGTAACCTCAGATCTTGTTGTTTTCCAATGTAATTAATTAATTAATAACTAAATAATATAACATAGTGGAGTGTCTTAAGAAGCATAACCAAGGACATTAATGTGGTGGCCAATCCTCCATGGAAAACAAGGAACAACATCATAAGGTATGTTTTCCTATATACTCAAAATTCTCTTTCGATTTTTAGAGATCTCTCAGGATTTTTCTGTACCAATATGAATAGCTCTTAGATTAGTAAAACGTAAAATAGTTAGAGGAGAAATTTAAAATTAATTGGCAAAAACCTCCCGTGCGCCCGGGGACACGGAAAGATGCTCTGTGTCCCCATGTGAACACAACCCTCCCTCCAATCCTATTTAAACCTATGTATTGCTAGGGGTTTAAATTGTAAAGGAGCATGAAAATTGTAAAGGCGCACAGAATCTGCTCCGTGCGCCCGGGTGCACAAGAGCCTCACTCAAGTTAATTTACAAACAAATACGAGGAATATATTTTTTTCCTTTCTAGCTTATACGTATCACTTTTATTTATATTTAATAGCATGAAAAATGATGCGCAAAGTGATACAGGAGATACCGTATGAGTTTAAATGGATCGAGCCACTTTATAATTTTTATGATGGGAAGTTCTGTGATACTATATTGTAAAAAAAATATAATTCCTTATCTTTATGATTTATACGTTGATTTGGGTATAGATTATTTCTCCTCTCTCCTATGTATCACTAGTGCATGCTACAAAATTTACAGGTCAAGGGTTATAATATGTTTATTTACTATGACTTCATGTCACTCTTGTTTTAAAATATAATAGTTGATATTTTAAATTAACTAATTATTTATATTATTAATTTATAATATTATATGTATCATGATATAATTAAAATTTAAAATCTAAATGATATAGAATATAAAGTAATTTCAATAATCATATCTTGTATATTTTCACCTATTTAATTTATCAGAAAATGATATAATTAAAAATTTACAAACTAAATCAAGATATAATAAAATTAACTTACAACACTTTACGCTCAACATAATGTTAACTATCAAATAGTACTATATAATATTAATCTCATAATTCTTTATTAATTCACCAAACATATTCATTTAACATTACTTTAATTTCATCATACATGATACTTATCCATTGTGCTCCTTTATCTATCCTATCCATCAAACTGACCCTAAACTAATGAAACAAATCATAGATATATATATATATAGTCACGTTAGGCTCCATAAGCTCAACATTGAGTTACATATCATTTCTAGTATAAATATATAAATAGAGCCCCATTGGTTGTTTTAAGAATTCATGCGTTAATTATGACTGAGTTAGGTCTAATACATATCTATATATGATCTTTTCTTTAAATTTAAATTATAGAATGAAGAGGTGAAGAGTAAGAAATGGCATGGATCAGCAGGAGGTGTTGTGGATGCACCAATAAACAAGGTGTGGGAGCTTGTCTCACAGAGTAGTAGATTACACGAGTGGATGCCAATGGTCGAACGATGCACTGATTTGGAAGGCGAAGATGGGCAACAAGGCTACGCTCGACTAGTTTCAGGATTCATGTTCCCACAAAAGGATGGCGATAGATCATGGATCAAAGAACGACTCGTCTTGATGGACGCATTGTGTCACACTTACGCCTATCGTATGGAATCAAGCAATGTAGGTCTTGATGGATCTTTGAATGTACTAAAGCTTATAGATTATGGTGATGATTCAACCCTAGTGGATTGGACATTTGAGTTGCAACCTTTGGAAGGTGTGAGTGAGGATTATATTGTGGACTACTTGGGATATCTTTATAAGTCTTGCATTAATCGGATCGAAGGTGCTATCGAGGCCGCTTCGTCTAGAAACACCGTCTTGAACCGAAAATCGGCTTGTGGTGAAGATCATAAAAATGTGCTAGCTCAACGAAAACACTTGCAATGAAGGGTAAATTGATAAGAAATGTTGCCATTTACAATATGCAATTCGAATAAATTCTCTGTATTAATCATATATAACGTGTGACAAAAAAAAAATGTACCTAATCAATTTCTTTTACCCAGATATCCAACTATATTAACATAAATTCCATATATAAATTAGAAAGATGATAATTAATTTGTGCAGTTAATTTGATTCACCTAGAATTCATGGAGCACCAAACACTGCTTGCTTAAACATATATTCTTTATTTAATTAATGATCAACCATTATCATTCATCATGCAAATGCAAATGCATAAACCCTAGCCAGCTTGGCTAGTGTAGTTAGCTACAATATTATTTGGACACATATCTGTCTCTTTACTCATGAGAATCTGGTGGCGCTCCACAGCCAGGCTCACCTCCTCCACCTCCACCGCCACCACCACCACCACCGCCGCCACCATCCCTACCTCCACCTCCCCCACCACCCCCACCTCCACCTCGTCTACCTCCAAATCGTCCCCATTCAAATCGCCCTCCTCTCGGACCACCCCCATAGTACCCACCTCCGCCTCCTCCTCCACCTCCTCCATTGAAACCACCACCTCCGCCTCCGCCTCCACCTCCACCTCCACCTCCACCTGCACTACAATATGGAGCCGGTGGTGGTGGTGGTGAGAAGCTCCGAGGTGGTGGTGGTGGTGAGTAGTACTGACCAAAGGAAATGTTGATCATCATCATGAAACAAAGTGCAAAACAAAGAAAGAGAAAACGAGCCATATTGGCCCAAAATTAACAGTATACTCTTGCACTAAATTAGTGGCTACATTTATACATCAAAACTAGAAGCTCTATTTCATGGGTTTCATTGACAACTTTGTACTCATTCTAACCCTTTTTTATTATCAAATCACAATTAATAACAACTTTGATGCTTCTTCTCCCACTTTGGTCACAAAGAATGTGCTTTTTCTAGGGCAAAAATATTAATAAATTAAGTTGTGTACGTAAATTAAAGAATTTTAGGGTTCTACAACTGTTTTTTCTTGTTTTGGTAAGAGAATTCACATGTTAGACACATTACTCAATCGTAAGCTTCAATTTTTAATTATCAATACTCACGTCACATGGCTCATGGATATGTTTAGATATTCTACATAGCATACTGCCCGTTTAAAGACAAATAATTCAAGATCGAGCCCAATTTTCTGCAAATCCGATTTCGATTCCGATTCCAAATCCGACGGCCCCTTCTCCGCCCGCAGTAGCAGTGCATAGTGATCGGAATGCGCTTCCATACACTTCTTCAAAGTAGTATTAATGGCTTGAAAATACTGTGGGAAAGAATTGAGAAAATATCGTAATTTAAGTTTTATCGATTCCAATTTTAGTTATTTATTATTTACAGTTCTCAATTATGATCTTTTTTTTTTGGTTTAAGTTCTTTTTTTGTCCAAAGTTAATCCACTTATTGATTAGAGCTATTTTCACCTACATTTTAGTGTCTTTTTATATGTGTTTTCGTATTATTTTATCCGTATTTTATGTGTTATTTGGTTGTGTTTTGTGTTTTTATTGAAATGTTTGTGAATGAGCTTAAACTTAAGATTTTCACTTTTTATTGGATGCTAAACATGATAAGGAAGATGTAGGAAAAAGCGGATCTCAATTCGGAGTTGAAACGAGGGAGAACGAGCCAAAACAGTAAAGAAATGCAGGAGCCAGCACCAACACGGGCCGTGTAGCCAACACGGCCCTGTAAGAGTTGGCCGTGCGGCGACACCTAGTCATTCAACACGGGCAACTTAAGGTCGTGTCCAGTTGCACGAGTCGTGTTGCAGCACACGAGCCGTGTTGCGTAACACGGCCGTGTAAGAAGTGGCCGTGTACCGACATCAGAAGAGCCAACACGATCACCCTGTGCCCGTGTTACAATACACGACTCGTGTTGCAGCACACGAGTCGTGTTGCGTAACACGACCCTGTAAGGCGAGGACGTGCGGCAGCATCAGAAGACACAACACGGCCACCTCGTGGCCGTGTTGCAGAGCACGACTCGTGACGTGTATTTTCCTGCTAAAATTTCCAGATCCTTCTAGAAGCCTCCATAGGGGGTATAAATACCCCTTTATTCAACAATTGGCAGGGGATCCGAGATTCCCATCCTCTACACACACATCACACACCATTTCTTCCATTTTCCACCATCATCTTCATCCACCTTCATCCATCTTGATCCATCTTCATCATCTCCATTAATTCTCCATCAAAACTTCATCCCTTCCATTGGGTGTAAGAGATCTCAAGAAATCAAGAGCTAGAGGTGGAGATCAAGAAGAATAGAAGATTCTCTTCAAGAAATTGATAGGGAATAATCCATTCATTTTGTATTTCTTTAGATCTAAGACTATGGGTATTTGTAATGAATCATTTATTTGTTTTGTTACTTTTATCATGATAGGCTAATCCCTCTAGTGGGATTAGGAGCATGAAGAGCATATTAGATTTATATTGTCATGTGGATTAAATTGGTTTTTGGTTTAATTGATGTTGATTTCTATTCATGGAGTTTAATTGTCTTGATGTTGTGATGGCATGGTTTGTTATTCATGAATGTTTATTGGTTTAATGGATTGTTGATCAATGGATTATTTATGGTAATTAAATGCTATCATGATGTTCATGTATGTATTGCTTGGAGTGAGATGGAAACGACCCTCTATAGTATTAGGAAGGTATGAATAGACATTGAGTTTGGGTTTGACCGAAAGGATATTTGAATTCAATGAGGGAAACCAATCCATTCGTTGGTCTTAGTACACAAAAAGGGAGAGTTTAATCTAACTAGTACCTAGATGGAAGGGGTTAATGTTGGACTTTGATCTTAAGTGCTTTTGGGAGTCTAAAATGGATCAACAACCTTTGTAACCCGAAAGGGAGCTTAGGATACTATCGTGATCACCCTTAGTCTACATCAATTGAGTTGAATTCCTTTTGCATGATAATATGAATCGAGCATGCTTGAATGTTTCTAATCCCATGTTTTTCCATACTTGAACTTTAGCACCCATTTTCTTTACTTGTTATTTCTCTTATTTGCTATTCTTATTTACTTGCTCTTTGCTTTAGTGTTAATCATCTCAAAACCCCCCTATCATCTTTACAAAAACGACATGAACATGAGCTCACGTATTTTGCTAGTCCGAACATAACTCCTTTGTGGATTGATAATTTTTCTTGGGATATACTACTACAACGATCGAGTATTCTTGCTCGTGAGTGCTACAAAAATAGGCAAACAAGAAAATGGCGCCGTTGCCAAAGGGGAGTTTGACGGACTAGTCGAGTACTGTGTTATTGTTTTAGTTGTTCTTGATAAGGATACTTTTTATTTTATTTTTACTTTGTTTACTATTGTTGTTTGTGGTCTCACTCTTGGCCTTTTCGTAGGTGTTTTATGATCACAAGATCAAAGGGAAATCAATCGATCATTCCTTTGGATTTGGAGATTGAAAAGACCGCACGACAAAGAAAGCGAGAGAGACGGAGAGCTAGAAAAGAAAAAAATATGAAGAATCAACATGGAGAGAATGCTAATTATAACCCACCCCAAGATCCTTTACAAGATTAAAGGGGGGTACAAGAAGGAGTGCAAGAGAATCAAGCGGAGATAATGAGGAATTTCTTTGCTCAAAATCAAGAATATATGCAATTGTTTGCCAATCAAGAAGCTCAAAGGATACTCCAACAACAAGAGGCACAACCACATGTTCGTAGAAATGTCCAAGAGATGGTTAATATGTTCAATAACCAAGCTATGCAAGGAAATGTGCAAATACCTCAAGAGAGGCCAAGGCCTAGAGCAATTCGGGATTACTTCCAACCGAGAGCCGTACACAACATGGTTCATCCGGTTCAAGCCAACAATTTAGAAATCAAGACCGGATTGATCAACATGGTCAAAGAAAATCAGTTTGGGGGAGGTCCTCTTGAGGATCCAAACATGCATCTAGCTAGCTTCTTGGAGGTTGCAAATACCATTAAGATGAATGGAGTATCGGAAGATGCTATTCGGATGAGGTTGTTCTCTTTTTCTTTAAGAGACAAGGCTAAGGCATGGTATAATGCAATTCCTTTGGGAAGTTGTAACACATGGGAAGATCTTGAGCAAAGGTTCCTAAACAAATACTTTCCTCCTTCAAAGACACTCCAATTGAAGAGCCTTATCACTCAGTTTAAGCAACTTCCGGATGAAAGCTTTTATGAAGCATGGGAACGCTACAAGGAGATGCTAAGAAAGTGCCCTCAACATGACTTTCATGAGAATCAACAAGTGGCTTTCTTCTATCAAGGGTTGAGCCAACAACATCGGATGCATGTAGATGCCTCATCCGGAGGATCTATATTTGGAGTGGATGCGATGAAAGCTATGGAAATTTTTGAAGATATTGCAATGAATGCTTATCAGTGGCCGTCCGAGAGAATTTTGGGAGGTTATGCATACGGAAAGGTAGCTCAAGTGGAGAGTGTGAACAAAGTGAAGAGTGATGTGTTTCAAAATGAAGGAATGAAAGAATTCAATGAGAGCATTCAAGATTTAACAAAGCAATTGAATTTGATCACTCAAGGAGTAAGTCAAGGGGGAAGCACAAGTGCTAATTCAAATGAGGAGAGCAATGAGAAGCAAAATGTAGAGGATGTTGCCTATTTAGATGGGAGAAATTACCAAGAAAATTTTCAACGGCAAGGGAATTTTCAAGGTAACTATCCTTCTAACCAAGTTAATTATCAAGGAGGATATCAAGGGCAAGCTCGGGGGAGTAATTTCAATCAATCAAGTGGAGGTTATCAAACTCCAAGAAAGCATGAGAATTTCTCCTACTCTAATCCTCAAGCCGCCGTGTCATTTCCTCCGGGATTCGATTCAAGTGCCAAACCATTGAATGGAGAAGGTAAGTCATCATTGGAAGAGACATTACTAGCATTCATGAAAGATACAAGGGCTTATATGGAAAAGAGAGATGCTAAGTTTGAAGCTAGAATGGAGGAAAATGAGAAGAAATCCGACAATAGGATGAGAGCATTTGAGCATCAAATGGGGCAAATTGCTTCCTCAGTTGGATCTCAACACCAACAAGGAAAATTCCCATCTACCACTATAACAAATCCTAAGAAGCAATGTTTGTATGTTACCGTGTGCAACATGGAAAGTAAGGTGGAGAAAGGGTTGGTGGAAACAACAAACATTGTTTCTAAGGTTGAAGAAGTAGTTTGTGATGAAATTGTGTCAAACATGGAGGAGGACAATGGCATCGATGAAGATTGGTCTTTGGATGATGAGATGATAATTGGTGAATTTTTGTCTTTGTTGGATGAGGAAAGTAAGTGTGATGAAGAGATGATGTTGAAACAAGATCATGACATTGTTGAAGTTGATGCTTCATTAAAGGTGGAAAACCCTGGTAAATTCGTTCTTACTTGTACAATTGGAAATGGGGAACACTTTAATGCTATATGTGATCTTGGTTCAAGCATTAACGTGATGCCTTTGGGAATTTTTGAAAAACTTGGCATTGGGAGGCTAAAGGAAACGATATGAAAATTGGAATAATGGATGGTTCAATGATGAAGCCCCATGGAGTTGTGGAGGATATGATAGTGCAAATAGAGGATTTTGTATTTCTGGTGGATTTTATGATAGTTGAGAAGCAAGCGGATCCTTTGATTCCATTAATTTTTGGAAGGCCATTTTTGGCAACCGCAAAAGCAAAATTTGACATGGATAGGAAGGAACTCACACTCGGATCAAATAAAAGAGAATTGGTGTTATCAAGCAAGAATGAAAAAGGGAGAAATCTTCATTTGAAGCCACCCATTAAGCCTCCGGATATTCGAGATGAAGTGGTAAGTGCGATTTTAAAAGATGAAGAATTAATTAACTTTATGCTTGAAATTGCAGAAAATGTCTCTTCAAAAAGAAATACGCTTGGGGGAGATCCACATGTTGATTTGAAGATTGATAAAGGGCCTCTGGGATGTAAGAATGTGAGAAAAAAAGGAAACGAGGTGAGTTCAAGTGTTAAAGGAGCACGAAGTGTGGATAAAAAGGTTGTTAAAGAGATGTTTAAAGTGAAGATGCGGCCCGATGGGGTCTTGGATTTCTCCGACTGTTAAGAGCTTACATTCGTCCGGCTTGAAGACGTTAAACTTAGCGCTAAATGGGAGGCAACCCATTCTTTTTATCTTTTGTTGCTTGTTTGTTTTGGCCTTGTAGGTTGATTGTGCTCATGGAGAAAATGCTCATTGAAGAAAAGAGAAGTGCTTCATTGATTCAAGTTGACATGTTCCACCACTTGTTGCAAACTTAATTCGTGACTCTTGTCTCGAGTTAAGTTTGGGGGGTGCTAGTGCATGGTGGACATAGCTTGAGTCGTGTGGATGCGGTTACTTCTCTACAAGAAGATCATCAATGGAAACTACAAGGGTAAGTCTCATAACTTTTTGCAAACTTAAGCCTCAACTCCTGTTTCGATTTAAGTTTGGGGGGAGAGTGTGTGGTGTGACTCACCACTTGAGTATGATTCTTGTAAAATTGGGTCAATTTTAAAATTTTTCTCATGAGTTTGGGTTGATTTTGGCATGATTGGTGGTGTTGAAGTGCATGATAGTCCATATTTATAATGAAATTATTGAAATAATGGTGTTTGTTGAGTGTTTGAGCATGAATGAGAGGTATTGGAAGCATGATGGAGCTTGGAGCTAATGCTTTCCTTACCAAATGCCTATCGAGGGAGTACTCTACACCTTATCATTTTATTACTTGAAATGAATTGATTTTGATTTGGATTGCTGTGACTAGCATGCTACTTCATGTGTTATGTTTGTGGGAGGTTTACTTTCGTAAATTAGGATTTCCTTTTCAATAAAGGTTGGGATGAATATGTGCTTAATCTTCTTATGGATGATGGTATTTTGTGTTTTGCATGTTTTGTGTTTTTGTTGTGTCTTGTTTGTTGAGTCCTTATTTGTATGTTGTGTGTATTTTCATTCTTATTTTGGATGTTTGGTGGTTTGTTTAGGGATGTCGTGAGTCATTTTTGAACGTGAGTGATGATGTGTTGTGGTGATAAGTGATGACAAATTATGATTAAGAATCTCTACACTTTCAAATTGTGACATGTTTTACTTAACTTGTTCAATTTTGAGATGAATGTGGTGTAATAAGTTCCTTAAGGTCCAAGCACAAGCTTGTGAGCATTTGAGCCTCAACCATGCATACATGGTCTTTCTTCATGAGTGGATCGGTTGTGTTTGATAAGTTAGAACTTGCTCAAGGACTATAGGAACTAGCCCGATTAGTGGAGATTAGTGAAATGATCTAAGGCCATCCTTGTTATTATAGTCATTGCCATATATGTTCCTACCTTGAACATCATCCTTAGTCTACCACTTTGAGCCTATAAGCCTATTTCTTGTGAATTTAGCATATTACAAGCCTTAATTACCCATTCAAGCTTATATATACCTTTGTGTGGGTGATTGAGGAGATGGTAGCTAGAAAGGATTGATTGATTAGCAAAAGAAGAAAAGGGAATGGTAAACAAGCAACAAAAAGAATGAAAAGAGCAAAAGTAAGAAATAGACATGCAACCTCAAAGCAAGAGAAAGAGTAAAGTAATATCAAAATGCTCAAGTAAACAAAAATTCAAAGATAGGAAGCATGCATCAAAAGGAGCTTAATCCAAGGAAAGTTAATGAATAGTGCTTGAGATTTGTAAAGATAAGCAAGGAAGAAAAGAAAGTGAAGAAGTTGAGGAAATTGGCCATCTCTTTGATTACTTACACTTGTTGAGTCACTCTTATCCATATATTTCCTACCATACCAAAGAGCCTATCATTACATCCTAATTAAAGACCTTTTTGATCATTAATTAAAACTTTGGTGGTTTGTGAATGTAGTCCACGAGCAAGCTTATAGCGAGTCGAGCCAATCGATTAATGAGTGTGATTTACCCTATTTCAAAAGAGTGTTGAGAGACATCAATATCCATTGTAAGGCTTGGACTTAAAAGGGACTATATTACACTTTATTCTCTTTTGATTGAACTTGTTAATTTCTCATGTCATGATTTTAATGTTGTAGGATGACTTAGCATAGTTTGTTGTTATTATTGCTAATGATGTGTTATTGCTTATATTCGTTTAGTCTTTTCTAGGTGAAAATTTCTCCTTTTGATTTGTCATTTTCGTTGCTCGGGGACGAGCAACACCTTAAGTTTGGGGGGTTGATTAGAGCTATTTTCACCTACATTTTAGTGTCTTTTTATATGTGTTTTCGTATTATTTTATCCGTATTTTATGTGTTATTTGGTTGTGTTTTGTGTTTTTATTGAAATATGTGTGAATGAGCTTAAACTTAAGGAAGATGTAGGAAAAAACGGATCTCAATTCGGAGTTGAAACGAGGGAGAACGAGCCAAAACAGTGAAGAAATGCAGGAGCCAGCACCAACACGGGCCGTGTAGCCAACACGGCCCTGTAAGAGTTGGCCGTGCGGCGACACCTAGTCATTCAACATGGGCAACTTAAGGTCGTGTCCAGTTGCACGAGTCGTGTTGCAGCACACGAGCCGTGTTGCGTAACACGGCCCTGTAAGAAGTGGCCGTGTACCGACATCAGAAGAGCCAACACGATCACCCTGTGCCCGTGTTACAATACACGACTCGTGTTGCAGCACACGAGCCGTGTTGCGTAACACGGCCCTATAAGGCGAGGCCGTGCGGCAGCATCAGAAGACACAACACGGCCACCTCGTGGCCGTGTTGCAGAGCACGACTCGTGCCGTGTATTTTCCTGCTAAAATTTCCAGATCCTTCTAGAAGCCTCCATAGGGGTATAAATACCCCTTTATTCAACAATTGGCAGGGGATCCGAGATTTCCATCCTCTACACACACATCACACACCATTTCTTCCATTTTCCACCATCATCTTCATCCACCTTCATCTATCTTGATCCATCTTCATCATCTCCATTAATTCTCCATCAAAACTTCATCCCTTCCATTGGGTGTGAGAGATCTCAAGAAATCAAGAGCTAGAGGTGGAGATCAAGAAGAATAGAAGATTCTCTTCAAGAAATTGATAGGGAATAATCCATTCATTTTGTATTTCTTTAGATCTAAGACTATGGGTATTTGTAATGAATCATTTATTTGTTTTGTTACTTTTATCATGATAGGCTAATCCCTCTAGTGGGATTAGGAGCATGAAGAGCATATTAGATTTATATTGTCATGTGGATTAAATTGGTTTTTGGTTTAATTGATGTTGATTTCTATTCATGGAGTTTAATTGTCTTGATGTTGTGATGGCATGGTTTGTTATTCATGAATGTTTATTGGTTTAATGGATTGTTGATCAATGGATTATTTGTGGTAATTAAATGCTATCATGATGTTCATGTATGTATTGCTTGGAGTGAGACGGAAACGACCCTCTATAGTATTAGGAAGGCATGAATAGATTTTGAGTTTGGGTTTGACCGAAAGGATATTTGAATTCAATGAGGGGAACCAATCCATTCGTTGGTCTTAGTACACAAAAAGGGAGAGTTTAATCTAACTAGTACCTAGATGGAAGGGGTTAATGTTGGGCTTTGATCTTAAGTGCTTTTGGGAGTCTAAAATGGATCAACAACCTTTGTAACCCGAAAGGGAGCTTAGGATACTATCGTGATCACCCTTAGTCTACATCAATTGAGTTGAATTCCTTTTGCATGATAATATGAATCGAGTATGCTTGGATGTTTCTAATCCCATGTTTTTCCATACTTGAACTTTAGCACCCATTTTCTTTACTTGTCATTTCTCTTATTTGCTATTCTTATTTACTTGCTCCTTGCTTTAGTGTTAATCATCTCAAAACCCCCCTATCATCTTTACAAAAACGACATGAACATGAGCTCACGTATTTTGCTAGTCCGAACATAACTCCTTTGTGGATTGATAATTTTTCTTGGGATATACTACTACAACGATCGAGTATTCTTGCTCGTGAGTGCTACAAAAATAGGCAAACACTTATCAAATTTAGTTGAATTTTTTTGTCCAAATTTTATTCTTTATATCAAACTTTGTTTAATTTTGATCCAAAATTTTGAGGAAAAAAAGACTAAATTTGATATAAAGACTAAATTTAGACAAAAATGATCAAAATCAAATTAAAAAAAGGACCAAAATTAATTGTAAATAAAAAAATTACTAAAATTGAAATTGGTCATATTTAAAGGACATATTTTGATATATTTTCGGAAAGAATTCTATATAGATCCTAAATTCTTGAAAAGGATCATAATTAACTAAGATCTTGAAAGTGGTTTGAGGCTTATAAGTTATAACTAAGTGTGTCAATTCTATGGCATTGGATATTTTGTAATTTTCGTATGTAATCTCCTATAACATTGATTATACCATTGATATGTAAAAGAAAAGGAAATTCAACCAAAAATCACCTTAGGGCTTGTATTTTTTTAGGGTATAATTTTCTTTCTTTCTTCTTAATTTGTATTATTCATTGAACGGTGTGGATTATGCGATGCTACACTAAAATGACAAAAGAGAATCCAATTTAACAAAATTCGGTAGAGAGTTCTTGAATATATCCATAGGGCCAGCATGGTCTTGTTAAACTCGGTACTATCTTCCATTCCTACATACAAAACATCGATCTTTCGGGCTCCGTTGAGTATGGGATAGGATAATGAGCACAAAAAAATTCTATTGGGTCAACTGGTACCACAATACTCGTCCCAAAGATATTGGGAGCTTGGGGGTAAAGAATTTGATGTATCATAATAAAAGCTTGCTGGCATTGGTCGAGAAAGTTAATTTTTGTGTGAAAATTACTGAGTTAAATATTTGTTTGGTCCCGTAATTTTTTTTCTTTTTAATTTTAGTCCCAAAAAAGATATTTGTTTATAATTAGTCCCATAACTTTCATTTTTCTTTAATTTTGATCCAATTTTTGCCGAATTTGCCACCTGTTTCCAAAATTGGCAAGTGATGCTGACATGGCGAGTCTAATCAGCCAAATATTGATGAAGCTTAAGAAGAAGAAGAAGGATAATACCAAAAATTGCAAAATGTTTATGTATTGGGTTACTATAAACGTTTTTGCAATCTTTGGTGTTGTCCTCATTCTTCTTCTTAAGTTTCATCAATCTTTGGTTGGTTGAGAAATAATTGGACTAGCCACGTCAGCATCGCTCGCCGGTTTCCGGCAACAAGTGACAAATCCGATAAAAATTGGACCAAAATTAAAGAAAAATTAAAGTTATGGGACTAATTATAAACAAATATCTTTTTTGGGACTAAAATTAAAAAGAAAAAAGTTACGGGACCAAACAAATATTTAACTCGAAAATTACTATAGCAATGACAAGGGTTGGTTTGATTTGAGTATTGGGAAGAATAACAAGAGAATCAGATCCATTTCAATTTTATTTCAATGGATCTCAATATTTTTAATGGAAGCAGATTAAATATTAGCTATTACCATTTTTTTTCTAATTTTTTTCGTCCTAAAATCCGTGATTGAAGCATATTAGCTATTAGTAGAAATTAAAATCCAAAAATCTTTTCATTTCACATTTAATTAACTCTTCTCTGTCAATTTTTTTTAATAGGTGTTTATTCACATGTATATTAAGTATGATAATGTAATATTATAGTATATATAAAATAATAAAAAAATATTAAAATATATAATTTTATTATTTTCGATTAAACCGTCAATTAGACGAGTTCTACCTATTGAACCTCGAACCGTTGGGACCACCAGTTCTGTTAGGACCACATTGCTACTAACTAATGATTTATCTATTTAAAAATTAACATAACGTTCAATGCACGTATATAATTTATTGTCTAGTTTTATTAAAATGGCGAAGCATATTGATTTTGAAGCATCGACATGCATCGTTTTCTTAAAACAAATCGTGTTATATGTAATTAATCCCACTAATTACTGGTTTGTACTTTTTAATTAGATTAAGAAAAAAAATACTTAGCAGGTAATTAATTGATACTTTAGAGAAATTGAAGGCAACATAATCATTAGACAAATGGATTTGCTACATATATAAAGGGAAATAGTTGCATTCTGTTCGCAAAGTGTGCTTAAATAAACTTTTAACCATTAATTTTATATCTTAAATAAGTTAAAAATAGATATTCAACTCTTTAGGAATCTCCCTTAATTATTAATGGTCCAAATAACATATTTCAATGAAAATATTCAAAAGAAAACCAATCGATTATCCAATTCAATAATATATATGGATAAATTAGCTTTGAGTGAGACCTTCCATAAAACTAACTGCAATATGGGGGAATTAGAATTTTTTTTCCCTTTTTACCACGAGTAATTAATTAGAGTTAATAATTTGTTTTTATCTCATAATTATTTGAGAATTTAAAAGATGTTGTGTCACGTTGAGTCACCATTTTTATTTTTCAATAAAAGAGTTGATATTTTGTTTACCCAGGTGCACACATCCATGTATATATGTATAAATTTTTATTTAAAAGTGTATATATGTTTCTTAATAATATTTTTTAGCTTTTTAATATTCAGTTTTTCATTAAAAAAAACATAACATAAAATTCGCTAACAAAGTGTATACATTTATATTCATTAGTTTATATATTTTTATTGATAAATGTATAAGTTTATGAAGGTGGGTGCACCGAATAATTAACTTAAAAAAATGTGACATGACATTTTGATTGATGTAATTTCGTTTGGATAGGCACCTCAGTGAATTCGTCGGTTTTTCCTAAATTAAATCATCACAAAAGAAGATTTTCCGGCCAAAATTAAGGGCTGACCAAAAATAGAAAAAATTAAACCTAATCTCATAGGTATAGAAGAAAATTGATAAAAATATATTTTTTTGAGTAGAATTTAAAATCTCAAATAGTTAGGAGACATAACTATTTGCTAGTGAATTTTAACTCCAAGTAATTATAAAAATATTATTCCCTCCGTCTGCTAGACTTTAACTAGTTATTGATTAGTGATGTGTATGGATCTCATGTGTGTAAAAAGAAAAACATATAACCTTTGTGCTAACGGAGGGGTATTACATTTAAAATCGTACAATAAATAAATATAAACTCAAAAATTATAATTACTGTTGAT
The DNA here is from genome assembly GCA_023678885.1 of Pogostemon cablin. NCBI lineage: Eukaryota > Viridiplantae > Streptophyta > Magnoliopsida > Lamiales > Lamiaceae > Pogostemon > Pogostemon cablin. The sequence continues at coordinate 4,598,074 of CM043009.1, forward strand.
ACCATCGAATTTTCATTCATAAAAAATAATTTAAAATACTATTATCATGAATTATAATTTAATTTATAAAAATAATAATGAATTGAATATGTATTTGTGTTGCAATTAATAATCTGAGATACAAACTATACGTATATTATATTAAATTGAAATGAAAGGCAGTAGAGAGCATGCATCATATATATTGAACAGAAAATGAATAACATTGAAATCAGAAAATTTATTAATATAACCATTCATTTATTAATTGGAATTGACGTACTCGTACATACTAGATAATTATAATCTTTTAACTATAATTATTTTTGAATATAAGTTGGCAATAATATAATTATTTTAGCCGAGCAATGATATAGTACATATATATACACAACCTTTGTAATGATGTTTTACAATAACTTAATCATGTCATTCGCCTCCTCCACCAATTTCAACATATATGAGTTACTCAGGAGATGATGTACGAATACGGCACGAACTATATATATAAAAGCTTTTAATGGTGGGGCATGATTTTATATGCACCCGACGAATTAGCGCTTCCCGGTCCACTAGCTGATACTACCCCACCGGTGGATCCCACTACCACGGGGACTCCGGCCACCCCAGTAGTCGATCCCACCACCACGGGCACTACTGGGACCACCGGAACCGGTTGGTAGAACGGATAATTCATGAAGGGAAAGAAGAAGTTTTTCCGAACATGGATTCCGGTGGGAGCCTCCGTAGGGTTTATTGGGTGATTAGTAGTGTGCAATTGCATGGTGTGATCATTTGGAATGTCTCTAGCTGTGGCAAGCACTAATACAAGTGCAATCAAGAAAAGCAAGTACATTTTTGCCATCTCTCTCTCTCTAACAAAATTAACTCCCAAGTGAAGATGGAATGTATTGAGGTGAGAGAAGGGTGATAAGGAGACCTATTTATAGGCAAAACCCCTTTGAAATTACTCGAATCTCTTCCCTTCTTACTGTTTTTACTCCCGATCAACTTTTTAGGAAATGTATGTTACTCCTTCCATCACAACTTCAACTTCATATTTTTCATTTTTCTATGTTCCAACTTCAACTTCATACTTTCATAAAAGAAAACAACAATTGATATCATTTTAACATCGATTTAGATTTCCTGTATCATTTTGGTATAGCATCATTTTGGTGTTAAAATAGGATGTAAATTTTGAAATTAGAGTGTATTCAATGGTTATTGAGTCGAGTATATTTCCTTTTATATAAGTGCAAACTAGATTTGAGACAAACAAAAGAAAAAAGTCAAAGTATTCCTTGAGGCCGTTTAGGGATGTCAATGAGTCGGGTTGGATCGGGTAGTTGAGTACCCAGATCCTAGGGGTGTAAACGGGTAGGGTAGGATACGAGTATGTCTAATTCACATACTACCCTCAACCTTATTTTTGTTACCCTTACCCTATTACTCTTAAATATAATATCGGGTAGGGTGCAGATATTATCCATCGAGTACGTGGATAATTCTCGGGTAAACGGTTACCTGTAATTTTAAAAATATTACGAATAGTTAATGTCCAGCTTATCCTATCTTTCAAATTCCGACCTGCCTTATCTTAAATATATATGACCCGAATTTGGTATTTAATTTTTTTTAAAATAAATTATTATTAATGAAACATATTATTATATTCATAAATATTTACAATAATTTCAAAATATAATCATACCTCTCGCATTATATATGTAACAGTACAACACATTTAAAATTTAAATTAAATAAAAATACAAAGTTATGCCTAGTTGAAAAACTAATCCAATAGTGTTAACAAATTAACTACAAATACATGGAATCAAGTTTATGTATTTATTATGTTATTATATAAATATATAATTAATATATATTATATAAAATATATAATACATAATAAATAAACGGGTAATCGGGTATTTTATAAAATTCATACCCTACTCTTATCCTCAACATTTTAATGTGGGTGCGGGTACTACCCTACCCTAAATCCAAAATACCCTACCCTATTCGTACCCGATAGGGTATAATCCGCCGGATGCATGCTTCTAGACCCAGACCCATTCTTTTGTCGTGGGTTCAGGCCGCCCCGTGTCCCGTACGGGCGGGGCAGGTCCACCCTATTTTTGGCCCATTTTATTTATTTGTTTTATTTTAAGTATTTATAATTATTATAAATAATATGTAATTTATTTTATTTAAATAGTAATTATATAAATAGTAATATCATGTATTTTCTACTTTAGTTGATTAATTAAGCAAATACATCTTATAAATAATTTATATAATACAAAATATAAATAAAAAATACATATTATACCCATAATATATTATATAACGTAAATATTTAACAGAGCAAACGGGTTCGAACGGACCAAACTGGCCATCACTATTACTCGGACCCGCCCCATAATCAATACGGACCGGATTACTTTTGACATCCCTAAGCCCGTTGGTTTATGTCTTATTATATTTATAAGGTCTTTCAATTTTTTTTTATTTTTTTTGGGTTTAGTGTTAATTATTAAACGTAAAATAATTTTATCATTTTATAGTTAATGGCATATCTTAATTCTTTCATTTATGATTTATGGTATATCTTATTTTTGTAGTTTATAATGTGTATTTAAGGATATAATTATATTTTCACCAATAAATAAAGAAAGTGAATGTAAATTCTATTTCCCGAGAGACAAACTCATTAGAAAATTATGAATTTTTTTATGGGACATAGAGAATACAATTTGACTAATATGGTTAATTTGTTTGGAAAAAAGAATGCATAAAATTAATTAAATCTCTGCCCGTGTACATATATCAACTAAAAAAATTAATTCAATTGACCCACTTAGATTTATACTGCTAAATCGCATGGAGTACACTCTTCCAAATATATTATCGATTCTCGATTAATTAATTTTCCCATTTAACATAGATTGAACAAAGAAATTCTATTAATCACAATTTCAAATTAGAGTATTATCAAAGATGAAACATTTGATAATAATACATGAACAACATTTCATTGAAATCATAAAATTCATTAATTAAAACATTCAAAGTTCAGACATTGAAAATTTGAAATAACATGCTAGTACGTAGTGCATCCATACTACACTATTAGAAACCCTAAAAGGAAAAATTACAACACTATTATTTTCAAAGATAATAACTTAGCAAAAATTAAATTTCAGCCAAGCTATACCCTGAATTTCCAACAAAAGCTAAAATCATGCATGCATGCAACAAACTAATTCAAGGTACAACTATTCCGGCAGCTCCGCCTTTAGCACCACCAACGCCGCCGCCGAGCCCTCCCAGCCCTCCGGCACCGAGTCCTCCCAGCCCTCCGACACCACCGCTTCCGCCTCCAACACCTCCAACGCCGAGTATTGGGATCAGCGGGATCACCCCGGCAAATCCACCGATGCCAGCCCAGCCACCAACGCCGCCGTAGGTGATGAAATTCTTCTGATCACCCACGGCGACGTTGGCCGCCGGAGCATGCCCGGTGGGGACCACATTCTCAGTAGTGGCAATTGCGTCATTTCCAGCAGTAGTGCTAGGGTTTGTTTGGTCATTTGGAATGTCTCTAGCCATGGCATGCACTAGTACACCTGCAATCAAGAAAATCACAAACAATTTAGCCATTTCACTCTCTCTCCTCTCTTTCTCTCTCTAAGAAAAAACAAGATCAAGGGAAGATAGAATGTTTTGATGTGAGGGAATTAAGGTGGTAAGAGGGCCTATTTATGGGCAAATTTTGCTAGGGTTTAAGATGGTGGAGGGACAGTTGTGACAATTAAATTTTTTTTGGGGCAGTAAATATTTAATTTTTGCATTAAAATTTAACTAAAGGTGTTTGCAGGTAACACATCCTCGGGAGTAACATTATATTTTTATGGTCTGAAAGGAGTGACAGAGTTTGGTGAATTATTTATAGTCTGAAGAGAAATTTGTCAACCCATAAAAGTACAAATACTAATCAATGAATGTTGTGAAGACTGATCAAATTAAATTCATGCAAGCTTTGTTGCTTACACTTGTTGCACATGCAGAAATACATAGTTTAAAATTTCTATTTTAATGAGAGAGAGTAACATTAGATGAAGAATATGCCTCCTCTTTGAAAAAGACAATTATATACACTTTGGAAATTAAAACCATATCCTAAAAATAAAAGTATGTTTGGTTCATAAGGATTAATAAAAAAGATGTGAATATGAGTATTCCTTTGGATTTTATGTGATATTATAATCCACTTCCTAATTTTGTTTTCAATCCACGAGATAATTAGAAGAAAAAATAAGGTAGTATATAAGTACATACAATTAGTGTATAATGTCTCTTATTTTTCATTACTTTTTGTAAAGCCTATTACATAATATTAACTCAACATAAACTAATTACATCTTAAGGAAATACTATTGCTCACTTTATAAAATTTATAACCCAAATATAACTTTATAAACCAAACACACCCACACTAAGATTAAATTCTAAACCCAAGGTAAAATAGATTTTATGAGTCATGGTTATATATTATTAACTACGTACATGACCTACATTAGTGAAATAGCACTAAAACCCTATAAATAATAATAAATTTTAGAGGTAAAATAGTGCATGAATCATAAATTTCTGTTTCGATTTGTAAAATAGGTCATGAATAAAAAAATGAATAAAGAATGTAAAATATTACTGAATCACAAAGCCTTAAAATTACAGTTATTCCCTAAAAATTAGTACCAAGCTCAAAAAATAAGCATTAAATTTTAAAGATAAAATAAATTCCCCTTGTTCACCAGATAGTTTTTTGTTTACTTTTTGTTCGTTAGTTCAAAGAATATTAATATTTAAAGGGTAGTGGATAACTTTTTTAGTTGTTTTTTTTTTTCTTATTCTTTGATTTTAATAAAATAAAAAAGATGACAATTTATGTAACTTTTGGAATATTTTTATTGAATGTGGGACTCTTATTTGTATAAAAAGAAAATGTATGAAAAAAAATGTATATCCATAAAAATGACAGTGAGATATGACACATAAAATTCCAATGTATTACAATGGCATACAAAATATGGTCAATAGTATAATATTGTAAAAGTTTTGGCTGGAGTAAATAATAATCCTTAAATTTAAGGGTAATTCTTGGGTGACCCTAGTCATCTATAACCCTCTCACATGAGGGGTGGAGTCCACCTCTTATATGTGGGCCCCATCCCCTCATATGAGAGGGTCGTGGATGACCACGGGTGATAGGCCTCTAAATTTAATTAAGATTTTAATCAAATAACATAGGACGTGAAAATTGGGCCACGGCCCATAACACAGCTGCAGCAGTTGTTTGAGAGGTTTTTAATAAAGATTTTATAAAGTCTATTAATTCCTCTAAATCTTTGGTGGCACAATACAGATCAAGAATACCAAAAACTTTTTTTGCACTGCATCATATGTTGGTATCAACCAATCAATCAATGTGTTCATTTAGAAATATTGTGCTTATATTAATTTTTATTCAATATTATATGTGTTTCTTAATAAATACTTATTGGAGTTAAATATTTGTTTGGTCCCGTAACTTTTTTCTTTTTAATTTTAGTCCCAAAAAAGATATTTGTTTATAATTAGTCCCATAACTTTCATTTTTCTTTAATTTTGGTCCAATTTTCGCCGAATTTGCCACATGTTTCCGAAATTGGCAAGTGATGCTGACATGACGAGTCCAACCAGCCAAATATTGATGAAGCTTAAGAAGAAGAAGAAGGATAACACCAAAAATTGCAAAATGTTTATGTATGGGGTGACTATAAACGTTTTTGCAATCTTTGGTGTTGTCTTCATTCTTCTTCTTAAGTTTCATCAATCTTTGGTTGGTTGAGAAATAATTGGACTAGCCACGTCAGCATCGCTTGTCAGTTTCCGGCAACAAGTGGCAAATCCGATAAAAATTGGACCAAAATTAAAGAAAAATTAAAGTTATGGGACTAATTATAAACAAATATCTTTTTTGGGACTAAAATTAAAAAGAAAAAAGTTACGGGACCAAACAAATATTTAACTCATACTTATTGTATAACATTTTATAGTCAGTTTTTCAAATTTGCTAACAATGTGTAAGATCTTATTCAATAGTGGCATTATTTTAAAATTTTTGAATATGGACACGAAAAATGTGTCATTTGTTAATGTGATCGGAAGAGACATCGAGGCTATGCTGGGTTTTGCGACGAGGGCAGTTTAGTCAATTACTCTCTCCTTTATATTATCAATCAATTCCTTCCATTCCATTTACAGTTTATGTCAATTTTATGTGTCCAATGTAAATTAAATTGGAAGCTACTGATTAATGGTGTACCCCACCATTAGGGGCTCCCACTGCTCCTTCCCTGGGGATTGGTGGAGGAGGTAAATCGCAGGATGTGCCTCAAGTGGCTTATAGGGAGGGCTCACTGTTAAACTTGTGCTTGCAAGGGGCCAAATCCATGCCAAAGGAAGGATTCGAACCCCCACCCTGCAGCAACCAAGCTCAGCTGGAAGGCCTTTCCACCCTCCCCTCTACCACTTGAGCTATGCCCTGGGGCGAAGCCACTGATTAATGTGCAAGTGTATTGGTGGTGAGAATATTTTAGACTTTCGTAATTAGTTATCGCTTTTTCGATAAGATGTTATTTTATATTTTAAATTATTCATGAAATAATTCATTGCATAATTATTACTTTTTATTAATAATGTTATTACTTTTATCCGTCACGTATAATGGATTACATGAGACAAGCTCACAAAGTCTTTGCCCAAACAAGCTCACATAAATTATTGAATTTTTTATTTTACTTTTTTGTGACAATGTAAGAAAGAAAATAAACACTTGATTAATTTAATGGGATAAAATATATAAAATTATTGATTTTGACTAAATAAAGTGTAAAAAGTAGATGATATTTTCATAAAAATATTGTAGCGATTTTAATATTGTAGAATACTTTTATTTTTAGGGTGTGTAAGTTATAATGAGACATATCAAAAGGCAAAATATGCATGTAAAGAGAGAACGTTTGGAGAAAGTACTAAAAAGAAGAGGCGAGCAACCATGTTATTAGATACCACATGCAGCTTGTGTGATGAAGGGAGTAAAGAGGATACAGGTAGAGCTGTTAAAAATATCAAGTTGCTCGTTGTTTGCCTAATTTTGTGCACTCACGAGCAAGAATACTCGATCGTTGTAGTAGTATATCCCAAGAAAAATTATCAATCCAATAAGGAGTTATGTTCGGACTAGCAAAATACGTGAGCTCAAGTTCATGTTGTTTTTGTAAGGATGATCGGGGGGTTTTGAAATTGATTAACAACTAAAACAAGTAATAAGTAAATAAGATAAATGACAAGTAAAGAAAATGGGTGCTAAAGTTCAAGTATGGAAAAACATGGGATTAGAAACATCCAAGCACACTCGATTCATATTATCATGCAAAAGGAATTCAACTCAATTGATGTAGACTAAGGGTGATCACGATTGTATCCTAAGCTCCCTTTCGGGTTACAAAGGTTGTTGATCCATTTTAGACTCCCAAAAGCACTTAAGATCAAAGCCCAACATTAACCCCTTCCATCTAGGTACTAGTTAGATTAAACTCTCCCTTTTTGTGTACTAAGGCCAACGAATGGATTGGTTCCCCTCATTGAATTCAAATATCCTTTCGGTCAAACCCAAACTCAATGTCTATTCATGCCTTCCTAATACTATAGAGGGTCGTTTCCGTCTCACTCCAAGTAATACATACATGAACATCATAATAGCATTTAATTACCACAAATAATCCATTGATCAACAATCCATTAAACCAATAAACATTCATGAATAACAAACCATGCCATCACAATATCAAGACAATTAAACTCCATGAATAGAAATCAACATCAATTAAATCAAAAACCAATTTAATCCATATGATAATATAAATCTAATATGCTCTTCATATTCCTAATCCCACTAGAGGGATTAGCCTAACATGATAAAAGTAATAAAATAAATAAATGATTCATTACAAATACCCATAGTCTTAGATCTAAAGAAATACAAAATGAATGGATTCTTCCCTATCAATTTCTTGAAGAGAATCTTCTATTCTTCTTGATCTCCACCTCTAGCTCTTGATTCCTTGAGATCTCTCACACCCAATGGAAGGGATGAAGTTTTGATGGAGAATTAATGGAGATGATGAAGATGGATCAAAATGGATGAAGGTGGATGAAGATAATGGTGGAAAATGGAAGAAAAGGTGTGTGAGGTGTGTGTAGATGATGGGATTTTTGGATCTCTTGTCAATTGTTGAATAAAGGGGTATTTATACCCCTTTGGAGGCTTCTAGAAGGATCTGGAAATTTCTGCAGGAAAATACACAACACGAGTCGTGTTACGCAACACGGCCACGAGGTGGCCGTGTTGTGTCTTCTGATGCTGCCGCACGGCCTCGCCTTACAGGGCCGTGTTGATGACACGGCTCGTGCTGCCAACACGAGTCGTGTGTTGTAACACGGGCACAGGTGTGGTCGTGTTGGCTCTTCTGATGTCGGCACACGGCCACTTCTTACAGGGCCGTGTTGGCGACACTGCTCGTGCTCCCGACTCGACTCGTGCAACTGGACACGACCTGAAGTTGCCCGTGTTGAATGACTAGATGTCGCCACACGGCCAACTCTTACAGGGCCGTGTTGGCTACACGGCTCGTGTGCTGGCTCCTGCATTTCTTCACTGTTTTGGCTCGTTCTCCCTCGTTTCAACTCCAAATTGAGATCCGTTTTTTTCTACATCTTCCTTATCATGTTTAGCATCCAATAAAAAGTGAAAATCTTAAGTTTAAGCTCATTCATACATATTTCAATAAAATACAAAACACAACCAAATAACATATAAAATACGGATAAAATAATACGAAAACACATATAAAAAGACACTAAAATCTAGGTGAAAATAGCTCTAATCAATCCCCCCAAACTTAAGGTGTTGCTCGTCCCCGAGCAACGAAAATGACAAATCAAAAGGAGAAATTTTCACCTAGAAACGACTAAACGAATATAAGCAATAACACATCGTTAGCAATAATAACAACAAACTATGCTAAGTCATCCTACAACATTAAAATCATGACATGAGAAATTAACAAGTTCAATCAAAAGAAAATAAAGTGTAATATAGTTCCTTTTAAGTCCAAGCCTCACAATGGATATTGATGTCTCTCAACACTCTTTTGAAATAGGGTAAATCACACTCATTAGTCGATTGGCTTGACTCGCTATAAGCTTGCTCGTGGACTACATTCACAAACCACCAAAGTTTCAATCAATGATCAAAAAGGTCTTTAATTAGGATGTAATGATAGGCTCTTTGGTATGGTAGGAAGTAAATGGATAAGAGTGACTCAACAAGTGTAAGTAATCAAAGAGATGGCCAATTTCCTCAACTTCTCCACTTTTCTTTCTTCCTTTCTTATCTTTACAATCTAAAGCACTATTCATTAACTTTCCTTGGATTGAGCTTCTTTTGATGCATGCTTCCTATCTTTGAATTTTGTTTACTTGAGCATTTTGATGTTGCTTTGCTCCTTTTCTAACTTTGAGGTTGCATGTGCCTTTTCACTTTTGCTCTTTTCATCCTTTTCTTTGCTTGTTTACCATTCCCTTTTCTTCTTTTGCTAATCAATCAATCCTTTCTAGCTACCATCTCCTCAATCACCCACATAAAGGTATATATAAGCTTGAATGGATAATTAAGGCTTATAATGTGCTAAATTCACAAGAAATAGGCTTATAGGCTCAAAATGGTTAACTAAGGATGATGTTCATGGTAGGGAACATATATGTCAATGACTATAATAACAAGGATGGCCTTAGATCATTTCACCAATCTCCACTAATCGGGCTCGTTCCTATAGTCCTTGAGCAAGTTCTAACTTATCAAACACAACCGATCCACTCATGAAGAAATACCATGTATGCATGGTTGAGGCTCAAATGCTCACAAGCTTGTGCTCGGACCTTAAGGAACTTATTACACCATATTCATCTCAAAAATTGAACAAGTTAAGTAAAACATGTCACAATTTGAAAGTGTAGAGATTCTTAATCATAATTTGTCATCACTTATCACCACAACCTATCATCACTCACATTCAAAAATGACTCACGACATCCCTAAACAAACCACCAAACATCCCAAGACAAGAATGAAAATACACACCAAACATAAAAATAAGAACTCAACAAACAAGACACAACAAAAACACAAAACATGCAAAAAACACAAAATACCATCATCCATAAGAAAATTAAGCACACATTCATCCCAACCTTTATTGAAAAGGAAATCCTAAGTTACGAAAGTAAACCTCCCATAAACATAACAAATGAAGTAGCATGCTAGTCACAACAATCCAAATCAAAATCAAATCATTTCAAGTAATAAAATGATAAGGTGTAGAGTACTCCCTCGATAGGCATTTGGTAAGGAAAGCGTTAGCTCCAAGCTCCATCATGCTTCCAATACCTCTCATTCATGCTCAAATACTCAACAAACACCATTAGTTCAACCATTTCATTATAAATATGGACTATCATGCACTTCAACACCACCAATCATGCCAAAATCAACCCAAACTCATGAGAAAAATTTTAAAATTTGTCCAATTTTTTACAAGAATCATACTCAAGTGGTGAGTCACACCACACAATCTCCCCCCAAACTTAAATCGAAACAAGAGTTGAGACTTAAGTTTGCAAAAAGTGGTGAGACTTACCCTTGTAGTTTCCTTTGGTGATCTTCTTGTGGAGAAGCCTATGCATCCAAACGAATCAAGTTATGTTCACCATGCACTAGCACCCCCCAAACTTAACTCGAGACAAGAGTCACGAATTAAGTTTGCAACAAATGGTGGAACATGTCAACTTGAATCCATGAAGCATTTCTATTTTCTTCAATATGCATTTTTCTCCATGAGCACAATCAACCTACAAGGCCAAAACAAACAAACAACAAAAAATAAAAAGAATGGGTTGCCTCCCATTTAGCACTAAGTTTAACGTCTTCAAGCCGGACGGATGTAAGCTCTTAACAGTCGGAGAAATCTAAGACCCCATCGGTTCTCATCTTCACTTTGAGAAATTTCTTGGCTCTTTTCTTTTCCATCAACATGATTTCTCCATTCTTGCTTATAATTATCAAATCATCCGAAAGAATTTTGGATAGCAATGCTTCGTCTCCATAAGGCAGTTGAAGTTCTCCCTTATCAACCTTCCATTCGATGTCCAAGTCCTCGTTCCTATATATATCAAGCAAAGACAAGTTAAGATTAAAATCGTCAATATAATCATGAAAAAGAGAATTAGAAGATTCAAAAGAGTAAGAATTTTCAAATCCATGAGGATCATCCGGAGGTAGGATTGGAGGCTTGAGATAAGAATCTTCCTTCTTTCTTGCCTTGTTACATGAAAATGTAACACTCTCCGTATTTGAACTCAAAGAAAGTTCTCCTCTTTCCACATCAATATGAGCTTTTCCCGTGGCTAAGAATGGTCTTCCCAAGATCATAGGTGTTTGAGGATCAACCTTCATCTCCAAGACAACAAAATCCACCGAAAAAGTCAACTTCTTCACTTCAACCACTACATCCTCCACCACCCCTAAGGGCTTAATAGTTGATCCATCCGCCACTTGAAGGCATGTAGTGGAAGGCTTGAGCTCTCCAATATCCAATTCTTCAAAAAGAGAATGAGGCATAACATTCACACTAGCTCCTAAGTCACACAATGCATTAACAACCTTCTTTCCTTCAACTTCACAAGGGATAACGAACTTCCCCGGGTCACCAACTTTCATAGAAGGCTCATCATGCAATGGTTCATTTGTTTTAACTAGCTTCGCTTTCTTTCTCTCTTCAAATTTCTTCTTCAAAGTTTCAACAAACTTTTGAAATTCCTCCATCTTTTCTTTTTTAACAAATCTTTGAGGATAAGGGAGTGGATAAGGAGTAATCGGAATTCCCCAATAATCACGTTCATACTCCACTTCTTTTTTCCTTTTCTCCTTAGCCTTTCTCCACTTAGGTACGTGCTCTTCTTTCCATTTCTTCCTCTTTTCTTCTAACTCAATTTCTATTCTCTTTGCTTCTTCTTCTTCTTCATCCACCGTGCAATCAACCAAACCTTCTTCAACCAAGCTATCCTCTTTCACCTTTATGCACATGCAATGCTCTTTTGGATTTATTTCCGTGGTAGATGGGAATTTTCCTTGTTGGTGTTGTGATCCCACGGAAGAAGAAATTTGCCCCATTTAATGCTCAAACGCTCTCATCCTATTGTCGGATTTCCGTTCATTCTCCTCCATTCTAGCCTCAAGCTTTTTCATGAATGCTAGCAATGTCTCTTCCACCGATGACTTCCCTTCTCCATTGGGCGGCTTAGCACTCGGATCGAATCCCGGAGGAAATGACATGGCGGCTTGAGGATTAGAATAAGAAAGATTTTCATGCTTTCTCGGCGCTTGATAATTTCCTCCATGAAAAATTCCTTGATTAGAGGGAAAATTACCTTGGAAATTCCCTTGATGTTGAAAATTCCCTTAGTAATTTCTCCTATCCACATAGGCAACATCCTCTACCCTTTGCATCACATTACTCTTCTCGTTCAAGGTAGTACTCGTACTTTCCCCTTGACTCACTCCTTGAGTGATCAAATTCAATTGCTTAGTTAAAGCATTGATGCTTTTCTTAAATTCTTTCATGCCTTGGCTTTGAAACACATCGCTCTTCACTTTATGCACACTTTCAACTTGAGCTACCGTTCCAAATGCACAACTTCCCATTACTCGCTCGGAAGGCCATTGATAAGCATTCATTGCAATATCTTCAAAAATTTTCATTGCTTTCATAGCATCCACTCCAAATATAGACCCTCCGGATGAGGCATCTACATGCATCCGATTTTGTTGATTCAACCCTTGATAAAAGAAAGCCACTTGTTGATTCTCATGAAAATCATGTTGAGGACACTTTCGGAGCATCTCTTTGTAGCGTTCCCATGCTTCATAAAAATTTTCATCCGGAAGTTGCCTAAATTGAGTGATAAGGCTTTTCAATTGGAGAGTCTTTGAAGGAGGAAAGTATTTGTTTAGGAATCTTTGCTCAAGATCTTCCCATGTATTACAACTTCCCAAAGGAATTGCATTATACCATGCCTTAGCCTTGTCTCTTAAAGAAAAAGAGAACAACCTCATCCGAATAGCATCTTCCGATACTCCATTCATCTTAATGGTATTTGCAACCTCCAAGAAGCTAGCTAGATGCATGTTTGGATCCTCAAGAGGACCTCCCCCAAACTGATTTTCTTTGACCATGTTGATCAATCCGGTCTTGATTTCTAAATTGTTGGCTTGAACCGGAGGAACCATGTTGTGTACGGCTCTCGGTTGGAAGTAATCCCGGATTGCTCTAGGCCTTGGCCTCTCTTGAGGTATTTGCACATTTCCTTGCATAGCTTGGTTATTGAACATATTAACCATCTCTTGGACATTTCTACGAACATGTGGTTGTGCCTCTTGTTGTTGGAGTATCCTTTGAGCTTCTTGATTGGCAAGCAATTGCATATACTCTTGATTTTGAGCAAAGACATTTCTCATTATCTCCGCTTGATTCTCTTGCACTCCTTCTTGTACCCCTCTTTGATCTTGTAAAGGATCTTGGGGTGGGTCATAATTAACATTGTCTCCCCGTTGATTCTCCATTTTTGTTCCTTTTCTAGCTTTCCGTCTCTCTCGCTTCCTTTGTCGTGCGGTCTTTTCAATCTCCAAATCCAAAGGAATGATCGATTGATTTCCCTTTGATCTTGTGATCATAAAACACCTACGAAAAGGCAAAGAGTGAGACCACAAACACAAATAGAAAACAAAGTAAAAATAAAATAAAAAGTATCCTTATCAAGAACAACTAAAACAATAACACAGTACTCGACTAGTCCGTCAAACTCCCCCGGCAACGGCGCCATTTTCTTGTTTGCCTAATTTTGTGCACTCACGAGCAAGAATACTCGATCGTTGTAGTAGTATATCCCAAGAAAAATTATCAATCCAATAAGGAGTTATGTTCGGACTAGCAAAATACGTGAGCTCAAGTTCATGTTGTTTTTGTAAGGATGATCGGGGGGTTTTGAAATTGATTAACAACTAAAACAAGTAATAAGTAAATAAGATAAATGACAAGTAAAGAAAATGGGTGCTAAAGTTCAAGTATGGAAAAACATGGGATTAGAAACATCCAAGCACACTCGATTCATATTATCATGCAAAAGGAATTCAACTCAATTGATGTAGACTAAGGGTGATCATGATTGTATCCTAAGCTCCCTTTCGGGTTACAAAGGTTGTTGATCCATTTTAGACTCCCAAAAGCACTTAAGATCAAAGCCCAACATTAACCCCTTCCATCTAGGTACTAGTTAGATTAAACTCTCCTTTTTTGTGTACTAAGGCCAACGAATGGATTGGTTCCCCTCATTGAATTCAAATATCCTTTCGGTCAAACCCAAACTCAATGTCTATTCATGCCTTCCTAATACTATAGAGGGTCGTTTCCGTCTCACTCCAAGCAATACATACATGAACATCATAATAGCATTTAATTACCACAAATAATCCATTGATCAACAATCCATTAAACCAATAAACATTCATGAATAACAAACCATGCCATCACAATATCAAGACAATTAAACTCCATGAATAGAAATCAACATCAATTAAATCAAAAACCAATTTAATCCACATGATAATATAAATCTAATATGCTCTTCATATTCCTAATCTCACTAGAGGGATTAGCCTAACATGATAAAAGTAATAAAACAAATAAATGATTCATTACAAATACCCATAGTCTTAGATCTAAAGAAATACAAAATGAATAGATTCTTCCCTATCAATTTCTTGAAGAGAATCTTCTATTCTTCTTGATCTCCACCTCTAGCTCTTGATTCCTTGAGATCTCTCACACCCAATGGAAGGGATGAAGTTTTGATGGAGAATTAATGGAGATGATGAAGATGGATCAAAATGGATGAAGGTGGATGAAGATGATGGTGAAAAATGGAAGAAAAGGTGTGTGAGGTGTGTGTAGATGATGGGATTTCGGATCTCTTGCCAATTGTTGAATAAAGGGGTATTTATACCCCTTTGGAGGCTTCTAGAAGGATCTGGAAATATCTGCAGGAAAATACACAACACGAGTCGTGTTACGCAACACGGCCACGAGGTGGCCGTGTTGTGTCTTCTGATGCTACCGCACGGCCTCGCCTTACAGGGCCGTGTTGATGACATGGCTCGTGCTGCCAACACGAGTCGTGTGTTGTAACACGGGCACAGGTGTGATCGTGTTGGCTCTTCTGATGTCGGCACACGGCCACTTCTTACAGGGCCGTGTTGGCGACACGGCTCGTGCTCCCGACTCGACTCGTGCAACTGGACACGACCTGAAGTTGCCCGTGTTGAATGACTAGATGTCGCCACACGGCCAACTCTTACAGGGCCGTGTTGGCTACACGGCTCGTGTGCTGGCTCCTGCATTTCTTCACTGTTTTGGCTCGTTCTCCCTCGTTTCAACTCCAAATTGAGATCCGTTTTTTTCTACATCTTCCTTATCATGTTTAGCATCCAATAAAAAGTGAAAATCTTAAGTTTAAGCTCATTCACACACATTTCAATAAAAATACAAAACACAACCAAATAACATATAAAATACGGATAAAATAATACGAAAACACATATAAAAAGACACTAAAATCTAGGTGAAAATAGCTCTAATCACTCGTAGGCTCGTCTTGAAAAAACTCAAGCTCGGCTCGGCTCGTGTATACTCGAGCTCGAGTTCGAGCCTCTTCAAAGCTCGATTCGTTAACGAGCCGAGCTCGACTCTACTCGATAGGCTCGCGAGTACTCGTGTATCTTAATAAAATAATAATATATTATATATAATATATATATATAATACGGTAATACCAATATATTAATATTAAATATATATTATTATATATATATTTTGTAATTGTTATGTGTTAAAGACAGCTAGCAAATAAAGGATTAATAGGGTAGGGTCACTCATATTTCCATTTCAATTTCAAACCACGCCAAGTTCAAGAGGGCGACGCCTAGGGCATCCCCAAAACTTCAAATTTCTCCAGGAGTGCGGCATCTAAGGCATCCCTCTACCATCATCCAGATCGCTGCTGCCATCATCCAAAAGCTCAACCTGCATCTCCAAATTGCTGCCTCTCGCCGCTGCGTAAACCACCCTGTTCATCATTTTCAATTGAAATCTGGGAGAAGCCTCCTCAACATGAGACAAACAACAATCGAACAGTAACCTGAAAACCTCAGAATTACTACTTCTGGAAGCAGCATACAGCTCATCAGTGATGCCACACTCCCCCTTCTCCAAGACTCCGACCACCAAATACAAATCCCTGTCCATTGACAAAGGCCACATCTCCAGCAACTCATTAACAAGTCGAGCTCGAGCTCAAATACAATAATTTCAATCCAAGTCAAGCTCAATTATTAGCTCGTTATGTAACTCGAGCTAAGTTCGTGCACCCACTACTCGGGCTCGCTCTGCTCGTATAACAGCTCTAGATACCGGTCACCTGTTTTACTCATGTACAACAGTCCAGACAGTGTGGAACTCCATCTTTAATTGGTTGTGTGTGAATTGGATTATGCACAACGACAATAAAAGTAAGTTTTGTATCATCTGAGTAGTATGGAATACTCACAACGACAATAAAAGTAAGTTTAATATATTAGGAGGTAAAAAATATTAAAAAGAAAATTGTTTTGGTGCTATAGATTTGTATCATCTGAGTAGTATGGAGATGGAGGAATAAGATTATTTTCGAGGCATGGAGTTGGAACTCTGATAGAATCATTAGAGAAATAAAAAATAAGTTAGTTGGTATAAGGCTAAATTCATGAACGATCTGAAAATTAGTTCTAGTTCTTTGTCTATAATACCTTTAGAGGCTTTTGAAATTATCGGTCATTGAAGTAAACATGCATTGTAAGTAGGTACTTCTAGTGCTTGTACTTTCCATTTCTTTAATGAATTACTTTTATCGATTAATAAAAACCTAAGAAGAATGTCACATAATATGTTGGTTAATAGTAAAATAAATAAAAAAATTTATGATGTTTTGATAATCGTTCCATAAATATTTCATAAACTATTTATATAATATATGAAAATGAAAAAAAAATGGTTAGTGTCTCACACTTGCTTTTGAAATAGTACAGCCATTTTTAAATAAATTTTCAAAAATTAATAAAGTCAATTATAATATATAAACTTAATTACTAAATGCCCTTGTTAAGGCAGAACTTGTGGAGAAGAGGACAGCATCCAATGTGAAATGCTGTCCCTTTTAATCATTGCGTAAAAAGATTACAAAGTTAAATCATTTTGCTATTGAAAGAGAAAGGAGAAGAAATGTAATAACATTAGGTGCTAAAGTATTATTTCAATTGGATGATGAATAACAGACAGTAATGATTAAGGTTAATGGCCAATCACTAGGCTTAACATGTTGTAATAATCAATCCTTGTCACTACGTAAAGTAATCTCCAAGATTGGCGCTTCATCATGTAAAAACTCTAAATAGCTTATACTTTCTACTAATTTCATTTTGTACATATGGTGTCTATTAAAGTATGTTTTTTATAGTAATAAAGTATTCTAATTACTACTCAAAATATGTTTTTATTAAGTCATGTTATAACAAATTGTTCAATATATATCATTCATAATGGAGCATGTTTTATGAAATTATTTCATGATGAGATTATTTCACTTTTATATTAGTTAATTATTATTTTTTATTTATTTATAATATTTGTTCATGAAATAATATAATGACGGTTATTACTTTTTATCCTCTCACAAAATCCATTAATTGGTAAGACTTGAAGTAAATTCAGAGCACTGTTACACATTTGCAATTTTACCATTGAACTCTTTAAGTTTTGCAGATAGTTCCAACTAAGTGGATAAATAAGTTGTCCAGCATATCTAACCCAAGTTTTAAATTGAAAATAATAATAATAATAATCATCTTAATAGGTAATAATTTTGTTACAACTAGCCCTTTGATAAAATCATGATATGACAACTAATAATCCAAACAAGCAACAACATAAAAGGACATTGCAATTTTTACTGGACAAAGACAGAGAAATAAAAGGGCAATCAACATTTCTAATATGCATAATCTATTACAAAAGTTTTCCTTTCTTTTTACTCCCCAATAACTCAAAGTTTTGACATTCACACTATAGCTTGTATGACTCAAATTAAAGTAAAAATGAAATTACAATATCATTTTAGTTCCTATGAAAAAGAAAAAAAAAAAACCAACACAAATTTGCAGACTCAAGAGTGACAGCAGACATGCTAATACTCAAATGTGTTAGGAATTGGTAGAAAGTGATACTTCTGCTTGCACCATTGAAATAGAATTTAAAGAAAAAGAAAGAAGAAAAAAATGAAGAAGGATAATTTGGACAACGCTTCCGCACCTGCTTCCAGAACAGCATTGTTTTCTTTCAAACGAAACAGGCCGAGGTTGAGCAACAATCGAATGGTGTGAGGAGGGAGGGAATGGACGGTGAGGATTTGGACTTGTGCAAAAAATGCCAATGTGAATGGAGGGCCATGATCAACAAACAATCACTATAATGTGAATATATAATCTAGTAGTAGTGGTGGTGGTGGTGCTTCAATGGAAAAATAGGTTAAGTAGAAGAAGAAACAGTTCGGTATGAGTAAAGGTAGGAGAGTGTGTGGCTAGCACTGGTGGCCACGGCGACAGCCGAGGACACCAGCACCAGAAGTAATTGATGCAACCATGGATGACGACTTGGCACCTAAGCTTGAAGCTCGGGCGTAGCTGGCTGATGCTCCGGCTCCTGATGGAGTGAAATATGCTCCATTGAGCATCAGATCACCTGATGATCTCCAGTTCCAACCCTTCCATTGACTTTCGCCTGTTTCAACCCTCTTCGTCACCTGATCAAGAAAATCCATCAGTTACTTGTCACCAGATGATAAAGATTATACATCTATGCTGACATGTATACCTCTTTTGCAAAAGGATTGGCTGGTGCAAGATACCGGTTGCCCTGGCTGTTGATGGTGGGGCTTGCACTTCCACCAATCGCGTACATCTCCCAATGAGTGTAGTCGTTGTTCACCACGTGGAAGTATCCGTGTCTACACCTGAAGGTGTCGTTTCAGATCAAGTTTCCGTAATTTACACCAAAACATGGCATGCAATGGAGCAAAGAATTACCTTGGCATTCTCTGAATGAGGCCTTCTCCAAAATGATTGTATGCAATGGTCACCTGCATTTGCTTGTCTCTCACATAGGAGTCACTATGACCCAACAGCATAACCTGCACCACACACCCACATTCAAATAATCAGCAAATACATATCCACAGAAGCCAATGTATTCATAATTCATAAATAACAGAGTAGATGTTCACCTCATTATGGTGAGTGAAGTAATTGTTCGAAATGGTGATTGCAGTGGATCCCATGACAGCGTCTACAAGCCCATCAGCGCAGTTGGAGAGTGAATTATGATCTACCCAAATATGGCTCGAACCGAAGATTGAAATTGCATCACCATCAGCCATAGTCCTCCAACCAAAGTGTGTAGGTGAGCTCCTCACCAAAGCATTCCCTGTTGGTTTGCAATCATGGATGTGTAGTCCATGAATGATGACGTTGGTAACGAATTGGATTGTAATGCAAGCTCCATTAGCTATGTGGACATTAACTCCACGGCCATCTATGGTCTTAAAACTGTTCATGATGAGTTCTTGCTTCAATTTTATAACCATATCCCTTTTAAAAACAATCCAGAGGGGCTTGTCCTGGATAACAGCATGGCGTAGAGTGCCTGGTTTGGGGTTCACTGGGTCGTTATCACTAGGATCAGTGACAACATAGAAACGACCATCACGGCCACCAACAGCATTGCGCCCAAAACCAATGCCACAATCAGCAAGGCGCTTACGATTCTTATGCCAGTTAGCGTCACAACGCCAACAGTCATCGATGGGGTTACCAGATCCACATGAGAAAAATCCCAGTTTTCGCCTCTCTGTGCTGTTTTGAGTTGCCCTGTAAACCAAAAGCCACCATTACTATTCACATAAATCACTAACACTAACATTATCACCATTACTATTCGCAGAATATGATAGTTTAAGTTGTAAAACAGTAAGTTTACATAGAAGGTCAAAAAAAGGAGTCTCCTATTTTGTCATTCTAGCTCTATTTCTTTCACTCTTAAATGCAAATTATGGCCAACATGGATTCAGAGGTGCAATGTGGGGTGACAGGGGGTAATTTGGGGTTTTCAAATTTAAATGGAGTAACTTTTGGTTGTTTTAATTATTCATATGTTGAAGCACTTTTTCTTTCTTTAAACTCACATGGGTGATGCTATCACGTGAATAGGATAGAACAAGTCTTTCATCATTCCACATTCATGAAAAACTTGTATTCTTGATCACAATAAACCGACTGTGCTCACATTACTTGTCACTTTTTTCTTGCACACACATGCACACATGACTAAAATGAAATGATAACTTAGCAGAATATAATAATAGCACATAAAGAACATAGTCTAAATCTGTGCACAATATAGTGCACTTCAAGGACAGTTTTGACTTTATGAATACCTTAATTCTGCAAAACTACCTTTAATAATTATAAATTACTTGGAAAAAGAAAAGATAATGGGACATAATCATAAACAATTAGAGGAATTGGATGGCAAGAAACACGGATCTTAACCATGGTTGCATGTGGGATGAACTGAACATCAGAAACCCACACAACAATAAAGCTCTGCCGCAACAACATGATTCCACCTCGTTCAATAATGTAAAACGCAAAAAAAGGATA
This sequence comes from Pogostemon cablin, assembly GCA_023678885.1. NCBI lineage: Eukaryota > Viridiplantae > Streptophyta > Magnoliopsida > Lamiales > Lamiaceae > Pogostemon > Pogostemon cablin. The sequence continues at coordinate 4,619,081 of CM043009.1, forward strand.
TCATACAAATTTCTTTTTTAGAGAGAGATGGGTATGTATACATGGCATGTGGTGGGTAGGGTAGGTCTGCTAAGATAAGAGCATTCAATCTGAAGGGACCACAACAAGAACAACCCAAACAGGAACTGCTACTAAACCTCATTGTGTCAGTTAATACTCTCATGCTTAAAAAGAGGCCTTTCCAGCAATTCTTAAAACAGAGACGACACTGAAAGAAGAAAAATAAATGAAATATTACTCACATTTCAACCATTCTTGCCACCTCTTCTGGGTCATCAACAGCATGTTCATTCAAATACTCATCATCAGCGCCTTCTAACCTGAAAAATACTCACAAATTATCAACATTTCTGATTAAGTATTTATTGGCTTAAAAAATAGCATAACTTTCAAGAATTAATTTTGGCTTGAATTTTTCCATTTTTGGGGGTAAAAAGAAAATTGGACGAGAAATTTTGCATTAATTTTCACATGGGGGGTGTCAGCTGCCACCGACAATCGCGGTGAATTATATATGTATAAAAATTAGATCAAATACAGATACATGGTATTTAAAGATGGTAAAGAGAGAGTTATGGTGATACCAAGTACTACAAGACACTAAGGCAGAAATACACGCACAATACGCACTAGTACAGAGTGGTGTACACAGTACACTGCTCAAGGTAGTGGGGCATTACCCTTTTTCACGTACATTACATTATGCATACGAAAAAGTGCTTTTTAAAGAGAGAGCGAGAGAGAGAATCAACTGCTAACTGCCTATAACGGCAATTACGAATATGCCACCACCATAATTCTCGCTTCATTTTTATGGATGGGTTGGAATAAAAGCATTTAATGAGGGTAAGTTTGGGAAGACGAAAAGAAGAGCAGGAAATTGTTTGGTGGAGGAATCCGAAGAGAATTGCGCTGCGCAGTAACTGACCGAATAAAAGGTTGAGATCTATTCAAGCATACGGGATCTTAACGGCTGGGATTGATGTTTCTGTATTACAGGCAGTGGATGTAAAGAAGATCCACGGCTGGAATTTGGTAGTTATCGAAGAGGGAAAGTGGACGGTGGAGATTAGGTCACACACCGAGTAACTTAGAAACGATAATGAACAGTAAAAAAACAGAGTACTCACTTTGCCGCCATTGTTGAGTTTGGAGAGCTCTGCATTTCCTCCACAGCACTGAAAATTCAAAGAAACAAGTTACTACAACGTTTCTCTCAAAATTTCTACAACAGTTCAAAGAAAAATGTGCGATTAAATTCCATCACATTTGAGAAATGCACTAGAAAATCGGCGTAGAAATCACGATTTTTAACTACCAAAACGCAGAAGAAACACACAGTACCAAATTCAACTGAGTTTTCAAATGAATCAAAATGCGTAACGAAATTCCATCAAAATGAAGAACAAACAAACCTCATTTCCAGATTTCCGTCTCTCTGAACCCTAGCCAGAACACCAAACCAAAACACGACGAACAGCAAAACTGAAAACAGAGACACCGCCATTTTCTTCGAAACCACCGCCATTGTTGATACAATGCCTTTTCCCCCTCTCTCTCTCTCTCTCTACTGTATACGAATTCGGAGGCAAAATTGTTGAAGAGAGAGAAAATGGAAATGGGGAGACAAGCGGGCAGAGGGAAAGAAGTGGAAGGAGAAGCACTACGTCCGACGTAACGGCCTCTGCTCGTTTTATAGACTGACACGCTCAGAAGACGTTAAACTTAACGACCGTTAACTAACTGCCAACACTCCTGCTTAATTACCAGCTAATTAACAACGGGTAATTACTTTGACCATGGTTACTCATTTTTTACTCTTAAATTAATTACTAATTACTAAGCCACTTAACTAACTACTGACTTACTGGGCTTTTTATCCACTCTGTCTGCCGCTGTCACGTGCCTACGTCGGTCACTCACGTGGCACAGCTGACAATTTTCTTTTTATTTTATTTTATCTCTTTATTTTTGTTGCATCATTCATGGCAGTGGTTGGCAATATTGGCTAATTTTACATATTCTTCTTTTAACCAAATTCCTTTTTTTTTTTATTCCTATAATTTTGAATAAAGAATTAAATCTAAAATTTTGTGTGACATCAGATGATAATGTTAATGGTCCTGGAGTAGGAAATAAGTAGTCATTATAATTGAAATATAATGAAAGTAGTCATTATAGTTAAAAACCCTATAAGAAAAGAAATTATAAAGTATTAATCCTTGCATTGCATGTACACTTCAGTACTACTTAAATTGAGAAAATAAGTTTATTGTACGATTTGAATTGAGAATAAATAAATAAATGAAAATATAAAATTTGCATTTGATTAGGGAGTTGATGGAATAAATATATTATAGGTAAGAAAGTCAAACTTTAAATGAGAAAATAATAACACTTGAAATATATTTATACATGTACTCCTCCATTCCAAATAAAGTTAACATATTCTTCTTTTTGAATTATTTTAAATAATGACACATTTTCAAAAAATAAAAACGTACTCCCTCCGTCCTGGATTTATGTTCGTCGACACTGTAGATACGGAATTTAAGAAAAGTTATTTTTTTAATCAACTTTATTAACTTTTTAGAGGTATTGTGGTATTTTTAGGTAATAAATAAATTATAAAGTATGTTATGTGTGTTAGGTGGGGGTGGTATTTTTGAAATTAAGATAACTTTTGAGGTTATTGGTTAATGTGAAGTTTTCTTTTTTGGGTGGTAAACATATACTCCCTCCGTCCCCCAAAGTATTTCACACTTTTCTTTTTCATCCGTCACTCAAAGTATTTCACACTTTACTTTTATTAAATTTGGTAAAAATACATTACAATAATACACACTTTTTACACGCATCCCAATATAATACTTATTTTTTCACACCTTCCAACAACTTTACACACCTTTTTCATTACTTTACACACATTTTTCATTAAATCAACTAAAATATATATTCTCTTTCTTACTTTATACATAAAAATACAAATTTTCTTAAACTCCGCGCACATCAATACGTGAAATACTTATTGGGACGGAGGGAATATAAATGTGAGACGGACGAAAACGGAAAGTGTGAACATAAGTGCGGGAAGTACCACTCAATATAATTAACTTCTCAAAACACTGTATATTGTGAAACATGTTATTATAACATGATATACATAATTTACTTTATATTTTATTATTAGAAAAAAATAATCAAATTACCTAAAAAAAAATGTATAGTATTCTCGATCAACGTATACAAAGAAAATGTCCTTCCCACCTCAACTATTAATTTGGGTGCTCATTCCCATGGTCATATATATATATATATATATATATATATATATATATATATATATATATATATATATATATATATATATATATATATATATAAAAGGAAGTTTAACTATAAGGATGAGACGGAGGGAGTATTTCGTTATGAAGTTAACAAACAATTCTAATACGACTATTTATTAGTAAAATATTTAATTTTTCAACTCATCATATATTAAAATATTATATTCTTAATTTACGTGAAAAAGAAAATATAATAGAAATAGTAAAATAGAATTGAGGGAGTATTTTTTTTAATGCATTATTTTTTTCTAAAAATAAATTGTATTATTTACTAAAAGTCATTTTTAAAGTACCCTCTCTGTCCCACCCAAAAGGGTCTTTTGTTTTTTTGTATGTTGATTAAGAAGTATTATTATTTAATGTGTAATGAGTAATTGTATTAGTGAGAGTGTGTGGCCCCATTTTTAATTGTATTAGTAAGTACGTGTGGATCTCATGTATGTAGAAAAAGAAATGAGACTCCTTGAGTGAGACACTCAAAATAAAAATAAAAAAATTGACTCTTAAGGGGACAGAGGAAGTAAATTTTATTCTAAAATTATAAAAAATAATACTAATAATAAAAAAAATAAAAAAAGGTAAACCGTTCCTTAATTCTATCTTGTTATATGTACACTTAAACGCTAGAGTGTATATTGGGTGCACCCGGGTGTAAGAGTGCACCCATATGTGTATGATTTTTTATTCTATTTTGTATACATGTTATTCTATTTTATATACGTATTTTATAATAATTGTATACTTTTTTCACATTAAGTTTTTCATTAAAAAAACTAACATCCATATGTGTATAACTTTTTATTCAATAGTGTATACATGTTTTTTAATAATTGTATATTTTTTTACACTCAATTTTTCATTTAAAAAACTAACAATTAAATTGTATACATTTTTGCTATTGATTGTATATATTTTTGTTTATATTTGTATATAGGTACACCCTATCTTAGGGTGCACCCGGTGCACACTATAATTAGCCTAAACGCTATACTTAGTTTTCGGTTTTAAAATTTGATTTTTTATTTTCTAAATTTAAATCCATGTTTTAAAAAAAATCACCCCCTATAAACACCTACAAACTCTATCAATCTTCTAACTTATCCACCTTTTACCTTTCAATCAGTGCAAACGTCCCCATTTTAATATTTTTGATGTCCAGCTCAAATGTATCAATTTTCCCTTTTAATAAAAGAGTTTTACATATAACTCACCACTCACTACTAATACAATTAGCTACTACTTATAAAATAATAATAATCTCTTAATTTATGTGCTTAAAAAGCACATAAATATGTTTGCACTCTAATACAATTAGTTATTACACATAAAATAATAATAATCATTAATTCATGTACTAAAAAGCAAATAAATATGTTTGTACTTCTAGAGGGGGTATATTTTATCTCTTCAATTAATATGCTCTCTCTATTTCTCTCCTCTCTCATCTCTTATCTAACATCAATTAATATATTATTACACATCTATTACATATTAATTTGACATAATCCAAAACAAACATATGTTATTATTCATTTATTTTCAAACATCAAATAAACTTAAAACAAATATAGCATAATGGTTTATACATATTTTAACCTTAACATTGATTTTTATTTTTAGGTGGTTTGCAGTTGCGGGCCCCCAAAAATAATTTTTCCAAACAAATTCATTAGAATGTAGTAGGCTAAGTAAATGGTCGAACCCACATAAAATAATTGAATTTAAATTGAATAATTCATATTTTTAAAAGTAACAAGGGGAATTTGATTAATTTCTAAATTACTAAACATGAAAATAAAAATAATTAATTAAAATAGCAAGAATAATAAAATTAAGATAAATAAATAAATAAAATTAAAACATAGTCCAAAAATTTGATCTCCTCGTGTATCCTAATTTATATGAATGAGATTCCTAAACTCCTAACAAGTTCATAAATTCAAGTCTCTGAGCTATCGGTACGACCAATTAAAGAACAAAAGCTATCGAGGGCCATCCACAAAAGTAGGAGGCTCAACCCAACAATAGAGACTAGCAACTAATCGCGAAGTACGAGCAATACAATGTGCTAATGTATTGGCAGTACGAGAAATAATTGAATAAGATACATTGCTGATAGAAAATTATGCATTTTGATTGTAGTCTCCAAACACTGATATCTCTACTTATTATTTTGAAATTGCATCATGGACAGCCTTGGCATCTACTTAAAAAATAACACTTTCAAATCCTAACTCCTTTATCCATGACATCACCTCGAGGAGTCCCATTGCTTAGAGAAAACTTTTGCATTTTGATATGTAGTCTCCAAACACTGATATCTCTGCTTGTTAATTTTGGAAATTTAAGGGGTGTGTATTTAATAAAAAAATTTGGAAATTTAAAGGGTGTGTACATAATAAAATTAAAATTTAAAATTTTAAAAGGGTTGTGTATTCAATAAAATAGGTGTATTTAATAAAAAGGGTGTGCAAATAGCAATACTCTATTTTAAATTTATTGATTAATTATTTTATATTTTTTATTCTTAATGTCCAAAAATATGAATAGTTATCTTTATTGATTTATATATTATTGAATAGTACTCATGACCTCTGTTTCATAAATAAGTTCACGCTTAATTTGTATGGGCAACTCAACTGATCAACATGATGACAAACTTGTCCAAATACAAAGGTTTGAAGCTAGTAACAGAGCCGGGATTTGAATTTAGGGGGCTGTAAAATAAAATTTTCGTCCCATCCCACTAAATTGGTTAATATATATATATATATATATATATATATATATATATATATATATATATATATATATATATATATATATATATATATATATATATATATATATATATATTTAAAAAAAGTTATTGTTTACTAATTTTATTAAATTTTTTAGAGTAAATTGATAATTTTAAATTGTAAATAGAATACATGATGAGAAAAATATACATGTAGAGTATATTTAGTTCATATGAAATATCTTTTTTAAGCGCATTTATAAAAAACAAGGGAACTATGAAATAGAATTGTAAGAGATAATTTACAATATCACATGAAATGAATGAAAAATTAAAGGAATAGGAATATTAATGTCTTGTTTAAAATATTTTAAAATTTTATTAATCTCACATATTAACCTTTACGAACTATATACACTTAATATTTTATATTATTGAATGTGAACCAAACTATGAGAAAGTTATGACTAATAAGAAAATTATGATTAATTATATACTCTACCAAATGGAGATAATTATATTACAAAAATAAATGATATATTAAGAAAATTATAGAATAAATAAAATTTTTAATAGGCAAATTATTGGGTGCAACTGGGTATAAGGTTGCACTCAAATCCGAACCTTTTCTTTGACCCGGGTATAAAAATATTTTCTTACCTGTCTCTTCATTTTATTCTTTCATTTTTTTTCTATCCTAGCGTGCTATCTTCTCTCCTCTCTCTCTCTCTCTCTTCTGATTCTATTGCCGCCCTCTTTTCTTTCTTCATTCCAATTCAGCTGTAGGTTCTGTTCATTACTCTCTAATAGGAGTAATTAGAGGATAACAGGAGTAATTAGAGGATATTTTTATTTATTGGAGAATCCATATCTTTCATTTATTTTGTATGTATATTTTCCTTACATATCTCCACTAATTGTGGATTCTGTTGTAACAATCAAATATAAATATATGTTATTCTTCCTATCACCATCACCGGTGATAGCCTCAACATTTCTTACATGGTATCAGCCTTCTTCTCGAACCTGTGATTGCTTTCGCTCTCCATCGATTTCTGCCTCCTTTTCTCTACTCTGATCTTTTTCTTCTCCCTATCTCTCTTGACTCCATGGCTGCCGTCAATATTGATACCCTCCCTATTACCACGATGATCAATATGACTCCGATCAAACTCGATGCCACCAACTATCTCTCATGGCATCGTCAAATCATCCATATGGCAGAATGTTTTGATCTCATGAGTTTCCTGGACAGATCAACCATGGTTCCCTCTCCCACTCAGACGTCGGATGTCGAGATTGAATCTCTTAATCCAGCGTATACGGCCTGAAAACTGAAGGACATGAAACTGCTCAGCGTCATGTATACATCTCTATCCCCTGAGCTTGGACGACTCTTGAGGCTGTTTACTCATCGGCTTCTCGTCAACATCAACTCTGCGAGGAGCTGTTGTCGCTCCGTCGTGGCGACTCTTCTATCGAAGAATATGGCAGAAAGTTCAAGGCTCTCTATGATCAATTACATGCAATTGATCGTCCTGTGGATGAAGCCGATAAGAGCCATTTCTTTTTTAGGGGCTTGGGTTGCAATTTGCGAGTTTCGCAGACACACAGATGGCTCTCAACCCCGTTCCCTGCTTTCGTGATCTGTTGAGTCAGGTCAAATAATACGATCTTATGATCCTCTCTATGGAGGGTTCTACTCCGCAAGCCACGTTCATAGCAGATCGCCGAGGCCCCCTTCAAACCGTGTTGCTTCGCACAGTCGTGGCTCCTCTCTCAGCGATCAGCAATCGGGTCGGCCCTTCAATAATGGTCGTGGCTTCGGCTTTGGCCGTCTAAATTTCTCAGGAGGTCAGCGCGGTGGCTGAATTGATTCGGGTGGCCGATCTTTTGGAGGTTCGCCCAGTTACAACAATGGATGCCGCTCATACACTCCTCGCTGTCAAATCTGTCGAGGGGAGCATTATGCAGACAAGTGCCCTCAATTCATCTCTGCTCGTAATGCTATGTCATTTGCAAATTTGGCTCAGACGTTCTTCTCTTCGTGTAATGTCTCTGACCCTTCTTCTGATTGGTATCTTGATTCGGGTGCCTCCGCTCATATGACAAATCAGCATGCTGCTTTGGACTCTTACGAGCCCTACTCTGGTAATGGTAAAGTCGTTGTTGGAAATGGAAATTCTTTACATATTTCGCATATTGGTTCCCGTGATTTATCTGCTGATGTTAAATTATTAGATGTCCTGGTGGTTCCGCATATTACCAAAAATCTTTTGTCTATCAGTAAACTGACATCCGACTTTCCTGTTGATGTCCTATTTTTTGATAAATTTTTTACGATTCAAAATCGAGTGATAAAATAAATTCTGGGCCAGGGAAGATGTGATAATGGTTTATACTTGCTTGATAAAGGGATTCCCGCTTTGGTGGCAGCTGTGCGGGATACAAAGTTGAAAGCTAGTTTTGATTTATGGCACTTACGGCTGGGGCATGTCCCCTTTTCAGTTATCTCTTTGTTGAATAAACTTGAACATCTATCTGTTACTTCTGTTTTGCCGAATCCTAAGATTTGTTCCTCTTGTCAACTAGCAAAGAGTAAGAAATTATCTTTTCAGTTGAATGACAAACGTGCTGAAAATGTTTTAGATTTGATTCATTGTGATTTATGGGGCCCTTCACCTGTTTCTACATCTAATGGTTTTCGCTACTATGTTGTCTTCGTGGATGATTACTCAAGATTTTCATGGATTTATCCCTTATGCAGAAAATTTGAATTTTTTGATACATTGGTTCGTTTTCATGCTTTCGTATGTACAAAATTTTCAAAACAGATTAAAATGTTTTAGAGTGATGGGGGGACTGAATTTGTTAATTTTAGGGTGCGTAATTTTATGCACAAACATGGCATTCTTCATCGTTTGTCCTGTCCATACACGCCTCAACAGAATGGAAGGGCTGAACAAAAGCATCGTCACATTACTGAGACTAGTCTGTCCATGCTTTTTTATGCTCATGCACCTGCATCCTTATGGTTTGATGTGTTTGCTACAACAACTTTCATCATTAATCGGCTTCCTTCATCAGTTTTGCATGATAAGTCTCATTTTGAATTGTTGTTTGGTTATGCACCGAATTATGCACACTTTAAACTGTTTGGATGCCGTGTATTTTTTTATCTTCGTGATTATGCAACTCATAAATTGGAATCTCACAGCCGTCCATGCATCTTTTTGGGCTACTACATCATATATAAGGGGTTTCGTTGCCTTGATCCTAGCACATCTCGGATTTACACCACTCGTCATGCTCAGTTTTATGAGTTTTTGTTTCCTTTCTCCAACAACCCTCCCTTTGCCTCAGCTCCGGAGATGGATTTATCTACTTTTTCAGATGCATTGGATCATTCTCTGGTTCCTCCCTCTATGCCAGATGATGCTACGCCACCATCCCCTCCAATTTGAATGCAAGCTTCGGAGGATCCTGCTGAATTATTGGTGCCAGACACGCCTGCTCCAAACACGACTGAGCCCCCAAGTTGTTGAGCCTGTAGCTACGCCGTTCACCCAACCCGCCATTGTAGTGCCACCTCTCCATCCCATGATCACGAGAGGTCGTGCGGGTATCTTTAAACCACGCTTTCCTGTTGACATAGCATCCACAACTCTTCTCTCATCCCTTGTTGCCACCTCTGAGCCTCGTGGCTTCAAATCGGCTGCCAAGCATCCAAAATGGCTAGCTGCTATGCAAGAGGAGATTGATGCTCTACAGTCTAATGAGACATGGGACCTCATACCGCGTCCTCCTGGCACTAACATTGTTGGCTCAAAATGGGTTTCGCACGAAATTTCGTGCTGATGGTTCTATTGAACGTCATAAAGCCCGTTTGGTTGCTCAGGGTTTTACTCAGGTTCCGAGTATAGATTTTCATCATACTTTTAGTCCTGTTGTTAAGGCTGCAACAGTTCGAATCATTTTGGCTCTTTCGGTGCAGCACAGTTGGCCCCTCCATCAGCTTGACATCAAGAACGCTTTCCTCAATGGAGTTCTTGACAAACCTATTTTTATGGCCCAACCTCCTGATTTTGTGGATCCTCATTTTCCTACACATGTCTGCCGACTAAAGAAGGCATTATATGGCCTTGGTCAAGCTCCTCTAGCTTGGTTTCAATGATTCTGCACTTACCTCTCTGGCTTAGGCTTTCTTTAGAGTCGGTGTGACTCGTCTCTATTTCACTTCCATAGAGGCTCCTCGGTGATTTATCTTCTGTTATATGTGGATGACATCGTGGTTACAGGAAATGACTCGACCTTGTTATGAGATTTCATTTCCCGCACTCATCAAGAGTTTGCTATTAAGGATCTTGGGCGTCTCAACTACTTTCTTGATCTTGAAGTGTCATATATTTCAAACAGTATTTTTGTTGGTCAAGCTAAGTATGCTCACGACATTCTTGAAAGGGTCGAACTCCTGGATTCTAAACATGTCTACACACCGCTTGCAGCTGGTGCATCTCTTGTTCGTGATGGTGTTCCATTTTCTGATCCGACTATGTACAGATTTCTTGTTGGTGCTCTTCAATGCTTAACAATCACTCGTCCCGATCTCTCATATGCAGTCAGTTCTGTCAGTCAATTTCTCCACACACCTACTGATGATCATTTCCAGACAGTTAAGCGTATCCTTCGTTATGTCGAGGGCACAATTAACTATGGTCTTTCGTTTACTCGCCGCCATGATTCTTCCATTTTAGGATACTCTGATGCTGACTGGGCTCGGTGCCCCGACACAAGGCGTTCGACCTATGGGTATTCTATTTTTATTGGAGAAAATCTAGTTTCTTGGAGTGCTAAGAAATAGCCGATTGTTGCTCGATCCAGCTGTGAATAAGAATATCAAGCTATGGCGAACGCCTTGGCAGAGCTTATTTGGGTGATGAATCTTTTTCATGAACTTCAAGCACCATCTTTTTCTCGGCCTACTCTCTTTTGTGATAACAAAAGTGCAGCCTTCCTCAGTCAGAATCCAATTGCTCACAAATGAGCTAAACACATTGATCTTGATTACCACTTCGTTCGAGAACTTGCATCCTCTGGAAAGTTAGTAACACGGTTTGTACCCTCTCATTTGCAACTTGCGGATATTTTTATGAAAAGTCTTCCCCGTCCAGCCTTTGAGTTTCTATGATCCAAGCTTTGCGTGTGTCTGCATCCCACGCAATGCTTGACGGGGGTAACAGGAGTAATTAGAGGATATTTTTATTTATTAGAGAATTCATATCTTTCATTTATTTTGTATGTATATTTTCCTTACATATCTCCACTAATTGTGAATTTTGTTGTAACAATCAAATATAAATATATGTTATTCTTCCTATCACCATCACTGGTGATAGCCTCAACATTTCTTACACTCTCTCTTCTCTCTCATTCCGATTCTACCACCTCATTTTTCTCCATCTGATTTTACCGCCGGTCACTCTTCTTCACGGTAAGTGAAAGCATCATTTAGTCGATCAAATTTTTAATATTTTTTATTTGACGTAATCAACGTGAAATCAGTCATCGATGGTCTTCTCCGAGGACGTCCACCAATTTATTCCATCGTTCCATCTACTTTCCTTCACCTTTTGATTTCTTCTTTTTGTATATTTTTTTTGTGCAATTTCTCCATTTTTAGATTTCCCCTTTTGTTTGATTGATTTATTTGTTTATTTCAGCCATTGGTTTGATTTAGTTAGGTATTTATCTTTAATGATTTTTGTTCAAATTTATGCAACATTTATTATATTTTTTTAATGCAGATTTATATTTGAAAAGGAAGAATGATGATTAAAATGAAGAATAAAGATGAAGAGCAGATTTATTACACTGAAGATGAAGATTTGAATTGATCATTTGAATTGAAGATGAAGAAATTTAAATTATGCATATAAATTCAAGTGTATGAGTTTTAGTAATAAAATGTATAAAATTTAAACTCATTCTGTATTGATTTAAATACATTTTAAAGATTTTGATGCATATCACTTGCTTAAAACTTGATTTTTAGCGATGTTGATAGATAAATTTAATTGTGTGTATTTTAGTATTACGATACTTCTTTAAAAATAATTTTTTTTGTTAAAAAATATGTATTTGTTTTAAAAATAAATGTATAGGGTTTAAACTAATAATGTATTTGTTTTAGTCATCAAGTGTATAATTTTATAATAGAGTGTAGTTTTTAAAGACTAATCAAGTGTATAAGTTTTAATCATTAAGTATTTATAATTTAAACTTGTTTTGTATTTGTTAAAGTGTAACCAAGTACTCTTAAAAAAAATGTAACCAAGTGTATATGTTTTAGTAATCTATTGTATACAATTTGAACCCGCTTTGTATTGATTTAAATAATAAGTTGTATAAGTTTTAATATTCAAGTGCATATAATTTAAACTCGTTTTGTAATTATTTAAATAACCAAGTGTAAGTTTTAATAATCACAAGTCTTTACAATTTAAACTCGTTTTGATTTTTTATTTTTTTAGTGTAAGTAATTGTATACATTTTAATAATTAAGTGTATACATTTTAAACTCGTTTTGTATTTACTTTTCTTTAAGAATGTAATATATTAGTAAATATTTGTACATTATTTACCATCATACAAGTTACTGTATACTATAAGAAGGGTCATAAAAATGTAGAATTCCATTGCTAAATTTAAAGAGAGAAAGATAAGCCAAAAATACAAAATTTCAAATCTCAAAATGTGATGTAATAAAGATCACTCAAATTAATTCAACAAAAAAAGTAATTAAAAAAATCAATTCAATTGTAAATAATATCAGCCTCAAGTTCATACAAATAAAATTCTAGGGCATAACAACAGGTTTTTAGCAACTCTTCCAATGTGTATGAAGGTGATTTTACTATTCCTGGTGTACCGAATTTTAGGAAATCTAGAAGGAATCTGTAGTCGGCGACTCAGATGTGTCTCTCACGTTAGCGATTCGAGGATGAGCATAGCGATGCTTATTCAGATGCACAATGCTATAAAGATGTCTATCATGACCACATACAATTCAGAACATACATATATACAGTTAACGGAGAAAACATATACAGTTAAAATAATCCAACATACAAATTATGTCCATGTGCAATTTAGACCATAGTTATATACAATTAACGGAGAAAACATATACAGTAAAGAAAAATCTATCACATCGAATGCACAATGCTACAAAGATGTCTATCATGATCATATATAATTCAGAACATACCTATATACAGTTAACGGAGAAAATATATACAGTTAAATAATCCAACATACAAAGCATGCCCATGCACAATTCAGACCATATCTATGTACAATTAACAGAGAAAACATATAAGTAAAGAAAAATCCATCACATCCAATGCACAATGCTACAAATATGTCTATCATGACCACATATAATTCAGAACATACTTATATACAGTTAACAGAGAAAACATATACAGTTAAAATAATTCAACATACAAATCATGCACATGCACAATTCAGACCATACCTATGTACAATTAACAGAGAAAACATATACAGTAAATAAAAATTCATCACATCGAATGCACAATGCTACAAAGATGCCTATCATGACTACATACAATTCAGAATATATCTATATACAATTAACGGAGAAAATATATACAGTTAAAATAATTCAACATACAAATCATGCTCATGTACAATTCAGACCATATCTATGTACAATTAATCGAGAAAATATATACAATAAAGAAAAATACATCACATCAAATGCATAATGCTACCAAGATGTCTATCATGACTACATACAATTCAGAGCATATCTATATACAGTTAACGGAGAAAGCATATACAGTTAAAATAATTCAACATACAAATTATGCACATGTACATTTCAGACCATACCTATGTACAATTAACAGAGAAAACATATACAGTAAAGAAAATTGAGTTTCAGATACAGTAAAGAAACATATACAGTACAGAAACATATACAGTAAAGAAATTAACAGAGAAAACATATCCTTGAATTGATTCGAAAAAGACAAAATCATCTAATTTGAGTTTCAATCTCAAATTAAGCGTAAAAATTAAAAAAAAATCTCAAAATTGGAAGAATTCTACCTGAATATGAAATTGGAAAATACAATATATATAATCACATATCAAAATATTTACATATACTAAATCTGAATCTGAAGTTAAATTTACTTAATTTTAAATTTGACTTCTTCTTTTTCATTGCGTATTTTTCCAACACGATGCAGATGAATTGGAGAATCGGACAATCGCTTGTGAAATTTGAATAAAAAGTGAGAAATCGCTATCAGATGCGCACGATGCGCACTTACAGAATAGAAGAAAAGAATCGCGATGGAGAAGAATCGCTATCAGATGAGACAGTTGCAAAATTGGCAGAGCACAAATGGCGGTGAAATCGTCAGATGACGGCGGCGGACTGCCGTGGGAGAGAACCGCTATGGTGGGAAAGAATCGGTGAATACTGCTGACGTAAGAATGGATTTTTGGGCTTAATTTTAGGTTTTATATGACCCATTTACAAATGGGTTGACCCGGAACACAATTAAAAAACGTGAAACTACTTGCACCCAATACACACTCTTTTTAATATAGAAAGATGAATGAAAATTTGCAAAATTTTAGGTTGCCCAATGCCCCTTGCCCCGGCTTCATCGTCTATGTTCGAAGTCCGCTGGAGGCAAAAATTGAGCAGTGGGTGTGTGAACTAGTCTTGTTGTTTAATTGAGTTATCATGATTAATCTTCTTCCCATATTGTTAGATCGGTGTGCGAGGGTGCCTAAGGTAGGCGACTCCACCTTTTGCCCAAATAAGTTCATGCTTACCATTTTTATTTGTCTCATAAACAAGTCCATACCCCCAATAATAAAATAACACGTAATTCAATAATCTCCCTATACACTTTAATTAAAAGGACAACATATCTAAAAAAAATGATTTCTTAAATAGTTTTAACTTTTTATCAAAAATATTACTATCTCCATGATTCCATCCCAAAATAACTTTTACGCATTTTCATTTTGAAAGTCCCATTATAAGGTTTATATTTTTCATTATAATAAATAAGACTCACAAAAAATAATTAATATATTTCTATGAGAAACACACAACACTAATACAATTATCCAATATACATTAAAATATAATATCTCTCACTTTACTATACATTAAAATATTATATTCCTTAATTCTTGTGCAAAAAACAACCTTTATTATTCGGACGGAATGGAGAGAGTATCATTTTTTATTTAAAATATTATAACTTTCCAGTCATTCGAGTATTGCTTTTTTATATTGTATAGCCCCGAAAGCCCAATTTAGGATTAAATTAATTTTATTTTTTAGAGCATCTCCAGAAACATCTTTATAATTTGAAGAGGATTTTGTGTGATATAAAGAGTATTTAAAATTTAGAGAGTTATATTTTTTTATCTCCTTCAACACTCTCTTTATATTTTATTTAATTTGTTATCTTCCCAAAATATATTAATTACTTTTTTTTATATTATATTCTCTCCTAATTTATTTTAATATGGATGTGAATTAATTATAATATATTTTGTTGATATTTCAAGAAAAGAATGTGTTGGAAGTGATGAAATAGTTAATGCAAAAAGAGTTGTTTTGGCTCTCTAAATTTAAAGAGTCAAAATCATTATATAAATTTTTTTGTTATTTTGAAGAGACTATTGGAAATGAATTTTTATGTTTGACTATTTAAATTTTAACTATTTTTTATTTTAAAAAGTCTTTAAGAGATGCTCCAATAGCCTGGTTGAGATTAACTCAAAGCTGGATTAGTTCAAAGTCTACTATGACTAAAGTGAAAGTAAAAAATAAGTAATAAATAAGTAAAAAAAAATAGAGACGGTTGAAAGCTCCGTTAGTTGGACCATGCCGTAACGCCGTACGAACATTCGAAAGAGGACGCCACTGACAATTGCTGATTCCGCGGAATTAGATTGCTTTTCGGGAAATTTTATTTTATTTTTTATTTTAATAGCGCATTAATTGGTTGGTGGAGTGCAAATTCTGTTTAGTGTTTACCATTCGCCGGGAGTCTCGCCGCTGCTTATTCAAACCAATTTTAGGGACCTTATTATTATTTTTATTCTTATTTATACATAAATAAATATATATATCGAGCCTACCTTAATAACGGGTCGACCCATCTTACATAATTATTGTTTCATAATACACTTTGTCAAATAAATAAAATTTAACTCCTAATTAGTCACCTTTTTAAAATAATTTTTCTATAAATTCTGAAAAATTCAGATTAGGCATGCACCCTTTTATTCTTAAAAAATTGGTCTCGTGTTTTCAGGTGTACAAGAAGTATAAGAATAAAATATTTTTTTTAAAGGATATATACACTTTAATTAAAATAAATGGAGTATAATTTTTTCATGAAAAAACTTGATCGTCTCAAATAAGACATGAGACGGATAAAAAGTTATAACATTTATAATAAAAAGTGTTACTCAATTAATGATAGGTGATAATACTATTTCATAAATAATTTATTTATATTATAAATGAAAAGTGATGGCGAAGATGATAACTATTTTAGATAAGTGTAAAATGGTCTCACGTGTGACGGTCTCACTCAAGACTTGCCATTTTTTCATTAAAAAAGTTGGCTGAAATATGAATAGTTAAATGTTTGATTAAAAATACTAATTTTTTTCCCTCAGAAAATCAAGGATATAAGTTTTTATACTAAAAGTATAACATTTAATACTAAATGATACAAATTTAAAAAAACGTGGAATTAAGGGTACGATATCCCCGAGGACACGCAACTTTTAGACTTCATAAAAATAATCGAGGGAATTAGCATCGAGGCGGGCGAAGACAACGGAGGGAAAAGAGGGAAAAATGAGTTATTTAATTAAGAGGGTAAAATTATCTTTAACTAGTTTTTTTACCCTTGCAATGCACGGAGATTAAAAAATACTCCATGCATCCACCAATAAGGATATCATTTGTTTTTTATTAGTAGATTAATGAGTATTATTATTTTATATAAAATGGTTAGTTGTATTAGTGATGAATAATGGATCATGTGTGAGTTCTCTTTGCTAAAAAAGAAAAATAGTTACCCTTAGAGTGATCGATCAAAACAAAAAATGATATACCTTATCACTAAATGGAAGGAGATAAAGTATATTCCATCCGTCCCATTTCAAATGGCACAATTTCCATTTTGGGTTGTCCCACAAAAGTTTGCACATTCCTAAAAAAGTAAAAAGTAAAACACAATCACCCTTCCCCATACACTTTATTTACAAAAAAAAACCACTCTTATCTAACACACATAACATATTTTATCATTTATTTATTACTAAAAAATAAAATAATACCCCTAAAAATTATCACTTTTCTTAATTACCGTGCCGGAAGAGGCATGCAAACTTTTGTGGAATGGAGGGAGTATATGTTATTAGGTAGTTAATGTATGATTTAGTAAAGTTGATGAATAATGCACTAAAGTATAACTGTAACGTGTTATATATTGTGATGAATTATTAGGTAGTGAATCATACAATAACACTCTAAAATCATACTCTCTCCGTTCCACCGAAAGGTCCCTATTTTACTATATTGGGCGTCTCATTCAAAGGTCTCAATTTTCCCATTTTAGTAAAAGGGACCCAATATATAGCCCACCACTCATTATTAATACAACTACCTACTACACATAAAATAATAATACTCATTAATCCACGTGCAAAAAATAAATGAAGACTTATGGCCGTAATGGAGGGAGTACTTTAGTGCATCATTTATCATACTTTAATTATCTAATAATATACTTTATATACTCCTTCCATCTCATTTCATGACACACTTTCCATTTTGGGTTGTCCCACAAATGTTTGCACATTAATAAAAAAAACAAAAAGTAAAAAAAACCACTCTTCCCCCTACACTTTATTTACAAAAAAACAATCTCTACCTAACATACTTTATCATTTATTTATTACAAAAAAATATCATTATACACCTAAAAGTTATCACTTTCTTAATCTCCGTGTCGGAATTGCGAGTGCAATCTTTTGTGGAACGGAGGGAGTATATATATAACGATCATACTTTAATAATAGGTCGACCCGTTTTTCAACTCGTCTCACATAAACATTGTGGTTGAATGTATCACATATTGTCTCATATTTTATCAATTCAGGCCAGAATTCAGGCCCTAAATTAATAGTTTTGTATAATTTGAGCCCTTAATTGATAATAAAAATAACTAACACCCCAAATTAATAATTTATTCATTTTTCACATCTTAAATCAATAAAACGGTTCCACGGAATAGATCATATGAATTGCTTCTGTAATATGATGAATTGTTTCTTTACAAAATAAAAGTCTTTACTCTCAAGTAATTTTAATTATACAATAAGTAGACAGACATTTTATTTTATGTAAGAGGTTAATGATACGTTTATGCTTAGATTTTAATCCATATTTTCCTAATATTTAATTTTTAGAGTTGGTTATTCAGATGCATTATTTTGAGCATCAAATGTAAAGGGCCCCAAAATACAATCAAATACGTCGGTAGTATAAATTCTGAATTAGGTTCCCGACAGTCTTGTCAAAATATAAATTCTGAGTTACTTTATATTTATGAAAAATAAATAAGTAAATAAACTACTACCAATAGATCTAGACTCATTCATACCAGTGTTTTCATAACCGAACCGTAGATCAAACCGGTTGACCTAACGGTTCACGGTCAGACCGGCGATTCAACCGGAAAAACGAAAATCACATATTTTTTAATATTATTTCATTATTTTATATATTATTTTATATATAATTTATTATTTTTATATAATTTAATAATTTATTATTTATATATAATTTTACATTAACATGTTAATTTACATGTGAATATACATCTATTAAACATAATGGATCAAAAGAAAATTAATTCTAATATAAAAAGAAAATAATTAATTCTAATTTTAATCAACATTTATTAAAAAAATTTATTTATTTTTTTGTATACAAAGAAAATAAATTTATTTATTTCAAATTTAAACAAATAATGAGTTAGTATTAAATTACATGTAGTAAATATTTTGTTTAATAAAATGCTTCACATTCTTTTATTCAATATCTCACATTGGTTCTTTATTGGAAAGAAGGGGGCATTGGAACTCTATATAAAGACTAATGCTTCCCCTTCTTTTTCTCATCCCACATTGATTTCTTATTGGAAAGAAGGGGGTATTAGATCTCTATATATAAAGATCAATACTTCCCCTTCTTCACACTTGTATTGTTGAGATCAATACTTCTCATTCTTCACACTTGTATTGTTGGGATTGTTGACTCTTAAATTAGTCGACGATCCAAGTTTCAAAGTGAAAATTTAAAAAAAAAGTTAAAATTTTTTTAAAAAAAAAGGTGAACCGCCGGTTATCGGAACCGGTCAAACTGGTCGGTCCGCGGTCAAACTGGTCGGTCCGGTTCTGAAATCACTGATTCACACTATATATGCACATATAACATATTAAATATTATATCATTTATTCTATGTATTTAGATTCACTATTCTTTCCGTCAATCTCAATTTTAATTTCATATATACTTTATTATATTTTGTTTTAAATCATCTCAATTTTAATTTCATATTTTTATAAAAGAAAATAACATTTTTGTTTCAAATCATCTCGATTTCACTTTAACACTTATATAAAAGAAAACGACACTTAGCTGATGAGCTGTTTTGGGTTTAAGTAAAATTAAGGAATATGGTGAGTTTAGTAAATTTAAATTTATGTTTTTTTAAAGGATTTAAGTAGTGTAAAATTTAACTTTACATCAAATTAATGTATAAGAGTATGGAGTAATATATGTTAGATAGTAAGATGTGATGTGTGTAAAAGGTAGTATGGTGAAATTTATATAATATGATTTTACTAAACTCAAATAAGAACAATGAATGAATTAGATATATTAATTAGCAAAATTGTCACTCATTCTTTCTACTTATAACATACTTTACAATTTATTTATTTAATAAAAAATCGTAAAAAGTTATTATTATTTTTTTAAATTATGGGTGTACAGTAACTGTAAAAATAAAAATAAACGAAAGAAAATCTAAACCATTTCTTTGGGGTTCATGCTTTACTCTTAAAAGTTAAGATATAATCCATTCGTTTTGAAACAATGTGCATCAGAATTGAAGATTTTTTATTTTTATTTTACCAATTTTATATATAAAAAAACTATAAATAATGTTTTTTAATTAATTCACTAGCACAACCGTAACTAAATTTCAGAGACACTCGGATTGGTTTGTCATCATTTTATAATACATCGTGATTTTTATAATAATAGTAATTTGTGATTCTTTCATTTTTTTAGACTAATTTCAAAAAAATTCACCACCTTATTAGGTATTTTTAAATCTATCACGATCTTTTATTTTTTTCAATTTAATACACAATCTACTTAATGTTTTCAATTATATACCACAATCTTTTATTTTTGTCAATTCAATACGTGATCTATTTAATATTTTCAATTCTATCACAACTTTTATTTTGCAATTTGATACACCACTTATTTTATATTTTCAATTCAATTCAATTCAATTCAATTCATTATTATTATTATTATTATTATTATTATTATTTAAATTATTTGGATTTGGATTCAGTCTTTTTTTTATAACAAATGGTACAATATATTATACCGATCTTCGCTTCGTTCTTGGTACAACTTTACTTCTTCTTCTTTTTATTTATTTTTTTTATTTTATAACAAAGTTGTATGTATAAAATTATAAAATGGATGAAAATAAAATTGAGAAATTAATGAGGGAGTAAATTAAAATTTTTGTTTCATTTTTTTGTAAGAATATATATATATTTTTTAAAACAGTAAAACTATCACAGATTCACAATAGCTATTGTCAAAGAAAACTCCACTTATTTTATATATATTTTTTTTAGTGTTCTTAAAAATATTTTTTTAAATATAAAAAAATTAATATAAAATAATAATAATAATGAATTGAATTGAAAATATAAAATAAGTAGTGTATTAAATTGAAAAAATAAAAGTTGTGATATAATTGAAAATATTAAATAGACCGTATATTGAATTGACAAAAATAAAAAGTTGTGATATAATTGAAAATATTAAATAGATTGTATATTGAATTGAAAAAATAAAAGGTCGTGATAAATTTGAAAATCCCAAATAAAATGATGAATTTTTTAGGAATTAACTTTTTTTTTTATGATGGATACTTTTAATTATACATTTACTTATACATGATATCCCTCAATCCATTATTTTCTTTCACCTTTTATTTTCATTCGTTTCAAATTAATGCGCATGCACTTCTAAAAATAATAACAGTAAAATATTATCAGTATCACAATAATACAAAATTAACGCATATTTTTTACACTTAATCCAACAACTTTAACATTTTTTTCATTGAATTACTCAACACATCACTTTCTTATCTTACTATACACATCTTAAAAACAATTTTTCTGAAAAAATATACTTCATTTTATTTAATGTTATTTTGTATATATGATTATATTTCAATATTGGTTAATTACCAAAAAAAAAATCACGTTTTACTCTTATTGTAAATTAATCCCCACTTTTAAGAAAAAAACTAATTATTATCGTAAAACGCACCCAATTTGTAATTAAAAGTACGAGTTTTTTAGGTGCGTTTTGTAACAATACTTAAAAGTGGTGATTTTTCTTGTGATTTTTCAAAATTAGGGATTAATTTGCTCTAAGAGTAAAATTCGTGATTTTTTTTCAATTAATCCTTTATTTTAGTGTACTTTACCATTTTAAAGAATAATAATTTCATACATTACACTTTTATTATATCTTCTTCATATAAACTGCTCTACACGAACTCATTTTGCCCACTAGTCTTTTCTTTCAGGGTAAAAATGTTTAATTTTTTAATGTCCTATTTCGAAAATTATTTTTATAAAAAATATTTTGTTATTTTTTCAATTATAATTATGAGTTAGTCTCTTATACATGTGATATAATAATTTATTCTAAAGGATACACTTTAATTAGTCATTGTATATTATTTTTTCATTGAATAGAACATCTTAATACTATAAACGTTTGATCAAAAAAATTAATTTTTTTCCCAAAAATCAAGGGTATAAATACTTTATATGGAAGGGTATAATATAAAATGATAGAGGGTATATCTTTAGAAAAATGTGGGATTTTGAGGCACGGATACACAAATTTTAGCCTAAATCTTTTATTCTAGAAAATAATAATTTGTCATAAGTATATCATAATTTAGAGTTTAACTTTAGTGCACCTATGTCATCGGTACACCTGGACGAATATAATCATTAGATCAATCTTTAGTTTAATTTATACCATTAATTAAATAAAATAATTAAAAATAAAATTAAAAACCCTACCACTATCCCATGTTTTTAGCTTGTATATTTTAGTGTACATGCACCCTAAAATCAACCCATATTTTATATCAGGCATACAAATATCCGTCTTAGATTTTTTTATGTGGCTATAATTTGGGAAGATATTTGGACAATAATAAAATAAAATAATCAATATATATCTTTCCCAATTTGAAATTAATTTGTTGCCGGGCGTTTTGAAACCAAGAATTAATTATTAATTATTATTTTTATTTTAAGTTTTGGAAGGTAAGTTATAATGAGGGGGTGTTTGTTTGGTGGGTTTTAAGGGTTGGAATGCAAATGAGTTTAAAAATTAGTGTTTGGTTGAACACTTTAATTTCCATGAACAGTATTTTTATATCCATAAAGTGGGAATCCCCATTCCTCACTAATTTGACTACTTTCACAATCATTTCTTATCAAAATATATAATTTTATTTATTTTATTAATTTTCTCTCTAATAAATATTTTTTAATAATGAAAAGATAATAAAAATAATAAAAAGTTGTTATTCTTCAAAATAAAAATTATTAATTTTTTTTATTCCATTCCAAAAGATATTATAAGCAAACCAAACAAAATTAATGATAATGATAGTGATTCATATTATCAACCAAACATTATAATTTTAGAAATCATACCCTTTACCATTCCTCATTACTATCATTACCATTACCATTCAAATTCCTTTCGATTAACCAAACATCCCCTGGGTAATGGTTTCCGTTGTCATCATAACTGCAATTCACGCTTGTAGCAATTAAACAGTGATTTTCAAGTTTTACTCCCATGTAAGAAAAGAAACATACACAACATAATTATACATATGGAGTATACATTTTGTGTTATTATTATTATATATTATATTATTATGATAGATATTAATTTGAGTTGTATCAAAAGTATTATATTCACATTACAACTTTGTCTATTCCGCTTCTCGTGCCTTTTTTTATTTTAAAAAAAAGTTTTAAAAAGTAAACTCACTTAGTCCGTAACAAACTTAGCTCACTCTAAAAATAAAAACAAACACAGTGACATGTAATCAGGACAACTTCAGGATTTTTGCTAGGACCCCAAATACCAAGTATAAAATTATTTTTTTAATGTACTCCCCCGTCCCATTTCAAATGTTAAATTTTTCATTTTGGATTGTCCCACAAAAGTTGTACCTCTCTAAAAAAAGAAAAAAGTCAAACACAATCACCATTTTTCATACATTTTATTTACAAAAAAATACCACTACCTAACACACCTAACATACTTTATAATTTACTTCCTCCGTCCCACAATACGCTTCACGTTTACTGTTCCACGTTGTTTAAGAAAAATTGCACTTTTTGACCAACTTTATTGACTTTAGAGGATATTGTAGTATTTTTAGGTAATAAAAAAATATAAAATAATAGTATGTATGTGAAAAAGGAGTGATAAATTTAAAATTAAAGTAACTTTTGAGGTTGTTAGATAAAGTTATTTTTCCTTTTTTGGGGTGTGAAGGGTAGGTATTATGGGACAAACAAATGAAGAAATTGTGAAGGGTTTTGTGGGACGGAGGGAGTATTTATTACCAAACAATATCATAATACCCATAAAAGTTATCACTTTCTTAATCTCCAAAAATATTATAATGCCCTTAAAAATTATCACTTTCTTAATCTCCCTGCCACGAAGAGGGGTGCAAACTTTTATGGGACAGAGGGAGTATTATTTTATACACACGCATGAAAACACATGGATTAAAAAAAATAAATGATAAGTTGAATAACCTAAAAAAGAGAATGTGATGACTCGGGGTCGAACCCTAACCTTATTTGGTTTAAGCAACCTGTCGTTTAGCCAAATTAACATTTAGTCATACTCATTAGAAGGGGGCCAGTGCCCCCCGTCGAGTACCTTCTTCAAATTCCACCTTTTACATTTTGGTGCATCTTTAATTCAATGAATTTAAAATCATTGATTTTATTTTGAATTTTTTTTAAATAAAATTTTAAATTTTTACTCAAATCATGTCAAATTATTCCGTACAATTGACATATTAATATATAATAAAAATAATATATAAAATTAATAAATTAATTAAAATATATATATTTTTAAAAAAATAAAAAATAAATTTAACCCGTATCACCCAGCCTACCCACCCCACCCCACCCCACCCCACCCCCATAAAAATATAAATTTTTTTAAATAAAATTTTAATATTTAAATAATAAAAATATTACCACCCAATATATCCCTACACACACCTCCCTCCCTCCGCCCCCTAAATTTTTTTTAATAAAATTTTAAATTTTAATATTTAAATAATATAAAAATATTACCACTCAACCTATCCCACCCATTCCCCCTACCACCCATCCACTCACCCACCCTCCCCCCTAAAAAAAGCTTTTTTTAATAAAATTTTAAATTTTAATATTGAGTGAGGCTTGCGTGCCCTCGGGCACACCGTGTGTCTTTAGAATTTAGTATTATGAGTAATGATACATTTTTTGTTCTAAAGGGCATACACTTTAATTAGTAAGGGTACACCATTTTGTTCTAAAATGGTATACACTTTTCATTAATATTTTTTATTTTTCTTTAGAAAATAAATGGTACACATCTTTATACTAAAGAATATACAATTTAACACAAAATTCTAAAGGCACACGAAATGTGTCCCGAGCGTCCGGGTGTACACAAGTTTTTGTCTTTAATATTTAATTTAATATAATAAATTTCCATTATTTTTATTTATCATATATAAAATTCTATTTTAAAAATTAAAAAATAATTGTTGAATTATAAATTTAAAAACCTTTTCATAAATTCATAATTCATCCAAACATTGAAATTCAAATGAATTGATTTAAAATTTAAGGAATTTAAAATCCATTAAATTTGAAATAACTCAATTCAAACACAACCTTATAGTACTATAATATTACAAAAATGTCATATTCTTTTACACATAATTTATTCATGGTCGATTCTATCATACATGCACTTTATTAATTTAAATTACTTAAAAATACCCCTACTTTTTTTTCACATCATTACATCAAAAATCATTTTTCTTGAAATCAAGCCTTATATTTATTTATTTATTTATATTTATATAATTTGTGTTTGTTTTAATTTGTTACTCCATTTTTTAGTGTGCATATTGTTTTATACATGGAATATTTAACCTCCCAATGCTTATTTACTTGGTTGCTTGTTGTGTTGCTTTTGGTGGTTGTCACTTATGATATTTAAGGTGTGGTTAATAGATTCTGAAAGACTAGTAGCTAGATTAAGGATTGTGCATTGCAACACATATTTTGTGTGATTAATTAACAGCTCTTGAAGAAGAATAAAGAAGAATTTGGAATAACTGCAAAATTCGAAATTTTTCATACAAATAACTAATTTATAGTTTAGATCTCAATTTAAGACCTGATTTTATGAAAGTTTCAATTTAAGGTTTGAATTTTTTTTTTCAAATTAAGACCCAATTTTTATATTTTTTATTTTTTTTCTCATTTTAAGACTTGCTATAAATTTTATTTTCTCATTTCACGTCATACAAAATTATTAAAAAAATATTATACACTTTCAAATCAAATTATTATATTAAATATACATTGTTTTTATTAACATTCCATATTATTCTATAATATATATTGAATTCAAGAAGAAAAAAATTTACAATAGGCCTTATTTTGAGAAAGAAATTAAAATTTAAGCCCTCAAATAAAACACTTCTAAAATTGAGTCCAAATTTGAGATAAACATAATAAATTGGGTCTTTGTTTGAAAATTTTCCTAATAAAATTACAACCATCTAAGTTGAAGGAAATGGTGTCTTGAAGATTTGAGTTGTTATTTCATGTAACCATGCATAGATCATAATTCAATGTATCTATTTTATTTCAAATTAGCTGGTCATGACGATAAAAAAACTCTAAGAAGAAAATGTAATACTAATATCAGATTTCTAAGCATACATATAATTATGAATAAATTAATAAATAAATCCTAAATAAAAAATAATATAAATTTAAAAATAAAAAAAGTAGGGTAGGTCTTGCGTGGACCGTCTCACGTGAGACATTTTACACTTTTTAAATTAGTTATCACTTTTGCTATAAAACATTATCACTTTCACTATAAAATATTACTCTCTCCGTCCCATTGAAGTTGACACACTTTCCTTTTTGGTTTGTCCCACTAAAGTTGACACATTTCCTTTTTAATACATGGGACCTACATAAAAACAATTAATCTACTCTCATGGGCCCTACATATCACCTCTAATACAACTACCCACTACACATTAAATATTATTTCTCTCACTTCACTTTACTTCACTTCACTTTACATTAAATTATTATATTCCTTAATCTCCGTGCCCAAAAAAATTATACCAACTTTAATGGGATGGAGGGAGTATTACTTTTCATTTATACTATAAATTGTTCATGAAATAACATTATCACTTTTCATTAATGTAGTATCGCTTTTCAATATAAAATTATCACTTTCTGACCGTCTCACATAAGTTTTTACATGAAACGGTCTTACACAATTCTTACCCGAAGTCTTTGCCAAAAAAGAGTAAGCCCTACGATACAAGATTAAAATTGTAAATAACCTGAATGCATATATTTTCATGCACAGCTTGCTAATTATGAGTGTTGTTTGAAATTCGAATCTCTTATTATATTTTAATATTACAAGAGTATATTATTGTGAACCGTTTGATAAATATTAGACGTGACTCACTTAAATTATTATGATGTTAACTAATTACTAGCTAGTTTATTTTCACTTAACTTAATATATAATTTACTAATTTAGTGATTATAATATTCTTTTTCATCCTTAATCTTTAAACTACGGAGTAAATAATATATCAACAATAATAATAATTATAAAAAAACTAAAACAATTTATCAGTAACAACTCAATCAAGCTCGATTGCATGTTTGTTAGAATGGAGGAATGGGTGATGAGAAACAACTCTCAACCTAATTAATCTTGATTTCAAGAATGGGTAGTTAGGAACATTTACAAGCTTTTTAGGTAAAATAGTAAAACATAAAGAAATCATGAATTTGGTATTAACATGCATCAAAATGACCACTTTAACCCCCTATTTCCATTATATTACAAGAATAGATAGAAACAAAATACACCCTCTGTCTCCTTCACTACTTTTTACCCTTCAAATTAAAATAGTAAAAGTATCAAAATAAATAACATTTAAATATATCATATTTTAAAAAATAACACTCTTATCTAGTATATTTAATTTAATTTATCATTTATTTGTTATCTAAAAATTCTACTTTACTCTGAGTTAAAAAAGAATAACTATTTTATTTTCAAAAGACAATAAAATTGATTAAAAAATATATTTTTTTTAATTTCATAGTAATGATGAAGAATTGGAGGAGATGGAGGGAGTACATGACTTTCTTTACTCCTAATTTACAATTGATCTCCAATTAGATTTAAATTTACTCAAATACTCCCACCATTCTTAATACAAGGTATAAGAGTTGACACAATTTCTTTTTATTTATTCAACAGTAATATTTTTTAAAATAGAAATATACTCAATATAACTAATCTTTTAATACATTTTATTTTTAAAAAATTCATTCTCACTCAATACACAATATAATTACACTTAATTAATTTATTACCAAAAAAAAAATATCAAACTACACTAAAAATATTTACTTTCTTAATTGAAGTGAACAAAGAAATGTCAATACTTTCGGAGAGGGGGAGTTACGGGAGTAGTATAATTTCCCCAATTACATTCATTTAATATATTTTCTTTTGGTCATTTCTAGTGGACCAAAGATGTCAAACGTAGTTTAGCATTGAGGGTCTGTTTTGCACCAAACATAGAAGAAAAGTGACATATTTACCCACTCTCTGAGGAGGGAGGTCCACATAATTTTATCACATCTTTAATTAATTGATATCTCTTGACCTACAAGCAATGGGACATGTTGCTATGCGAGTGTGTAAGAGAAGAAAAAGTGTAGAAGAGGGATAGTTGGAACATGGGGTGGGGTGGGGGTGGGGGTGGGGGTGGGGGTGGGGGTGGTCTTTAACTTTATTCAAATTTCACTCAATTAACATCTTTTGCATAATGAAAAGTGAAAGCTAGATTGTGTAGGGCATGTTTGTTACCAGAAATTTGGCGGGTCAAATCTAACCCGTTTACCTTTTTGGTAAAGCCGGTCAAACTCTTCTTCTTACCCATTCTTTGATCGGACCTCAAAATTTGCTAAAGATCTTCTTAGAACTTTACTTTTTTTTCATTTTTACCGCTTCAATTCCCTCCACAGTTCAAATTAATCACTCCATTACCTTTTAAGTGATAGTGATTCCGTCCCCATCAAAATTTTCATGTTTATTGTTATACGGTACTCTCTTCGGCCAACGTTAATCTATCTGTTTGCTTTTTACACGTAGATTAAGGAGTATTATTATTTTATGTATAGTGGGTAGTATTAGTTAGTAGTGTGGGTCCCATGTTTTAGTTGTATTAATGGGGAGTATGAGTCTCATATATGTCTAAAAGGGAAAATTGATAGATTAAAAGTGAACGACTCAAAATATTAAAATGAATATATTTTTTTAAGAATGTTATTCTTTCCATTAATTTGATGTACTTTTTTAGATAATTTGGTATTTCCTCTTCGACCAAACATTGGCGGTTGTTATTTGTACAAGGATCAAAAGTACTATTTTAATGTGTAGTGAGATGAGAGATATATTCATTCCCTCCCGTTTTAAGATTTACATTTTCCATTTTGGTTTGCCCCAAGTTAAGTTTACAATTCTTTTTTTCTCAAGTTGGGTTCACACAAAACAATTAATTATGTCATGTAAGGCCACACACAACAGTAATACAACTATGCACTTCACATTAAATATTATTTCTCCCATCTCACTGCGCATTAAAGTATTAATTATATCGCTTAATTTACTTGTAAAAAGAAAACGTAAACGTTAACTTGAGAAGGAGAGTAATATTTTAATGTTTAGTATTGTATGTAGGCCTTATAGAAATATATGATTGAGACGCTCAAAATTAAAATACATAAACGTTATGGTGAGATGGAGGTAGTATATTTTTTTGAGTAAGATACTGGATGAGTTTTAAGTTTAACTTTTTTGAAAGCAAAAGAACATTGCATTAATTCAAATTGCAAGAACAGAAGCTGTCGAGAAGGCTATCCACACATGACGGAGGCTCGACCCAACAATGAGGACTACTGAAAGAACGTGCTGCCCTAGCAATACGGTGTGCCAATAGGTTGGCACTACGTCGAACAAGATTGACCGAAAATAACGGACAAGAGGAAAGAAAAATTTTACAAGTAAACAAAAAGTTACCAAACATTGAATCATATGTGCTAGACTTTTGTAGAGCATCATAGACTATTTTAGAATCAATTTTCAGCACTACCTTTTCATAACCTAAGTTCTTCATCCATGAAAGGGCTTCATGGAAACCCATTGCTTCTCCTTCATCCACACGTAAGTAGCTTGAAATAACTAAAGACCTGCATACCACAAATGTTCCATCATCGTCACGGATAATCATATCAATACCTGTCTCAGCAGTATCTTCAAAAAAAGCAGCATCCACATTAACTTTCACATAGTTTAAGCAAGGTTTGTGCCACAAAGTGCATTCCATTTATTGATTTGAAGTTGCTCCTCCACACCTTACGTCAATCCAAGAATTCAAGTAGGTGGTGGTATTTTCACAGCAACAACAACTTGATACTGCCTTCCTTTCCAAATAGCATCATTCCTATCCTTCCAAATTTGCCATATAAGCATGATAAAAATTGGAGACAAGTTGAAAGGAAACTCTTTGAGCATTAGAAAGACCAGCTCCTTGAACGACTTCACACGGGGAATAGCATACGTGATGATACTCAAGAGGCTTACTATTCTCCAACATTCCTCCACAAAAGGACAAGCCACAAATAAAGCCAAGCATTCTCGGTATCATTCGAACAAAGAGTGCATATCTTATTGATATCCACACCATGATGAGACAAACTCTTTTTAAGCGGCAAGCTTCCTGAGCAAATTCTCCATAAACAAACTTTAACTTTCGGTGGTACTTTCGTCTTCCAATGATATATTCAAAATTATGGCAAACGAAACTTGTATAGTTAACATGAGTGCAATACCAATCACCGAATTGCATATTTGAAAATTGCATGCTAATTACAAACAAGTTTTGAATCATATATGGAAAAGGGTGGTCTAAATCCGCATGAGTACAAGAAAATAGGCAAATGACAAATGTGACATCGTAATTATAAGAGACGGTTTGCTAAAACATGTTAGAAGTATGATTGTAATATAGATGGAGTATATTTATTGGTATTTGAAATATATTTTTAATTACGATTAATAATGCATTAAAATATGATTTTAAAGTATTATAATATGATTAATTACAAACAAATCATTAGAGATATTTTACTTATATAGTAATAGACAAATTTTAATAATGGGTAGATTGATCTCACAATTCATCTCTCACATATATATACAGTATGGCAAAAGCTCCTGCGCCCCTGGGGACACGGAGGGATACTCCGTGTCCCCATATGAACACAACCCCCCTCTATATCATATTTAAACCTATGTATTGCTAGGGATTTAAATTGCAAAGGGGCACGAAAATTGCAAAGGCGCTCGAAATGTACTCCGTGCGCCCGAGTGCACGGGAGCCTCACTCATACAGTATACTCCCTACTCCGTACGCCCGAGTGCACGGGAGCCTCACTCATACAGTATACTCCCTCTATCCCATGCAAATGGGTGCTTTTATTTTTTTTCACGTAGATTAAGGAGTATTATTATTTAATTTGTAGTGAATAGTTGTATTAGTGGGTATGTGGGCCACATATTTTAATTGTATTAGTGAGTATGTATGATTCCATGTGTTTAAAAAAGAAAAGGATACTATTTGGATATGATGTCCCATATGAAAAAAAAAAAAACTTCAAAGGGGGATGGAGAGTATATATTCAATTCACAATAAAGTTATAAGGCAAATTAGTGTAAGAATCTTCGAATGTATGGATTTTATTTTTTGATCTATGGCTTATATATATTACTGTTTAATATTGAAATCGTTTGAAAAAATAATTAATTTAATAGTGCGATAATTAAGGTGCGGGAGAAAATGGAGTACTATATTTTACCTGAATAATTGCATCTTCTTGATTCTTTTAAAAAAAAAAAAAAGCAAAATATTTTTTCGGACAAAAAAATAATACTCATCTCATTCCATAAAGATCTTCATACAATTTTTTTTTCCATCTCAAAATGATCTTAAAATTTTTTTATACCCAACTCAATATTCACAGTTTAATTTCAAATTTAAATGAAAATTAAAACTTGTATGTGACAGACTAGAAGTAATAATTTTTTTTAATAAAAATATTCAGTATCTAGCTGAAATTATGTTGATTTACTCCCATCAGCTTAAAGATATAAATTTCGTCATTTTCGACGTGCGTTCTAAATGCACAAGTTTCTCTTTTTTTAAAAGAAGGGACCAACACATATAACTAATTATACAACTGTCCACTACATATTAAATAGTAATACTTCTTCATTTAACTTGAAAAAAAAATGGCACCCTTCGAGTAGTAGGGGTGAAAATCAAACAAAACTAATTGGTACTAAACTCGAGATCGTTCGATAAAAGCTCGTTTGATAAAAATATCAAACAAACTTGAATAGACTTTTATGTTTGATGAAATTAAAAGCTCGACTCAAACTCGAGAACTATTCATGAAAATATGTAAAGCAAGTGTAAAATTATCAAACTTCTCGAGCTCGACTCATGTTTGACTCGATAAAAGTTTGTTCGAATTCGACTTGATTGCTTATCAAACAAGCTCCCACATGATGTATTTTGATTTTCGATAATATTTTGAAAAAGTTTGAACAACTTTTCCTTCAACTCGACTCATTTACTTCCTTACCTTTTAGATGGATAGATGGAGTATTTATTAAAAATTGGTAGGGCAAATAAAGAGTAACAAAATCTTTATTAAAATCTGATAAGTAATTGGAAAAATGTGAAAATACCGTGAGATAATTTCCCACCAGACTTGCTTTTATCAACTAAAATATCAAATTATCTCAAAATGATTAAAATAATTAAGGCCTTTTTTTAATTCCATAAAAAAGTAATTATAATTAAGGACGTTGTAGGATTAATAGTAATTTTAATAGAAAAAGTTTATAGTGAGACAGATCAATCTATTATTAAAGTTTTTAAAGTTTGTTTATTATATAGGTTAAGATGTATGTTAATTCCCAATTAAAGTACTAATATTTTTTAAATTGTGTGATAAACAATTAATTAAAATGTATTTTTAAAGTGTTATAGTATAGTTAACTATGAACATATTTTAACTACTAATAAACATATTTTACTTATATAACAATTACTATATTTTAACAATGAATCAACTCATTTCACAATCTCTCTCACATATATCCGTCTCTCACATAAGGTGTAATTTTAAGTAATTTAGCGGGGTATTGAAGATTAAGGTAGGACTCATTTTTACCAAAATAGAAACGAACACTTTGTAGTGAGACGGATCAAAATGATAAAATTGACACGTTTGAGTGGAGAAAGCAACATTTCCTTGGCATTAATTTTTGTGGGGTGTTTGGTAACACTGTGATCCTGCTACCTGACTAAAATAACACTTTTAGAAATCGACAGTTTTGTCCGTATATATTGGAATTTGGGAACGTTATTTCTGGAGCCGTTAGTTTACTGACGATTTATATTTTTTGTTTTATTTTCTTTTTGTTTTTACATAATTTAGAATTAATTATCTAAACGTATCGGATTACAGAGAATCCTATGTTGCGATACTTAAATTGATGTCGATAGTTAAATTACATGAGTTATACTTTCTGGTTAATTATAATATGCACCCGGAATATATGCATCCGGAATATGGTGCACCCATATACAAATATAAACATAAATATATACCATTAAGAGCAAAAATGTATACAATTTAATTGTTAGATTTTTAATGAAATTTTGAGTATAAAAAAATATACAATTATTAAAAAACATGTATACACTATTGAATAAAAAGTTATACACATATGATGCTAGTTTTTTTAATGAAAAACTTAATGTGAAAAAAGTATACAATTATTACGAAACACGTATACAAAATAGAATAACATGTATATAAAATAGAATAAAAATTACCCTTGCACCCGGGTGCATCCAATATACACTCATACTTTCTTGAGATCATGTCAAGATAAGATCATTTAGTTTTTTCTTAATTAATTATTCCCTTCATCTTGGCTATTTTTGGGTATATATATGGCCACATGAATTAGAAAAAAATAATTTTTAAATATATACTGTATATAAGAGAAGAGTAAGGATAAATCGAGTAATTTAAAGAGAAAAATTAAATAAAATTATT
Organism: Pogostemon cablin; assembly: GCA_023678885.1. Taxonomy (NCBI): domain Eukaryota; kingdom Viridiplantae; phylum Streptophyta; class Magnoliopsida; order Lamiales; family Lamiaceae; genus Pogostemon; species Pogostemon cablin. The sequence goes on from CM043009.1 coordinate 4,653,185, forward strand.
GAGATTAATGACTAAAGTGCATAATTAAGTTAGTTGTCTAGTGTATTTTTATTATTAATGAAATGTGCAAAAATGCTCGGACGACTCAAAATATAAAAAGTGTATAAAACGAGATGGGGTGAGTATTATTTTTAAATATAGATATTATCATTTTTATTTATATATTTAATTATACTATAAATTATTCATAAAATAATTCATTAAACGATTATCATTTTTATCAATCATTAATTATCATTTTATTTTAAAATATTATAATTTATTATTTACTTCACAAAATTCTTTTTTATGGGATGATCTAAATGTTTGCTTAATTAAGATAAGTTTGTTTTCACAAGTAGGTGAGAATTGTGAAAGATCATGAAACTTGTGTTCGTTTTTATCAAATCTCAAATGTATGCTGATTTTCGTGCAATTAACAAAAACTTGACATAAACATATGACATGACAAAATTTTGCTGGTGTTTTTATTTACCAAATCTCAAATATTTAAACTGATTGCTGTGAAGTAATGGTAATTGTTGTCGTTGTTTTTTTTTTTAATTAATTCAAAATTAAAACATGTTTATTATTTGCTTAATTAGTCACTTCTTAATTTTAAATTCCAGTTTTAGACTTTCTCACATAAACCTTAAACCTCAACAAAATAACTCCTAGTCTACAAATAATTATCTAAGTAATTACCTTTAACTGTCTAAAGATATGATATGATTAAAAGTGTGATATTGTTACCCGAAATATTTATAAGAGCATCTTATCTAAAAAAGATTATTATAAAAATACTATTATAATCATATCTTTAAATTTACACTCCAAAATTCTTAGTATTATTTTTATTTAAAAACTAACAAAAAAAATTCTCTAATAAATTATATAAATTTTTATTTATTAATGTATATATAATAAATTATATTCTTTTTATTAATAAGTGGGTGTACGGATTAGCGTCTGTGCACTTGGATGCACAATACTACCTTAAAATATTACTCTATTCGTCCCGAAGAACCCTTTACATTTTCTATATTTGTCTGTTACATAAAGCCCTTCTCACCAAAATAATAATAATAATAATAATAATTCTTTATCCATAACCTAAAAAAATACTTAAATTCGATTTGTCACCCTCACCTAATACACATAATATTACTTTATACTACTTTTTATTAACTAAAAATACTACAATACCCTCTTAGTCAACAAAATTGGTAGAAAGAAAAATTTCTTAAACAACATGAAATAGTAAATGCGAAGGTGTTCCGGAATGAAGGGAGCACTATATATCTCTAACTCATCATACATTAAATACTACTATACTACTCCTCTTAATCTCTATGAAAAAACAAGACAAAGTCTATTGTGAGACGGTTTGTGAGACGTATTAAAGTATGCTTGTTATTTATTTATTAAAGTATGTCGTTTTAAAGTGTGATGAATAATGAATTGAGTATGGTTTTAAGTTGTTACAATATGATTTGCTATAAACATATTTCAACAACCAATAAAAATGCTTTATCTGTATAATAAACATACTTTCATTTGTTCAACTCGTCTCATGACCCGTCTCTTATACTTCCTCCGTCCCTCACTAAGAGGGCCTTTTGCTTTTTGGCATGTGAATTAAGGTGCATTATTATTTAATGTGTATTGGATAGTTGTATTAGTGTGAGTGTGAGTCTCATATTTTAATTGTATTAGTGGATGTGTGTGGGTCCCATGTATATAAAAAAGAAAAGAAAGATTTACTTTTAGGTATAATGCATATCATATTATTACTATTAGATACATGGGCTTAAAATTAATACTAATAGGTACAAAATTATATTGCACAAACTCAACTTTACCCCTTCAATATATTCTTTACATAATTTCTACCGTTAAAATTGCAACCGATTCTGTATTTATTGCCCGTTAATTTCAATCTCACCTATTGATAACAATTCATCTTCTCAAGTAAATAAGACTATAAATATGTTGCACAATTTAGTTAAATTTTGCACAACCTGTGAATAAGGCTGCACAACCTGACTATATGTTATTTTGTAAATCATATTTATTATAAACATGCATAATATAATTATCAAGAGTATAATTATTAAAAATAAATAATTCTGATGGACATAAAATTATGTCTAAATATCGATTACATTGCTGCACAACCCCTTAAAATGTCAGCACAATATATTATATTGTTGCACAATGTGAACAATCGTCAACATCCTTCTACGCCCTCTTATCATCATAACCTTACCTCTGCTGAAACTAAAGAAGCAATGGAAGAACTTTCGGATACCATTGATACCGACTCCGAACGGGTAGGGCACAGTCAGATTGTCGCATTTGGTGGGAAAACCTGGTTAATTTCGTGATGGTGGCGGTCATAGGGGGTTTCTCTCGCGCAACAACCCAAGGACGACGTTGACTCGATCATGAGTTTATGCGAGAGATTAAACCAGCACTATCTAAAATTATATCTTGGGAGCGTATTCGTGCATGATCCAATTATCCCCAATTAGTGCTCGCTTTTTCGTCGGAGGGCTGAAGGTGAATGTTCTCGCGATTTCGATGATTTCACCGGTGGCGGATCGTCGTTGTTGACAGATTGGCACCAGCGATTCCGAATCGACATCGGGTTGAAGATGATTTTTGTGAATTCTGCGAGAATGAGATTTATAAAAGAATTGGATCACAGATCTTTCTCAAATCTGTTATGGGATATTGAAAAATCTTTAAAATAAATAGATAAATATTGATATTTTATTTTAATTTGAATATTAAATTAAGGTTATAATAGACATATCATTATATCTTTTTGTATCTATTAACAATAGTTTAGGTTGAACGTATTTAATCTTAACTAATGTGTACTGCAGAGTAATTATTCCAAAAAAAAAATTAGACTCTTTGGATGAGACGAAAAAAAAATCCTATTTAAAGGGAATGGAGGGAGTATAGTTGTTTCATAAGAGATAATATTAAAAAACACAAATGTAACTCGTACGAGAATGTGAGAATATATATAAATTATTACTATTTATAATTTAAAAATGCAGGTAAATTTAAGGACACATAATCTAGGATTAGATAAATTGGATTCCTCCTCTAGAATTAGAAGGCCCACTAATTATCGGTGACTCCTTAATCACATGGCTGCGCCTATCGCCGCTCAACAAGAGAATTAATATGGAATCTCTCAACCATCCTCTTTCTTTTCGTTGACATTATCACTTTCATTATCCTATACATATACTTTTTAAATACTAGAATTTTCAAACGTTACTTGTACGTTATACTTTGTAATGCGTTTTAAAATGAATTACAAATTTAAATTTTATATGTAATAAAAAATATATATATTGCCTACATCTTGGGTATTCCTTCATGTATATGAGTGTTTGGACCAAGTAAATCTTTCTTATTTTCAATAGAAATATTTAGTTTATATCTCTTAACATATTTCAAAATTCAAAACTATCAAGATAGAACTTAGTAAATTCAATGATTAAAATGAAATCTTGTGTTAATTTCAAACTACAACCATGGAACTTCAACAAAAGATTCTAAAATGATCATGTGTGATTTAATTTTTCACGTTGAACCCCTCTATAAACACCTCTCCTAAGTTATAGATAATGAGGAGGATGGAATTTCAAGGGGATACTTGAGTTTCAAAATTCAGAAGTTTACAAATAAATCAATACTGTAAAATGTAAGTGAAAATTGAATTTCAATGGTTTACAAATAAATTACTGACAATAAATATAGATTTAATTTATAATAATTTATTAAAATATATAATAAAGTTAAAAATAGTGAAAAGAAAAATATAATAACTAAGCATGCATACTGTATCCTATGCATTTTTTATGAAGAAATCAAATATATAAAAACATGGCAATTAGTAAAAGAATAAAATTTTATCTCATTGCAAAGTCAATAAATGTAGAACTCATATTCATGACACCTTAAACGTTTAAAGTTCAATAATCTATAACGAAGCTCTGCTGGATCATTTCATGTAGTATTATTTTCCAAGAAAATAACAAAAATTGCATATATCCTGCACATTCTGTAAAAATTCAAGGTATCCTAAGTGATTGATGACCTTTAAAGACTGAATGGTTACATTTAAGTATGCGGTACTATTGAAGTAAACTTGTAGATATTTGTACGTAAAATACAGTTAATGTGTTCTGTATTCTCTTTTCAAGACGGTTAGAAATGGTTATAAAATAAATAGGATTACAATTTTCATTAGACATTGTGAATACAATGAAAATGACTACTCCATCCGTCTCATCCTTATAGTTACGTTTTCTTTGTAATTTATAAAGGAATCATAACTATTAGGACGGGATGGAGGAAGTATTTAGCACTTCACATTCTCTTCCCATCAATTCCTTTAAAACAAAATTTCTTAGAGCCATGTGAAGGAAGTTGTTTCTTAGCTACACACCAAAACGACTTGGCTGTCCAACACGTAATATTTGATTCACTCGTAACTTCAAACATTCTAGCAAAGGATCATCGGTAAGGAATCCACAATAAGGCTGATAGATTTACCTGCTTTCTTTAAACAAAATTTGAACAACTAATTAAAAAGATAATAGTCTATAGGATACAAAGGGTGGACGGTATGGTATACCGAAGATTTTTGGTCATACCAAATACCATACCGAATTTTTCGGGACATAAAAAATCATACCGTTACCTTACCTAAATTTTCGGTATACCATAGTTCGGTATAACGATATTTCGGTATAGAAAAATAGTATACCTTCTACTTATCAATATTTTAGTATACCGTATCATACCTAAAATATCGGTATATATCGTCCTATTAGATAGTGTGTTATGCCATTATGCACCTAAAATTCAATAAATCTAATTAAAAATTATACTAAAAAAGTGAAAGATAGCTATAAAATAAATTTTAATAGATAACAAATTCATAATAAGAAAAATATACGATAATTCACAAACGACCAAATTACATAAGAGTGAGTCTCATATGAATCGGGTTTATATGTAAACCCTATTTTTTTAAAATTACTCTTTAATATATAAAAAATTACTCTTTGAAGAGTAATAATTTTTATACAGAAGAGTACTAATTCATGTCTCTAAAAAGTAATTTTTCATGTACTAAAAAGTAATCGATGAATAAGGATTTTCAAGAATTTGAATAGTAATTTTTTAATTTAGAAGAGTAACAATGTATGTGCCCAAGAGTAATTTTTTATGTACTAAAGAGTAACAGAATTTATATAATTAAACGTAAACCCAGTTTACATAAGTGTTTGTCATTAAATAAATAGTACCCAAGAGATCTATACAAGAATCATATGAAACTTATATTAAAATTAACACTTTTAAATTTTCATATAAGATAGAACTACTTAATTAAAAAAGAAGTACAAGATATCATAAAAGCCAATCAACTTTATCACCCATTTATAATTATGAAATTTACAGTAGGATTTTAAATTTAATCTTTTAATTAAATAGTGTATATACATAATTCAATTAAAAATTATAAAATATAAATAATAATTATAATTGCATATATCATGTAGTATAGTATACTGTATCATATTACTAAAAAATTGAATATTTTACGATATTTCGGTATATACCAAAATACCGCGGTATTGATAATTTATATACCTTTATCATACCTAAATTTTTAATACGGTATCATACCTTACCAAAAATTTTGGCATATCTAAAATTTTGATAAAATCGGTATTTTTCAATATGATAAAGGTGATATACCGAAATTTTGGTATTTTTCCCCAGCCCTAGATACAGTACCCACCTACAATATAAAAATAAATAGCGTATCCAGCCTTAAAGAAAAATTACAATAACATTGTTTAACTGTCAAGTGTCAAATAAATAAGCAAAATACAAAATCATCATGTACATGATGTAACTTACTCCGTTAATCCAGCACCTCTGTATTTCACAGCAACTCAATTGTAATTTAAGAAATTTGGCATGGTTGATTGTAGGCGGATCAATGGTGGTTGCCACTATCGAACTTAACATCAACAATTTATCAGTTAAAGAAAAAATTACAAAATAATACACAAACTTAGTAAGTAAATTTTAATGTAAAATGAATATTAATTGTATTTTTAACTTTTCGCTCATAATTTTTATATTAATTAATGACATATTGTATAATATTGTAAAAGTTTTAGGATATTAATTTTATATGGTGTGGGACTTACACTTATTAAAAAGTGACATGTGCTCATGATATGTGAAACTTATTATTGTGGAAAAAAAAAGAGAATATAAAATTATAGTTTATAAACAATTTATAAGATACTAAATTATTATATTTATTTATAATAAAAGGTGATTCACGATAAAAAAAATCTATATAAGATTTCAACTAAATAATTTTATGAATAATTAAAAAATTAATGAAAATTGATAATATTTTTAATAAAAATTTTATTATTAAAAAGATAAGATATTTGTGTCAATAAACTAATTTATAAATAATTTGTAAAAAGGAAAAGAAAAGCTTATTAAGAAAATGTGGAACGGTCCTACCATGAGACGTGGTCACATAAGATCTTGACATTATTTTGTATTTTTTATTTTTTATTTTCATATTTAATGATTTACGTTTAACTAATATATATATATATATATATATATATATATAAATCACATTTGGTTTTGGTTTATATGATTGTTGTAAGTGGCTAATTATTTAATTAATTGATTATTATATTTATAGTGTAAATCATTTTAAAATTATACAATACGTAAATTAATAAATTAAAAAAATAAAATTTATTAAATTATGAAAACAATTTAGATAAATCTTAATTTTATTTTAATCTTAATTTTTAATATATTAAAAGTGGCTTTAAAAGTGATTTGAGGTTGTAAAATGTTGGAATAATTACTCATAGGTACACACTTTATACCCCTAATTACTATGAGATACATTGATTTAAAATAATTACTCTCACGTACAAAATATTAAAGTAAAATAACAAATATAACCCTAATCCCATACACTTTTAAACCACAAACCCTAAACCCCCACCCACCGCCGGACCGCCAGCCGGCAGCCGATCACCGAAAAACTGCCACCGCCGGAGCTCCGCCAGCCAATCGCCGGACCGCCGCCGCCACCGGACCACCGCCGGACCACCACACTTTTTTGTTGCACACACTTTTTTTTACTGCACACACTTTTTTTACTGCACACAACATTTATGTGCAGCACATTGTAGGGGTAATATTGGAATATTACTATATATTTTGTAGTTAGTAGTAGTAGTAATATTTTTATATGTTTATAATAATTAAAGGTTTTTTTACCTAGTAGTAATCTCCCTTTAATATTTTTTCCCTTCTTTTTACTTATTTTTGTGTACTACTTTTCTTATCTTTAGTTTTAATATTTTTTCCCATCGAATAAAAGAACGTTTGTTTTTGTATGGGAAGCGCTATCATATTTAGAAATTCATGTAGCTCCATTTCAAAGTTTCATTTTGTATGGAAAACGCATGCAATGTAGATTATGTAGAATAGTTAATTATTCGAAAATTTTAATAATAATAATAATAATAAATAAATAAATAAATCATATACAACTTGGTGCATATACATAGGATCTCCATTAATTTGTGTCAATTGAAAGAACAAAAAATTTATCACTTGTTTCGAATGCAAGGATGGTGGATCAACTGGACGAAATAAAATCTCCAAGGTCATCAAGAATCATGCAATTTTGCCATGGATTCCCTTACCATGAATATATATAAAAAATTTACACCCCACCAAACCTAATTACACAATTAATCATACATGTAAAAAAAACTGATCATGTGTAGGTTCATGATGAACACAATATATCACTACTCTAAAAAACGACATATTCGTCTTGACCTTCGATGCCTCATTCGATGGGACAACATCGTCGTCTTCTCCTTCAATATCTAATTATCTTACTTGTTGTTCTCCTCTCATAAAATCAAGCATCAGAGAAGCTTTTCATTACCGTCAAGGATTTGTTCAAGAACACCCGGTATCTCCATGGCCACCACAATCATCCACATTTTATAATATTTAATTTGCCTCTTCATATTAATTATTAAATAATTTAATTAATTATTGATGTGTAAGGGTGATGTATAATATATTATATTTAATATAGTTCAAGTAATATGGATTCATGAAATAAATTTAAATTTAAAAAATTAAAAGGTGCATTGAATTAATTTAATTGAAGAAAATGAAAAGACATTATTAATAATAAATAATATTTATAATAAATATAAGGGTAAAATTTTAAATAATAAAAATGAAGAGGGACAAAAGTGTCTAAAAAAGTTTTTCAAATTCTTGTTGCTTTTAATATATTAAGATAATTTTCATTAATATTTTTTCTACATAGATTATTATTTTGACTTTTATTTCTCCCATTAAAGAAAAAAATTACAACTAGTTTGGTGCGGAGTGATTGATGGACTTGTCCTGTTTCCATGATCAATTCGTAGGTCTAACTATTTCTCCACCACCCAAAGATGGTTTTTTTTTTTCTTTTTTTTTTTAAGGGCATGTAATATATTCTTAATTACACAATACTAAAGAATAAACGGTTGGTTTTTAGGTCGTCTTCAGGCTTCATTTTCCAACACATTTAATATTAAAATGCGATTAAATTAATAGCTCATATTCATCAATTTACTCTATTTTTAGTTTTTACTTCAAAAATTAAAATAATAATATATTCTATTATTTTTAAAACCTAAGTTATTATTTCTTTTTTTTTTTATTCGCAACAAGTTGATTGATGTATGATATGTGTTAATTATGTTTTCATCATAATATTCATATGGATTTTGGTAAGATGTAATATAAACAATCCCTTATCTCATTAAAATATGAGTTGATCTACTGTGCAATAGTTGCACACTAATAATGGATCCATATATAAGGAAAAAAAATCCGATTGCCCTCATAATTCTCACGACTTCTCTCCTTACTTTGTGCTTCCGCTTTCTTCCCCTCTCGCTCCAACCGCCCATCGCCGCTGTTATTCTCTCACACCCTGCCTCCTCCCTAATTATGCGCCGCCTCTATCTTACACGTTGTCTTTGTCCCTTCAAATCTCAACCCCCGTCCATCATTTCGTCTGACATCTACTCTACCTTTGCATCGCTGCGTCTCCACTGCCTCCCACCTCCGCCATAGATCTGCAACGTAGCGCTTTTCTATCGCTCCAGATCTGCAACGCGTTGCATGTTAAATCTCATTCCAACCTTCTAGATCTGCAACGCGCCTCTCTTTCACTTCATATCTGCAACGTCGCGCCCTCGATCACTTCAGATCTGCAATGTGGCACCTCTCTATCACTCTAGATCTGCATAAACATATCACCTCATTAATGATTTCTTGAGAATTTTGAAATTTAATTATGTAATTACATTGGTTTGATATCTAACATGTCAATATTAGTATGTTGAATTGTATTATTATTTGATGATATTTTAAATGGATGTAATAGTTTTACTTTATTGATGTATATGTTTACATTTACAAATGTATTATTCCTTTTATACTAAAGTATAAAATAAATAAATGTAAAAATGTATACACTTCTTAAGAAAAGCTTATACGTTATTGAATTAAAACTTATACACTTTGATATTAAAGTATGTGTGATTTTAAATATTAACAGTATTATTTTTTATTCAATTTACTAATTAAATGTTGAATGTGGTAATTAATTTTATAAATAGAATTGTATTATGTTACCCCAGTTTTTAAATACACATTTAAATATTTGAATAAACTATATTTAATCTACATTACAAATATTTTATAATAAATGTATTATATCTTATAATAAAATGTATAACATTTTATACTAATATGTATAGCTAAAATTAATAAATATATTGATGAAAATATTGATAAATATAATATAAATATTATTTTTTTAATAAAATAATATATTTATCGATAAAAATATACACATTATTAAATTACGACTAATCTACATTTGATAAGGAAAATTCATATAAAAAATTAATCAAAGTTAATGCAATTTTTTATACAAATTTAATGATACATTTAAGAGTAAAATATATTACATTTATATGATAAAACGTATACACTGTCGAATTAAAATATAAACTTCACGCGCAATTCTCATCCTTTCAGAAAGATACATTTAAAAGTAAAATGTAATACATTTATACGATAAAATGTAAACTCTGTGGAATTAAAATGGGAACTTCCCACCCAATTCTCATACATCCCTTTCAGAAAGATACATTTAAGAGTAAAATGTAATACATTTATATGATAAAATGTATATATTTATACACTGTCGACAGAACCTTCCCACCCAATTCTCATCATTTCAGAAATCACAATACCATCTCGCATTCGTCGGAAAGAACAAAAGGTGGCTTTTACTTTGTTTCTTGGAATCGAGAAATGAATTTTTCTCACACAATATCTCTAATCACATATCTATTTGATTAATCAAAGATCTGTCTGATGAGAAATTCTTCTCATCCATTGAATTTACAACTGAAGCCTGACGTAAATCTGTAGAAGAGAGGGCGGCGAATCAGATGAAGAATGTAAGAGGTGGCGCCGGCAACGTCGGGTAGTGGAGATAGAAAATCGAAATTCAGCATCGGGATAGTGGAGAGAGAAGACCGAGATGGGAAAGATAGCCGGTGAAAAGAGAAGATCGAAGTGGCGCGGATGGCATTAGGCAGGTGGAGAGAGATCGAGATTCAGCGTCGTGGTGGAGAAGACGAGATCGGAAGATAGATGAAAGATGAGATTGAGAAACCAGATTTGGGAGAGAGACTGTATTCTAGAGAGAGAAAAATTGAATGATTGAATGACCCATTAAATTTATTTGGGGTATAAGTATCCGGGTTATGGTTAATTTTGACCCAATTGCACCTTAAAAACTATTGCACAGTAGTATTTACCTTAAAATATATATATATATATATATATATATATATGTGAATAGATATTATAATTGAATTAACAAAATTCTCACTCCGTCCCCTTGATACGTATCCATTTTTCCATTTTGGTCCGTCCCATTATAAAGTATCCATTTCTCTTTTTGGATTGATGTGACCCACAACCACTACACATGAACCCACATTCAACACTAATACAACTACCCACTACACATTAAAATATTATTTCTCTTACCTTACTATATATTAAATTATTATACTCCTTAATCCACGTGCAAAAAGTAAACGAATACCTTTCAAGGGACGGAGGGAGTATGATTTTCAATTATGAAGATCCAACCATTATTGTGTATAATACATGGAAGTGAAAATTTGCTTCTAGGAAGTACTACCTTACACTATAAAAAAAATTATTTTTTAGCAATGGAATATTCCGTTGGTAAAAGCCTTAATTTCATTGTTAAATTGACTTACCAACGGATTGGCAACGGAATTCGTTGGTAAAGTGGTGGTTGGTAAATTTTTAGTAACGAAAAATCAATTCCGTTGGTAAATAATTCTGTTGGTATTCCTTACTAAAAATTCCATTGTTAATTTATATAAGGATTCCCTTGGTAATCCGTTGGTAATTACCAACAAATTGAATTCCATTGGCATTTCATTGCTAATAGAAAAATGTCATTTTAGTTGCTAATCCATTGATAATTACCAACGGATTGAATTCCTTTGGTAAATTATGTTGCTAAAAAATAATTTTTTTAGTATTATAAGGGAAATTTATAAAATAAGTAGTTATTATTAGGAAAAATGGACAATAGAGGGCTTGATCAGCTCTTTTAAATTTTACTTTTAGGAAGTACCTTATATGGAAATTTTATAGAATAAATAGTTACTAAGGAAAGATGATAATGGAGGGGTTTATCAGTTGTTCTTATGTTCTTTTAAGATCAGTCTTATTGATGATCTATAGGTAACCTGCAACCTTAAGAAAATTTTTTATCACTTTTAATATATTCTGATTGAATGCACGTGTGATAAATTAGGAGAGATAAAAAGAAAGGGACCGCCTATTTGCACCCCCAAATTGCTGAACGTACCCCACAAATATTTAAATTGACATAATTATCCTTATAAAATTTATATTTGTTCGGTTGTTGCAATCGAACACTCATCTAACTTCTCTGTTTGGTTGCAACAACCAAACAGAACAAAGAATTCATCTATGTTATTTGTTCGGTTGCTGCAACGGAACAGAACAAAGAATTTTACTTATTTTATCTGTTCGGTTGCAACAACCGAACAGAACAAGATTTGTGATTTTTTTAAAAATTCATATCTAAATTACCAAAAAATAAGATAACAGATAAGTTTTATGAACATCATAGATTTTTAAACAACAAAAAAGATAAGATAACAGATAAGTTTCATGGACATCATTGATCTTTAAACAAAATTGTTTACTGGGAAAAGAATCACCATCTTTGTTTAAAGATATAAAAAATATCACAAATCTTATTCTGTTCAGTTGTTGCAACCGAACAGATAAAATAAGTGAATTATTTGTTCTGTTCGGTTGCTGCAACCGAACAGATAACATAGATGACTGTTCGGTTGTTGCAACCGAATATATATAAGTTTTATAAGGGTAATTATATCAATTTAAATATTTTTGGGTACGTTCAATAATTTCGAGGGTGCAAATAGCCACCCCAGAAAAAAATTAAATCCAGTAAAGAGAGCATAAATTTTAAAGACATGATTAGATGTGTTTTTTTTATCGAATGATGTACTAAAATAACATGAAAATCTTATAAACCCAAAATACATCAACTAAACTTGGGACATCCATCATTCTTGCCACCCAATTCATTTATTGCAGGTACACATTTTTTCCTAATTTCTCACAACTTTTGAAGACAGAGGGTTTTATTTATTTTAGGAAAAAGGGGGTTTGGAATTGTGTTAGTTTAACAAAAAAATTGACAATCAACATATTGTAACAACCCAAAAGAAAGCACTAACAAGTGTATGAGTTTGATTGTCAAAGACTTTTGGCATAGGCTGCTTTTTATGATACATCTCTTACTCTTTCTCTCCCCTCAACAAACCCATCTTGCCAGATTGTTATGTGGTGGAAACCAACATTAAAACCTATTTATTTTTTTATATATATTAATATTTTTTAGTATTTGAATTAATAATAATATATTATTAGTAGTAGTAAATAAATACAACACATATATATACTTTCATAATTCTTCTTCATTTTTAAAGATTTTCACATTAATTCATATGTCTACTGAGATATTTTATTTTTATTCATTTTACTTTTATTTTTTTTACCCCTGATAAAAAAAAATTTATCAACAGAATTATTTCCGTTAATAATTAACAATGGATTACCAACAAAAATTACATTTATATTTTTGTAATGTAATGTTAATAGATTTATAATATTTTTACCAATGGCCTTAATATCCGTTATTATTTACTAACATATTAGCAATGTAATTATTATATAAATTATCAGCAAATTAACTTATTAGTAACTTTAATAAAAGGGAGAAAGAATTTATTAATTTGTCTTTAAGCTCTAGATATACATCTTACTGGGCCATAATCATTATGGGCATTTCTTAATTATAAAGACCCTAAACTTATTGTTTGGGCCTGACCCCTAAACTTGTAAGTATATTTGAGTTTTACGTATTGTATATTTGATATTTCCTAAATGGTTAAACTTCGATAAGAAGTGATAACTATTAAAAAAAACGTAAACACAATGAATGTGAGATGGTCTCAGATTGGATAACCAGGCCTCCTTCCTTATTCAAAAATCATTTCTTTCAGTTCAATCCTAAAACACTTCTTCGAAATGATTTCAAAAGAATTAAAATGCCGTTGGGCCCATTAGACAGTTCAATCACAAAACACTTCTTTGAAATGATTTCAAGAATTAAAATGCTGTTGGGCCAATTGGACCTAATATCAGTTGGGCCTTCAGTTTTGGGCCAAGATACACAGATTAGAAAGCAACATGCAATTTAACTAAGGCTAATATTACTGTGCACCTGGGAGCACCTTATGATACGGTGTACCCATTTTCAGATCGTATACAATTATAGACAAAAACATATACAATTATGAACAAAAATGTATACAATTTATTTGTTAGTTTTTTTAATGAAAAATTGAGTGTAAAAAATATACAACTATTAAAAAATATGTATACACTATTGAATATAAAATTATACTCTATAGCTAGTTTTTTTTTAATGAAAAATTGAGTGTAAAAATTATACAATTATTAAAAAATATGTATACAAAACAGAATAACATACAAAATAGAATAAAAAGTTATACACATTTAGGTGCACCCTTGCACCCGGGTGCATCGAATATCAACTCTTTAATGAACGTTAAGAAACTATTTAAGGTTCAAATTTAATCTCTGCAAAATGGTTGAATAAATAGGTTACTTTCTGAAAAATAAATTCTCCTGGAAAGCTTATCGTACTGGCTATACTTACTGCTATTAATCAATTGCAAAAAGAAATACTTATATACTTTGAAAACGATTTTAGATCTCGTGAAAAATGAAAAAAAAAAATTATTACTTTTCCAACATGGAGTTTCGCAAGATCCTACTGATAAATATTTTCAAATAGACTATAATATATGAAATAGGAGTAGTGTTTAATGACCACCTTAATATATGATTTACAGTGAGATTCGAATCCTAAATTTTTGTTAGACATTAACTATGTTAAATGATCACCTCATCTAAAATCTTAAATTGATAAAGAGATAAATAGTTTAATATTTAATAATCAAGTCGCTGTAATAAGTAGTAACATAAAAAAAACAATATATTTAATAGAAACTAACACTTTATTGATGAAAAAATTAATTATTAGTTTATTTACTTATTTACGCTATCAAGTAATTATTATTTCTTTATTTATTTCCCTTTAGAAGTTAAATTGGGAATTGAGACCCATTATTAATTTTAAAGGAGAAAAAAAAAAGTAGGTTGTATCCGGCAAGTCAAATGTGCTTTATATAACTTACAAAAATATTAATTGAATTAAATGAAGCAATTAATACTCTTTCATGAAAAGTATAACTTTTTAATTTAAGACTAATTGATATACTTTTGCAATGATTAGAAAACCGGACCAAACCGGCCGGTTCAACCGGTTGGACCGGGAACTGGACCCGGAACCGATCCGAAAGACATATAAAACCCTTTTTTGAGTTGAATTGGATTGAACCGGGTTGGACCGGGTTGAACCGGTCAAAACCGAAAAACCGGTTCAACCGATTTCAGTATTTTTTTTTAGTTTTTTTTTTTAAATTTTATCTTTTTAATTTTTTTATCTTTTATGATATTTCACTTTTATTTTTATTTATTTTAAAACATAATATTTACATTTTGGATTAAATTATGAATTATAATATTGAGTGTGTATATTATAAACTATGTATAAATTATGAACTATAGATATTTTATTTAATTATATTTTTAATTTTAAATTGTATTTTAAATTTTAAAAAATAATTTAGGTAATTATATATTTTTATAATTGTAATTATATAAAATATAATTAAAAATATGTAAAAAAAATTCGGTTAAACCGGTCCGACCAGTTGAACCTCGAACCGTTGCTTCTTCCGGTTCGTTATCCGATTCGATTTTCTAATCACTGTTCTTTTGTGTGTGTTAGTGTGACTAATAGTGGTGCCAAGTCACACTAAATTTCACCTTCCCCATCACGTGTTTAATTATAGTGTTGCGTTTCCTTCGCTTTGTTATCACTTGTTTTCAAGAACTATTCTCACACGTGAAATTTTGATTATTCAGATATTTTGGAAGAAACGGTTCTTATCAAGCATGGATAGTTTGTACTTTCCTATTTTTAAGTGGCAAAATATTTGTGTAAATTGAATTTACGCTGTAAATTTTGTAAGCCATGCAATCCTATTATATTTTATATTTTGTTAGGATTGAAATTAAAAAGAGACTATAGAATTTACGCGGTAAACCTAATTTACATAACAGAAACCCTTTTATGGAAAAAGGTTAGATCGAGGTTGGCGTATGTTGAGATAATTGTCCTCAAGAGAAACAAACTAATATGATCAATATTGAATTAAGCAGGGATAGTGCTGAGAAGATAAAAGAGGTTCGGAATCTTCATTACTGCAGGTGTGACGAGACTGAAAATAAGAAGAAAACATTCACATATTCAAGGTATTCTTTTGTATGTTAGGTTTTAGTGATATCACACTTGAACTCTCATTTTTGAGTGTTGGAGAGATGAGAGATCTCTCCTCATATGCTAGAAGATTGTAATTATCTTTATACTGAGAGTAAAAATCTATTATTGTTATAAATATTATTAATGGTTAAAATTAACAGTTATTTAAGGTGCACCTTAGAATTTATAAGCTAAAAGTATGGTGAGTGAGTAGTTATCCTATTTTAATTTTTAATTATTTAAATTAATTAATGGTATGGATTCAATTATAGTTTAATTTAACTGTTGAAATCGTCCAAGTGCACCGGTGCCACAGTGCACCGCAGTCGAACTCTAAAATTAAAAGTATTTAATGAAATGTTAAGATTAAAATTGAAATAGATGATAAAAATAACGGTTAATTAAAAAAAATTATAAATTTTACTGTTATTACAAATTAATCATCACCTTTGAAAAATTTTAAAAAAGAACACTACATTTAAGTATTGTTACTAAATACACCAAAATTTTCAAAAAAGAACCCCACTTTTAGTCACAAATTTGGTGCATTTTGCAACAATACTTAAAGATGGTGTTATTTTTTTCAATTTTTTAAAGACGTGGATTAATTCGCAATAGGACTAAAGTTCGTAGTACCCTCTAGTATTAATGATATATCTTTAATATAAGAACATATAAAAACATATACTCCTTCCGTCCCAACTTCAACTTCACACTTTCCATTTTGGTCCGTCCCAATTTCAACTTCACACTTCCATAAAAGGAAAAAGGTACATAACTAATATCCCTCTAACATACTTTAATTTCAAAATTGTCATCACCTTTTTAACACACATAACATACTTTATCATTTATTTATTACCCAAAAATATCAAACTACTCCCAAAAGTTACTCAAAAAGTAACTTTTCTTAATTTGCGTGTGTACAGTAAATATGAAGATGAAAATGGGACGGAGGGAGTATCTTTTATTTCTTGAAAAAAAATTAATTTTTTAAATTAAACATTTATATTATTCATATTTAAACCGATCTTTTATATGAAAAAAAACATAACTTTATTAATTAAAATGTACCTTTAGAATAAAATGTTATACACTTACACACCATACACCATATATGCATATCTGGAAACACAAAATACGAACTCTTAATTTTTTTATGGAGTACCCTCATTCCCACCGAAAGGTCATCATTTTACTGTATTGGGCGTCCCATCCAAATGTCCTAATTTCTCACTTTTAGTAAAAAGGTATTATATGTGGCATACCACTCACCACTAATACAACTATCCACTACACATAAAATAATAATAATACTCCTTGGACGAGACCAAGGGAGTATTAGACTAACGTGGGTGTATGGGGGAGTACGGATATTTTGCTTTCAATTAATGATTTTTCATTATATTTTTCCATTTATAATTAATACGTGATCATGGTTTTATTATTAAGTAATAAAATAAAATAATAAAATAAGAAATTAATTCGCTTATTAACGGTTTTCAATAGAGATGTTAAACGGGCCAGCCCTAACCCATTAGGGCTGGCCCTAACGGGTTTCAGGCTAATCGGGCTTCGGGCTAAATCGGGTCTGTTTAAACGGGCTATGAAAAGGTGAACCTAACCCTAACCCTAACGGGCTACGGGTTAAACGGGCCGGGCTCGCGGGTTGTACGATAAAAAATATTTAAAAAATTATAAATTATAATTTATTATAAATAATATAAAAAATTCAAAATTAACTAATACATTATTTAAAATTTGAGAGAATTAAGATTAATACATGCAAAATATTGTTAAAATATATAAATTAAAAGAATTTGTGATAATTAAATTAATCTTAATATATTTATTCAAGTATTATTTTATTTATTATAGAAAATTTTGGGTTAGAGTAAGAAAAAATATGAGAAAGAGATGAAAATTAAAAGATGGTGAGAGTTTGTCCAACTATGGGTTGGGAATAGGGTGGGATTGGGTGGTCGATGTATAGATTATGGGTGTTAAAATTAATTAAAATAATAATAATAATAATTTCCAACCCTACGGGCCGGCCCGGTTAGCCCACGGGCCAACCCTATTAGCCCACGGGTTAATCGGTTCGGGCCAAAAAGCCCGGATGTTAAACGGGCTCAAATTTCTTGGCCCTAACCCTAATTTTTTTCGGGTTAATCGGTTCGGGCCCACGGTTTACGGGCTTATTAACAACTCTAGTTTTCAATATACTTTTGACAAAAAATTTGTGTTTTGATGATTAACACCGGGATATTTTGCTTTCAATGAATGCATTTTCATTATATTTTTCCATTTTCAATTAGTATGTAATCATGGATTTTTATTTCACATTTATTCATTAATAAAATATGTACTAGTGTACTAGCGTATAAGTATAGCTGTCATTTCCGATATGAATCCAAATTCTCTTCCTGAAAACACTAAGCAGTAGTAGTAAAGTAAAACAGAGTTCTACCAACTCACCCAAGAATAGTCTCTCTTTCTCACGCCAACACCCACCACCTGTTCGATGAAAATCCCAGAACAAACAATGCAGTACAAGAACCTCGGCCGATCCGGCCTCAGGGTATCCCAGCTCTCTTTCGGCGCCTGGGTCACCTTCGGCAACCAGCTCGACGTCAAGGAGGCCAAATCCATCCTCCAATGCTGCCGCGATTCCGGCGTCAATTTCTTCGACAACGCTGAGGTCTACGCCAATGGCCGCGCCGAGGAGATCATGGGCCAGGCTATCAAGGAGCTGGGCTGGAAGAGATCTGACATCGTTGTCTCCACTAAGATCTTCTGGGGAGGCTCCGGACCCAACGACAAGGGTTTATCGAGGAAGCATATTCTCGAAGGGACCAAGAATTCCTTGAAGCGGTTGGATATGGATTACGTTGATGTGCTTTATTGCCATCGTCCCGATATTTTGACCCCGATTGAGGAAACTGTGAGGGCTATGAACTATGTGATTGATAAGGGCTGGGCTTATTATTGGGGAACGAGTGAGTGGACGGCGCAGCAGATTACTGAGGCCTGGGGTGTGGCTGAAAGGTTGGATCTTGTGGGACCCGTTGTTGAGCAACCTGAGTATAATTTGTTCTCCAGGCATAAGGTAATGATGATGGATTTGGTTTCTATGTTTTCTTGATTCAGTTTAGTGTTGTGTGTGTGATTCTAGCCATTTTTCCCCCAATTGGCTTAAGATCTATTCAGTAAATTGGGTGATTCTGCAGTTTAGTGAAGATTGTAGTTTTCTTGTTTCTGATACTTATGTGGTGTAGTCTGCTGATATCATTGGGTTGAACTCTGCAGGTTGAGACTGAGTATCTTCCTTTGTACAGTAACTATGGCACTGGACTCACCACATGGAGTCCACTTGCCTCTGGAGTTCTCACTGGCAAGTATAACTCGGGAAATATCCCTGCTGATAGTCGGTTTGCATTGGAAAATTATAAGGTGAGAAAAAAATTACAACTTGGAGTTTGCAAAATAAAAATTGTGATGACATTTTCTCTTGTTGTCCTACTAATTCACTCATATATGTTTTTATTGCTGGTATTGTAACATTGAGCAGTTTCCGAATCTGTTACTGTTGTGTTGCCTGCTTGCTGTATTGATCATAATTATTAAATTATTTGCTAATGTATGGAAGTGATGTGAGAGGTGGTTAATCAGTGGCTTTCTTTTAGAATTTGAAGTTCCTATGGGTGATTATAGTAAGGATGAAGATGAATGTATTTTTGTATTGAGAATGAGAGCACACATATATTATTATTATTATTATTATTATTATTATTTTTTTTTTTTTTTGTGCTGCATACTGAATTACTGATATTGTTGATTGAGTATATTTGGTTTTCCTCTTTGTCGTTTTCATTTAAGTCATTCTACATTTTGAGAGGAAGTTCCCTGCCAAATGTGTGATATATATTGAGTTTCGTTATTTTTAAATATTACTCATAGCTTTGTATCATCTTCTTTCATTCATGTGTACTAATTACTACAGTTTTAAAACATCATGAGTTAAACTTTTTCATAATTTACTACTCTCAAACTTTGTTGTTGAAATCAATTTGCTGCAGAACCTTGCCAGCAGATCCTTGCATGATGATGTGCTGAGGAAAGTTAATGGCCTAAAACCAATTGCAGAAGAGCTGGGAGTACCTTTATCCCAACTTGCCATTGCTTGGTGTGCGTCAAACCCTAATGTGTCATCTGTTATTACAGGTGCCACTAAAGAGACACAGGTTAGCCTATTATATCGTGTCTTTCTTTTGTAACATTGTTGAATTGTATTTCAGATATATATTTAACCAAGCTTCTTTGTTGTCTGATTTTCTCCTGATTGGAGCTTCAATTCTAAATTTTTGGGTTTAACTTATGTAATGCCAGCCTCATAACCTGTCACACCCACATTTAATTTAATGAATATAAAATTTATAAACTTGGAACAATAAAATATTTTAGAAAGGATGCAATCAAAAGACGGTATATTGACTCTAGCTAACTGGTGCATTTCATTGAACTCAGAAAAAAGGTTATTAAGTTCTTTCAAGTTAAGAGACATGATTACATGTTTTAAGACATTAATTAGGTGGACCTAAATGGATTACAAAAATATAATCAGATAGCAGCCCCATTAATTCAAATCATTAAACTTAAATAGGAATTGGTGTATTTAGACTTTTATTAAGTTGTAAAAGAGGTAAAGAGACTCACTAAAACTTGCTTAGTTATCTAAACTCATAGGACCATAATTGGTATTTGAAGAAGAAGTTGTTAATGAAACATGATTCTATAATTAATATAGGAAGCAAACATAGCAAAATACTTTAATTTAACTAGTCGAAACATTAAACAGTATATTGACTCAAAAGCTAAAACAATAATTTAATATAGTTTAATTGTCTTTATCAAGTTTTGATTATGCATAATCCGACCCTGCTATGCCTACTCCATTTGAAAAGTAGTTGTAAATCAGGGTGAGAAACCATGGCTTAGGTGAGACCTGTCTGTTAGAATTAAATGCAAGTAGAAATATCAATTCATATGATATGCATAACATTATCTACTAATTTGCCATGTGAAAAT
This sequence comes from Pogostemon cablin, assembly GCA_023678885.1. Taxonomy (NCBI): domain Eukaryota; kingdom Viridiplantae; phylum Streptophyta; class Magnoliopsida; order Lamiales; family Lamiaceae; genus Pogostemon; species Pogostemon cablin. The sequence continues at coordinate 4,674,522 of CM043009.1, forward strand.
ACTTCTCATTGGCAAAACATACAGGTCACAAGACCTAACCCCGTGCATAACATACGGGTCATAAGACCATGACTCATGTTTTTGTTAGAATTAAGTACAAAAAGTAGAAATATCTTCATTTGACAACATGCATAACACAAATATAGTAATTTTCCTTGTTAAAATACTTTTATTGGCTAAACATAAAGGTCATAAGACCTGTCCTCATGCATAACATTAAGTTCATAAGACCTACCCTTGCACTTTGTGCACATAAACCAACAAAACCAAAAAAAAAAACACTTAAGTTAGACAAACCGTTACAAATAAATCCGCACTTATTTAGTATACCGTATTTCAATGAAATGGTTTTGATGAACTATTTGAAATTGTTATTATTAAAAATATTGAAAATTTCGGAAATTCAAGAGTTCATACTTTTTAAGTTTCATGTTATTAGCTGTTTCTACCACAAATAGGGATTGTGATGAAATATTGGTAGTGAAATTTAAAATTGCCCCTCATTTCTGTTTGACAGTGATAAGAATTAACATTAGATTTGCATATATGAAAGACCCTAAAAAAACTGAGAATTTCCTTAAAATTTTGTGTCAGAATACTGTAGCTTAATGGTGAATTTTGGTTTTCCACCAACGCATGCTACAGCAATGGTGACAAAATGCACCATTATTTTATATTAGTTTGTTTGTTGTGATATAGAACTTTTATGTGAAGGTTTGACAACAAACTCTTTTTTTTTTTTGGGTTGATTTTATATTTTGCTTGAAGATGTGTAAGATCTTGAAATTATGCTGCTTAAAAACAGTTTTTGAATTATACAAATATTCATTGCCCCATAATGATGCATATTTATTTCAGAGGGCAACTTGGCAATGTTGATCTTTATAATGACCACTTTTGCCACAAATTTTCCCTCCTCAAATCATCATTTTGGAAAACAAATAATGTGTAATTGATATATTTGGCCATAAGAAATATTTTCCTTTTTGTGATGTCTGAGAATAATTTTAATTTGTAATAAACCCATGTTTGGTGAAGATTCTCTGCCTCTATATGTTCTCAATTTGGGTTGGCAAGTTTTATATTTTTAAATTTAAGATCTCTTTGCTATTTTGAGCTGAATGTTATAATGGTATCTGTAACAACAAATATTGTATTTATAAAATAATAAACAAAAGAAATTACAACGAAAATCCAAGATGGATTGAAATTGAGAATTTAAGTAGACAGTCTCTAGCTATCCTCTGATTCCTCTCTTGAGTTGACTTCTTGACTTTTTCAACTTTCGGAGCCGGATCTTCGGATGAAGCTTGTCCGAGCTCTGATTTGGGGCTTTATAACGTATGTCCGGAGGCGTCGAGCCTTTATTCGGATCAAACGTTGACTTGAAGATTTGTTGTGAAGTACGACACTCAATTTGGTAGAACGTTGACTTCACAGAGACAGATGGATGAATTTGATATGAAGAACGCCGGATCAAAGAGGCTTAGCACCTTGGTCTTTGATCGGAGGCTGTTCTTGACTTGAAGATGACTTGAACTTGATTTGAAGATCTTAAGTGTTCTTCGACTTGATCTTGATCTTGAACTTGAACTTGGTCTTGATCTTGACTTGAACTTCACTTGCCCGGATCTTGATCGAACTTGGTTTTCACTTGAATCTTCAGAGTTCTTCAGGTCTTCAGGATTTTTCAGAGTCCATGGAATGAGGATTGAATGTCCTTATTTATAGGTAGAGAAAATAACCACTTGAGAGATATTTTCTCTTTGAAAAGATATGTTGGACTTTTCTCCTTTTATTAAGCCTGCTGGACTGGATACGGGCCTATTGATTTAATTAGACCTGCTGGATTTGATTTGCTGGGCTTGTTTGACTTGAATCAGGCCCACATGATTTATTTCCTGGGCTTATTGATTTGGGGCCAGGCTCACATGATTTATTTCTTGGGTTTACTGATTTGGGTCAGGCCTTCTTGATTTGAATCGAGCCCACTTGACTTGAATTGAGCCCACTTGACTTGAATTTGGGCTCAAATAATTATATTAATTATCAATTATTTATTTATTTATTTCAAGAATTAATTTATTTAAATTCCTTAATAAATAAATATTTAATCAATATTTAATATATATTCCTTTGCATTTTTATTTATTTAGGCAATAAAATTTAATTGCCTACCGTATCTATATAAATATAATTGATCTGAAGATGCCACCTCAGTGCATGCTTTACTAGGTAATTTAAAGTTGACACATACACTGCGTGGGGGATTGGTTACAGATTCGAGACATTATAGCGACACCTTTCTGTTTCTTAAGATTTATTTCCCATGCCCACTAATCTGTTAAGTAATACATATGACAAACACAATTCCTTTCAATAACTTTCCTTGCATATGTAAATATTGATTATGGATAAGCATTTTCTTTCATCTCTTGTTGCCTTAAGAACCTTGATTGATGTCTTCACCAACCAGATAAAATTTTGTACAGTAATTGATTTGTTATGCTGCCGCCTCACATAGAAAAGAGAGAGGGAGTTGATTTCTTGACTACGTCCATTTTTGCATTTTCATTTTTGTGTCATTAATATTCTTCAATGCCTTCTTACTATATTTTCTGCATTTGAACCAAACACCCCTGTTTTTCTTGCCAATGCAGATTCAAGAGAACATGAAGGCTATCAATGTCATACCGTTGCTTACACCTTCGGTGCTAGAGAAGATCGAGGCTGTTGTTCAAAACAAACCCAAGCGCCCTGATTCATATCGGTAGATTCTGGAACATTATTTGCTCGTCGTTCCAGTGTCCGAAGGTAATGTATCTTCTGTACTTGCATAGAGTACTGGGATTTGAACATTTAAACTTTCTTTTAAGGTCTTGTAGTCTTTTCTTAAATAAACTGAGTATTATTTTTGGACTATATGATTGTATTGATGGATATTTCTTTATCGTTTGATTCTTTAATATTTCATATTTGTTATTATTCGGGTTTGTATTTCAAATATTGATCTTTGGGTCACTTTTTTTTATGTAGCCAAGCGAAAATATTAATTATTCCTGCGAAAAATTGTTAAGTAATATTATTTGGGTCTTTCCATGCTCAAATGACAGTGACCTACCACCACCTTCGTCCATCATAAAGGTATTCATTGTCATTTTGGTCCGTTCAATTTTAAAGTATCAATTTTTCCTTTTTAGTATAAAGGTACACACATGGCTCATCATTAATACAACTATTCACTTTATATAAAATAATAATATTTTTTAATTTACGTGCAAAAAACAAACGAATACATTTGCGATGGATGAAGGGAGTATTTGAGTTCTTTCTTTATTTTAAAGAGAGCTGCTAGTGTACAACGGAGTGTTTAGTGCACCCTCTCGAAAAGGATTGCTCTTTAAAAATTAAAATATATTGGGTTGCTCTTTAGAATATATCGAGAATTCATTAACAATAGTATAGAAAAGTAGTTCCTTACACAGAAGAGTGTTCTTCCATTGTAGTAATAAAGAGTAATCCGAATCTATCGATTCCATACTAATTTTTGCGTTTCTTTAATATATTGGATATATTCTATTTAAAGATAATACTTTCATCTCATGCTCCATACAGAAAGATGAACCCAAAAGAGAACTCTGCATATTGTTGTACTTTTAATATGATATAGTTTAATTTTAAAATTGGCATTCATTGCTAACACATTTAATATATTTTACATTTTTTTAATATTTTAAAAGATTAAATTATACTTGAAATTTTTTTAATAAAATTGGTAAAAAATAAATTTTCTTAATTTGCAGTAAGGGCTCTATTGTTCGCAATTGACAAGGAAGTAGGGATTCGAAATTTTTTGGTCTAAAACTGATGCTGAACTTGAGAAATATGTTCATTTGGTTTATTAAAGATGCAGGATTACTGCATCAAATTTATTATTTATATTAAAAAATAATTTAATCAGAAATGTTGTTTTCTTTTTTCTCTCCAAAAAGTTGATGATCTAAATGGCCGAATGATCTACACCTACAACAGTTTGAAAAGAGTGTATAGAACTACTCATAACCATTATATTCTTGATCCAACCCCAGAGAAAGGAGGGTAGAAAGGGGCATTATCAACATTCATGTACTCTTTGTAGAGCATAGGATAAATAGAATATCTTTCTTTATATGCTAGTAAATTACAACAAGAGGTCTCATGATTTACGTTTTTAGACTAGTTTTGTGATGAGTGCAAGCCCTGTAGTGTAAAAGACTACACCTTCTCCAGCTTCTATATTCTCTGTTTCAATACTCCTTACCTCTTCTTCTGCATTATTCTTAGAGGCTTCCCTTTTGACAAGTTCGCTATTGTTCTCAAGAAATCTTTCATCGAGCATTGTGTCCCCCATTCTTGTGGTGTACCCGGGGATTGGTGGAGAAGGTAAATTATAGAATGTGTCTCAAGTGACTTATAGAGAGAGTTTACTGTTTGACTGTGCTTGGCATCTGAGCCAAATTCATGTCAAAGACAGGATTAGAACCCCCACCTTGTAGCTCTCAGTTCAGTTGGAAAGCCTTTCCACCCTCTCCTCTACCACTTGAGCTAGTGTCCCCCATTCTTTTCACTTCTTTCTCTCCTTTGCCTCCACTCCTACCAGCAAGTGCTTTTCCTTTACTCTTCCTTTTGTATGCATACTCCTTATCTAGGAGTTTTTCCAATTCATCCATCCATGTCGTCCTTCTCATTATCCTCCGGCAAACCTTCAGTCTCATCAACGACAATGGGGGATAGGCCTCATCAAATGTTTGGTACACTGGTTCCTCAACTTTTGTCTCCATTTATCTCCAATGAATTCATTAAGAGTGGATTTCCCAACACTTGGTCTTGATAAAGTATTTGCAGTCTCCTTAGTTCTTTTTCTTACTTTATTCACAGTTGAGCATTCTTTCTACAACCCTTTGTTGTTCTGTTTTTTTCTCTGAAAACCACATTAACTCACCTTAGCTGTTTACTCCTTGATTTGGGCTACCTTTTGCAGTATGTGCAGCCACATTCTTTGACAAACGGGATCACCTATTCTATTTTCGTAGTTCATATACTATTTCATTTATTAAATACATGCCACATTTCACAATCATTTATTAAGTTACAGTTAAATACTCAAATGCTTAATAGTCGTTTATTAGGGTATAGTAATTTTATAGAAAAATATGTCGTTTATTAGGGTAAAGTAATTTTATAGAAAAATATGGAGCCTTACTTAGCTGATCCTGATTCATACATGACCCATGTGAATTTTGATCGTCGGATTAATTCTCTTTTAATCTAAGTCATTAGATCAAAAAATATTATTTTTTAAAATAAAAGGCTACCTATTAGACAAGTTTTATATATAAAGGAGGAATTAAGTGAAATTTCTTAGGTAGTGATCTCATTTCCCCATAGAGAGAGAATAGCTCATTTTTTCCATAAATCTAACACATCCATTTTGAATTCTCAAGTTCAACATTGTAACTACGCACCTTTGCAATATTCTCCAACTAACTCCGCACCTTCTCACCACCAGTGCAAGATACTCTGCACTTTCTTCACCAACTCAGCACCTTCTCTTGAACTGCCAACTCCGCACCTTCTCTTCACCAGTGCAAGATACTCTGCACTTTCTTCACCAGTGCAAGATGATTCTCCAACTCTGCACTGGTGACTTTCTTTCACCATTGCAAGAGTGATAAAAGTTGGAGCATGAATAATTTTTCAGTGGCCTTTTCAATGGTTTTTTTTAATCTATTAATAAGGGGTTATGTTTTAATTAATATACGTGTCATAATATTCCTGTCCAGCCGTTTGATCTCAACCTTCGCATTACACCCTATGCACTTCACCTCACATAGTCCCTAAATTTTCTATATCAAATCTACATGTAAAATGTATGAATATATATAAGAAAAAATATAAACATACCTAGGAAGTAATTAATTTTAAAAAAATTATCCCTTAATTATAACTTAATCAAAAACTAAATATATGATTTCATTAAATATATAATTTTATTTTATGCTATTAAAATAGAATGGTGAATAGATTTAAGCGTTCGGAAATTAGGCAGCTGACTATGGAGAGAGTGGTAAAAGTGGTACAAATAAATATTTGTGGATACGCAACCGTAAATCTTATTATATATATATATATATATATATATTTATTTATTTATTTATTTATTTAGTAATAAGATAAATCTTGATTTCTTAAATTATTTTAATAAATTTCGTGATTTTTTTTTAAAAAAATCTTTCTTTCTCAAACTGTGAGTGTGGATCTCTTTCTTTTTTATTTTGTTCTTTATAAAATTTGAGATTTGAGATTCACCCCTTAATTCTAATTTGTCTATTCATCCGTTATAATTTCGTTCATGACATCTTATATATATAATTATTTTTTTTGGATTCATATCTTAATTTTAATTTGTCTATTACTTTTTTACAATTTAATTCATTAAATCATATACATTTCGTTAATTAATTTGCTAATTAAATGTGTTGAATGTTTTTCTAAAAATATATATGGGAAGAAAATTTCATTCATTAAATCTTATACATTTCATTAATTATTTTGCTAATTAAATGTGTTGAATGTTTTCCTAAAAATATATATGGGAAGAAAATGATGCTGTGTTGGTGAGGGAAGATGAAATATTAAGGTGTTGGTGAGGGAAGATGAAATAATATTGTATGCAATGTAGGTCTGGGATAATGAAACGATAACGTATGCAGGAAGTGTTGGTGAATGAAACTATGCAGTGCAGTGTTTGTGAAGGAACACTCACTATCGTGTTGAGAAGATGAGATTAGAGGGGATGAGAAATTAATATTTTACTAAACCCTATAAAGTAGGAATGCTGACATACGTGTGTTCACTTTTAACTTGCAACCTGTGCTAACTTGGGTCATGTGTGAGCCTGACTCAACTAAGAATTGCAAAAAAAAAAATATGTCAATGAACATAAAATGAAATACATACTGTGGAATAAGAGATTTGAATCGTTTCTCATCATTCTCCATCAATCTTTGTTGTAATCATATGAGCATTTATTCGTGAACTTTCTGTAATGCTTCTGTAAGCACTCATTTATTCTTCTGATGGAGTTCTAACTTCTATAATAGTTTTGTGAAAGTGAAAAAATGTTGCCATATAATAAATATAAAAAATAAATACTTCCTCCGCCCAGATTTTGTGTGTGTATTTTATGCACGAATATTAAGAAGAGTTGTTTTATAAATATACAAAATAAAATAAAGGAAGGGTATTTTAAGTGCACGAATATTAAGAAAAGTTGTTTTATAAGTATACAAAATAAATTAAAGGAGGGGTATTTTAAGTAATTTAATAAGAAAAGCATATAAAGTTGTAAATGAGATCACTTCAGTTCCCACCCTACTATACTTATCATATGTTACAATTACACAGGTTTAATGGTTATTAATTAGAGTGTAATAATTTAATATAAAATAAATTATAGAATAATTGTAGAGTAATGGATCCGAACTCTAAATTTGTTGGGTTGTCAGGTATAAAAATTAAGTGACAATTTTATAGTAGTATTATTGTATTGTGAGAATATTGATTTTGATTATTTTTTTAGAAGTGTTCATAAATATTTTGGATCTGTAAAATGAATATAAAAATGGAAATTGTGAAGAGTAATTAGTAGAAACTAAAGGAGTAATAACAATAATTAATGGGCCGCCAACATTAAAGAAAAGGACCGTCCTTTCACAATTTGATGGGCCGACATTCTAATACTCATTTATTAATAACAATTAATGGGCCGCCAACATGAAAGAAAAGGGCTGTCCTTTCCCAATTTGATGGGCCGACCTACTAAATCCCATTTGTTAAATGTTTGTTTTAGGATTATTTTTCTATATTTGAATTAAATAAATATCTTTAAATCTCTCTTGTGTACATTTATAAAATTTATTTATTAACACTTATTCACACTTTATCATTCATTATATCTCCTCAATTAATTTTTCTTTTCCTTTCTATGATCTCTTTCATCTCCTACTCTTACATCAATTAATACTACCTCCATCCCACCTAAAGAGGGTCTTTTATTTTTTTACGTGCATTTAGAATTATTATTATTATTTAATGTGTAGTTGGTAGTTGTATTAGTGGGAGTGTGAGCCTATATTTTAATTGTATTAGTGGGTTTGTGGATCCCATGTGTGTAAAAAAGAAAATGAGACTCTTTGAGTGGGATGCCCAAAATGGAAAAGAGACACTCTTTGAATGAGACGGATGGAGTACTTGATTTGACATGAAGTTTAAATTTATCCTATCAAAACTCAAAACAAACATAGAATAATTACCATGCTAATTACGCTCAGTTTATTTTTTTTCCCTTATCTATTTTTTTAATATATAATTTAATGCTAAAAATATAATTGTAAATTCACCCAATTGGTTTAGAGTATATTTCAATATTAAGATTTATGGTATAATTATAATTTCATCATTGTGATTTAGGATATATATTTCACCATTTAGGATTTAGGGTTTAGGGTATAATTTTAATTTCATTCTTGTGGTTTAAAGTATATTTCACCCAAAAATTCAGAGTATAATGATTTTTTAAATATATAAAGATAAAAAAAAAAATTAAATGAAGAGATGATCACATATTGATTAAAAGAGATCACATGTTAATTAATTAGGAGAGTAGAACCACGGTTTTACCTAAAATATGGTAGTGAAAATTCTACACTGGTTGCTCTCAATTTTATTCTATATAGGAGTACCTTTTTTCTATATTTTAATAATATTTTTATTTATAATTTTTTCCTTCAACCCTATTTATTAAGACAGGTGTTAATTTTTCTCTTTTTAACCCATCATCACTTATATAATTAGTGATATTAAATGAAAATTTGAAAAAAAAAAAAAAATTCTATATGTAGTATTTTGACCCTGTGAAAAATTTTGGAACCGTCAGTCTCTTACAAGTCCAAGATCACATGGAATGGTGTTGAATTTAATTCAATGCAATAACGATCCATAGCTGTCACCACAATTTTTTGTTTTAACACAAACTTTTTTTTTTATCGGTAAATGTTAGTTGTTGGTATAGTTAGTAGTTACACCAAGCACCCTTACAACCCCTATCTCCAAGCCATCCTTATAACTTTCCTCCTAATTCGTTCCCAAGGGGAATCGAACCTGGATCTCTCACTTAAGTGAGGAGTCCAGTGACCAGACTAGCCCACCCGTTTTAACACAAACTTTAATATGCTTTCAGCAGTATAATCTTTTGTTTCATTTTGAAATGCATAGAATGGACCACTACAATTCAATAATACTCCTGATTAACGGATTTTTTTTTACACAAAGATTAAAAAGTAGTATGATAATTTAATATGTATTGGATTGGAGATATAATATTTTAATGTATAGCGGATAATTATATTAGTAGAGTGTATTGTGTCTGTGGACCACATGTAAATATATTAAGAGTAATTGTTTTGTATAGGCCTTGTGTATTTAGAAAAGAAAGTAAATTTCTGTGTAACAACTCAAAAAGGAAAGTATATGTCCAATTCATCTTTACACCAAATAAAATAAAACAACATGTCATTTATATATTATTAAAAATATCAAATTATTTATAGATGTAAGTGAAAAAATAATTACTTTTCAATGTCAAAGCGTAAAGATTTGATTGGGATTAAAAAAGTCAAGAAAAAAAGACTTACCATTTGGACCAAAAAAAAAAAAACTATCGGTCATCATTCTGTAAAAAAAACCTATCGGTCATCGATTAATTCAAACCAAATAAAATAAAATAAAATAGTGAATATTTTAGTGTGGGCTACTCCCTCCGTCCCACAGAAAGGTCACAATTTTACTATATTGAGCGTACCATCCAAATGTCTAAATTTTCCACTTTTAGTAAAAAGGTATCATATGTTGCCCACCACTCACTACTAATACAACTACCCACTATACATAAAATAATAACATTCATTAATCTACGCACAAAAAATAATCGGTGACGTTTTGGCGGGACGGAGGGAGTATTTTTTAAGGATATTGCTGGAATAATAATTTAAAAGTGAGAAAATAAATGTAGAGAGGGACTAGGGTACAACTAGGGGTACCAATTCAATTGGTACATCCTTGATCCCCACTATTTTTAATTAATTCATGCTCCTTCATTAATGTTGTTTTTTATTTTATTTTTAAATTTATTTTATTTAAATAACTATTATACCCTAAACCTTAGTGATAAATTATACCCTAAATCACAAGGGTAAAATTACAATTATATTCCTAAAATTAAATAAATAAAAAATGAAAAAAACAGTAACAACAACAGCAACAACAACAGTTTTAAAAAAAAGAGGAAAATACACACTGAATGTGAAGAAAAAATGTTGTACATTTTAGAATTGACAAATCAATTGTATTCTAGCCATAAATTTATTTGAAAAGAAGACAAAAATGATGTTTGGATTGTGAATTTGGGCATCATGGGACAACATGTTATCTAACTACAGTAGCTTATTACACCCTCAAAATAATCATGAAGGAATGGGTGAATGGAACCCATATTTGAATAATAATTTTTCCTATATTTTAGTAGAATGTGTTGATATACTATTCAAATTTAAAAACAATAGTCTTAACTCAGTTTTTAAATTGATTGTATATCTTTGATTGTATATATTTGTCATTTAATTATATTTTATATATTTTTATGATGTGATTGAACATATTTATAATTCGATTGTACATGTTTATGTATCGGTTAAAACTTTTAAATCAAATTACAAATAAGGCACTTGTCAATAGGTACATGTTATAACACCATATTACTGTAAGATACATTAATAAAAAAATATAACTATCAAGTACATAATTATATTGTATTATCTCATTATTACCCTTATTAAAATATAATTATGCAGATAGATAATAAGGTAAGTAAGTGAGAGAATTATAATGTGATATGTAAAAAATTTATTTCCTTAAATTATGCTACTAAAGATTTATAATCTCTCTCCTCCCATTCTCCTTCTATTCAAATATTTTTATTTATTTGCTGCACATTATCAAAATAGGTGAGAGAAGTATAAATTGATCTTTAAAAAACCTATATCCTTAAATTTCATTGTTCTATAATAGTTGTGTGCAACGATTTTTTTTTGTGCAGCATTGAAAATATGTGAGAGAATTATAAGCTGATCTTTTAAAAACTCATTTCCTTAAATTACGTTGCTTTAAATTTATTATGTTCAATAAATTTTTTTATATGCAGCATTGAAATTTGTGTGCAGCATAATTGGGTGAGAATTATAAGGTGATTTTTGAAAAAAATCCTTCTTTTTAAATTACAGTACTCTAAAATTAGTATGTTCAATAAATTTTGTTATTGTACATCATAAAAGTTTGTGTGCAGTGTAATTTATGTGAATAAAAAATTTGTGTGCAGCGTAATTTATGTGAATAAAAATTATGTGCAGCATAAAATGTCATGGGTGTTTTGTGAACATAAATGTTATATGAATAGTAAGTATTGTGTGCGCAAAAAAAAAAAACTTGTGTGTAGCTAATTTTATGTGAAAAATCAAGAGGAGAGTTAGATTGATCAAAAGATGCAGAACCAAAATCAAAAATAGAAAAATAAAACTCCTCACAAACATTATTTTCAATTAAAGAAATCATCAACAGAGGTTCTCAGTATGAACATGGAATTAAAATATTGCTTATAATCATCACTTCTTTTCTACAAAAAGGTTTATTGGAGGAAAATGGAGGGTTAAATTTCTCATAAATAGTAAAAGTTAACATAAATGGGGAGTATACGTAAATAATCTATCCCTATTTTAAAAAAGGGATAAAATTGGAATATGACAAAGTTAAACTGTAGTTATGAGTTATTTAATTTTATCATTGTATCTAACAATAATATGAGCATAAAAGACGTATCTTACAGTAATTATTCCATTACAAATTGAGTTAAATATATTTTTCGCTTTTTCTACATTTAACTAGTATAGTACCCGCGTGTTATGCGGTCTATAAAATTTTTATTTTAAATACAAATGTATTAATTAATATATTAATAGTTAAATGCACTCATATATTATATTTTAAGTTTTATAATAATACTATATTTTTAATATAAACATTTAATAATATATACTGCTCATTTTATTTAAAATAATAATTTTTAATTTAAACGAATAGATATAGTATGAATTAGAATTTATGCATTTAGATTTTTCTTCATAACATACTATATTAATTTTAATTCAATAGTGTACGTATATATATTTATTAATAAATATATCACCTTTTATATTTAAATATAATATTAATTTTGCATATAAAAATTGTGTAATTTTTTTAATTTTTATTCACTAATATAGTTATTTATTAATTAATGTATTTGAATTAAATTTAAGTGCATGAATATTACTTCGTGCACCCGAGTGCACATGATATTTTATCAATTTAAATTAATTTTAATTTTTTTAAAATTATATACAAAGGATTTTATAAATTTTGAAAGAATAAAATTAATATTAAGTAAATATTAAATTATTCATTAATTATTTAACCAATAAAATTTTTTAAAAATTTATGCACATTGTATTAATTATTTATTCATTATTCATAATTTTTTAAATAAAAATTAATTCTATAGTGTATCTTTATAAATAATTGAAATATAAAATACTTTACTTTAAATTAAGGTCAAATTAGAAGAAGCTTTTTTACCTTAATTAATATTTTAAAGTATTTAATGATATTAAATTAATTTCAACCAATAATATGTAGACACTTGTGTTTTAAAATTTAGCATTATGTGAGAGTTTGACACATATGTTTTTGAAAAATTTATATATGGAAATTACTTCACAATTATATATATTAAGATATTTGCCCACTGTTCATTTTCACCCATATTATAAATTGAGTTAATTGCAAATAAAGTCTCAACATTTACTTTGGTTGCGAATAAGTCAAAACCTTTGAATATTTGCAAATAAGTACCTCACTTTATAGTCCTTTTGCAATTCGAACCACCGGGCAGCTGGCTGATCTGTCCTAACTTATCCATGTCATCCCCCAAGTCACCCTCAAGCTGTAAAAAAACAATGTCGTTTGGAATTCCCAAATTAAAATTCTATGTTCCTTTTCTCACTCACGCTGATACACCTAAATTTTCCCCTTTATCTATCTACCGCGTTCTTTTCTTTCAATTGAAGATTCAATTGAAATTAATTGGTATTGTCTGATCATGTTTGTAATTTGGTATTCGAAGCAACTTTATTTGAATATAAAAAAAATATAGTGTGATTAAATTCGTTTTAATATCAGCACATTGCCGCAGCATTTGAATATACAAAGAAATCTGAATATCACACAATATACCAAAAACTAAAAATATTACACATTCCGCATTTAAGATGTTATGCTATAAATTCAAAAATTAAACCGTATTTATGTAAATTAAACAGCAGATTAACACATGCAAGCACTTATTTCATTCAAGTTTATTGTCAAAATTCAGGAATTTTTTTTCTACATAAACCAAGAATACCATCAGATTAAACTTGGGGAGTTTATATCATCTGACGAACTTATCAACTAAAATAGGAGAAGTAAAAAACATTTGTATAAAACGACATTTGGGATGCAATTTCATACCTAGGTTTCATATGCAATTTCAAAATTCTAGATACAAAAAGACGAAAATTACCTTAAGGTTATGTTTGTCCAATTTTACTTGCTTGCAATTTCGATTCCGTCTCTGGTGTGGAAGGGGAGGAGGAAAGTTTCTATCAACGCTGAGAAGGGAAGGATGTTGATCATCGCAGAGTAAGAAGGAGACTAAATTTTAATTCCCAAAACGACGACGCTTAATTATTTAAACTTTTTTTTGCAATTGGAGAGTGATGTGGATAAGTTACGGTTAGATAGACGACCGGGCAGGCCTCCAGCTGCCCGATAGTTCAAATTACAAAAGAACTATAAGGTGAGCTACTTATTTTCAAATATTCAAAGGTTTAGACTTATTTGCAACCAAAGTAAAGGTTGAGACTTTATTTACAATTAACCCTTATAAATTTAACCTTATATACACACTAGGTTGAGATCTAATATATGAAAAAATGAGTCCCAATCAGATCAAAGGGCCTAACAAGTTTAACCGGATCAATAAATTTGTATTAAAATATAATAATAATAATAATAATAATAATAATAATAATAATAATAATAATAAAAAGTGAATTTGAACTATGTTTAATGTATTATTTTAGTTACATGGGCATGGGTTAGGATCGCAATTCTGCACATAATTCTTTTTTTACAGCGTCCATTGATCGTTTTGTGTGTTTAAAATTATGACATTACCCTGTTATTTCAAATGTTGTGTTGGTTCTTTACCGCTATATTCTTTAAGTTCCAACTATACTTTTGGAATTAGCACTTAATATTATTAATAAAGATTAACAATTCTTATGAGAGTAAATGAACTTCAAATGAAAGTAAAATATGTCATGAATGATATACTCCCTCGTCCCATTTAATGATGATATTTTGTTTTTTCACCTGGAGAAATAAGTATTAGTATTATTTAATGTTTAGTAGGTAGTTGTATAAGTGGGAGTGTAGACCTCATATTTTAATTGTATTAGTGAATGTGTGTGGATCCCATGTATGTAAAAACGGAAATGAGACTTGTAAGATGAGACACCAAAAAAAAAAGACCCTCTTTGAAAAGGATAGAGAAAGTATGTAAAATATTACTACCTCCATCCGCTAGCAAGAGTTTCATTTCGCCGTTTTCAGCGTTCGCCTTGAAGGGTCTCATTTCATTTTTTAGATATGTGAGATTCACATATTTACTACTCCTTCCGTCCCATTGAAAGGTGGACGTTTACTTTTTTTGCACATAAATTAAGGGATATACCATTTTAATGTGTATTGAGGTGAGATAAATGATATTTAAATGTAAAATGAATAGGTGTATTAGTGTGATGGGTGGGCCCAAAGAGAGCAAAGTAATTAATTTGTGTGGCTCTTTTTTATCAAAAAGGAAAATTCACACTTTGTATTGAGACGGACCAAAATTGTATAAATCGTTTCACACCTAAACTTTGTTTTTATATATTATCATTTAATATATGAAAAATTACTCTTTACACTACAAAAACTTGTTTTTTAAGAACGGAATACTCCGTTGCTAAAAGTCTTAATTCCATTGTTAAATTGGCTTACCAACGGATTAGCAACGGAATCCGTTGGTATAGTGATGGTTGGTAAATTTTTAGCAACGAAAAATCAATTCTGTTGGTAAATAATTCCGTTAGTAATATGTTGCAAATAATTCCGTTGGTAATTTATATAATGGTTCCCTTGGTAATCCGCTGTCATTCCGTTGCTAAAATAGAGAATAAATTTGTTGGCATTCAGTTGGTAAAACAAAAATGTCATTTTTCCTGCTAATCTATTATTAATTACCAACGAATTGAATTCTGTTGTTAAATTCGGTTGTTAAAAAATATTTTTTTAGTGTTAGCAAAGAGATAAATTATCACACTTTTGAATTAAAAAAAATTCTTTAAAAAATAATTTCTTTATATACTAAAAAAATAATTTTACAAATTGATAATTAATGTGTGAATCCAATTCTAGCCAAACTTGATCACTTCACAAAAAGTGAGCATAAAGTATTGTCACGAGGAATTCCAACACATTGGGAAGCGGAACCTTGCACAAGTGGAGGGGTAGTTAGGTAGTCAATTTCATCATAAATACGTTGTCTCCCTCTTCCTCTAACATTTATTAAGTGGAAGATACCAGAAAGTATTTATTAAACAAAGAGGATGTTTAGGTTTTAATAAATTCGATAATTAATTACGTTTACTCTACATCATTTGTATGTAGTAGGTTTAATTAATTGCACAAGTTACTGTTTCCTTATCACTAATTAACTAATCTTTCGTTTCTTAAAACTTCCCATGAATGCAACAGATGAATAGAGGCATGTATCAATTGAAGACTGACTTTTTTATTAGTATAATAATAATACAACTATTTATATTTCTCTCTATTTTTTTTTTACCGAAACTTATACTTCCCTTGTCTCTCCACAAAAATTACATTTTATTAATTAGAGCGTCCCGCTACAAGAATTACATTTCATTTTTTAATTAGTAGATGATACCTACATAAATTAATCACTTTATATTCATGGGACTCTCACACAACACTAATACAACTACTCATTATACATTAAATTATTATATATCTCAACCCACTACATATTAAAATACTATATTTTTTAATCTCCGTGAAAACAGTAAGCATAATTTTTTCAGGGGACGGAGGGAATATTTAATACTTATATTTAGTGACAAGTTTAATATTGGAGGTATTATTTCACATTTTATAATACTAAAAAATTATAATATGTAAATAATTATAAAACCTATGAAGCATTTTTAACATATATTACCAATTTAAAATATATACTCCATCTTATTTCTAAAGACGGTTTACTCTTTCTTTATTAGTTCATCCTACATAATTGTTCATTCCAAAAAGAAAATATATATATCATTCTAATCTAACATCTCAAAAGTATACATTAATTTAAAAAATGTCATTTCTTTTTTTCATAAATAACATACTTTATATTTTATTTTATTACCTAAAATATCACATTTACCACTTAAAAATCAATGAAATTAAGCAAAAAGTAACTTTTTTTTTAATATTCATGGTAACTATTCTTAGGGATGGAGGGGTATGTTAATTAGATGAGTTGAAATGATGGTTGAACACCACTTTGAAATTTTGAAATATTGTTTGTAATACTTTTTTATTTTAAATTTTAAGTTCTATGATTTCGTTGCTCTCATAAATAATTTAATTAACAAGACTTTATGTCGAAGATACGTACAAAAGAAGAATCTCCAACTCTATATTCTCTCTCCTAAATCTCCCACTTTTCTCATATTCTACAATAAACCAACCTCATCATTAAAGAAATAAAACAACATCTGAATTTCATAACTTCAAAATACATTTTAATTTTAAAAATATTACTTTCAATGTAATCACATTATAATATATTTTATAATTTATTTATTATTTAAAATATATATGGAACACTTTATAATTTATTAACCATATATTAATATAGAACTAAAGGGGGGTTCTGAGTAGACACAAGGGTTACTGTGCTTTTTAAAAAAAATAAATAATAAAGACTATTAAATATATATTCTTCTTATTACTCTTTAGAATTACGGTTAATATAAAAACTTACTTTTTGATATAACAGATTATTATTCTTATTTGAAAAGTAGCCGTACGTCGTCTATCATTTTTTTTAAAATAAAATAAAATAATAATGAAAAAATAAAATGACAATTACTCCTAATTTCATTGAAGCATGTCTCATGTATATTAGCATGGGGTGACAATTTCTAAGTGGATCACAGGGAGTAACTAAGCTATGAAAACAGAAGTTTTTTAATTAAAGATAGTCTAAGTTTACATGCTTCTTCCCATAAACTGATGTTTTTTTGCAGAATCCAAAAGGATTTGCTTCTTTGTTTGTTTGTCTTTTTAGTATTTCCGAATATCATACTCCCCCTCTGTCCATTTAAAATTGCACCCCTTATTTGTATATTAGTAAAATCTTAAAAAAGATGGAGGGATTAATTCATTGAAGTACCCTATATTATTAACAATAGGGGATTAGTATATGCTTTCTCCATCATGCGTTAGTTAAGGTTTACATTTTTTTTTTTAATTTGGCCCACGTAAAATAATTAATTACATATAGGGCTCACACACACAATACTGGTATAACTATTCACTTCATATTAGAACCTTATTACTACATATTAAAATTTATCTCTCTTAACACTACAAAAAAATTATTTTTTACCAACTGAATATTTCGTTGGTAAAAACTTTAATTTTATTGTTAAATAAGTTTACCAATGGATTAGCAACGAAATCCGTTGGTAAATTTTCGTTGGTAAAGTGACGGTTGATAAATTTTTAGCAATGAAAAAATCAATTCCGTTGGTACTCTGTTGCTAAAAATTTCGTTGGTAATTTATATAAAGATTTTCTTAGTAATCCGTTGGTAATTACCAACGGATTGAATTCCGTTGGTAAAATAGAGAATAAATTTATTGACATTCCATTACTAATAGAAAATTGTCATTTTGGTTGCTAATTCATTGGTAATTACCAATGGATTAAATTCTGTTGGTAAATTCTGTTGCTAAAAAATATATTTTTTAGTGTAATTTACATGCAAATAGCAAACGTAAACATTAATATGGGACAGAGGGAATATATTTCTCACGGATGAAGATCCTAACAAGTAATCCAACAAATTACTCTAAGAATTCATAATCAACTCTAAGTTTGGAAAACAAGAAAATGATCACATATGATAACAACTATGAAAGTGTGTGTGATTGAATGAAGAAGAAAGGGTTTATAGTAGTTCAACTTATTTTCACAAGCCTACGTCCACTGTGAGAGAGAGATCTATTATTGATTAGAGAGAATGAAGGTATTACAATGAGCTTATGCATAGATTACATCATTATATACACTCTATGCATGCACAACAAAGTTACAGGACCAACTTCGAGTAACCAACTTCCAGCTGGATTTCCAAGTGGCTAAATCAAATCTTTGCGGTTGTAATTGACTTCATCACACAGCCTGTGTGACGAGCTACTCATCCATGTATGGAACCTTCTAGATATCACACGCATGCCACTTGTACATCAGTCACAAATTGCCCTGGTCCCCACTTGTTAACATGGCATCGAATTGTTGCTGATTTGAGCTGATTCAAGTCATCTGTTGTTGCTGCATTCGTTTCACACATACACCAGCATCAGTCTTGACCTTGAACACGCACTCATCACTTTCTAGTGTTGATCAAGCACTAGTATGTAGTTTTCATCACAATTCTCCACCTAAAACTTCATACTCAATCATCACCAATCACTCCTTCACTCCACTGTTTTATCAAGACAGCAAACTTGTACACTACTTTTATGAGAGCAGCTGAACTCTCCACTGATATGTTCAGCACACATTGATAAGACTCTAACATAATTCAAACTTTGAACTAGGCAAGGCCTTAGTGAGAAAATCAATTGGATTCTTTACTGTTTCAACCTTCTTAACAACAACATTTCCTTCTTCAACTAAGTTTCTAACAAAATACATCCTTACATCTATGTGCTGTGTCCTTTCATGATAACCCTGATGTCTTGATAAGTGTATAGCACTAGAGTTGACACAATGCACCAATACTGACTTTTGTAACACCCCAAACTCAGACAGAATTCCCTGCAACCACAAGCCCTCTTTTACTGCCTCTGTAAGTGAGATGAACTCAGCCTCAGTTGTAGACAATGCAACCACTGACTAATGTGTTGATCTCCAACTTATAGATGTACCAAATAAGCAGAATACAAAACCTGATAGTGACTTCCTTGTGTCTAAGTTTGCAGCATAATCAGCATCTAGATAACCTGCAAGAAAATCAAAGTTAGAAGTAAACTTATTGAAATGCAAACCTGTTGTCAAGCTGCCTCTGATGTATCTCTGAATCCACTTAACAGCCTCCCAGTGATCTTTTCCTGGATTCCCCATAAACCTGCTCGCCAAACTCATTGCATGAGCTAAGTTTGGCCTGCAGTACAACATTGCATACATGAGACTGCCAACTGCATTAGCATAAGGAACCATTTCCATCTCTGATACTTCTTCACTTGTTCTAGCTGACTGCTGAGCTGACAGACCCAACCCTTGCTTTACATGAGTAGTAACAGCCTTGCTTTGATCCATATTATACCTCTTGAGCACTTTCTCTAAGTATGAACTCTGATGTAGTACTATAGAACTAGCTGATCTGTCCCTCTTGATCTCCATTCCCAATATAACAGTAGCTTCACCCAAATCCTTCATATCAAACTCTGACTTCAATATCTCCTTCACAACTGTGATCCCTTCCATAGACTTGCAAGCAATTAAGATGTCATCAACATATAATAACAAGAAAATATACTACTCATGTCTTGTTTAATGTATACACAACTGTCAAACTTGCTTCTCTCAAAACCACACTTGATAATGTACTCATTAAATTTGAGATACCATCTCCTAGGACTTTGTTTCAATCCATATAGTGACTTCAGAAGTAAACAAGCCTTAGTAGTTGAGTTTTGAACTAAAACTCCCTCTGGAACTGTCATATAGATCTTCTCCTCCAAATTTCCATGAAGAAAAGTTGTAGTCACATCCATCTGATGCAATTCCAAAATAAACTGAGTAACTAATGCCAACAATATCCTAATGGAACAATGTTTCACAACTGGAGAGAATATCTCTGTATAATCAATGCCTTCCCTTTGAGAAAGTCCCCTGGCAACTAATCTTGCTTTAAACCTGATACTATCAGTCCTTTCTGGTGAGGCCTTTTTCTTGTAAATCCATTTACAACTCACTAACTTCTGATCCTTTGGTTTCTGAACAATTCTCCAGGTCTGATTCTTCTCTAATGAAAGCAACTCTTCTTGCATAGTAGCACTCCACCTTGCACTATCCTTACTGTTCATTGTTTCCTGATAGTTTCTTGGTTCATATGAATCAATATCCTCTGCAGAGTACAGTGCAAATGATACAATATCATCATCTGCAAACCTAGCTGGAGTCTTAATAGACCTCGTCTGTCTATCTCTTGCCAACTGATAGCTGTTGAGCAGCTCATCAGTATTAGATGTGATCTGATCATTTTCAGTTGGTGAACCAGTTCCTTCTTGCACTGTCTCTCCTTCAATTCTTAACTGATCCTTCTGAATCTTGTTCATAAGCTCCACCTCAAGTTCAGCTTCATACTTATTTTGATCTTGAGGTTTCAATGGCATAACAACCTCATTAAAGGTAACATCCCTGCTTATCATAAACTTTTTACCTTCAATGCTCCACAGTTTGTAAGCTTTAACACCTTTGGGGTATCCAATCATGACACACTTGATAGCTCTTGGAGCTAGCTTATCTTGTTTAATATTTGCATAAGCTAGACAACCAATCACTATGAGCCTAGTGTAGTTAGCAGCTTTTCCAGTCCATACTTCCTGAGATGTTTTGAGTTTAAGAGGTGTTGATGGACACCTATTGATTAGAAAAGCTGCTGTACTAACCAACTCTCCCCAGAAGTCTTTTGAAAGACCAGAACTACTTAATATACACCTTACTCTCTCAAGTAAAGTGTGGTTTAACCTCTCTGCAACACCATTTTATTGTGGTGTACCTGGTACTGTCTTATGTCTCATGATCCCCCTCCCCTTACAAAACTTATTGAACTCATCAGAACAATATTCAAGACCATTATCAATTCTTAATATCTTAATCTTGTTATTGCAACTATTCTCTACCTCAGTTAACCAAATCTTGAAAGTAATGAAAGCTGCATCCTTAGATTTTAGTATATATATCCATATCTTCATACTGTAATCATTAATAAATGAGATAAAATACATGCCTTCTCCTTTTTTAGTGTTCTTGCAGGTCCCCACAGGTCTGAATGGATATAATCAAGTCTGGATTTGCTTGTATGTTCTCCAATGCCAAACTTCAGCCTCTTAACTTTGTAAAGGATGCAATCCTCACACTGATCTAGCTTGTCTGTTGATCTGATACTGATAACATTCTATTTTGACAATTCTTGTAATCCTTTCTCACTTATGTGAGCTAGTCTTCCATGCAATAAGTGAATTTCATCACTTCCAGTTGAGACAAGATTCTGTCAAACCACTGTGTGTCCATCAAGAATATACAATCCATTTTTTCTGATTCCTTTCATCACTTCATACTCATCTTTCTCAACAATGAGTACCCCTCCTCTTGATCTAAACTCATAATTTGAAGCATCTAAGATACATAAAGAAATCAAGTTTCTCTTGAGTTCTAGAATATACCTCATACCTGTCAAAGTCCTGGTAACTCCATCATGCATCCTCAATCTGATGGATCCAACACCTTTGATCTGACATGTGTGATCATTCCCTAACAATACTGATCTAGTATTCTGCAACTTGAGATCAGTAAACCAATGCTTCATAGGAGACATATGGAATGTACATCCTGAATCAAGGATCCAATCCATGGATCCTTTTGATTGGCCAACCACCAGTGCCTCAGGATAATCAGCAGCCTGATTCTGATTATTTACAACCTGATTTGCTTGCACTCTTTGTTGTCCATCTTTACCAACCTCTGCTTTTCTTTTCTTTTCAGCTTTGAACTTGTAGCAGTTCTTCTTGTAATGGTCTGGTTCATAGCAGTGAAAATACTTCCTTCCCTCCTTATCTGAGTTTGACTGATCAGTCTTGTTTTCTTGTTTCTTTGAATCAGAATTGTCTTTCTTGTTGTTCTTCTTACCATGATCATTCCTCTTGATCATTAATCCCTCTTCAGATGCTCCCTGTTTTTCAGAAACTTTCTGAAACTCCTTTGTCTTCAGAGCAATTTCAACCTCATCAAGTCTTATAGTTTCTCTATTTCTAAACAGGAGTGTGCCCTTGAAATTTTCAAAAGACTTTGGAAGAGCTGACAACAATATTGAGGCCTTATCTTCTGTTTTAATTTTAACATTAACATTTTCTAGATCATCTAACACCTTATTGAACTCATCAAGCTGCACTAAAACTGATCTATCCTCAACCATCTTAAACAAATATAGTTTCTGCTTTAAGTATATACAGTTAGCAAGAGATTTTACCATATATAGATCTTCAAGTTTCTTCCATACAGCTCTTGCAGATGTCTCTCTCTGTACTTCTCTCAAAGCCTTATCACCAAGACATAATACAATAGCACTTAATGCTCTTTCTTGAGTATCAGCTTCTGCAGTGGCTTCTATGACTGTTTGTGCAGCTTCTGCAGTTGTTGCAGGCTTATTCTTGATGGCATCTGCCAATCCTTGTTGTACCAAGATGGCTCTCATCTTGATCTTCCATAAACCGAAGTCAAATTTCTATGTAAACCTCTCAATATCAAACTTGGTTGCAACCATGGTGTCAACTTCCTTCAACTGCTTCTTGATTCCTCCTTCTATTGATTGCTGATCTTGTGGCATAGTTTCCCACAGACGGCGCCACTTTCTCATGGATAAAGATCCTAACTAAGTAATCCAATAAATTACTCTAAGAATTCACAATCAACTCTAAGTTTGGAAAACAAGAAATGATCACATATGATAACAACTATGAACGTGTGTGTGTGATTGAATGAAAAAGAAAGGGTTTATAGTGGTTCAGCTTATTTTCACAAGCCTACGTCCACTGTGAGAGAGAGATCTATTATTGATTAGAGAGAATGAAGGTGTTACAATGAGCTCATGCATAGATTACATCATTATATACACTCTATGCATGCACAACAAAGTTACAGGACCAACTTCTAGTAACCAACTTCCAGCTGGATTTTCAAGTGGCTAAATCGAATCTTTGCGGTTGTAACTATCTTCATCACACAGCCTGCGTGACGAGCTACTCATCCATGTGTGGAACCTTCTAGATATCACACACATGCCACCTGTACATCAGTCACAAACTGCCCTGGTCCCTATTTGTTAACATGGCATCGAATTATTGCTGATTTGAGCTGATTCAAGTCATCTGTTGTTACTGCATCCGTTTCACACATACACCAGCATCAGTCTTGACCTTGAACACGCACTCATCACTTCCTAGTGTTGATCAAGCACTAGTATGTAGTTTTCATCACAATATTAATTTACTCTTGGAGCTTATTGTTATCTTTTAGGAAGTTTTATCGTTATTTATTTAAATAAGTGGGACAAAAAGAGTATATTAGTTTACTCTTTCGAAGTTTTATTAATTAATTACAAATATTCAAGCATCTATTCTTTTGTAAACATCATCCTTCTATACATATTCTTGAGTTTATATATCATCATTTGTTCGGTCTCTTTTACAGGTGTAGTTTTGTTGAAACCATTTTACATTTTCGTAATTACTTATTACATTTTATTAAAAATAGTAGTATCACTTTTTTATTTTTAATATTATTACTTTTTTATGATACTATAAATTGTTCATGATATAATTCATAATGTTATTATCACTTTTTATTAATTGAGTACTCCATCCGTCCCCTTGATACATATTCATTTTTCATTTTGGTCCGTCCCATTACAAAATATTCATTTCCCTTTTTGGATTGATGTGACCTACAACCACTACACATGACCCCATACTCAATACTAATACAACTACCCACTACACATTAAAATATTATTTCTCTCACCTTACTATACATTAAATTATTATACTCCTTAATCCACGTGCAAAAAGTCAACGGATACCTTTCAAGGGGACGAAGAGAGTATCACTTTACATTGAAAATGTTGGCTTTTTCCTATTTATAGGCGCGGACAAGCGAGAAAAAGTGTTTGGCCGAAGCCAAAAAGAGGTTGACCCACTTCATTCGCCAAGGGTTCAGTGAGGGCGACCGCGAAAGTCACCGCCTCTTTCATAGCCAGGCTCACCTTTCCTTTCATAGATTGATCCAGCGAGATGTTTAAAGGCTTTCATCCGATACCGCTACACCCTCAACAGGGACCCTGCAGAGAGCCGGATGAGGGGAGACCTTCACGTCCGGCTCATCGACGACATTAAAGTAATAGCAGCTCAACTTCAAATAGAAAATAGGGAAGGATTTACCATTCAGATAAACGTGTGGTTTCTGAACCCATTGAGATGACCCAAGAATTTCGCTATTTCGATTTTGCCGTAGTAGAGCATCGAATCAGGAGATGCCCACTTAATCGCTCGTGCGCCATTGATTACTTAAAGAGTGAAACCGCTAAACCAAATTCCGATCAAGTGTTCCCATCTTTCCCTGTAGGAGTAGCTGATAGTAGAAACAGGGCTAAAAGATTGACCTTGGTTTTTCCAAGAATCCAGTTTGGGAGAAAGCTTAGATCGGGAAAGTCAACAAGAAAGATGCCTCACGAAATTTCTAATGTAAAACCTGCAAACAACTCCTTCTCTTCCTTAGTGGCAACTTTTTATATGTCTCAAAGAATAATTTCCATTAGAAGATTTTACACAAGTTTTTGTCACTTTCCAAGCTAGCTTTCAATAATAGTTTCTTCAGGGAGTACTAATTTTCCCAACATTTGTAGTTGAGAAATACTAACATTGTACATAGTTAATTAAATTGGAAGAAAGAGAATCAAAGATGGAGCTATCAGTACTGAATAATTTCCAGAAAGTTAATGATGGAACATTCAAAGACTCAGACAGAGGTAGTTGCACTGCATGGATGGAACTATCAACATTTGGCCCTTTCTGCTACACTTACTTCCTTGATGGAAAATCAAGCAAATCATTAATGAATTATATATATATATATATATATATATATATATATATATATATATATATATATATATATATATATTCTTATATGAATTTGTAATGATATGTAATTTACGGTATTATCCTTATATATGAAACACTTTTATTTCCTCTCTTTTTTACCATTTATAATTTATAAGTACTAAATAAGAATATGTTGGTTTCTTGTATCCCTGAGTGCACAAAATGTATAGGGGTGTAACACTTTGTTCAAAAGGATATATATTTTAATTAATAAAAGATATAATTTTTTTATTGAAAAGATCAGTTGAAATATGAATAGCATAAATATTTGATTAAAAAAATTAATTTTTTTCAAGAAATAGAGGGTACACGTTCTTATACTAAATGATATACTCCCTCCGTCCCATTAAAGTTGGTATAATTTTTTTGGACACGGAGATTAACGAACATAATAATTTAATGTAAAGTGAAGTGAAGTAAAGTGAAGTGAGATAAATAATTTTAATGTATAATGGGTAGTTGTATTAGAGGTGATATGTAGGACCCATGAGAATAGATTAATTGTTTTTATGTGGGTCTCATGCATTAAAAAGGAAATGTGTCAACTTTAGTGGGACAAACCAAAAAGGAAAGTGTGTCAACTTTTATAGGACGGAGGGAGTACTATTTAATATTAAAGAGTATACTTTCGAAAAATGCGAGATTTGGAGGCACGGTGTCCCTGAAAACACACAAGTTTTACCCAATACGAAATTTAAAAATGTTAGTATTAAATTAATTACCTTTTTGACTATTTAAATGATAAATAAATTAAAAAGTAAATATTTTATGTATATTAACAAATCATTGGTGTCATTTTCTAAATAAAATATGTGGAGATTTTCACTTATACAAGTGATTTTATTAGATTTTGGATCTGAAATCTTTAGTGAGATAATAAAATAATATATAAAATAAAAAGGTGAAAAGCTTTAATTGGAAATGTGAGAGTATATAAAGAATATAAAAAAATTAATCTTCCTCTATCCGTCTCATAAATGCACGTCCACTTTGGTGCAAAAGGCATCCACCACTTAAGTGCACGTCCATTTGTGTAAAATTTTGCATCATGTGAAGAATAAGACGAACACTTGAGTAGGGCTGGGGAAAAATACCGAAATTTTGGTATACCGCCCTTATCATAACGAAAAATACCGATTTTACCGAAATTTTAGGTATGCCGAAATTTTTGGTAAGGTATGATACCGTATTGAAAATTTTGGTACGATAAAGGTATATAAATAATCAATACCGCGGTATTTTGGTATATGCCGAAATACCGTAAAATATTCAATTTTTTGAGTTATATGATACGATATTACCATATTAGATGATACATACAATTATAATTATTATTTATGTATTATAATTTTTAATTAAATTATATATATACACTATTTTATTAAAGATTAAATCTAAAATCCTACTGTATATTTCTTCATAATTATAAATTATTGATAAAGATCATTGACTTACATGATATTAGTACTTATTTTTTAATTAAGTAATTCTATGTATATGGAAATTTAAAAGTGTTGATTTTAATATAAGTTTCATATATTTTTGTGTAGATCTCTTAGGTACTATTTATTTAATGACAAACACTTTGTAAAACGGGTTTAGATATATTAATTATGTAAACTCGGTTACTGTTTAGTACATAAAAAATTACTCTTTAGCACATGAATTGTTACTTTTTAAATTAAAAAATTACTCTTCAAATTCTTGTAAATCCGATGTATCGATTACTTTAAGTACATGAAAAATTACTTTTTAGAGATACGAATTATTACTCTATTGTGTAAAAATTATTACTCTTCAAAGAGTTATTTTTTATATATTAAAGAGTAATATTAAAAAATAAGGCTTACATGTAAACCCGGTTTTCATGAGACTTACTCTTATTTAATTTGGTCATTTGCAGATTGTCGTATATTTTTGAATTTGTTATTTATTAGAGTATGTTTTATAGCTATCTTTCACTTTTCTAGTACATGGTTTTTATAAGATTTATTGAATTTTAGATGTATAACAGTATAGCAAACTATGTAATAGGATGATATATACCGATATTTTAGGTATGGTATGGCATACCGAAATATTGGTAAGTAGAAGGTATACTATTTTCTTATACCGAAATATTGGTATACCGAACTAAGGTATACCGAAAGTTTAGGTAAGGTAACGGTATGATTTTTTAAATACCGAAAATTTCGATACGGTATATGGTATGACCAAAAATTTTCGGTATGCCATACCGCCCACCCCTACAGTTGAGGCCTTTTCAGCCGTGAGATCTACCTACTCGATATTTGTTTACGTATGAGACAGCAAGTACTTAGAGAGATTAATAAAGTGTACTTTTTTTTTTCATAATATAATAATCAAGATAAAGTAAGAGTATTTTGAGTAACTTTAAAAAAAAAATTATTGAATTTGTAAATAAAATGTAAAAATTACTAATATTTTTGTAGTACTTTAATAGTATTAATATTTTTAATATATTAATTAAGTTTTTGTCTTTATATTAGGAGTCTTCTTATTAAAAAAAATTGTTACTTATCAAATTTTGGTTAATTTGGTTTAATCTAGTCATTTATTTAATTTGATTTAGAGTATGTTTTGGGTGAGACCGTCTCACGGATACCTTTATATGGGACGGGTAATTCATTAGCCCAAATAAATATATTTGATATTAAATTAAAAATAATTAAAAGAAAAGAAGGGCCTTATTTGGCTCAGTCAATTAATTAAGTCATATCTAAATTTTAAACTTTCGCCAGACTGACTACATGCCTGGAACACGCTACGATTAAATTCGACTACATACGACATGATACTACTCCATGTCTCCATCTATAATCAATTTTTTTTCCAGTTTTAATAAAAAAATATATTATTATTATTAGTTATTCAATAAAAATAATAATAATTTTTCAGATAGTTTATTTATGAATTTATTATTAATAGGTACAAACTTTCAACCTTAAATTACACTTGAATACAATGATAAAACAAAAATACTTTTAACTACAAGATTATATGATAATGAGACTAACCTACCCTTAATCCTTTGCAATGTTTAATTGGTAGAGGAAGTCAACGAGAGCATTCTAAATGCTCAAATCCACAAGATTCCGCCATGGCTAGATCAGCTCCAACGTTGTGTTCTTCTCAACTGTTCGCACCAGCAGTCACCAAACACTCGTCGAATTCACATTCCATCGATGCAGAGCAGATAATCAACGCAATTCACCATTTTTTAATTAGGGCTTCTTCCGTCGTTAATGTTAGAGGTCAGTGAATCCAACGACTCACCCCTTCTCTTTAACGTCACCTGCACAACTGGCGAGTTCCGTTTTCATTTTCGCCGCCTTGTTCTTCCTTCCTCCGCGCGTCGTCACCATTTTTGTCGTGAGATACTTTCTTTGATTCGTTGGATTTCTTCTTATTGGGTTTGTGAGACGTCTTCCATTGATCAGCGTTGTAGGTCATTCTCCTATTAACGATAAGATTCGTTAGATTCTTGTTCACCAGAAATTTATCCTGCGGTGGAACATGGAATCTGCATCCATGTACAGAAAATTATCATTCGTCTCTCTTACATCCACACTTCTTTTCTTCTTTCATTTTCTCACGGATTCCATCTCCGACGCACCCACCAAGTGCTCGACGAAATGCCTGAACCCTGCTGCAAGAACTTCACCAAATCAACCTATCTGACAACTAGTTCTAGGAATTAGCTTGTCTGCTTTCCTCGTGTTGCAATAGAAAAAGTGTTGTGGGAAGAGTATCAATTTGTGTATTAATCTAAATTTCCACTTGTTTGTGCAATACAGGACGCATATATGCATTTTGTGATATCTGCATTTCATGCAGTTTGTTCATTTCATTTCTGGAAGACAAGGGCGCATGTATGCATTTTCGTGATATCTTCATTTAATGCAGTTCATTCATTTTATTTCTGGAGTGCAAGTGTGCGTATATGCATTCCGAAATATATGCTTTCATGCAGTTCGTGATGACGGTGACGTAGTTTGTGCGGAAATAATTATATTTTTTTAAAACGCGGGCGGTGGCTTTGGAAAATGATTTCGGTTTGGAGAAGCCGGAGCGGTCGAAGAGCTCAGACCATGGGCGGTAGTTGGAGAGGCCAGAGCAAATGGTTTGGGTGACGCAGATAATAATGCACGCAATGCGGAGGTGGAGGAGGATTGCTGGCCATCGACGGAGGCATTTTGGTTGTCGGAGATTGAGAGGATTATTGGGGTGGAGTTGGATGCCATTTTTTTAATTTGGCGCTATGAATAGTTGCATACTGGTATTTATACGTTTGGTTTTGTTTAATGAAAAAATTGCGGGTAGACCAATTTGAGCCCATGGATGCTTTGATTTTAGCGATTAATTGATTTACATAGTAAGCACATCTATATTTTAATTCTGTCACTCCCTAATATTGTCATTTTCCTGTAGTAGCTGTCAAAAATTTTAATTCTTTTTTATAACTAAAATGTTGCCTAATTCATGTGAGAATAACCAAAATGTCTAAGTGCACATTAACCACAATTCTAATCTAATACTACTGATATTGCAAAAAAAAGTGTGCGCCATATGCAACATAAAATAAAATACTAGTAATTTCGTGACTCCTCACATCGCTCTAATCGTACATAATACCTATTCATTGACACTGAACTACATCATACATGGTCTATGATAGTATAATGCAAGTATAGTCAACTGAAAAAAAATAGCTAGATGTAACGACTAGTGGCCATGTAGTGAGAAAAAAATGATAATAATAATAATAAACAACAACAGTGGCATTTAGCTATCTCAAAAGCTAGGCATTTTCATTCATAAAATCTATAATCCAGGTGAAAATACAATGCCTCTGAGAGTTTAGGATCAAAGATGTGCATAAGCAACACAAATTAATGTCCACGAGTTTATAAAATAGGCATGAATCCACGACATTAGCGACCTAGAACGTTGATCCATTCCACCCAAAGGTTGGAGCCCTGCAGAGAAAAAGATCAACATTGATGACTTCAGAAGTGTAGCAATATGACATGAAACTATATTTTGGAGGAAAAATAAATAAATGCAATTACATTCACAAGCAAAGCCAATTGATACAGTATGATAATAATATAAAACATCTAATCAGTCATGGTAGTGTAAAGCATGCAGACATTGTGCATATTCTTGACTCTGATTGGCCTAAACAAGCAGAAGAATGAAATGAGAAGACGCTAACGCATTTCAAGAGAACCTCTCAGCAAAATTACTCAACCCAGTTTCATATTCCTTACCTTAGTATCGTAGAATTTCAGATAGAATTATGACTTTGGAACAGACAATTTAGCCACCAGAATACTTGCAATAGCAGCGCTAAGTTTCTTGTTCGTGTTAGAGTTAAGACCTCCGATTGAGACCAGTTCTCCATAAGCAGTTGGCTCCTCCGTCCCTCCAAATGCCATGGGCACAGGTCCCTTCAACACAATCATCACATACTGCAACAAAATAATCGATCTAGATACAATCAAGTAATTATTTAAAGCGAACAATCAATTCTGTTTAAACACCAAAATAGCAGCCCAATATGTCCACACACAAAATATCTTACACACCTCTTTTTACTCTCAATCACAGTTCTCATTCACTCTCAAACACAACTTTTGCACTAAATGAAAAAAAAAATTAACTCTTTAATTCGCATGAAATGCACCAAAAAAATTCTTACATACCTCTTTTACTCTCAATCACAACTTTTGCATGAAATGCACAAAAAAATCGCTAAAATATGCATGCAATGAATGATCCTCATTCTACATGGCTACGAAAAAATTCTCATACACCTCTTTTCACTCTCAATCACACCTTTTGCACGAAATGCATATACAGATAATCCTAAAATTTGCACAAAATGCAAAACAATTTAGAAATGCACGAAATGCATAATAAATTACCAATTTATTATGCATGACAAACACCAACAAAAAAAAACTTGCATGAAATGCATAACATGCACAATCAAAACCAACAATACATTAAGCGTAAAATAAAAAAGAAAATTTCAATTGCACTTCATATTAAACTTTTGCACTAAATGCAAAGTAAAAATCAAGTTTACATTGTGCAAAAAAATACGACATAAAAGTGTCTCAACGAATACAATCGATCTAGACCCGTTCAATTAATTATTAATAGAGAACAATCAATTCCGTTTAAGCACCAAAATAGAACCCCAATATAATGTATCCACAAACACAACTAATCTTACACAACTCTTTCACTCTCAATCTCACCTTTCGCACAACATGCATAAAAAAAAGCTAGAAATGCACGACATGCAAAATACCTAACTGCATTTAATGCATTAAAAGTTCTCGGGCAAGCATGCCAAAATAGTGGTCGTGGGACATATGGTAACAGTGGCATACATTTTGTTACTAATTCTAATAGATATGGTCATACATTCCACATGACTACGAAATAAATTCTCACAAACCTCTATTCACTCTCAATCATAACTTTTGCACGAAATTCTTATACAGATTACTCAACAGTTTGCACAAAATGCATAACAAACAAAATCAACTTTTACATTCTGCTCAAAATAAGCAAAAAGCATGGATTTTGCATTAGAGGCATATACATAACACTTTCTAATCAAACTTTTTGTCTCAAGTATGAACTACAATATTCCATTCAGAAAACCATTCAACAGAAGAAACAAAATATGATTAGATAG
The DNA here is from genome assembly GCA_023678885.1 of Pogostemon cablin. Lineage (NCBI taxonomy): Eukaryota > Viridiplantae > Streptophyta > Magnoliopsida > Lamiales > Lamiaceae > Pogostemon > Pogostemon cablin. Next base: position 4,706,775 of record CM043009.1, read on the forward strand.
GAATTTAAATGCAATTTTGACCCGCAAATCGTTTTCGTCATCGACCAAATTGTGAATTGAAATGCATATTCACACTCACTAAATTGACTGTTGAATCCCCAAATTCACCGGAAGATGGCTTCAATTCAAATACACCGGAAGATGGCTTCAATTCTGCTCGTAACATTTCTGCAATAAAATTCCTACTCCAATAAATAGAAACGGCTTGTGGAATTTTAAGATCCCTAAAATGGAAGGATGTGGGAGAGTCGTAATGTATTAGTTCATTTTCTGCTCCGTGTGAATCTCCAACCTTAAATCGTGCACACCGAAAATTGGGGAAAAAAAGTAAATATTTGGCCGGATTCGTCGTTGAAAGTATTTTGAGGATTAAGGGCATATTCGTCAAGTAATACTTAAATATTGTAGTTGGTAGTAATAGTTTCAGGATAGTGTATCTCATAGTATGTTTCCTATTAGTAATGTACCTAAGAGTTACTATCTCAAATAAAAAAAAAGAATTAAGAAAAAAGGGCTTTGGTTTAAGTTAATTAATTAAGATTAGTTAAAGCATTAAATCATCGGCGGGCTGGTCATCTACGCAAATTCCAGGTGATTTAAATCAAGTATTTTCCAACTTTAGTAAATATTATTATATTTTATTATTATTATTATTATTATTATTATTATTATTAATTATTCAATTATAATGATATTATTAATAATCAATTATTATTAAATAGTGGGACTATTCTATTATCACTTTATCTTGATCAAATATCACACTTTATATTAAAAATGTTATCATTTTTTTTCATTTTATAATTGTTCATAAAATAATTTAATTAAATGATTATCACTTTTTCTTTATCATGTATCACTTTTTATTAAAAATGCTATCATTTTTATTGTTCCGGTGAATTGTTCGTGAAATAATAATAATTCAATTAGACGGATATCACTTTTCTTTGATTATGAATCGCTTTATATTAAAAATATTATTACATTTTATTCATTCTATAAATTGTTCTTGAAATACACCTTTGTAATTAGTCATCACTTTTATTTAAAGATATTATCACTTTTCTTTTAAAATGTTATCACTTTTTTTTATACTATAAATTATTCATATAATATTTAACAGCACTGTTATCACTTTTCATCAATTGAGTGTCACATTTTATAAATTTATAGTATTTAAATAATAAAAATAAATTAAATGAATAACAAATTTAAATTAATAAAAATTTTAATAATAAAAATATAATTTAAAACATAACATTATATATTTGCAAATATATATATATATATATATATATATATATATATATATATATATATATATATATATATATATATATATATATATATATATATATATATATATATACTTTTATAATTAAAATTTTTAATTTTCTAATTTGACTACAACCAAACAGAGCCCTTAAAAATATAATTAATGGGTTAATGGGTGATCCGTCTCACATAAGGGGATCCGTGAGACGGTCTCACCCAAGTCTTTTCCTTATTTATTTAATTTGATTTAATTATTTTAAATTATCATATCTACATATCTACCACTAAAAATATATCTGTAAAATTTTTAATATTTTTCTTAAAAGAATATTCTTTTATTTTTGGCAAAGACTTGTGCGAGATCGCCTACGGATCTCATTTCGTGAGACAGATTCTTTTTTACCCACATAAACTTCTTTCTAGCATTATTTTATATTTTACCGCTAATAAAAAAAAAAAAAAAAAAAAGTAGTATTCCTAACCAATCAAAGTGGGTAAACTTCTTTCTAGCGTTGTTTTACATTTTACCGCTAGTAAAAATAAAAATAAAAGTAGTATTCCTAACCATTCAAAAAATATGATTAAAAGTAGTATTTAATTTGAAGATATACATGAAGAATAATAATAATAATAATAATAATAATAATAATAAGAAGTTGGATATATTTTGTTGATTATTTATTCCTAACTAATAAAAAAAATAAGATTTAAGGTAATATTTAATATATATAGATATACATGATTTAAAGATAACTTTTTAAAAGTATGAGGTATCGCGATGTGGTTAATTGTCGTATATTTTTATTTTTTTGTTTTAATATCACATATATAATCTTTCTATTTTTTTTATTATTATTAAATATATTATTATTATTATTAGATATATTTATATTTTATTGATTAATCAATAAAAAAATATGATTAAAGGTGATCTTTAATTTATAGATTTACATGATTATAATAATAATAATAATAATAAATAAAAATAGTATTTCTAACTAATCAAAAAATATGATTAAAGGTGGTAATAATAATAATAATAATAATAAATTATGTATATCATTAAATTATGTATATATATAAATCAAATACTACCTTTAATTATATTTTTTGATTGATTATAATAATTCATCCGTGTATTACGTGGGATCATTTAATTATTATTCTTATTTTTATAATTAAATAATTCATGTTATAACGTAATAATATTAATTAAGGAGATTTTTTTCTTATATCTAGACAATTTTTTTCATCAATGTAAGAATTTGCAATATTTTATAATATTTGACTTTTGATAATGTAATGTATAACTAAATCATATAAAAAGTTAATTTATATGTACATATATTCTAATTATTTGAAAGAATCTTGACTTGTATTTTTTTTTAAAATATTACTTACTTTATAACATAATATAATTGAAAGCTATTTATTATCCCCCCGTCTCTCTAAAATATGTGCAACCACATAGGGACAATTTTGTTACTTTGCTGTATATTTATATAGTTGTTAGTATTTTATTTTTTTATTATATTTAAGTGCAATTATGATCAAAGTATTAACTCTTAGTAATAAATCCTTAATTTTATTATTTGTCTAAAATAAATATCAATTATATATAAAAAATCTCAATTTATTCTTTTTTTATTTGATTTGATACTAATTAATTTATATTGAATAATTTATTTATTAATTGCAATTAATGATACTAAAGTAAATAAATCATAATAGGCGTATAGGAAAACTAAATAAATAGTAAAACTATACGTGAAGACTTTGCTATACTATACTAATATATATATATATATATATATATATATATATATATATATATATATATATATATATATATATAAAATACTATAGGAGGGTTTAATTTTGATGAGGTGTCGTCATCAGAATTAATCTTAATTATTTTAAATTTTAATTAAAATTAAAAATCTCAAATATTGTAATTATTAATTAAAAATAATGTGGACAAATACATATATTATTTTAAGATCAGAATATAATATTATCAAATCAAAATTTATTATTGTTAATTAAAAATTTATATAAATAAATACATATATTTACTTTAAGATTTAGAAATTTTATCCCATCTTCACCTATATAAATATAAGACTCTTTATTCATTCGTTATACAAATAATTTATATATATTCTTTCTACACATAATTTATTTATCATGACGAATAAAAGCTTTCTTCAAATTTTAGAGGAAGATATCCAATTTTTTTATTATTATTGATTATTTTTGTTGTTTCTTTTATATTTTATATTTTTTGTTATTGTTCTGTTTTTTTAATTGTTAGTATATTATTTTATAATCTTTTGATTTTTGCACTTAATTATCTTTTTTTTCATGATTAATTTTATACTTTTCTAATTAATTTTTTTATGATTTCACTTTTTATTATATTTTACATACTTAATTTTTTTAAATTTTATTTTACTTACTATTTCTTTTATATTTTTTTATATTCACTTTTGATTTTTTTTTTTATTTATTGAATTTTTTTTTGTTTTAGTTCTATTTTTTTTAATTGTTAGTGTGTAATGTTTAATCTTTTGATTTTTTTTTACCTAATTACCTTTTTTTTTCATGGTTAATTTTACAATTTTTTAATTAATTTTTTTATGGTTTCACCTTTTTATGTTATGATTATATTTTTTATTTAACTTTTTTTATTTTAATTCTGCTTATTTTAATATGTAATTCTTTTAAAAATAATTACGTTATTAATTATTTTTTTCATTTTTTCATTGTTTTAAAAATTTATTTAATCAATTTTGTTATGATTTTTTTCTTTTCTTATTTCTTAGAATTTATTTATAATAATTTATTTTAATAATATATATTAATTTTATTATAATTTTTCTTTTATATTTTCTTAAAATTTTTAAATTATTATCGTTATTTTTCTTTTAATTTTATTTGTTTTAATTTTTTTAAATATATTTTCATTAACATTAAAATTCAATGATACATAAATAAGTTTTTTTTTAAAGATCGAATATGAATGTGATATTTTTTATTTTATAATTTTTGTTGTTTCTTTTATATTTTTACTCTTTTGATTTTTTTTAATTCTGTTATTTTGTTTTTAATTTTTTATTAGTATGTAATTTTTTAAACTTTTATTTACGTTTATAATTTTTTTCATGGTTAATTTTAATATTTTTCAATTAATTTTTTATTTTTTTACATTATTTTTTCTATTTATTTATTTTTTTTGTTTTATTTCGATTTATTATTAAAAAAATTTTAAGTACTTTTTATTCTTTTGATTTTAATCAATTTTGTTATAATTTCTTTTTCTTTTCTTAATTTATCGAATTTATTTATAATAATTTATTTTAATAATTTATATTAATTTATTATATTTTTTCTTTTATATTTTCTTAAATTTTTTAAAATTATTTTTTGTTATTTTTATTTTATTTGTTTTAATTTTCTTAACATATTTTCACAAACATTAAAATTCTATGATACATAAATAAGTTCTTTTTAGATGAATATGAATGTGATATTTTTTTATTTTTATAATTTTTGCTGTTTCTTTTATCTCTTTTAAATTCTCTTTTGATTTTATTATTATTATTATTTTATTTTAATTTTGTTTTTTTTGTTTTTATTTTTTTTATTAGTATGTAATTTTTTAATATTTTATTTTTTATGTTTTTTTTATTGGTTAATTTTATTATTTTCTTAATTAATTTTTTTATGATTTTTCTTTACATTATTTTTTTTTTAATTTGGTTTTTTTATTAGAAATTTATAATCTTTTAATTTTTTATGTTATAATTTTTTTTATTGTTAAATTTATAAAAACAAATTAAAACTTATTGATGTCACCTGAATTAATTTTAATTTTAATAATTATTTATTAATATTTAGTGATAAATATATAAATTTTCTTTAAGATTCAAATATTTATATGATTAGATAAAATAAAAATCACATCAAATCTTATTTAGAAATATAAAAAAATAATTTAAAAAATTGATCCTTCTCCACCAATATAGTAAGACTCTTTATTAATACATTCACATAAATTATTTTTCATGACGAACAAAAACTATCTTCACTTTCAAAAAAAAAGTTTTCCATTTCTTTTTTTTATTTCGAATTGATTTATATTGAATTATTTTTTTATTTTTTATTAATTAACTTTATTATAATTTTTTTTCTACAATGATTAAATTAACATATTTTAATTTTTTTTGATTAATTTAATTTTGCAATAATAATCCTAACAAAATTTGAAAAACCAATTCAATAGTTTTTTTAATTTTTTTTTTTATAAATCTACTCCCTCCATCCCACCCAAATGGTCAATTTTTTCCATTTTGGGCATCTCACCCAAAGAGTCAACTTTTCTTTTTATACACATGGGACCCACACACATATACTAATACAACTAAAATATGGGGCCCACACTCCCACTAATACAACTACTCACTACACATTAAATAATAAAACTCCTTAATCCACATGCAAAAAAAAAAAAACGCTACCCTTTGAAAGGGACGGAGGGAGTATTTAACAATAAAATTAAACTTTTACCGACGAAAGCTAATTCACATTTGAGTATATATAAATTGAATTTTACTCTTCAATATCAACTTATATTAGATTATAATTGAATAAATAGTTATATTAAACTTGAATTATATTTTTTAGAATTGTAACTTTACAAACCCGTGTAATACTATATATATATATGTGTGTGTGTGCGCGCGCGCGCGTGCAAAAGCTCTTGCGCCCTGGGGACACGCCATGTCCCCATGTGAACACTACCCTCCCCTTCATATTGTTAGGGGTTTAAATTGCAAAGGGGCACGGTGTCCCCTGGGGCACAAGAGCCTCACTCATATATATATATATATATATATATATATATATATATATATATATATATATATATATATATATATCAATAATACTATTAATTTACAAGTGTTTGCCAAAATAAAATCTTGAATTTGTGTATGTGTCGACTCCACGTCCGTTTTTAGAAAATTTGAGTACGTGACGCTCCTACGTTAATCCTGCAATAAATATTTTATTTTAAGTAATATATTTTAATAATTTTATTAAATTTAAAATAATTAATATTTTTTAATTTTATCATTAATACTTTATTTTAAGTAATTCTTTTAAAGAAGATCTAATATTCTAATCTTAATAATATTAATATTATGTAATAATATTATTTTAAATAATTTTCTTATAAAATTTTATAATTTTAGGTAATTTAATGATTTCATATAAAAATTATAAAAGGAAAATACAGCTCCCACGTTAAGCATGCAATTAATGTTATTTTGAGGATAGGGCAATTCTTGCTCCCCTAATAAGTGGTAAAGACTGTCAATGATTACAAGTTTAATATGTTTCCTTGGGAAGCAAGAGAATATAAAATTTTGGAATTATGAATGTGATATCGTCACGCTTCTTTTTAAAAATTTTGTGTATGTGGCATTGCCATGTTCGTTTTTGAAAAAATTACATATGTGGCGCTCTCACGTTAATCTTTATATTAATATTTTATTTTAAGTAATTCAATATTTTAAATAATATATACCTTTAATCTCTCTCATTAATAATACTCATAATGCAATTAATATTTTATTTAAGTAATTTAATATTTAAAGTTATTAAGATTTTGTAATCTTGAAATTAATATTATATTTTAAATAATTTTTATAATGATTTAATTTAATCTAATAAGAATATTTTATATATTTTTTTAATAAAAATTATTATTTTAATTCTAATAAAAATATTTTTATAAATATGTTTAAAATTTTAATCTTGCAATTAATATTTTATATTAAGTAATTTAATATTTTAACTAAAATGTTATGAGGTCCCTCTAATTAATAACTTACAATTAATATTTAAAATAATAAAATGATAATAATTTTTAATATATTTTTATATTTAAATGTTTTAGTTGGGTTATTCAATTTAAAAAGATAAAATTAAAAGATAAAAAAAGAGTGAGGCTCGATTATTAAATAATTTACAACTAATAATTTTTTTAATTGAGTTATTCAATAAAAAATTAATTGAGTTTTAAATTTAATAATTTGATTTAGTTATTCAATAAAAAAATAAAAAAATAATAATAAGAGAGATACTTGATTATTAATTAAATTTATAACTAATCAAAAGTTTAATATTTTTGTTATATAAATATGATAATAATAATAAAAAAAATCCTATTATGGCATATTGCTATCCTTTTTTTATTTTTTATATATTTTAAGGTCTCTAACTGATAAAAAAATAATTAGACCCAAATTGACAGTTTATTCATTTTTCAGGTTTTGGATTAAAAATATTCTACTATGATTACTTCCTTTTATATTAAGTTAATGTTCATCTTTTTAACACGAAGGTAAAATATACATTTAATAGTAAAATAAGATAAAATATACATTTACTAATATACATATATATATATATATATACATATATATATACATATATACATATATATATACATATATACATATATATATACATATATATATATATATATATACCAAAAACTTTTCTGCCTGCGTGTCGTCTCCAGAGCACTCTGTTATGACGTGTAATTTTTTTATTTTTTTGAATTTAAAAATAATTTTTTTATATTTTCCTTATTTAGTTATAATTAATTTCCTTATTTTATATTTATTTTTAAAATAATATATTTCTTTTTTTATTTATAAAATCTAAATTAAGTAATAAATTTATTATTATTATTAATATTATAATATTTTGATTTTAAATAATGTATTTCCTCTTCTATTCATAAATCTAAATTATGTTTTATGAATTCATAAATCTAAATTAGGTAAAATTTATTTTGGAGTTAGATTATTAAAAAATAAAATTGTATAATAATTCATAAGACTTTACTATTCATAAATCTAAATTAGATAAAATTTATTATTATTAATATTATTATTATAATATTTTAATTTTAAATAATTTATTCCCTTTTCTATTTAGTTTTTTTATTCATAAACCTAAATTAGGTTTTACTAATTCATATTTCTAAATTATTTAAAATTTATATTGGACTTAGATTAAAAAATAAAATCGTATAATCAATAAGACTTTACTATTTATAATTCTATATTCTATATTAGGTAAAATTTATTTTGGAGTTAGATTAAAAAATTGTATAATTAGACTAACTCAATCCAATACAGGTTATGCTCCATTATTATTATTATTATTATTATTATTATTATTATTATTATTATTATTATTATTATTATTATTATTATTATTATTATTATTATTATTATTATTATTATTATTATTATTATTATTATTATTATTATTGATAATAATAATAATATTATTATTATTATATTATAATATAAAATAAAATTTGTGTGGATACAATTTCATTATTTTAAAATTATTATCATAAATAAACATCTCCTCCCATTATATATAAACATACATCGTCATTATAATTTTAACATTCAAAACAACCGAGATAAAATAAAAAAGTTGAGTGGTTCATTATAATCAATAATATAATGACTACATGTCACACTTCTATTATTGATTTAACTTTTGCGAGGGCACTATGAACAATTACGGAGCAGGTTATTCGATAATGGGTTGTACCACGTCCGAATAATTTAAAAGAGATTGCATATCTCAATGTCGTTCTTATGGATGAACAGTTATTGGTATATCTATCATCATATTAATTAACAAATATTATCTTTGGTTTTTTTCCAAATTATAGGGCTAAAAAATTGATGGATTTATGAGAGATAAGATTGCCGTGGATAAATCTTTGCAATGGTTAAAACATGATGATATTGTCAGTATTTCAAATTATAAAATTGTGAAGAATCAATAAGATTTTCTAACAGCTCAGCATGACTATATGATTGAATTTCATAAATTTACAGTGTTTAGAGGATGCACTACAGTGATTATACCTAAATATGGGTTTGATTTTATTCCGTTTGACGCAATATTATAAAACAGAGTGGAAGAATCAAACTTGATTGATAAGTTAAAATTAGTATCATGGTGTGTGTGTTGTTTTGAAATTTTCTGCATACCTGCCCCATTCTATCTTTTAAAATTTGCAGTTTACGAAAAGAGTGATATATTAGGCCATATTATTTAAATATTTTACTATGTAAAAATAAATAAATTTTAATTGAGATTATTTACTTTTTTTAATTGTAGATATTATAAGACAAATGACTTATGTCATTAAAGTGCATTACACTAAGGGTAATCCATCTAAAAGGAGTATCAAAGTGGATTTCATTGATGCTAAGTATGTCTTTTTTATTGTATTTTTATTTTTGAAGTCAAACACCATATTAATTTATCAATTTTATAATTTTTCCTTTCAACTTGATTTAGTGGAACTACTCTTGAAAGTACTCTTTGAAAAAAATATGCGGATCAATTGATAGAATACTCAAAAATGACAAAATTTTATGTTGTGTTAATTTTGAGGTTTGCTAAAATCTACAAATGGAATGGTTAGTGATATTAATTATATAATAATGTATTAACTAAAAAATTAAAATTATTAATACGACTCACTTTTTTTCTTTACATTATTATTAGATGATTTGAGGGTTTTTTATTCATATTATTCAAGTTGAATTATTTTAAATGATGACGGTGTTGATGAGATTTAAAAATTCAAATTCAAGTACTTTCTTCAAATCTTCACATTAGATAAATATTTACTTTTTAGGTTTAGTTTTCTCACATGAATTCATATTCAATTTTTTTCTACATATCAGTGTATCAATATTGATGATAGCTAAGAGCAATTGTTTTTCAAATATTTCACTTCAAAACAATTCAATTGAATCCAAAAAAGATTTAGTTTTATCGGATGTAAAAATAATAACTGAATTAATCAAGACTGAAAAGGTAATATATAATATCTTCACAGTAATCTTATTTTGGTTAATGCGCTTGCAAGTGGCCTTCGATCTGAAGGAGATATTGTTTTGTGTGTTGCATCAAGTGGTATTGCTTCTTTGCTATTACCTAATGGACAACACATTCTAGATTTGGAATCCTTCTAATAGTAAATGAATACTCTACTTGCCATATTAAACTAGGAACAGAATTGTCAGAATTAATTAAGCAGATAAAACTTATTATTTGGGATGAAACTCTGATGACCAATCGATATTGTTTCGAGACACTTGATAGAAGATTAAATGACATTTTGAGATGTAGAAGAGATGTGCAGAATTTACTATTTAGTAGGAAGACAATTGTCTTTGGAGGTGATTTTAGACAAATCTTACCGGTAATTTCTAAAGGTACAAGAGAACAAATTGTGTATGCCGCACTAACATCTTCTTATCTTTGGAAATATTATAAGGTGCTTAAGCTAACAAGGAACAGAAGATTGCAGAGTCAAAGCTCTGGCATCAAAAAATCTAAACAAGGGATTGAAGAATTTTCAAGATGGACTTTGAGCTTAAGAGATGGAAATCTAGGAGAAAGAACTTATTTCGGAGAGAATATTGAAATTCCAGATGATCTATTATTGGAAAATGTACAAGATCCTCTGGATTCTATTGTTGAGTACATTATCCATCTGTTGCTTCCGATTACAAAAATTTGCACTACTTTGAAGATAAGACGATTCTTTCACCAACACATCAAGTTATTGAGTCCATAAATGAAAATGTGTTATCTCAAATTCCAAGCGTAGAGAGAGAATATTTGAGTTCAGACAGTGTGTCCAAATTAGATGGGGTCATAGGTAACAATGAGAATCTTTACTCAGTAGATAACAATGAGAATCTATCAAGTGTTCAGGACTTCCAAACCACATATTGAAATTTAAAAATGGAGTATCGATAATGCTTATCAGAAACATTGATCAAAGATCTGAATTGTGCAATGGTACAAGATTAATTGTGACAAAGATGGGAAATCATGTTATACAAGCAAAAATAACTCATGGGAGAAACATTAGAAACATTTTCTACTTACCAAGGATGACTCTTACTCCTTCTGATGATAGCACAATGGTCAAATTCAATAGAAGACAGTTCCCTGTGGCGGTGTGTTTCGGAATGACGATAAATAAAAGTCAGGGACACTCTCTTCAAAGAGTTGGAGTGCATCTTCCAAAATCTATTTTTACACATTGGCATTTATATGTTGTTGTATAAAGAGTAAAAGATCGAAAAAATTTGAAAATTTTGTGTCTTGATGAAGAAGGTAATGTATCAAACAAAACACAAAACGTGGTTTAACGAGAAGTTTTCAATAATGTTTATGCATATGACACTTATAATTAAAACAACAATAGTATGTCAAAAAAATTTAATTTTAACAATAAAGATAAATTAAAATATGAACTAATATAATATAATAAGAGACATTAATAATAGTATTAATTTGATTTTAAAAAATTAATGATCCCGCATAGTACGCAGATTCCATATATTTATATATATTTATGAAAATAAGGTCAAATATTTTTTTTCATAATTGTATATATTTTTTAAAGGTTTTTTAAAGTGTACATGTTTGTAATTAATTTGCTTATGTAATTAGAATTATTATCATTTTTTAAAATTGTATTTGTAATTTCACACGGTTTGTCTTTTAGCTACGATTTCTTATCATCATTTCAAAATGGGGCGTAATTTAAGTCCAGTTTAAAATTCTTTTTATAATTTATTTTTATTAAGATTGTATTTAAATTTTATATGATTGATTAAAGAGTATAATATCTCAGCTATGTGATAAAAGTTAATTATTTTGAAAAAAATTATTTGAAAAGCAGAAGATATTATAGAAATAAATTCATCGAATCATCGGTGTAATCGAAGTTAACAATATTATCAGCAAAACTGATGAAACAAAAGATACCTCAGTAGAGAAAGTATAAAAAGTTAGATCATGAGCTAAAACATAATTCTTCCGCCTAAGCCAACAAAACATAACATGATCCAAAGATAAGTACAGATCTAATATGTCGCTGACGAAGCCTTCAAAAACCAAGAGATACTCTTTGGTTTCTCAAGAGCATTAAAAAGGTTAAGAGAATCAACCTCTAAATGACTCGTGAGAGATTATATTCTCTTGCCAACTCCACTCCCCTTCTAGTGGCCAATACCTCTCCCAAATCCCTAAATCCACTGGATCTCTCGAATGTAGAGAGTAGCAAAACATCACAAATAATATCTTCTTACTCTCTTACAACACCTCAAAGACATGTACCCGATTCTCCAAGAAAAGCAGCATTCATATTTAATTTAATAAACCCCATCTCAGGTGCCTTCCATCCATGAATTATAGGTTGGGTGTCAACTACATTTGCTAGTGATTTAGCCCTCAAATAGTCATGTAAATAGCTCAATGCCATTATCATGGCCTTCCCTTAGGTCCACAACTTTTCCTGGAAATAGAGTTGATTTCTGACATACTAAACACTCCAAAGTAAACTAACTAACTCACGCTAAAATTCCACTGAATTGTTACTCTTGAGAAAGGATCTAGTCTTTAATGGAAAGAAGTGATATGTTGATATCTATCACTATCTTCATTGTTGATGTAGCCCTGAACTCTTTAGCCCATGAATAGTCCTGATGAAGGGCATGTTCAATTGTTTCCACCTCCCTTCCACACCGCTTGCACATAAGGGTCCACATCAGTAAATCTACTAACAAGATTAATGTTGACTGACAAGATATCTCTGAGGCACCTCCAAATGAACACCCAGATTTTTAGAGTAATATCTAGGTTCCACAGCTAACTCCAACTGTGGGTATCATCCTATACAGAGGCCATCGTATCTTTCTGGTCGAGCTCAGAAGCAATATTGTAGTATCCCGACCGAACTTTGTGTGATGCCAGAATAAGCAGTCGGGTCCATGAGTTCTCCTAATTGAAATCTGTAATATATTTTCAACATCTTCTAGAGAGAAAGAACTTTGGAGGATATTATCACTCATGAAAGCTCTAACTATAATGTTGCTTGTTCACCTTTTTGCGTGTCACTAAGTGTAAAGAATTAGTTGCAGATAAGCGTTTGACCAAGTCTATTATCGAACCCAAAGGATAATTCTAGATTTACTATTCAATCTATTTATGACAACTCTAACCTAAGACAAATCTGGGTATAAAAGTGAATTTAATTAAACCTAAGAAAGCAGAAAATAAGTAATTAAAATAATAAAATAGCAAATAAAATAAGAATGAAGTGTTCAAGATAGAAGATAGATAGCACTAGAAAATTCAGTTAAATTGGCCAAATCAAATCACTAGACAATCGGTTAGAATTCTTGCAGATTTTATGAAAGCAATCACTTAATTATGTTAAATCCCTTTGGTGAAGTAAACTTAACACATAAATCTGGTTAAAACCCTCAGATGCAAAAGAATAATTCATACTCCCTTCTAGGTACTTAAAAAATAAACTTCAATTCCCACTTAACAATCTAAGAAACTAAATCCTCTAAAATGGTAATTAATAGATATATTAAGTGTCCAAAATTAATTATTTTAATGAATAAAAGTTGTATGGTTAAATCCCCTTTACCCATAAACAGGTTGACAATGGCACAAGAAACAGGAATAAATATGCATCAGACAATGACATATCATGAATGAGGACAAACCATATAAGACAAAAATATAAGTCTTAATTCAAAGCATTAATAATTGAATAAAAATACTGCAGAAATCCATAACCTAATCTAGATCATCAAGTCAACCCAATTAAACCTTCAAACCTAGCATTATCCAAGAAGTACTAGCCCATGATGTTACAAGCAACAAACATGGTTAGATATGAAAGCAATCCCATAGGTCTATTATTCAAAATTAAGAAAGAAAGAATAAGAAAAACCCTAAACATGGCGTGATTCTCCGCTCTCTCTTCCGTGATTCTGAACCTTCTCGTTCTCCTTCTCAAGTAAGCAATACTGATGAACTCTCTGGAATGGGTGGATGGGATGGTGACGGTATTGTGGTAGGGTATGGAATGGAAAAGCGATGAAAAGTTATGGAGAGTTAGGGTTTGAAAAACCCCAAAGGCTCCTTTTATAGTTGAGGACTGTAAAATCCCAAATTCTGACTCAAAAGTGGACTTTTTCACGTTAAAAATACGAACGGACCGGAAAAATAACGAAACAACAAATTTGGGCTCGCTGGGCATCAGCACGAGTCATGCCAGGGGTGGCACGAGTCATGCCAGCATCTCTCGGTAGCTGGTTGGCACAGATGGGCGGCACGGGCGCTGGCTGGGCACACGACACGAGTCGTGCCACCCGTCGACAGCCCGCGACCTCACGATTTTGCTCATAACTTCTTTATCCGATCTCCGATTGAGGTAATTTTTTCGCTCACGCGATTTTCTCTTCCTTGGATTTCCAACCATATAAAGAACTTACAAAAATTCAATCATATATATATGACATGAGTTCTGCAAAGTAAGGCACGAGTCACGCACTTTCGGGACGTGCTGGGCTATGGTGCCTCTCGTGCTGCATGTGGCCGGCACGAGTGGGCGGCACAACTAGCCTCCTGGCTGGCACGAGTCGTGTCATGCTGCATCAAATCCTTCTTTCGCCTGGTTTCGACCCCAACTTCTGATTTTACTCTTTTTACCCCCGTTTTCCACTTAAAAATACGAAATACCACCTCACTAGCATCTATAACACAAATATATGTAATTCAACCAAAAAATGCTAAAATACGGATATAAGTCCCATACAACAGTGCTAAATCAGACCCTAAAATACGTAGATTTTCACACTAAACAAATGTCTTATGGGTTATCCCCCCTTGGCGAAGTTATGTGGAAAGAGGGAGGTTTATTAATCAAAGGATCCTTCCAATCATTTATCGAGTTTCTATCGCCTACTCTCCAATGAATCCCCTTTCAAGGATATCCCTTTCGGCTAAGAGACTCTGCCAGATATAACTAAGATGAGAACTAATCCTAGCATTCAAAAAGTCACCTCTGGAGTAGTATATAACTTGTAATGTGATAGGCTTTTTCTGCGCACTATAATTTAATCCTCAAGTGTAAGGATGTCAATTGTAGCAGCAAGTACCCAAGTTAAATTATCGATCCCACTGAGACAGCTAATTATTTATTTTACTATTAATTACTAATTAATCAGAATTGAGTAACCAATATTCAGAGTATTGTAGTGAATTAATTATCTAAATTAATGAAATATTAAATAACTGAATTATTAAAAAGCAATAAAAATAAAAGCAAGTTTCTAATCAAGAGATGACGAACAGTTCTAAGGTATCAGGTAGAGACCAATCAATTTGGGTTATTAAACTTACGATTGTTCATTCATGCAGTTTCACTGAAAATACACCACATATCACTATTATCCCACCGAATATGATTCGATTCTAAGCTAACAGTATAATCTGGTTTAAATCCTAAGGTGCGTAAATATTACCAAGCCTTATTCCTAGATACTAATCCAGCGAACAACAATACCTCCGGATGGTAAGTTCGACTAACAAGATATTTTCTGGAATTACTACAAGGTTCTATTAACTTCCTACTGGATTGTCTAATTGCATTGTTCCACTAAACTAATCAAGTATTTGATTAACCAGTTCATGAAATTAAAATGCTTATAGCGGAGCTACTCTAATCCCTAACAGATAGACAATACCAATCATGAACGCACACAAGCTAACACAATAATCCAAGCATCATAGCGGATGTCATGAATATATTATGAAGACGTTACGAAGCAGATAAGCAAGTCTTAATAAAATAAGTAAAATCAAAAGCTCAACTGCATAAAATCCCAATCTTTGGTCTAAATCCCCAAATCAATTAAATCAATCCATCAAACCCTAGAACTGTATAGGAAATTAGCCCATGAGGTCACAAGCAACACTCATGGCTAAGCAATTCATACCAAAAATCAAAGTAAAAGGAAGGAAAAGATAGGAATTATGAAACCCTAGTGTAGACGTAGTCTTTCGTTCCTTCTCCGTCTCTCCAATTGCTTGATTCTCCCTTGATTAGCACTTGGAACCCTCTTGGAAGTGGATGGATGATGAAATCAGGTTGTTAATCTGATATGGAGGTGTTGGAGGTGTGAATTGATGATGGGTTATGGATGGGTTCTCTCCAATTTGTGTCTTGATCTCCCTAATTGTTTCTTGGACTGATGCAGGGCTTTTTCGCGATCAAAACTGCTTCAGAATCGCGACTTGAGGGTATATATGCGCTGCTGCATCGAACAGGTCTCGTCTGGGCCCGATTTTGGGCCGCTCGGCACCTTGCTCGGGCCGAGCTCATGGCCGAGCGGCCCCCAAACCAGCCGAGCAGCATATGGTTGGAATGGGGCCGTCATGTAGGTTCTGAAGCAACCCAACTCGGCTGGAAATTCGCACAAAGTTGGTCCCGCTCGAGCCGAGCGGCCTCCCGAGCTGCGGAGACTGCACTGCGCAACTTCACCGTTTTGAGCATAACTTCTTCATACGGACTCCAATTTGAATTATTTTTGCGCTCACACGTTCCTCTGTTCCTTAGCTTTCTATCCATATAAAGAACTCTCAGAAAATCTAACATTTGAATATGTAAAAAGTCATGCAAGTGGCTGCTCGGTATAGCATGTGCGACGTTAGTACTTTGATCATAACATTCTCGTTTAGAATCCGATTGGGGTGTTCTTTATGTCAAAATGTCTCTCTCTTCTGTGGCTTTCCAACCATATATCACATGGTCAATTTGGACTTCTACAAGAATATAGAAAATTTGTGCAACGTGAACTGTATTTTTCAGCATTCCTTCTCACTTTCACTTCTCATTCCAACTTTGAACTTTTGATCATGTTTTACCCTTCAAAACTCAACAAAACACCTTAGTAGCATCAAAATCATGTAAAATATGAAAACCATGTCATTCTATACAAAATAATGGCCACATTCTATCAAAAATGGTGTAATGTGAGACCTAAAATACGTGAAATTCCACTCTCAACAAACCCCCAAACTTACCTGTTGCTCGTCCCGAGGCAACGACATATAAAACCAATAGAGTAATTGAGAGGAAATTTCACAACTTCACATCCAAGAAAATATAACAATTCAAAAATCATACTTCAAATACTAAGACAACCATCCATCTAAGAACATACAATTCAAATCAACTACTTCACTTTTTCGGAATGCTCATCCACCATTCTCACGGGTAGTATTTACGCTCATCGCTCAAGTGAGAGATATACACTTCAGGGTAAGGTGTTTACACTCAAAGTCAATTCAAACACACGCGTAACCATAAGCTTGACAATCATCTCAACTCTCGACTAAAGAGATAATTTCAACAATAGGATCACAAAGGTCTTGCATTAGGTTGTAATGTTGGCTCTTTGGTAAAGGTAGGGAGTATATGGATAAGGTGACTCAATCACTAGTAGAGAATCAAAGAAGACTTACAGCTTTTCAACAAACAACTTTACTTTCTTCTTTCTTCTTCAACGCTCTTCAATGCTTCTTGCAATTTGATTCATCCTTCACTTTTGAACACCACGTCCTTACTTGAAATTTTTTTTTCTTCCCTCTTTTCTTTTCTTTTTTTTTCTTTTTCAAATAAGGGTACCAGTTTCAGGCACTACCCTTTTCATGGGGTACCAGTTTCGGGCACTACCCCTTTATGCAACAATTTAACCACTCTCTTTTCAACAATTTTCATCACTTCCAACTTATTCTCCTTTTATGTTTCTTCACAAGATACCAACTTGACTCCTTCAACTCTCTACTAGGTAGGAATTTTTAAGGCTAGCAAATGGATCAATTGGCTAATCACGTAGGCTTCCACAAAAATAAGGCTTTTAGGCTCAAAAGGGTTAACTACAGATAATTTCAATAGGTAGGATAATAATTTGGCTAGTGACTAATAAACAACAAAGATGGCCTAAGATCATCTCCTATTGTCTAATCGAACACGTAGCTTCAAGCAAGATATAAAGCCAAGTTCTAGAATACGTGTGTATGAACGATACTCACAAGAATAAACTGAATCATGCAATTTGTCATGATTTCAAAAGGCTCAAAATCTCACATGGCTATCGGAATGAACGAGCAATCCTAATAAAGTTACATAGCTAATCTTTCATACACATAAATAAATTTCAAGTATCTCAATATCCAAGCACAATCTCAAACTGCTTCTCAAACACAATCACACATATAATCAAGTGCTAAGAAAAATAAGAAAATCATCCTAGAGAACCAAAAACAACTAAACTAACACTAGGATCAACAAAAAGCAAACAAAAACAACACGAAACCTGGAAAATCGCAAAAAATCGAACCCTCAACATCATCAAATAAATTGAAAATATTAAGAATCCGCAAAAAATCGACTCTCCAAGCAACAACACAATGTAAAAATTCTATTTCGACACTGCAAGACAAGGTATGTACGTTACCCCCCCCCCAAACTTAGATTAAACGAAGTGAGAAACTAAGTTTGCAAAGAAGTATATACCGCAGTCGAGCAATACCTAATAAAACTCCTACACCAACACAGACATATAAAAGTAATAAAACGGAAGGGACAGCCCCCAACAAGCGCTCATGTTTAACGTCGGAGAGTCACGACGGGATACCTCTTTTCAACTACTGGATCGGAGGATAGTCTTCTCTCATCTTTACTTTCAAGTACTTCCATCCTCTCTTATTTTCTGTACTAACCATCTCACCCTTCTTTGTCACTGAAATAGGACTCTTTAAATTCTTTTCCTCCCATGACTGGCTTGATTCCTTCTTGTCAATCTTCCATTCAATTGTAGGCTCAACCTGCGTAGCAAAATAAGGATCAAACAAGTTAGAATTTTCAACATCAATATAAGAATAAAAATCCGGAGGTATGTTCGGAGGCTTCAGATATGGATCATCCATCTTTCCTGCAACCAAAAGATTATCAAATATCACATTAGAGTTAGTAGTAGGAAAAGTAAGAGATACGCTTGGTCCTGCGATCTCCTCTACCACTTCAATGCTTTGGCTCTTTTGCTTCTCTTCCTTAACAGCAGGCTTCATCCCCACTTCAACAGTGGACTGTTGGATTGTATACTAAAAGTCTAGCTTTAGTATGAACAATGTCATAACAATATTTGTAATGAGAATCATTGATCAAATGATTGCATCTTATAATTTATTTTATATGCATGATGCAATAGTCCATTTACTTTATACTGTAGATAATATGTTGTGCGACAACACGCGGAAGATCATATTATCGGTTTCCTTATAAAGTATAAACAGATGCTCACAACTGAGATAGACGGGGACTCTCTATCGGTATGGTTGTAGTGTGGTTTGGTATTAGCTTGTCTTGGCTATAGAATCACATTAGTGCACTTGTGTGTATTGAGCAGGACCGCCTGAGATCGTTCGACTTATACTGACTTATAGAAGAACTTGATCTCTGTTATTATGGAAGTTCGTACTCTTAATCCCTATACAATAACCTCGACACGTAGGGCAGTATGTATTTCTTTGATTCATCAATGGGTGAGATTTATAAGTATTAAATCATCAAACTCGGTGAGTTGGGAAATAGTGCTGTATCTATGGTGTGCTGTTGATTGTAGAAGGAATCCATGTCCGTCATAGGTTGATGATGTCCCCTTGAGGAGCTCATAAGGTTTATCATGTAAATCTTGCAAGTGGATTAATTTCCGGCATGATAATAAGGTTGAGTGGTACTACTCTCGGATGAGATATTAATTAATTTGAGTTGTCAGTAACTTAATTAATTAATGGACATTGTTTTTCTTAAACATGGGGAGACTATCGGGCTTATAATAAGAAGGAGCCCAGAACATAATTTGGGATTGGATGGGTAGTGCAATAATAATATTTTAGTGGACTATATTATTATTATTGGATTTAATTAAAAGCTTTGGGCTAAGCTTGGTTAATTAAATTCAATTGAGGCCCAGCCCAATTTCTCCTCCTGGTCCCTGCAGTAGCCCTTATAAATAAGTTATCTCAGTTCCTGTTAACCCTAAGTCAGTGCCTCATTTGACAGTTAGAAAGAACAGGAGCAGATTGAGAGAATCCTGCGGATTGTTGCCCACACAACAGCAGGATTCAACTTGGGACATACTGCAGAAGATTGAGAGGTGGTTCTCAGCAACGGATCAACCTCTACATCAACCCAGAAGTACGGTAAACAAGATTTAATTGCTTCCGCTGTTTATTGTTTGCCTGTTTACTAACAATCACGTTTAAGCCACAAGATCCAATTGCCAACATGGACCTCTTATTCCGATTCACACTAGCATTGCCCAATGAAAATAGCTTCTCAAGATAATCAATACATGCATCATTAGACAAATTCTCAAACTCTGCATCAGAAAGGATAAAGTTCTCATCATACTCTGTGTCCACTACATCCACAGACTTGCACTGCTGCTGATCCGTGGGCCACTGCATCTCCTTATTCAAAGAAAAGACAATCTCCTTATCATCAGCCCTAAGCCTCAACTCTCCTTTGAACACATCAATCAGAGCCCTTCCAGTTGCAAGGAATGGACGCCCCAAGATCAGAGGCGCACCATCCTTTTCATCCTCCATATCAAGTACAAGGAAATCCACAGGAAAAGTCAAATTCGACACCTTCACTAGCACATCTTCAATCACTCCCTCGGGTATGTCAACGACCGATCTGCTAACTGTAGGGCAACAGACGCAGGTTTCAACTCTCCCAAACTAAGCTTCTTGAACACTGATAAAGACATTAAATTTATACTGGCTCCTAAATCACACAGTGCTCTCCTAGATGGTCCTTTTCCAATCTCACAGGGAATGATGAAGCTCCCTGGATCCTTCAATTTTTCTGGAAGCTTTTTCTGAATAATAGAGCTGCAGTTCTCCGTCAAATTCACTGTCTCCACACTGTTAAGCTTCCTCTTTCTGGAGATAAGTTCCTTGATGAACCTTGAATAATGTGGCATCTCTTCCAATGCTTCCGAGAAAGGAATAGTGACTTGGACATCCCTCATAACATCAGCGAACTTACGAAACTTCTCATCAAGGCTCTTCGACAAGAATCTCTGAGGTAAAGGAATTGGTACCTTTGTTATCGGAAGTCCCAGACTATCTTTCTCGAATACCTCCTCCGTTTCTCTCAGTTTCTTAGCTCTCTGCCACCTTTTATCAAAAATTTTCAGATCAGATTGGTTCTGTACGGAAGTCGGACGTGCAGGAAATCCCGGAGGATGGCTCGCCGGCTCGCTCGGCTCGAGCGGAGGTCGAGCGGTGCCGAGCTGGGTCCCACCTGAACTGGAAGACACGTCGAAACTAGCCAGAGTCCCGCTCGACAGCATCTGAACTTGCTCGGCAGTCTGCTCGGGCCGAGCTGGTAGCCGAGCGGCGTCTAATCGGTTCTGCTCCATTCCTGTTTCGTACTGCTTCTGTTCTGTATCATTCTGTACAAGTTCTGTGACGTCCTGCATCAGTTTTGGACCTTTACAATGCTTCTCGGATCTCAACGTGATCGCATTAACACTCTCATTTGGGTTGATTTCCATATCCGAAGGAAACTTTCCTTTCTGAAACTGCACTTGCTGCTGATTTACTGTAGAGGATATCTGTCCTATGGTATATGACAAATTCTTCAACTGCTTGTTCACTTCCTCATTCTGTTTAGTCATATTCGCATCCATGAGAACAATGCAATTACTAATCTTGTCAATATCTCCATTAGTCTTCTTCATATACCTGGCCAACACATCATCAATACTAGACTTTCCTTCTTCAGTTTTAGCGCCATGATCAAAATTAGGAGGATATGGAACTGCATTATTTGGATTTGAATAAGAGAAGTTCTCATGCCTCTGATTATGCCAATTGCCTCCTTGATTATTAGGACCTCCCCCTTGGTTATTCCTTTGATTTGAATTACCTTGAGGGTACCTATTTCCTTGCCAATTTTGAGGAGCTCTCGAACCCTGAAGACTCTGCCCCATAGCCCAATTAGCATCCTCGACCTCTTGAAGGTTCATCACCATATCATCACTTGCAGACCCTCGGTTGCCTCCCCCATTATTACCTGATATCAGAGTAATCAGGTTCTTATTCATCTGTTCCAATTGAGCGACAACCTTATCATTCTTATCAGCTTCGGAAAATTTCTCTTCAACCTTTGCAACTTTACCAAGTATATAAGTCCCTCGGATCCTCTCAGATGGCCAATCCCTTGAGTTCAAAGAGATATCATCAAACAATTTCTCTACTGCATTGGATGTCTTGCCAAAGATTGTTCCTCCAGCAGAAGCATCAACTAACACTCTCGATTCGTTGTCAAGGCCATTATAGAAGACACTGATGAGTTGAGACTTTTTGAATCCATGCTGAGGGCATCTTCTCAACGCATCAGTAAACCTTTCCCAGGCCTCTCCAAACGACTCATCTCTCATCTGCTTAAATTGATTGATCTCATGTTTCAATAAAAGAACCTTACCCGGTGGCATAAATCGATCCACGAACAACTGCTGCAACTCAGTCCAGTTTGAGCAACTGTCTTCCTTTAGCTTATCATACCACTCCCTTGCCTTATCAACCAATGAAAACTGAAAAAGCCTCATCTTCCATCTATCATTAGTAGCATCAGCAGCTTTCACTGTATCCATGTAGCTGTTGAAACGCTTAAGATGGCCATATGGCTCATCAAAAATGCCTCCGGCAAAGGGGTTTTTCTCCACCATATGAATCAGGGCTGGCCTTATGTCGTTTGTTTTATCAGCTTGAACGGCTCCAACTACGCCTGATCCACCTAGATTGGTGGACTTAAAAGTTTCTCGGATGACGATGTCATCCTCATCGGTTCTATCTCCCATACTTGCTGTTTCTGATTCTGATTCAGCCTTTTCTGGGTTAACCTGATCTTCTATCTGCTCTTTCTCCTCCTCAACGACTACTTTAGGATTCTGTATCTCCGTCTTCTTCTTCGAAAATGGAACCTTAGTAGCAGTGGAAGGTGCTTTGAGATTCTTAACTACTCCTTTCCTTTTCCTTGCAGACGCTTCAACTTCCGGATCAAATTTAAGATCTTGCGTTCCCTTCTTTGACCTAGTAAGCATGCAACTCAAGAAAAATTCAAGTTAAACAAATTAAATCTCAACAAAAATATTCTAATTAAATAAGTAATAAAAGAAAAATAAACAATTAAAACTGTCCCCGGCAGCGGCGCCAAAAACTTGATAGGCTTTTTCTGCGCACTATAATTTAATCCTCAAGTGTAAGGATGTCAATTGTAGCAGCAAGTACCCAAGTTAAATTATCGATCCCACTGAGACAGCTAATTATTTATTTTACTATTAATTACTAATTAATCAGAATTGAGTAACCAATATTCAGAGTATTGTAGTGAATTAATTATCTAAATTACTGAAATATTAAATAACTGAATTATTAAAAAGCAATAAAAATAAAAGCAAGTTTCTAATCAAGAGATGACGAACAGTTCTAAGGTATCAGGTAGAGACCAATCAATTTGGGTTATTAAACTTACGATTGTTCATTCATGCAGTTTCACTGAAAATACACCACATATCACTGTTATCCCACCGAATATGATTCGATTCTAAGCTAACAGTATAATCTGGTTTAAATCCTAAGGTGCGTAAATATTACCAAGCCTTATTCCTAGATACTAATCCAGCGAACAACAATACCTCCGGATGGTAAGTTTGACTAACAAGATATTTTCTGGAATTACTACAAGATTCTATTCACTTCCTACTTGATTGTCTAATTGCATTGTTCCACTAAACTAATCAAGTATTTGATTAACCAGTTCATGAAATTAAAGTGCTTATAGCGGAGCTACTCTAATCCCTAACAGATAGACAATACCAATCATGAACGCACACAAGCTAACACAATAATCCAAGCATCATAGCGGATGTCATGAATATATTATGAAGACGTTACGAAGCAGATAAGCAAGTCTTAATAAAATAAGTAAAATCAAAAGCTCAACTGCATAAAATCCCAATCTTTTGTCTAAATCCCCAAATCAATTAAATCAATCCATCAAACCCTAGAACTGTATAGGAAATTAGCCCATGAGGTCACAAGCAACACTCATGGCTAAGCAATTCATACCAAAAATCAAAGTAAAAGGAAGGAAAAGATAGG
Organism: Pogostemon cablin; assembly: GCA_023678885.1. Lineage (NCBI taxonomy): Eukaryota > Viridiplantae > Streptophyta > Magnoliopsida > Lamiales > Lamiaceae > Pogostemon > Pogostemon cablin. The sequence goes on from CM043009.1 coordinate 4,731,228, forward strand.
AATTATGAAACCCTAGTGTAGACGTAGTCTTTCGTTCCTTCTCCGTCTCTCTAATTGCTTGATTCTCCCTTGATTAGCACTTGGAACCCTCTTGGAAGTGGATGGATGATGAAATCAGGTTGTTAATCTGATATGGAGGTGTTGGAGGTGTGAATTGATGATGGGTTATGGATGGGTTCTCTCCAATTTGTGTCTTGATCTCCCTAATTGTTTCTTGGACTGATGCAGGGCTTTTTCGCGATCAAAACTGCTTCAGAATCGCGACTTGAGGGTATATATGCGCTGCTGCATCGAACAGGTCTCGTCTGGGCCCGATTTTGGGACGCTCGGCACCTTGCTCGGGCCGAGCTCATGGCCGAGCGGCCCCCAAACCAGCCGAGCAGTATATGGTTGGAATGGGGCCGTCATGTAGGTTCTGAAGCAACCCAACTCGGCTGGAAATTCGCACAAAGTTGGTCCCGCTCGAGCCGAGCGGCCTCCCGAGCTGCGGAGACTGCACTGCGCAACTTCACCGTTTTGAGCATAACTTCTTCATACGGACTCCAATTTGAATTATTTTTGCGCTCACACGTTCCTCTGTTCCTTAGCTTTCTATCCATATAAAGAACTCTCAGAAACTCTAACATTTGAATATGTAAAAAGTCATGCAAGTGGCTGCTCGGTACAGCATGTGCGACGTTAGCACTTTGATCATAACATTCTCGTTTAGAATCCGATTGGGGTGTTCTTTATGTCAAAATGACTCTCTCTTCTGTGGCTTTCCAACCATATATCACATGATCAATTTGGACTTCTACAAGAATACAGAAAATTTGTGCAACGTGAACTGTATTTTTCAGCATTCCTTCTCACTTTCACTTCTCATTCCAACTTTGAACTTTTGATCATGTTTTACCCTTCAAAACTCAACAAAACACCTTAGTAGCATCAAAATCATGTAAAATATGAAAACCATGTCATTCTATACAAAATAATGGCCACATTCTATCAAAAATGGTGTAATGTGAGACCTAAAATACGTGAAATTCCACTCTCAACAAACCCCCAAACTTACATGTTGCTCGTCCCGAGGCAACGACATATAAAACCAATAGAGTAATTGAGAGGAAATTTCACAACTTCACATTCAAGAAAATATAACAATTCAAAAATCATACTTCAAATACTAAGTCAACCATCCATCTAAGAACATACAATTCAAATCAACTACTTCACTTTTTCGGAATGCTCATCCACCATTCTCACGGGTAGTATTTACGCTCATCGCTCAAGTGTGAGATATACACTTCAGGGTAAGGTGTTTACACTCAAAGTCAATTCAAACACACGCGTAACCATAAGCTTGACAATCATCTCAACTCTCGACTAAAGGGATAATTTCAACAATAGGATCACAAAGGTCTTGCATTAGGTTGTAATGTTGGCTCTTTGGTAAAGGTAGGGAGTATATGGATAAGGTGACTCAATCACTAGTAGAGAATCAAAGAAGACTTACAGCTTTTCAACAAACAACTTTACTTTCTTCTTTCTTCTTCAACGCTCTTCAATGCTTCTTGCAATTTGATTCATCCTTCACTTTTGAACACCACATCCTTACTTGAAATTTTTTTTTCTTCCCTCTTTTCTTTTCTTTTTTTTTTCTTTTTCAAATAAGGGTATCAGTTTCAGGCACTACCCTTTTCATGGGGTACCAGTTTCGGGCACTACCCCTTTATGCAACAATTTAACCACTCTCTTTTCAATAATTTTCATCACTTCCAACTTATTCTCCTTTTATGTTTCTTCACAAGATACCAACTTGACTCCTTCAACTCTCTACTAGGTAGGAATTTTTAAGGCTAGCAAATGGATCAATTGGCTAATCACGTAGGCTTCCACAAAAATAAGGCTTTTAGGTTCAAAAGGGTTAACTACAGATAATTTCAATAGGTAGGATAATAATTTGGCTAGTGACTAATAAACAACAAAGATGGCCTAAGATCATCTCTTATTGTCTAATCGAACACGTAGCTTCAAGCAAGATATAAAGCCAAGTTCTAGAATACGTGTGTATGAACGATACTCACAAGAATAAACTGAATCATGCAATTTGTCATGATTTCAAAAGGCTCAAAATCTCACATGGCTATCGGAATGAACGAGCAATCCTAATAAAGTTACATAGCTAATCTTTCATACACATAAATAAATTTCAAGTATCTCAATATCCAAGCACAATCTCAAACTGCTTCTCAAACACAATCACACATATAATCAAGTGCTAAGAAAAATAAGAAAATCATCCTAGAGAACCAAAAACAACTAAACTAACACTAGGATCAACAAAAAGCAAACAAAAACAACACGAAACCTGGAAAATCGCAAAAAATCAAACCCTCAACATCATCAAATAAATTGAAAATATTAAGAATCCGCAAAAAATCGACTCTCCAAGCAACAACACAATGTAAAAATTCTATTTCGACACTGCAAGACAAGGTATGTACGTTACCCCCCCAAACTTAGATTAAACGAAGTGAGAAACTAAGTTTGCAAAGAAGTATATACCGCAGTCGAGCAATACCTAATAAAACTCCTACACCAACACAAACATATAAAAGTAATAAAACGGAAGGGACAGCCCCCAACAAGCGCTCATGTTTAACGTCGGAGAGTCACGACGGGATACCTCTTTTCAACTACTGGATCGGAGGATAGTCTTCTCTCATCTTTACTTTCAAGTACTTCCATCCTCTCTTATTTTCTGTACTAACCATCTCACCCTTCTTTGTCACTGAAATAGGACTCTTTAAATTCTTTTCCTCCCATTACTGGCTTGATTCCTTCTTGTCAATCTTCCATTCAATTGTAGGCTCAACCTGCGTAGCAAAATAAGGATCAAACAAGTTAGAATTTTCAACATCAATATAAGAATAAAAATCCGGAGGTATGTTCGGAGGCTTCAGATATGGATCATCCATCTTTCCTGCAACCAAAAGATTATCAAATATCACATTAGAGTTAGTAGTAGGAAAAGTAAGAGATACGCTTGGTCCTGCGATCTCCTCTACCACTTCAATGCTTTGGCTCTTTTGCTTCTCTTCCTTAACAGCAGGCTTCATCCCCACTTCAACAGTGGACTGTTGGATTGTATACTAAAAGTCTAGCTTTAGTATGAACAATGTCATAACAATATTTGTAATGAGAATCTTTGATCAAATGATTGCATCTTATAATTTATTTTATATGCATGATGCAATAGTCCATTTACTTTATACTGTAGATAATATGTTGTGCGACAACACGCGGAAGATCATATTATCGGTTTCCTTATAAAGTATAAACAGATGCTCACAACTGAGATAGACGGGGACTCTCTATCGGTATGGTTGTAGTGTGGTTTGGTATTAGCTTGTCTTTGCTATAGAATCACATTAGTGCACTTGTGTGTATTGAGCAGGACCGCTTGAGATCGTTCGACTTATACTGACTTATAGAAGAACTTGATCTCTGTTATTATGGAAGTTCGTACTCTTAATCCCTATACAATAACCTCGACACGTAGGGCAGTATGTATTTCTTTGATTCATCAATGGGTGAGATTTATAAGTATTAAATCAACAAACTCGGTGAGTTGGGAAATAGTGCTGTATCTATGGTGTGCTGTTGATTGTAGAAGGAATCCATGTCCGTCATAGGTTGATGATGTCCCCTTGAGGAGCTCATAAGGTTTATCATGTAAATCTTGCAAGTGGATTAATTTCCGGCATGATAATAAGGTTGAGTGGTACTACTCTCGGATGAGATATTAATTAATTTGAGTTGTCAGTAACTTAATTAATTAATGGACATTGTTTTTCTTAAACATGGGGAGACTATCGGGCTTATAATAAGAAGGAGCCCAGAACATAATTTGGGATTGGATGGGTAGTGCAATAATAATATTTTAGTGGACTATATTATTATTATTGGATTTAATTAAAAGCTTTGGGCTAAGCTTGGTTAATTAAATTCAATTGAGGCCCAGCCCAATTTCTCCTCCTGGTCCCTGCAGTAGCCCTTATAAATAAGTTATCTCAGTTCCTGTTAACCCTAAGTCAGTGCCTCATTTGACAGTTAGAAAGAACAGGAGCAGATTGAGAGAATCCTGCGGATTGTTGCCCACACAACAGCAGGATTCAACTTGGGACATACTGCAGAAGATTGAGAGGTGGTTCTCTGCAACGGATCAACCTCTACATCAACCCAGAAGTACGGTAAACAAGATTTAATTGCTTCCGCTGTTTATTGTTTGCCTGTTTACTAACAATCACGTTTGAGCCACAAGATCCAATTGCCAACATGGACCTCTTATTCCGATTCACACTAGCATTGCCCAATGAAAATAGCTTCTCAAGATAATCAATACATGCATCATTAGACAAATTCTCAAACTCTGCATCAGAAAGGATAAAGTTCTCATCATACTCTGTGTCCACTACATCCACAGACTTGCACTGCTGCTGATCCGTGGGCCACTGCATCTCCTTATTCAAAGAAAAGACAATCTCCTTATCATCAGCCCTAAGCCTCAACTCTCCTTTGAACACATCAATCAGAGCCCTTCCAGTTGCAAGGAATGGACGCCCCAAGATCAGAGGCGCACCATCCTTTTCATCCTCCATATCAAGTACAAGGAAATCCACAGGAAAAGTCAAATTCGACACCTTCACTAGCACATCTTCAATCACTCCCTCGGGTATGTCAACGACCGATCTGCTAACTGTAGGGCAACAGACGCAGGTTTCAACTCCCCCAAACTAAGCTTCTTGAACACTGATAAAGACATTAAATTTATACTGGCTCCTAAATCACACAGTGCTCTCCTAGATGGTCCTTTTCCAATCTCACAGGGAATGATGAAGCTCCCTGGATCCTTCAATTTTTCTGGAAGCTTTTTCTGAATAATAGAGCTGCAGTTCTCCGTCAAATTCACTGTCTCCACACTGTTAAGCTTCCTCTTTCTGGAGATAAGTTCCTTGATGAACCTTGAATAATGTGGCATCTCTTCCAATGCTTCCGAGAAAGGAATAGTGACTTGGACATCCCTCATAACATCAGCGAACTTACGAAACTTCTCATCAAGGCTCTTCGACAAGAATCTCTGAGGGAAAGGAATTGGTACCTTTCTTATCGGAAGTCCCAGACTATCTTTCTCGAATACCTCCTCCGTTTCTCTCAGTTTCTTAGCTCTCTGCCACCTTTTATCAGAAATTTCCAGATCAGATTGGTTCTGTACGGAAGTCGGACGTGCAGGAAATCCCGGAGGATGGCTCGCCGGCTCGCTCGGCTCGAGCGGAGGTCGAGCGGTGCCGAGCTGGGTCCCACCTGAACTGGAAGACACGTCGAAACTAGCCAGAGTCCCGCTCGACAGCATCTGAACTTGCTCGGCAGTCTGCTCGGGCCGAGCTGGTAGCCGAGCGGCGTCTAATCGGTCCTGCTCCATTCCTGTTTCGTACTGCTTCTGTTCTGTATCATTCTGTACAAGTTCTGTGACGTCCTGCATCAGTTTTGGACCTTTACAATGCTTCTCGGATCTCAACGTGATCGCATTAACACTCTCCTTTGGGTTGATTTCCGTATCCGAAGGAAACTTTCCTTTTTGCAACTGCACTTGCTGCTGATTTACTGTAGAGGATATCTGTCCTATGGTATATGACAAATTCTTCAACTGCTTGTTCACTTCCTCATTCTGTTTAGTCATATTCGCATCCATGAGAACAATGCAATTACTAATCTTGTCAATATCTCCATTAGTCTTCTTCATATACCTGGCCAACACATCATCAATACTAGACTTTCCTTCTTCAGTTTTAGCGCCATGATCAAAATTAGGAGGATATGGAACTGCATTATTCGGATTTGAATAAGAGAAGTTCTCATGCCTCTGATTATGCCAATTGCCTCCTTGATTATTAGGACCTCCCCCTTGGTTATTCCTTTGATTTGAATTACCTTGAGGGTACCTATTTCCTTGCCAATTTTGAGGAGCTCTCGAACCCTGAAGACTCTGCCCCATAGCCCAATTAGCATCCTCGACCTCTTGAAGGTTCATCACCATATCATCACTTGCAGACCCTCGGTTGCCTCCCCCATTATTACCTGATATCAGAGTAATCAGGTTCTTATTCATCTGTTCCAATTGAGCGACAACCTTATCATTCTTATCAGCTTCGGAAAATTTCTCTTCAACCTTTGCAACTTTACCAAGTATATAAGTCCCTCGGATCCTCTCAGATGGCCAATCCCTTGAGTTCAAAGAGATATCATCAAACAATTTCTCTACTGCATTGGATGTCTTGCCAAAGATTGTTCCTCCAGCAGAAGCATCAACTAACACTCTCGATTCGTTGTCAAAGCCATTATAGAAGACACTGATGAGTTGAGACTTTTTGAATCCATGCTGAGGGCATCTTCTCAACGCATCAGTAAACCTTTCCCAGGCCTCTCCAAACGACTCATCTCTCCTCTGCTTAAATTGATTGATCTCCTGTTTCAATAAAAGAACCTTACCCGGTGGCATAAATCGATCCACGAACAACTGCTGCAACTCAGTCCAGTTTGAGCAACTGTCTCCCTTTAGCTTATCATACCACTCTCTTGCCTTATCAACCAATGAAAACTGAAAAAGCCTCATCTTCCATCTATCATTAGTAGCATCAGCAGCTTTCACTGTATCCATGTAGCTGTTGAAACGCTTAAGATGGCCATATGGCTCATCAAAAATGCCTCCGGCAAAGGGGTTTTTCTCCACCATATGAATCAGGGCTGGCCTTATGTCGTTTGTTTTATCAGCTTGAACGGCTCCAACTACGTCTGATCCTCCTAGATTGGTGGACTTAAAAGTTTCTCGGATGACGATGTCATCCTCATCGGTTCTATCTCCCATACTTGCTGTTTCTGATTCTGATTCAGCCTTTTCTGGGTTAACCTGATCTTCTATCTGCTCTTTCTCCTCCTCAACGACTACTTTAGGATTCTGTATCTCCGTCTTCTTCTTCGAAAATGGAACCTTAGTAGCAGTGGAAGGTGCTTTGAGATTCATTACTACTCCTTTCCTTTTCCTTGCAGACGCTTCAACTTCCGGATCAAATTTAAGATCTTGCGTTCCCTTCTTTGACCTAGTAAGCATGCAACTCAAGAAAAATTCAAGTTAAACAAATTAAATCTCAACAAAAATATTCTAATTAAATAAGTAATAAAAGAAAAATAAACAATTAAAACTGTCCCCGGCAGCGGCGCCAAAAACTTGATAGGTTTTTTCTGCGCACTATAATTTAATCCTCAAGTGTAAGGATGTCAATTGTAGCAGCAAGTACCCAAGTTAAATTATCGATCCCACTGAGACAGCTAATTATTTATTTTACTATTAATTTCTAATTAATCAGAATTGAGTAACCAATATTCAGAGTATTATAGTGAATTAATTATCTAAATTACTGAAATATTAAATAACTGAATTATTAAAAAGCAATAAAAATAAAAGAAAGTTTCTAATCAAGAGATGACGAACAGTTCTAAGGTATCAGGTAGAGACCAATCAATTTGGGTTATTAAACTTACGATTGTTCATTCATGCAGTTTCACTGAAAATACACCACATATCACTGTTATCCCACCGAATATGATTCGATTCTAAGCTAACAGTATAATCTGGTTTAAATCCTAAGGTGCGTAAATATTACCAAGCCTTATTCCTAGATACTAATCCAGCGAACAACAATACCTCCGGATGGTAAGTTCGACTAACAAGATATTTTCTGGAATTACTACAAGGTTCTATTCACTTCCTACTTGATTGTCTAATTGCATTGTTCCACTAAACTAATCAAGTATTTGATTAACCAGTTCATGAAATTAAAGTGCTTATAGCGGAGCTACTCTAATCCCTAACAGATAGACAATACCAATCGTGAACGCACACAAGCTAACACAATAATCCAAGCATTATAGCGGATGTCATGAATATATTATGAAGACGTTACGAAGCAGATAAGCAAGTCTTAATAAAATAAGTAAAATCAAAAGCTCAACTGCATAAAATCCCAATCTTTGGTCTAAATCCCCAAATCAATTAAATCAATCCATCAAACCCTAGAACTGTATAGGAAATTAGCCCATGAGGTCACAAGCAACACTCATGGCTAAGCAATTCATACCAAAAATCAAAGTAAAAGGAAGGAAAAGATAGAAATTATGAAACCCTAGTGTAGACGTAGTCTTTCGTTCCTTCTCCGTCTCTCCAATTGCTTGATTCTCCCTTGATTAGCACTTGGAACCCTCTTGGAAGTGGATGGATGATGAAATCAGGTTGTTAATCTGATATGGAGGTGTTGGAGGTGTGAATTGATGATGGGTTATGGATGGGTTCTCTCCAATTTGTGTCTTGATCTCCCTAATTGTTTCTTGGACTGATGCAGGGCTTTTTCGCGATCAAAACTGCTTCAGAATTGTGACTTGAGGGTATATATACGCTGCTACATCGAACAGGTCTCGTCTGGGCCCGATTTTGGGCCGCTCGGCACCTTGCTCGGGCCGAGCTCATGGCCGAGCAGCCCCCAAACCAGCCGAGCAGCATATGGTTGGAATGGGGCCATCATGTAGGTTCTGAAGCAACCCAACTCGGCTGAAAATTCGCACAAAGTTGGTCCCGCTCGAGCCGAGCGGCCTCCCGAGCTGCGGAGACTGCACTGCACAACTTCACCGTTTTGAGCATAACTTCTTCATACGGACTCCAATTTGAATTATTTTTGCGCTCACACGTTCCTCTGTTCCTTAGCTTTCTATCCATATAAAGAACTCTCAGAAACTCCAACATTTGAATATGTAAAAAGTCATGCAAGTGGCTGCTCGGTACAGCATGTGCGACGTTAGCACTTTGATCATAACATTCTCGTTTAGAATCTGATTGGGGTGTTCTTTATGTCAAAATGACCCTCTCTTCTGTGGCTTTCTAACCATATATCACATGATCAATTTGAACTTCTACAAGAATACAGAAAATTTGTGCAACATGGACTGTATTTTTCAGCATTCCTTCTCACTTTCACTTCTCATTCCAACTTTGAACTTTTGATCATGTTTTACCCTTCAAAACTCAACAAAACACCTTAGTAGCATCAAAATCATGTAAAATATGAAAACCATGTCATTCTATACAAAATAATGGCCACATTCTATCAAAAACGGTGTAATGTGAGACCTAAAATACGTAAAATTCCACTCTCAACATAATGTCTGTGCAAGTAGTGATTCACGATCCTGTAAGAGTCTTCATCCTAGCTTCGATAACATTGCTTTATTGAATCTAGAAAACCCACGGAAGTCAAGTCCTCTTGCAGCCTTAGGTTTGCACAACTTGGACCATGCTAGCCAATGGATTCTTCTCTCAACACCCTTTTGTCCCCACCTGAATCGAGCAATAGCTGCGTTTATTTTTATAATGCCTTGTAGGAGAGAGAAACAACTCATCACGTAAATGGGAATTGCTTGAGCCGCAAATTTTATAAGTATGATCTTACCAGCCTGAGATAAAGTTTTGTTTTTCCAGTCCTTGAGTTTTTCTCCACACTATTTTACCATCCCCTTAAAGATAGTCTCTTTAGATCGCTTAATATGTGTCGGGATATCGAAGTAGATGGCAAGGTTATCTACCCGTTTTACCCCTAAATCAGACACCATTCTTTTTGCTGACTCAATCACCACTGCTCTGCCGAATATAACCTCAGATTGCAAGGTTGATAGTCTGACCAGATGCTTTCTCATACTGCTCCAGAATTTTATTTACTTTCCTAAGTTCACCATTGTTTGCTCTACCAAATATAAGAATGTCATCAACAAAAAATAGGTGTGTCGATCACTGTAGGTGCTCGACGACAAATTCTCACTCCATGGGGGCTCCGCTCGCAACATTCCTTCTAATTAAAGCTAAAAGAGCCTCTGTGCAACAAAGAAACAAGTAAGGTGGTGACGGGTCTCCTTAACAGAGAGCCCTTGAAGGTTTGAAATCAGATGAAGAAACCCCATTAATTAGAATTGAAAATGAGACTGAGGAAACACGACACATGATAGTGTGAACTAAGTGGAATGTAAAACCCATCTTAAGAAGAACTTTTTCTGAGAAACTCCATTAGATTCTATCATAGACCTTATTCATATCTAACTTTAAAGCAAAATAACCTTTATTAATAGCCTTATCGTGTGTAGAGTGAAATATCTCATAAGCCAGTTAATGCATAATTGATAAGTAAAGTTATAGGACAAAAGTGGCATTCACCCATTAAAACACATGGCATAATACAAACATCGATGCACACATCATCGACCACAAGAATTGTTTGACTAGAAACTCCAATTTGCAACAAAATTGGTACAATTCCTTAATGTTTAATGCTAAACGAAAAAAATAATAATTTCTTGAGACCGAAACTAAATTCAATAAGAATAATGAAACTAAATTGGTTTTAATCCAATTTAAGACAATTTTTCTGTGACGATTCATAATTTAAGATAGTATTTTTATTTTGCCCTCTTTAAATATAATTTTTAATTTATTTTAACAATAAAAATGTTGTTTGTCTTTACATGTAATATATGTGACAATGCAGCACTTGCAGTGCAGGACTTGCAGCAAAGTCCTGCGTTCATCCGGACTCACAGATTAAGATTTATGTGTAAAAATTTAATTTTACAACCTTTACTTTTTTGGAAAAATTAATAAAAAAAATTAGTCAACTCTTCATATTTTACACCTCATGTGATAAATAATTGTGTCACCCCGTTATTATTTATTAATTTATGCGGGTCAAGTTCAGTTATTCTCCGCGCACAAAGTTTCACCTATATTTATTAGCTTAGTTATAGCCAATAAGGGCTGTTTACTTGAGGGCTGTCCTTTAAAATTTTCTAAAATATTAATTAAAACTCTATATTATACTTCATCCGTTACCTTTCAGATGATTTATTTTTCATTTTGCGTTGTCCCACAAAATTTTGCACTTCTCCCAAAAAAGTATAAAGTAAAAATAATTATCTTTCTCCATATACTTTATTTAAAAAAGATCATTATACCTAACACACTTAACTTACTCTTTCATTTATTTATTAGTAAAAAAATACCATAATACCTCTAAAAATTATCATTTTTCTTAATATCCGTATCGAAATGAGGGTACAAACTAAAGTGGAATGGAGGGAATACGTATATACTTATGATTATTTATTTATTTATTTATTTATTTCTTTATTAGAACATTCATTAATATGCTAATAGAAATTTGTTAGAGCATTTCCAAATTTAATTGTATAATTTAGAGAGTATTTTGTATAAAATTTAGAGTATTTAAAATTTAGAGAGTCATATTTTTTATCCCCTTCAACACTCTCATTATATTTCAAATTAATTTTTTTATCTTCCAAATATGTGTTATTACTTTTAATTATATTATATTATTTCCTAATTTATTTTATTATAGATGTGAATTAATTAATATTTTTAGTGGACATTTCAAGAAAAGCAAGTGTTGGGAAGTGATGAAATAGTAAGTGCAATTAATTTTAAAGAGGTGTTTTGGCTCTCTAAATTTGAAGAGTCAAATTCATTATGTAAAAAGTTTTGTTATTTTGAAGAGGCTATTGGACATTAATTTTTATATTTTGAAGAGCCTTTAGGAGATGCTAATGAAACGTCTCACATTACTTATTTTGTGAAATAGATTAAAGAAGATAATAATATTTAAAAGTTTGCATTTGTTTTTTCACGTGAATTAAAAATTATTACTTCCTCCGGCCACTTGCGATGTATCTATTTTACTATTTTGAGTGTCCACTTCAAAGGTATCCATATTCTATATTTAGTAAAAAGGTACATCACATGACCCACCACTTCCCTCTAATACAACTACTCACTACACATATAATAATAATACTTCTTAATTCACTTGCAAAAAGTAAATGGTTACCTTATGTAGTAGGTAGTTGTATTAGTAGTAAGTGATGAGTCATCTGTGTCGCCCTTTTACTAAAAAAAATAGTACACTTGAAGTGGACATCAAAAATAATAAAATGATAATATTTGGAGTGGACGTAGGGAATAGTAATAGTACTCCCTCTATCCTTTAAAATTGTTCAACTTTACTGTAGGACATATATTAAGAAAAATATTATTCTTAACTAATTTTATTTATTTTTAGGAGTATAATATTTCAGATAATAAATAAAGTATAAAGTATGTTATGTGTAAAAAAAATATATGATATTTTTAAAATTAATATATACTTTTGAGGTGTTAGATTAGAATGGTACTTTGTTTCTTTTTGTCGGAGATTGAACAATTACATGGGACTCGAACAAATTAAAAATTGAATAATTTTAAGAGACTTAGAGCAACTCCAAAAGTATCTTTATATTTTTATGCAAAATAAAGAACATCTATTGATTTTAACTTTTATTTTGTTAGAGCATCTCCTAAATATTCTTTAAACTAAAAAATAGTTAATATTTAAATAGTCAAACATAAAAATCATCTCCAATAGCCTCTTTAAAATAACAAAAAAATTTACATAATGATTTTGGTTCTTTAAATTTAGAGAGCTAAAACAACTCTTTAAAATTTATTGCATTAATTATTTCATCACTTCCAAAACATTCTTTCCTTGAAATGTCAACAAAATATATTATAATTAATTCACATCCATACTAAAACAAAGTAGGAGAGAATATAATATAAAAAAAGTAATTAAATGAAATACAAAGAGAGTGTTGGAGGAGATAAAAAATATAACTCTCTAAATTTTAAATACTCTCTATATCACACAAAATCCTCTTCAAATTATAAAGATGCTTTTGGAGATGCGCTTAAGACTCTCCAACACACTCTATAAATTTAATTCTTTATTTCTCAATTTCCCAAATTTATTTATTTACATATTTTATTCATCCAATCATATAATTTTGTTACAATATATTAATTGCACATTTTATAGGTTCCAATAAAATTAGTATTGGAAGTTGTAAATCAATTCATGAATTAAATTTTAAAGAGTTTTGTTGGCTCTCTAAATTTGAAGAAATTTGAAGAGTGAAACAAAAAAGTTAAACTCAAAAGTTATAATAGAGAGTCTATTGGATTGAGTTTTTTTTTAATTTACTCTTTAAATTAACTAAAATTTTGTGTTTAAAGAGCCTCTTGAAGATGCGCTTTTAGGGAGTAATAGTAATAAAAAGTAAAACCGTCACATACTACAATGATAATTCGCGATAGCAATCGGTTGCTATTTAAGTCCAGCGCGGCCCATTACAAGGCATTTTTGGCTAAACAAGACTCGTATCCTGGAAAGATTGTCTGAGAAAAATACTAAGTAGCTAATATACTCCCTCCTTTTTTTTTATCCATGCACAAGAATTAATAAAAAAAAATTACCCAAATTAACCTTAATTAATGATGAGAGAATTAAGTATTTACATTATCAATATAGTACATTGAAAGACTCCGTCCATAAAATTAAATTATCTCTCACCAAAAATTTTTTTGATACTTCTCCAACAACCAATAAGTACCGTGGCAATTTTTTTTTTAAATAAATGTGGAATTACAATTATCATCAAAAAAAATTGAAAAGGATATACGTACAACATGAATAAAATTTTGCTAGTCTTGAAAAAGGTTTTTTTTAAAGAAAATATTAATATGAAGAGAAATAAATACTCATAAAAATTGTTTAACAAATATTTTACCACCTACTCACCTACCCAAATATATGTAAGATGTGAATGATAAACATTTGTAATATAACTTCAATATGCTTAATATGAGAAAGATAAATATTTGTAATATTATTTTTAACTTTAGATATGCTCATTTGTAATATTATTCTAACTTTACATATTCTTAAGATGAGAAAGATAAACATTTGTAATATTATTTATAACTTTGTAAAATGAGAAATTCATACAAAGTTTTATAGATATGAAGAAATAAAAACACACAAACATTATCCATAAAAAAACTGACCAATGTTAATCTTTTCTCTCCAACTAATATATAAATGAAAATCTTTAGATATGCGTAAGATGAGAAAGTCAGAGTTGTATAGTATAGATCTGACATTATTTATAAAAATTGACTAATTTTAATTTTATCCTCCAACTCCAATAGATGAAAAATATTAATGAAAATTTTTTAGATATGTGTAAGATGAGAAATTCATGCAAAGTTATATAAATATGAAAATTTAGAAACACACAAACATTAATTATAAAAAAATTATAAAAAAATTGAGCAATATTAATCTTGTATCCTCCAATCCAAATGTTGTATCCTTCCTCTAAGTCCAATGCGAATATAGATGTAAAATTTATACAAAGATATAGAAATAAGTATAGTATATAGAGTTAAAAGTTAGATGGAAGATAATTGAAAAAAAATTAAAAAGCGTTGAATGGGAAACATGAGAAGATTGAAATAATTAATGAAAACAGTATGAATAAATAAGGGTATTTTAGGTATAAAAGGTTAAAACGACATGTAATATGATAATATAAGAAACATGTCAAACGGCATATAATATGAATAGGATGGAGTATCATTTAAGAGTGTGTTTGTGTAGAGAGTTGGACATTTAATTTGAATTAATTTTTAGGAATATAATTATTGAGAGTTTGGCCTGGGATAGTCCACGAATGGGTTTATTTAGCCAAGCGCAAAAAGTAGGTGAGAAATGAAGGTGACATTTCAGATTGGGGGTCATCATTTAATGTCACCTACAACAGTTTAGAAATTTCATAGAAACATTTAATTTTATTCAATTTTTGTTTGGAGAAACCCCAATTTGTATACGCTAACTCAAGCTTGTATTAAGTATTATTATATAATGTGTATTAGGTTTAAAGTGTATATGGATTATACATTAGGGTATAATAGTAATTACATGATTTAAAAAGTTGGCCATTCATAAAAATCTAAGGGTGGAGATTAATTATTAGAAGATTTAATGGTTTAGATCTTACAGGTGCACCTTAGTAAGACTCTTAATATTATCATTATTATTATTACTCTCTACATAATCAAAATACATGCATGTATTAGGTGACACATAATTTAAGAAAAGTAACTATTTTTTATGAAACAATGAAAAGAAGAGAACGAGTATTTTGGGTAATTGAATGGAATACTCCCTTCGTCCTATGAATATCGTCACATTTACTGTTTTGCACGAAGATTTAAGAATATTGTATTTTAATATGTAGTGAGTTGAAAGATACTTCCTCCGTCCCACCACAAGGGTAGCGAAACTTTTTTGCACATAGATTAAGGGATATAATATTTAATGTATAAATGAAGAGAGATAAATAATAATTTAATGTATAGTGGATATGTATATTAGTGTGGTATGTGGGTCTCATGGAAATATATTAATTGTTTTGTATGGGTCTCATTTACTAAAAAGAGAAATGCACATCTTGTGTTGGGACGGACAAAAATGGTAAAATGCACTCCTTGTGATGGGACGAAGGAAAAACTATTTTAATGTATATTGAATGGTTATATTAGAGTTGTAGGTGAGCCCCCATGAAGATATATTAATTGTTGTGCGGGTTCCATAAAAGAAAAGGGAAATATAACAATATTTGTTGGACAATCTATTTTGTAGTAAAACGTAACAATATTCATAGAATGGAGGGAGTTTATTCTATGATAAAATTGAATTTAATTAAATGTTCTTATAAAAAAGGTAGCATCTTTTTTTTAAAAATTATTTTAGTATTATTATAAGGATGTTGATATCCGTGTTGTTCTATTTTTTTGGAGTGCAAATTATTTGGGGATGAATTAAGTAGTATATTTATGTGATAATAATGTTGATTTTCAGTTTTTTTTTCACACTATCCGCGTTTAAGTTACGTTGGATTTGACACTTAAAATTAAGTAGTATATTTATGTGATAATAATGCACTTTCGAATGTAAAATTATCGCAAAATTAGTGGGTATAAATTCCACGGATCATAGTTCTTTGTAATTAGTCAAATACTCCTTCATCTTAATATTATTATTGCATAGATTTCGATGGTATCAAAATAATATTTAATGGGAATAGAGACTCTTAGTACCTTTCTATAGTATAATTAAACTATGCGCAGGTGTGGGGTGAGGAGAGCGACCGCCCTGAACCCAAAAATATAGAGGCTCCAAAATTCATAATATATACTCTCTCCGTTCCTTTTAAAGATGTTTTTTTTTTTTTGGCGTCCCACTCAAAGAGTCCCTTTTTTATTTTTTTAAACATATGGGATCCACACACACCCACTAATACAATCAAAATGTGTGACTCACACCCCCACTAATACAACTACCCACTACACATTAAATAATAATACTCCTTAATCAACGTGCTAAAAAGTAAAAGACCCTCTTAGTGAGGGATGGAAGGAGTATATAATATTCGATATAATTATATTTTAATAATATATATAATTTATATAACTTCATTAGAGTTGTCATAAAATTTGATTCATCAATTTATTGGACTTGAAAAGGGACCTTATGTTTAGATATTAAAAATAATTTGTCTTTGTAGAAAAAAAGAAAGAGTTAATAAAGAAAATAATGGAAACTTTTTAGTTAAAAAATATATATAGAGCAACAAAGTCCTATTATTTTTGTTCGCCCATCTTTGTAAATGTCAGGACCGGCACTGACTATGCGGCAAAGAAGTCAGTCGAAAAGTGAAATCTATGAGCTTAATTACAGTTACTATGAAGGATATGTTGCAAAGGAAAAAAAATGAAATGTTTTTAATAATAAATTATTGCTGTAAATGGTAAAAAATCCATTTCATTATAAATTATTGACATCCGAGTTAACTTTATATTATCTATGCATTTTTAACCAAAATGTTCCCACAATTTTTTTAAAACAATTTAATTATTCAATATCAATCATAGTATTGGAGCCCCTGTTGGCATAAAATGGATGTGCTGCAAAATGGAGTCAACTGCTTGAGATTATTTATTGAGTTGTCTGCATTTTTGGGGTGAATGTGCTACAAAATGGGGCTAACTGATGGAGATGACATTAGTAGATCAGCCAAAATTGCAAAATAGGGAATACTTATCACTCTTCAAAACACATAATGCAACTAAAAGTTAGTTTAGTTGTGCTTTTTAAAAAAAAAAAAGTTAATTCAGTTGTGAGATGACTAACAGTTTTTCACACAGATAAATTACAATTTATCGTAATATAGAGTGACATTTTGTTGATTTGATTTTATAAAATGTTTTACTGTGAAATAATTACATATAATTATTTATTGTTTAATGTATTAATTTTGAAATTATAACATTACCTCATCCTTTCATATTTAATTATTATTACTAGATATATATAAAAAAATTTGTAACCGGTAATTTCTTCTATTTTTCCTTTTTAAAACAAAATAAAATAAAAATTAAGGTTTGAGGCTTTTGGGAAAAAAAACGATAATCGAGGATTTCAAATCATAATCAAATTCTTATTAGGACCGATTCGATTTCGATTCCATTGTTTCCAAGAACTTGAACCGACGAGCATGTTTAATTATTACTAATGCAACACCTGAATATTTATATGAGGAAGAATGTAGAGTTAAAATCATTTTTGGTTCCATAACCTCTGATGGCGGAGGGAAGCGCTGGCTCTCACGGATTGGTACGAATACACCGCCTTACACGATGGTGCAAAAGTTGGAAAGACAGTGGCTGCCATGGCTATGGTAGCTAAGAATCCAGATCTGCTATACATGTTGAGTGGTGGGCTGCTGCCTTTAAAGTGGCAGCGCTCTACTGTCAAAAGGAAACACTCCAGTATTTGTTCCATGGCATACATTTCACGTTTTCTTTCACCTGCAGGGCCGCGTTCGGGAAAGTGACTATCGTCGGAGGGAGCTGTTCATGTTAATCTCATTTGCCACGTAGGATTACCCTGTCGGAAAGCCCCAATTTTGGTGATCACGTGTGGCACACTTGCGAATTTCCAGCCTAAAAATAAGATTCTGACGACTTTGGGACCAAAATTGGCCAATTTCAGGAGTTACGAGACGAAATTGAAATTTTTATCTTTTTTTGGATAGAATAAAAAAAAATGTAGTCATGGAACAAAAATGATTTTAACTCAAGAATTTAAGATGAGATGACCGACATTATTAGATAAAAATCCCCCGTGTAATAAAATTAGAAATGGTACTTTACATTTATATATGGTCGTTAAATTAATAAAATTAAATTTACTTCTAATAAAAAAAATTAATTTAATTAAATTAAATTAACTAAAATTGAAACATCACACTACAAAAATATTTAGTTTTAGTGAAGATTTTTGTGACGGTTTTGTGACCGTCACAATATAGGTCTCCACAAATGATTTGTGCCTTTTTTTGTAATGGAATTTTTTACTAATGATTTTCAGTGATCGATACTTTATGATGACTTTTGGCGGTCACAAAATTTTGATGGTCTCAATCCCTCATACAAAAAAATAATAATAAAAAAAATATGACAAAACCCTACTTATAGGTAAGTGAAAGGCTTGTGTGTAGAGTGCTAACCATAATGGCTAGCTGATAATTTTAACACATAGATATATATTAATTTTTAAATTTTGTGACAGATTTTGTGACGGCTTGTATTTGTGACAGACTTTTTCTGTCACAATTTTTTTAAAATTTTTTTCTTTATAATTTTATATGATGGTGTTTGACCTTCACAAATTTGTGAGAGCCAAAACTCGTCACAAAATATATTTATCAGAACACTTCGAAATGGTCAATTATTTTTTAAGATTTTATGATGTATTTTGTGCGCCTTTATACCAGTAGCACACCAAAATTACTCATCTCATTCCCTGCCTAAATGCTCGCTTCAGACTCATCCTATGCCCAATGTTATAGGTCTTGATATAATGTTCTATGTCCTGCCTCGTGTGGTATGGGATCCGACTTGTATTAGTCTTATGAAACTTAAGCAAATACTTGATGAAGATCACTCAAGAACTTGCACTCACTCAATTGTTTAATTACTCACGTTTCACACACGAATCGATTGATAAACGAAGAATGAAATGAAAGAAATCAACACAAAGATGTATAGTGGTTCGGCATAAGCCTACATCCACTTTGAAGGAACAATCACTCACTAGGATGATTACAATATACAACTTAAGGAAGATGATGATGATCTTATGCACATACAAACCCTAATATGCTTCTAATCTTGCAAACTGATATGCAGCTTCTTGTTGTGCTTTAAACTGCCATTGATCATGCTTATATATCCACCAGCAAACTAACTGATGTTACTGCAAGTTGAACTCACGTGGGAAGCACCAGCTAGCTCAACAAACTAACTAACTAACCACCTAACTAACTTGATTCCCTTTTAATGCATGGTTGAGATGTAGTTTGATCCGATGGCTGCTCTCCTTCATTCAGTTGATGCAGCTGATCCTTTCCTATACCAATGTACTAATCATCATCTTCCACGTGTTGCTGCTGCATAATACCTTCACACTTAACCATGCAGGCTACAACACATCAATACTCCACCTTAGACTGCATCATCACTAGTTTGTAATCTCCTCCACCTTGCTGCAATTCAAGGCTGCATCCACCTTTCTTTCCTTACTTAATTCAGATGAATCAAGTGCTTACATAACTCTTACTTCTGAACTGGTAAGGCTTTTGTAAATATATCAGCTGGATTATCATCTGTCTTGATCTTCTTGACACTCACTACCCCCTTGTCTATCATGTCCCTTGTGAAATATAACCTCATATCAATGTGCTTGGTCCTTTCATGGTATCCTTGATGCTTGGAGAGATGCACTGCACTCTGATTATCACAATGCACTTCAACTGATCCTTGTTCAATCCCAAACTCACTCAGTATACCTGTCAGCCATACTCCCTCTTTGATTGCTTCTGTAAGTGCAACAAATTCTGCCTCTGTAGTTGATAAGGACACTATATGTTGATGAGTTGCTTCCCAACTTACTGCAGTTCCAAACAAGTTGAACACATAACCAGTAAGTGACTTCCTAGTGTCAAGATTTGCTGCATAATCAGCATCAACATATCCAACTACTGCCTTATCCCATGTTGCCATTTTCTGAAACTTCAAGCCTGCTGTGATGGTTCCTTTCACATACCTGAGAGCCCACTTCACTGAACTCCAATGTAGCAAACCTGGATTACTCATAAACCTGCTAATCATACTCATCACATAAGCTAAATCTGGCCTGCAACATACCATTGCATACATCAAACTGCCAACAGCACTAGCATAGGGAATATTGCTCATTTCAACCTTCTCTTGATCTGTCTGAGGAGCTTGGAGTAATGACAGGCTCACTCCTTGCTTTGCTGGTGTAGTTACTGTTTTGCTGAGATTCATATTGTATCTCTTTAACACTTTGTCTAAGTATGATTCTTGGAACAACTTCAGCTCACCAGCTGATCTATTTCTCTCAATCTGCATACCAAGAATCACATTTGCTTCCCCTAGATCCTTCATATCAAACTCCTGCTTAAGTATCTCCTTTACTTCATCTATACTAGCTTGATCCTTACAAGCTATAAGGATATCATCTACATACAAAAGTAAGTATGTATAACACCCTTCTTTGAACCTAACATAAAACAACTGTCATGTAAGCTCCTGCTGAATCCATTTGATGTAATGTAATCATCAAACTTCAAATACCACTGTCTTGGACTTTGTTTCGGACCATACAAAGATTTCAGCAGTAAACAAGCCTTATTTTCAGCTCCTTCAATACTTACACCATCAGGAATTTTCATGTAGATATCCTCTTCAAGATTTCCATGCAAAAATGCTGTAGTTTCATTCATCTGATGTAACTCAAGATCAAACTGAGTTACTAATGCCAGTAGAATTCTGATAGAAAAATGCTTGACAATTGGTGAGAATATTTCATTATAATCAACACCTTCTTTCTATGAGAAACCTCTTGCTACAAGCCTTGCCTTGTACCTAACACCTACTTCTTTGCTTGTAACAGGCTTCTTTTTGTATATCCGTTTACAGCTTACTAACTTTTTGTTCTTTGGTCTGTCAACAATCTGCCAAGTCTTATTCTTATGTAGTGATAGCAGCTCTTCTTCCATAGCAACTATCCACTTGTTATTGTCATTTCCTGATATAGCTTTATATGTTCTTGGCTTATAGTTTTCTATATCAGATGCAACATACAGTGCATATGATACTATATCAGCTTCCATGTATCTTACTGGGGCTTTAATCTGTCTCTTTAACCTATCCCTTACAAGTTGATAGGAACTTAAATCATACCTTGAACTGGATGAGCTAGGAGAGTTATCTTCCTTATTCTGATCAGCACTGTTATTTTCTTCATTACACTGCTGAACTTCCTTCCTTGCTTGCTCTACCTGAGGCTCATCAAAGTCTGTAGTAATTGATACTACAGAATTTTTTTCAACCAATGGCATCTTTCTTTCACTGAATGTGACATCTCTGCTAACAATAAACTTGTTAGCTTCATAACACCATAATCTGTATCCTTTTACTTCTTTGGGGTATCCAACCATTACACATCTTACTGCTCTAGGTTCCAACTTATCTTGCTTCACATGAGAGTAAGCCTGACATCCTATTACTCTCAGATGACTGTAACTAGGTGCCTTTTCAGACCACACTTCTTCAGGTGGTTCGAATTTCAAAGCTGCTGATGGACATAGGTTGATCAGATAGGCTGCTGTAGTCACAAATTCACCCCAAAACCCTTTGGTAAATCCTCCACTACTCAGCATACATCTTACTCTTTCTAACAATGTCTGATTCATCCTTTCTGCAACACTATTTTGTTGTGGAGTTCCAGGTGTAGTCTTGTGCCTCTTAATTCCCTTTTCTCTGCAGAAAGCATTGAACTCTTTTGAAACAAACTCAAGCCCATTATCTGATCTAAAACATTTCAACTTCTTTCCTATCTGATTCTCCACCTCAGCAAGCCATTCCTTAAATGCAGTGAATGCTTGATCCTTTGTTTTAAGTATCTTAACTCATAACTTCCTAGAGTAGTCATCTATGAAGGATATAAAATATCTTCCACCTCCAATAGTTGGATTTCTTGATGGTCTCCATAGATCTGTATGAACATACTGAAGCTTCTCTGATGAAGTATGTTCTCCTGAATCAAATTTCAATCTCTTTGCCTTGCTTAGAATGCAATCTTCACATTGATCCATCTTACAGGTTGAACTTATATCTAGTAGCTTCTGTCTTGCTAGCGCTTGTAACCCTCTCTCACTTATATGAGCTAGTCTTCTATGCCACAAATGGACATCTTCTTGATCTTGAGAAGTGTTCACCTGTCCAGAGACAACTGATCCTTCAAGAAAATAAAGATCAGAGCTCTTAACTCTTTTCATTACAACTGACTTATCCTTTATGATGGTGAGTATACCTTTCTTCACATAGTACTCACATCCCAAGGAGTCTAACATTCCTAATGATATCAGATTCCTTCTTAATCCTGGTACATACCTCACATTTGTGAGCAACTTAATGGATCCATCAAACATTCTGAATTTGACAGAGCCAATACCCTCAATCTTGATGGCTTGATCATTGCCTAACAAGACTGATCCCTCATGATATGGTTTTAAATCAGTAAACCAATCCTTGACTGATGTCATATGAAAAGTGCAACCTGAATCTAACACTCACTGATCTGACACTTGACCAGAAACAACAACCAAAGCTTCAATGTAATCTTGATCCTTGTTACCTCTATTTTCAGTCACCTGATTGGCATGGATTCTTTGATTTCCTCCCTTTTCAGCAATCTTCCTGGCCACCATTGCTTTCCACTTATGACATTGCTTCTTGAAATGACCAGGCTTGTTGCAGTGGAAGCAGTTATTTTTTCTTCATCTGCTGATGTACCTTGATTACTTCTTTCATATTTCTTCTTATCAACACCAGATTTCTTGTCATTCTTGTTCCACTTATTTTGTTTGTTGGCAACAAGACCTTCTCCTGCAACTGCAATATATGATGTCTTATGGAGCACCTTTGCTTTGATTGCTAGAATCACTTGCTCCAGTGAGATTGATTCAACATTTCCATACAACAATGTGTCTCTCAACCCTTCAAAAGACTTAGGAAGAGCTGACATCAATATGACAGCCTTATCTTCACTTGACAGTGCTACATCAATATTCTCTAAGTCATCTATGATCTTATTGAAATCATCTAGTCG
Source organism: Pogostemon cablin (assembly GCA_023678885.1). Taxonomy (NCBI): domain Eukaryota; kingdom Viridiplantae; phylum Streptophyta; class Magnoliopsida; order Lamiales; family Lamiaceae; genus Pogostemon; species Pogostemon cablin. Next base: position 4,754,516 of record CM043009.1, read on the forward strand.
ACTTAGGATAGACTTATCTTCTGATACTTTGAAGGAGTAGAGTTTCTGCTTGGTGTACAGCTGGTTTGCCAATGTCTTCACCATGTAGAGATCAGCAAGTTTCTTTCATATATCCCTTACAGATGCTTCCTTTGAGACTTCCCTTAAAGCTTTATCACCTAAGCATAGAATGATGGCACTTCTAGACTTTGATTGTTGATCTTGATCTGCAGCTAATGCACCAACATCCACAGCAGCTGCTTGATCTGCTGGTAGTGGTTTAATTGCATCAGCCAGCCCTTGTTGGATCAGTACAACCTCCATCTTCATCCTCCACAAACTTAAATCAACTTTTTCTGAAACTTCTCCACATCAAACTTGGTTGTAACCATGATTCTTCCCTTCTGATATGATATTGTGGCTGCTTCTTCTTGTTCCCATAGACGGCGCCACTTCTTATGAAACTTAAGCAAATACTTCATGAAGATCACTCAAGAACTTGCACTCACTCAATTGTTTGATCACACACGTTTCACACACGAATCGATTGATAAACGAAGAATGAAATGAAAGAAATCAACACAAAGATGTATAGTGGTTCGGCATAAGCCTACATCCACTTTGAAGGAACAATCACTCACTAGGATGATTATAATATACAACTTAAGGAAGATGATGATGATCTTATGCACATACAAACCCTAATGTGCTTCTAGTCTTGTAAACTGATATGCAGCTTCTTGTTGTGCTTTAAACTGCCATTGATCATGCTTATATATCCACCAGCAAACTAACTGATGTTACTACAAGTTGAACTCACGTAGGAAGCACCAGCTAGCTCAACAAACTAACTAACTAACCACCTAACTAATTTGATTCCCTTTTAATGCATGGTTGAGATGTAGTTTGATCTGATGGCTGCTCTCCTTCATTCAGTTGATGCAGCTGATCCTTTCCTACACCAACGTATCAATCATCATCTTCCACGTGTTGCTGCTGCATAACACCTTCACACTTAACCATGCAGGCTACAACACATAATTAGTATTGTGTGGACTTCATTAATATATTAATTACATTGTATGGACTCCACCAGACAAAAAGAAAAATATAAACCCTAATTTAAAATACTTGATAAAAAAATATATAAATCCTAATTTAAAACAAAACCAAAATGATAAAAATTAAACTTTTGCTCGAAGAGAGTAGATATACTTAGATCTTCATGTATTTCAACCATTTACAATTTGATTACATTGTAGGTCTTCAATTTAGTCTAGATCAATAGGAGAAGGGTCAATTCTAAGATTTGAATTATGACTAGGTTGATGTTTCGAGTTTAAATACATGGAGTCATATAATTATGAATTGATTTTTCTAGTTAATATTTTTAAGGTATTATTTATATTTGTTTTGAGTTTTTAATATAATATTTTAATTTTAAATAATATATAGAAGGTGAGTAGTTATGTTTTGAAGAATATATATTTATTATCACAGAAGAAAAAAATGAGTACTATTAATTAAAAAGAATTAACGTATACGAGATGATTTATTAATAAAATGTAGTATGTAGGTATAAATAGGGTGAGTGATTTTAAAATTTTAATTTTATAAAACCTAATTATAGAAATCTAAAACTAATTTTAATTTGATCTTCCTTTACATTTAGTTAATCAAGTTCTCAAAAATTTTAATCGGTTATAAGTTACTTCCTCCATTAATAAATACAAAATTTAATAAATGTCATTTTTCTTTTTCTTATCAACTATTTTAGGGGTATAATAATTATTTTATGTAATAAATAAAAATTAATGTTCTGCTTTAAATAATCGCACTCCACCAGTTAACTCTTTCCAATTATCACTTATTAAATTGTAAATTCATTAATTTTTATATTATTATTACGCCATATTAATTTCTCCTAGTTTTGATTAACGTTAATAATGGAGTTGAAGGGTTATATATTAATCATAACAATAAATTCTTATTAATTTCAAAATAAAATATTGGTAAACCAGATCCTCTAGATACTCCCAAATCGATTCCTATCCGAAAATTTTAAGACGGGATGAAAGCGCACGTCACTGTCGATGGATATTAATACTCTCTCCGTCCGATAATTGTTGTCTTCGTTACATTAGACATAGTGTTTAAGAAAAATTAATTTTTGATCAATTTTATTAATTTTTTTAGGAGTATTGTGGTATTTTTAATGTGTTAGGTGAAAGTGATATTTTTCAAATTAAGATAACTTTTAAGGTTGTTGATTGATGTAAAGTTTCTTTTTTTGGTATAAAACACTTATTGTGGGATAGACAAAAACGAAAAGTAAGATATTTATTATGAGACGGAGGAGTACTACTTATTAACATTAACATTTACAATATTATATATAATAATTAGTGTATCAATAAAATAATCATTTACTCTTTTCATGCTATTTAAGAAATATTACTCCCTCCGTCCATCCTCAATGTATCCATTTGCTTTTTGCACGTGATTAAGGAGTATTATTATTTTATGTGTAATAGGTAGTTGTATTAGTGGAGTGTGTGAGTCCCATATTTTATTTATATTAGTGGAGGGTGTGGGTCCCATAGTCCAAAAAGGGAAATGAATAGATTAAGAATGGACGGCCCAAAAAGGTAAAATGGATAGATTGACGTGGACGGAGGGAGTATTAATTTATAGAGTGATTAATTATATAGGGGTATAATATAAGAAATTATGTGTGGGTTCATTTTGTTTAAAAAAAGAAAATGAACACTTTATTAGAATAAAAAATAAAAATAATAAAATTGATATCTTACCTGTGTATAGGGGTATAATATAAGTTAATATAATGTGACATCTCTCAAAACACTTTTTCATTAAATAGTCTTTTATTACGTGGGACAAAATGTAGGAACTTTTTAAAAGTAATTTTATATTTTTATTAATGTATGAAATGTAAGAGCAACTAGTTTTGCACAAGCAACTATAGTGTAAAATCGTGTCACAATAAAAACTTTTATGTATTTTTTTATCAATTATTATTTTTTTAAAATGTTAGTCCCTCCGTCCCGCCAAAGATCACTATTTGTTTTTTGTACGTGAATTAAGAAGTATTATTATTATATATGTAGTGAATATTTGTATTAGTAGTGAGTAGTGGCTATATATGGGGTCTTTTTACTTCAAATAGAAAATGAAGAAATTTAAATGGGATACCAATATGGTAAAATGAGGACAATTCGATTGGACGAATGAAGTATTAGTTTTTGTTAAATTAATTGTTAATCTCCTGTTCTATAATGAAATTGACCATTATTGTTGATATGGAATTTGAGAAGAAATATATTTTGTCACTTACTTTTAAGGATACTTTTATAGAATAGTTTAATATTTTTAAGTAAAATATATAATGTACTTGACTTGTGAGATAGATAAAAAGTGATAAAATATTTAAAATGAAAAGTGATTACTAAATTAATGAAAATTGATAGCGATGTTGTAAAACATTTCATGAATAATTTATAGCATTAATAAAAATTATAACACTTTATAAGAAAAGTGATAACATCTTTTATAAAAAAATGATAACTAATTATAAAAACATAAAATAATCTCATCAAGAGACGGTCTTACACAAGTCTGCCTCTAACTTTTTTTCTCTATTGTGTATTTTTTTTTCTTTTCTTTTATGTTTTTTCAAGGTATAATTGTAATTTCACTTTTATGATTTAGAGTATACAATACTTCAATGATTTATGGTACATTTTACCCCCATAGTTTATTATTTATTCTTAGGGTTAATATTAATTCTAAGGGTATAATTGTAATTTCACACGTGTGATTTATGACATATTTCATTTTTAGGGTTTAAGGTGTATAGTATATATGCAATTTTACCCTTATAGTTTAGAGTATATTTTATACTTAGGGTCTAGAGTGTAAGGTATAATTGTAATTTCACTTTTGTGATTTAAGGTATGTTTTACCCTAGAGTTTAGAGTTTAGGATAATGATCTTTTAAATATAATAAAAACAAAACAAAAAAAATTTTAGAGACCACAAATTAATTAATTATAGAGAGTTGGGACTACTGCATATTCTTCCTAAAATTTGGTAAAACTAGCTCTACACTAGTTGCTCTCTTATTATTATTTTTTTTAAGTAAAGAAATGCATTAATATGAAAGGCATAAAGCATGCCAAAAACAATACAAAATCAAAGAAGTTTCAACTCGCAAGACCAAAATAAAACAACAAAAGTATTATGAAGCGATTAGGCTTCAATCTCTCTCATATTGTTTCGACTATGTCATCATTTGAGAAGAGATAAATGATTGCATATCCAGTTTCTGTAGTCAGCGCCCGACCATTTAAACTTTTTTGCCAGCTCCATGGACGAGCTTGTACTTCTCTAAATAAGCTTTCAATATCAATCTCTTTTGGATTTGAAAAATTTATCATTTCGTGCTTTCCACAAGATCCAAATGACAGTGGTCCAAAGAGAAACAGCAAAGGATTTAGCAATACCTCCCCCAAACAGATTACTAAAATAAAGGAAATTGAGTCTAACATTGTAGGGGAGCACTCTTGAGTTCTGACACCAATGTAGACATTTCATCTAAAGTGAGTGAGAGGTTTGACAGTTGAGTAGTAGATGATGGATGTCTTCCTCATAATCTTCACAAAAGGACATGAGATAACTGAGTCTTGTGTAAGGATGTTACGAAGTCTTAGCTGTGTACAGGTTAGAATTCTTTGCCATACTGTACGCCATGCCATCATTTGCACCTTTGGTATAGTAAAGCTTTTCCAGATTTGGTTAAATTCTTTGTCCCTGAAGCCAACACCATTGTTGAGCTTTTGTAGAAGAAGCTGATATGAATCTGAAACTTTATATCCACCATGCTTGCTTAGTTTCCAGCGCCATCTATCCTCCTGCTCTCTGTTGGGATGGAACCTATTCAAAAAACATAAGAAAGGGTTAAGAATTATATGATATCTCTCAACTAAGTCCCTTCTCCAATTTCATTTCCAAATCCAATGTTCACCCTCCCATTCCCCCATATTCATAACTGAAACTTTATTAACCATGCTAAGTCTAAAAACTCTAGGAAAATTTTGCTTTAAGACACCCTCACCACTCCAATTTTCTTCCTGAAAAAAACTTCTCTCGATTCCCCAATTCCCTAATCAAATTTTCCTCAAACTAGCCCCTTCTATTCCATTCAACTAATTTGATGATATTAGCTCACTATCCCCTAATAGTTGCTCTCTTTTAGTTTTGGTACTGTAGGTGTAGGTACGGGTAATTTTAAATTATGATGAATTTTGAAAACCAAAATATAATTTTCAAAACTCAATAAATATATATAACTTATATATAGGATTGGTGTATATAGTTGAAATTTTAAATCCAGTTTTGAAAACCAAAATATGGTTTTCAAAACTCAAAACAAATATATATAGATACATCATCTCTTAGGGTTTTATCCCTTTAATTTATACCATATTACAATTGGGAGTCATGGTTTATTCTACACATAGATTTAGGGTTTATCTTTTAGTTTTGTATTATTTCATAAGGTATGAGTATCTTTTTAATCCATAATTGAAAACAGTTCACATAAAATAATTTACATGCTAGCATCTTTTATACTTCACCCGGTTAGTTTAAAGGTAACAGTTTGTTATTTGCATGTGAATTAAAGAATATTATTATTTTATGTGTAGTGGGTAGTTTTAATAAAATGATATGGTAGGTTATGTGTGAGGTCCTTTTACTAAAAAGATAAAATAAATACTTTTGGATTAGCCACCTAAAATGATAAAATTGAAACGTTTGAACTGAACATAGGTAGCATATATTTATAAGAGAAATATAAGAAAAATAATCTATAAATAGAGTAAAATAATATAATGTAATGTTTTATAAGCGAATAGGAGATCGAACCAGTAAAAGCAACGATAAATCAATTGTACCGTTTCAATTAAAGGTTGAACTAAAAAATTAAATTTCACATATTTCAATTATAATTCATAAAATCACCATTCATTGAAAACGTATAACCACAAAAAAAATGAAAATAAATAAATAAATAACAGAAATAGTTAAACAACTTCAACCAATTTTTTTTTCTATTTTGACTGGTTAAATTCGATTCAACCTTAAAAAATATTTTTTAGGTTTTTTGGACATGTACGGACTCTTATTCCCAGTTCAATCGATCGGTTCGATCTGATTTTGACAACATTGTTAGACTGAAATATATAAGAGCAGATTTTGATGTTATTACGGTGATAATATTTTATATTTAATATATTATCGAGTATTACTTTTTAGTAAGGATATTGTCATTTTTATCTATATTATAATATTTTTCATAAAATAACACGTTTAATTGAGCGTATATAACTTTTCATTATTTATTTTTATTAAAAATTAATATTACTCCCTTATCCTAAATAATCATTTTTTTCATCAATTTTATTAACTTTTTGAGTGAAATGTTGTTTTTGTAAGTAATGATAAAAGGGATAAATTACACTTTACCCTTTTTTATATGAAATTCTTTTGTATCCCATTTATAAGGTTAAGACTTTTAAATGTCAAAAATTATGTAAAACCCTTGATTAGGTAGTTGACTCGACTATGTAGTTATAAATCGGCCCAATACATTGACCACCCAATTAGTAAAAAAAAACTTTTAAAAATGTGACTTGATTTTTGAGTTAAGCGACTCAGTTAAACACACATATATGATTCAATTATAAGTGATATATTTGTATTTTAATTGAGTTATAATTGAACACAAAATATATGACTCAATTGATGATAAATAAATGATTCAATTAAGTTATTAGTGCAGGGTCGGTTGGATGTTATTCGATATGTTGATATATATATGGGTTGTTTAAATTTTAAATTGAATCAATAATGAGTTAAGGATTCTTAATCTCGGGCATCTAAAATTTAAAGAGTTATTCTTAAATTTAAGGGAAAAAAAATATAGATAAAGACAAGAGTTTTTTTTTTTCATTATTTATGATAAAATACTAATGTGTATTTTGTGATTATGAAATTTATTAAAGTATAATGTATTTAGAGATGTTATTCATATTAAAACTTTTGTTGCTTTTAAACCGATTTCTTCAGGAGGGAGGCTTCCGTGCCCGGCACATAGTAGGCCTTTAAAATTTAGTATTATGAGTAATGATATATTTTTTTGTTCTAAAGGGTATATACTTTAATTAGTAAGAGTATACCATTTTGTTTTAAAGGGTATACACTTTTTATTAATATTTTTTATTTTTTTTTAGAATATAAAGAGTACACGTCTTTATACTAAAGGTATACAATGAGTGTGCCCGTATTGCACACAAGTTTTTGGCCTTCCTTGAGACCTTACAACATTTATTAGTTAATTAGGGAGAACAAAGTCATAAATTGAATAGAAAAGGGTAAATTCTGCTAATTAAATAGATCATACGAAATCTATATATATATATATATATATATATATATATATATATATATATATATATATATATATATATATATATATATATATATATAAGCAGCAAATCAAGCATTTTATTTTCCCTTCCAAATAATTTCATTTCGATTTCTCCTCAATTTCTCATATTATCTTCAATTTATCATATATCTCTCCAATTTCTCATCATTTCTTCAATTTTTCACATGTTATCATTTATCATATATCTCCCCAAATTCTCATCTTTTCTTCAATTTATCACATATTATCACATATTTTCGCACCGTTTTCATCTAAAATATTTAATCTAATTTGTTAATTACATTTATTTTCATTATTGTATCTTAATTAAATATTGTCAAACATACTTTAATATGATTATAGAATTATTTCATTAATATTCTATATATTTATGTTTCAGTGGTAGAGAGTTTAATTAAAAAAAATATTTTGACTCTAAATTACTAATATATTTGGATATATATTTTTCTTTTGGAATTTTTTTATCATTTCAGTTGTTACAGTTCATTGGGATGAATACGATTTTATGATGGTGAGATTAAAATCTTTTAAACAAAATTATTCTTTTATAGTTGTAATATATCAATTTGTTATTATACCAAACTTTGGGTTAGTTAACGTTTCCTTTCTTTTATTATTTAGACTATTTCACAAGATTTTTCTCAGTATTAGGAACGTAAATTGACTAAAACGCTAATGATGATTGATAATCAGAATTGCTCATGGAATGTTTCTACAATTTCAAAAAATCATTAACTCTATTTCACTTAAAGATGGTTAAAATTTAAAAAAGATTTAAATATATTGTTTCGCAATATTATATCTTATATATATAAGAAACCTAAAAATTGAAGGGTACACAAAAAAAAACTTAAAAAAATAATGAGAAAACCCCATTTTATTTATTTATTTATGATGTTTAATCGCCCGTGAAAATCAAATAAGGATATAAAAGATATTTATATGATATATTTGACCATTTCATGAAATAATATTCATATGGAGTATATATAAAAGATGTTTATAATAAATTTTATCATTTCATGAAATAATATTTATATGTTTTAATTTTTTTTAAATTCATTCCCTGCAACGCAGGGTAAGTTTTGCTAGTTAAAAAATGAGTAACTAGAGTAAATTAGGGGCATCGGCGCATTAGGGAGATCTAAATAATTATATTTGATTTTTATTTAATTATAGTTATTAAATAAAATAAAATAATTAAAAATTAATTAAATAACTACCCACTAGGTCTAATTTTTTAGTTTAATTGCGGTGTACTGATGCACCTGAATCATCTCAACCGTTAGATCATATTCTCATTCAATTTTCACCATTCAATAAAATAAAATAATTAAAAATAAAATTAATAACTACCCACTACACCCAATTTACTCTACAAATCTCCAGTGCACAGATGCACCACAGAATAACCCCTAATATTTTTAGTCCATAAACCTTCGGGTGCAAAGTTAAATCACTCAAAGTATATAAAGCAAACATCTATGTTTATGTTTACATAATCAATTATAGGGTTATTCTAGGGTGCACCCGGTGCACCTTAGAATTTAAAGGTTAAATGTATGGGTAGTGGATGGTTTTTTTAATTTTAATTTTTAATTATTTAATTTGTTAATGATAGAGATTAAATTAGAGTTTAATCTAACGACTGAGATCGTCCAAGTACACTGGTGTCATAGGATGCACCACAGTCTAACTCACAATTATATAAACCTAGTAATTTATATCTCATTAAATTTTATTTTTAAGGTTTAAAACATTTAAGAGTATTTTTAAATAACAGAACACTCACTTGATTATAAGTATAAAGGATGGATTTTATTTATTTATATATTTTTTTTGAAAAAAACAATAAAATGGTCGTGTGGAATTGGATACTACCTCTATCTCGAATAAATGTCAACATTTTGCTATTTTGATTGGCAAAAGCTCCTGTGCACTCGGGCGCACGGAACACTTTCCGTGCGCCTTTAGAAATTTGTGCTAAATTGTATACCTTTTAGTATACAGATGTGTACCCTTTATTTTCTAAAGAAAAATCTGGGCGCACGAACAACACTCCGTGCGCCTTTAGAATTTTGTGTTAAATTGTATACCCTTTAGTATAAAAATGTGTACCCTTTATTTTCTAAAGAAAAAAAAAATATTAATGAAAAGTGTATACCCTTTAGAACAAAATTGTGTACATTTTAGTAATTAAAGTGTATACCCTTTAGACCAAATTAATGTACCATTACCCATAATACAAAATTTCTAAAGGCGCACGGAATGTGTTCCGTGCGCCCGGGTGCACGCAAGCCTCACTCATTTTGATTTGTCCTACAATAAGGTCTATATTTCCTTTATTGACGAGTGGGACCCACACAAATAAATATATATTTCTACGTAGGGTCCATACACAATACTAATATAACTACTTATCATACATTAAAATATTATATTTCCTTAATCTATATATAGTAAAATAGTATCTCTTAATTTACGTGTGAGAGAAAAAGTACTCCCTCCGTCCCGGAGTTAAGTTCACCGACACTGTAGATACGGAGTTTAAGAAAAGTTGCTTTTTGACCAACTTTATTGACTTTTGAGGGGTATTGTGGTATTTTTAGGTAATAAATAAATTATAAAGTATGTTATGTGTGTTAGGTGATAGTGGTATTTTTGAAATTAAGATAACTTTTGAGGTTGTTAGTTAATGTAAAGTTTCCTTTTTTGGGTGGTGAACATAAGTGTGGGACGGACGAAAACGGAAAGTGTGAAGATAAGTATGGGACAGAGGGAGTACTAAATATTTGCTCGGAACGGATGAAGTATTTATTTATTTGAATGAGTTGGTGTGAATAAAAAGCATTACTCCTTAAATTATGTTCAGATATATAAAATCACAATATAACAAAATTTGTAGGTAATATTTTTCATTCAAAATAGTAATACTTCGTCTCTATAAAAATTAATTTTTTATATATTAAATAGGACAAAGATTTGTATGAGACAATCTCAGATAAGGACTTATGTGAGACGGATAAAAAGTGATAACCCTTATAATAAAAAGTGATACTCAATTAATTAAATGTGATAATGTTATTTCACGAACAATTTATAGTATAAATAAAAAATTGTAACATATTATAGTGATAACTATTTTAAAAAGTGTAAAATAGTCTCAAGTAAGACGGTCTTACGCAAAACCTACTCGTTAAAGAGTAATCCATAAATAAGAGGGTAAATTTTGAAGAGTAATATTTTTTATTTGAAAGAATAATAATTTATCTCTATAAAAAATTATATATATATATATATATATATATATATATATATATATATATATATATATATGAACCCGATTCACAGTATCTGCCTATTTATTTATTATTATTATTAGAAACGATAATGTTATCTTAGATATCTTGAAATTCCATATTCCTTCCACGTATCATTTTGTCTATTTCAAGGTAAAATAGTGAGAAGTCTTGTTAGCAAAATTTAATGCAACAAACCACATAAGTGGAAGTCTTTTTTAAGTGGCGATTAAATTCTTACCATAAAAAAATTGAGATTAAAAATGTGAAAATCAAATAAAATTAGGTACCAAAATTGCAAAATGAGGTGACATGTGAATGGTAGAGATGTTAAACGGGCCAGCCCTAACCCATTAGGGCTGGCCTAACGGATTTCAGGCTAATCGGGCTTCGGGCTAAATCGAATCTGTTTAAACGGGCTATGAAAAGGTGAACATAACCCTAACCCTAACGGGCTACGGGTGAATCGGGCCGGGCTCGCGGGTTGTACGATAAAAAATATTTAAAAAATTATAAATTATAATTTATTATAAATAATATAAAAAATTCAAAATTAACTAATACATTATTTAAAATTTGAGAGAATTAAGATTAATACATGCAAAATATTGTTAAAAGATATAAATAAAAGAATTTGTGATAATTAAATTAATCTTAATATATTTATTCAAGTATTATTTTATTTATTAGAGAAAATTTTGGGTTAGATTAAGAAAAAAGATGAGAAAGAGATGAAAATTAAAAGATTGTGAGAGTTTGTCCAACGATGGGTTGGGAGTAGGGTGGGATTGGGTGGTCGATGTATAGATTATGGGTGTTAAAATTAATTAAACATAATAATAATAATAATTTCCAACCATACGGGCCGGCCCGGTTAGCCCACGGGCCAACCCTATTAGCCCACGGGTTAATCGGTTCTGGCCAAAAAGCCCGGATGTTAAACGGGCTCAAAATTCTTGGCCCTAACTCTAATTTTTTTCGAGTTAATCGGTTCGGACCCACGGTTTACAGGCTTATTAACAACTCTAGTGAATGGTCTGTGTCACGTGCCACCCAGCTTAGTCACCCCATAGGTTGTTGGGACACATAAGAAAGTGTGGCTCCATCACGTGATCTCAGCTACCAAACTTTTTTCAATAGCATGTATAAGTACCCCCTAACATCCACCATAATTTTGCACCTCATTTACCCTTGTAATAATAATTCCGCCACCACAACCACCCTACTAAACCACCGTACCGGCGAGGCGAGATGGTGACCGTCGAGGAAATCCGCAGAGCTCAACGCGCTGAGGGTCCGGCCAACATCCTCGCCATCGGGACGGCCACCCCGCCCAATTGCGTGGACCAGAGCACCTATCCCGATTATTATTTTCGCATCACTAATAGTGAACATATGACTGAGCTCAAGGAGAAATTTACGCGCATGTGTACGTACTCTCTTTTCTTTCAATTATGAATTAGGTTTTAGAGAATTCAATTTTTTGGTCATGTTAGACTTGCTCCGCCGCAGAGGTGGCGGTGCCGGCGGCGCGGGAAATGCATGCAACCTTTACTATACGTGTCGTGTTTATTGTTGTGGGCATGCAACGTGTTTGTTAGGAAATCACACATCCCAATACGGAATTAATGCTATTAATTTTCTTATCTTTTCAATTTTTTATTTTTTATTTTTTTTTTTGAAAATATCAAAATTCAAGTTTTGAGTATACCGAGTATAATTTTAATCCTTTTTTTTATTTTCAATTTTGGTTTTTTAAGTACTCCTCGATCCTACCACCCTTCCCATTTAATGTAGCAAGTTGTTTTAAAAAATTGATATTTTTTGCCAAGACCACCCTTCCCATTTAATGTAGCAAGTTGTTTAAAAAAATTGATATTTTTTGCCAAATTGACTTGAGAAGTTTTTGTAGTATTTTAGGTAATAAAAGAAAAAAAAGTAATAGTATGTATGTAAAAAATGAGTGAAAAATTTAAAATTAAAGTAAAATTTAATATTATTGGATAAAATAAATTTTTTTACGGGGGTGAAGTGTGGTGTGAGACGGACGAGAGAAAAGTGTGAGAGTGACGGAGTATTATTTTGGTACGTGTATGTTCAAATTTAGTCATTTTAACAAATTTAATTAATTCATGGAATAAATTTTGATATAAATGACTAAATTTTGCAAACGAAATTAGAATAAATTTGATATTTTGTTTTGAAAAAGCTAGTAAAATTTTCGGTGTAACGGTTTGTATGCAGGCGAGAAATCGATGATCAGGAAACGATACATGTACCTAACCGAAGAGTACCTAAAAGAGAATCCAAACGTGTGTGCTTACATGGCGGCGTCGTTGGACGCCCGGCAGGACGTGGTGGTGGTGGAGGTTCCCAAATTGGGCAAAGAAGCCGCCCAAAAAGCCATCAAAGAATGGGGGCAGCCCAAATCCAAGATCACCCACCTCGTCTTCTGCACCACCAGCGGCGTCGACATGCCCGGCGCCGACTACCAGCTCACCAAGCTCCTCGGCCTCCGACCCTCCGTCAAACGCTTCATGATGTACCAGCAGGGCTGCTTCGCCGGCGGCACCGTCATCCGCATGGCCAAGGATTTGGCCGAGAACAACGCCGGCGCTAGGGTTCTCGTCGTCTGCTCCGAGATCACTGCCGTCACATTCCGCGGCCCCAGCGACACCCACCTCGACAGCCTGGTCGGTCAGGCCCTATTCGGCGACGGAGCCGCCGCGCTCATTGTCGGATCCGACCCGATTGTCGGAGTGGAGCGTCAGCTGTTTCAGCTAGTGTCCGCCGCGCAGACTATCCTGCCGGACAGTGAGGGGGCGATTGACGGACATTTGCGTGAAGTCGGGCTTACTTTCCATCTCCTGAAAGATGTCCCGGGCCTGATTTCTAAGAATATAGAGAAGAGTTTGAAGGAGGCGTTCGGGCCGATCGGGATATCCGATTGGAATTCGATTTTCTGGATTGCGCATCCCGGAGGGCCCGCGATTCTGGATCAGGTGGAGGCGAAGCTCGGGCTTCAGCCCGAGAAAATGCGATCGACGAGACACGTGTTGAGTGAGTATGGGAACATGTCGAGTGCATGTGTGCTGTTTATTTTGGATGAGATGAGGAAGTCCTCAGCCAAGGAGGGGCTGAGCACCACCGGAGAAGGGCTGGATTGGGGGGTGCTATTTGGGTTCGGGCCGGGCCTCACGGTGGAGACGGTGGTGCTGCATAGCGTGTCCATCAATTGAATTGGAGTGAAGGCCAATAATTAAAATTGATGTCTTTGCCAGTAAATTTTATTTTATTTAATTATGGTGCAATTAATAAGAATTGTCATGTTTGGACTTTGGATGATTACATTTATAAAATTTTAAATAATAACTATTATATATGTATCCTGAATTAATAATATAACTTAATTTGTATTTTGATTTGTGATTTATGTATTGGAACTTGGAAGAAGCGCGTGTTAAGTGAACATCAATTTTTATGAAGGCCAAAACAATATTTTTACTTCCTTGCAAAGAGCCTAGTTAAGTGAACATCAATTTTTATTCAATTCATTAAAGGGTGTAATACACATCCCTTATAACTTTTTATGTTTTAAATTGATTATTATATTTACAATTCTCTAAAATTCTAAAATTATCCTTTAAGGGGTCCTTTGTTTGTGGGTATGTGTTATACATTGTATATAATGAGATTTGTTTGACTTGTAATTATTGTATTATTGTTTGGTATTATGGAAAAGTGAGATTGTTGATTACTAGGTATTAGTTATTTTAGGTTTGTTATTGAGTATTAACAAATGGAATAATAATTAAAATGTAATATTTACCCCTTATTGTTATTAATATTATTATTATTATTGTTATTATTATTATTTTTATTTATTTATTATTTTTATTATTATTCATCATCATTATTAATATTATTATTAATACATATTAATTATTATTATTAATTATTTATTATTATTAATATTATTAATTATTATTATTTATTATTATTAATATTATTTATTAAATTATTATTATTTATTATTATTATTTATTAATAATAATTATTATTATTAATGTTATTATTATTATTTATTTAATAATATTATTATTAATAATTATTATTATTGATATTATTATTATTAATGTCATTATTATTATTTATTTAATATTATTATTTAATAATAATAATAATATTCCCTCCGTCCCACGTATTTTTACCTACTTTTCATTTTGGGGTGTCCCACGTATTTTTACTCATTTCATTTTTGGTAAGAATAAATAATATTTTATTACCTACTTTTTATAATCCCAACAACTTTAAATACTTTTTTACACTTTATTTATCGTTCCCAACAACTTTATTTAACTTTTTTTAATTACTAATTTATCTCTACTTTTTCTTACATTATACAGTATATTAAAAAAATAACACGTCTTAATCTCTGTGCCCGTACAAATGGATAAAAATACCCGGGATGGAGGGAATAATAATAATAATAATAATAATAATAATAATAATAATAATAATAATAATAATAATAATAATAATAATAATAATAATAATAATAATAATAATAATAATAATAATAATAATAATAATGGTAAAGGGGTATAATGGTAAAATTAAGTATAATAACTGGGTATTAAATTGTGGTATTGTGTAACCACTTCTTGTGGTGGTATACATAATACCAATGAAAATATATTATTAATTTCGGGCTAAAATAATACCGAGCTGAAAGTATTATGAATGCATCAAGACAAATGTGGTATTACGTGGTATACTGCATCAATACCTAGTTAATACTGCCAAGCAAACTATTCCTAAATTTAAAAATATACACCTTCAAAATTTGAATTTCTTTTTTATTAAAATATATAAACCCCTTTCCAAATATAAACCCCTAATTAATTTTGAAGTAGATCATATTAGTTTTCAACGTCCTGATTTTATCTTTTCAATCGAAGAAAATCTCATCTCTATCGCCATATATCCAAAGAAATTAAAAATTAATTTCATATATCATCAATTGAAAAAGACCTCGATTCTATCGCCATATTTCTGAACAAAAATAATTTTTTAAACATTTTTCACCCTCAATCGTCAGCTCAGCTATTTAACTTGGTAAACGCTATTAGTCATGGTGCCAATCAGATGAATTGAGCTATTACATCAATCACATCTTCACAGTACAAAGCTAATGATGATAATAAAACCTCCACTAAAAAAATAAATATATTTTTTATCAACGAAATATTCCATTAATAAAAATTTTAATTTCATTACTAAATTAGTTTATTAACGAATTAGCAACGGAATCCATTGGTAAAGTGGTGGTTGGTAAATTTTTAGCAACGAAAAATCAATTCCGTTGGTAAATAATTCTATTGGTAATCCGTTGCTAATAATTCCATTGGTAATTTATATAATGATTTCCTTGGTAATTCGTTGCTATTTACTAACTGATTGAATTCTGTTGCTAAAATAGAGAATAAATCCGTTGATATTCCGTTGCTAAAACAAAAATGTCATTTTTATTGCTAATTCATTGATAATTACCAACGGGTTAAATTCTATTGGTAAATTCGGTTCCTAAAAAATACTTTTTTTGTAGTGCTCAATCAATTCCAAAATCAAAACACCTTACAATATTATTTAGTGGTTTGGTCTATTCATCCAAGATTTCAATTCTACTTTTAGAGTTGGGTTTTCTGCAAATATTACTTATTTTACTAATAAGTCATATTTTAGAATGATTATTTGGTGAAAATTCAAGTCTATTTGATTGAATTATATGTTTTTTTATGTGCTAATATTGACTATTCTTATCTTTGGGAGATAAATGCATTAATAATATTAATTGACGTGGAAACAGACTGTTAAGTGGAGCAGATTAGGAAACAAATCAGCCAGCATATCTTTCACATATTCTCACGATCAGATCTCTTCCAAATCTATTGAAGGCACGATCAAGGAGAAAAAAACACGGTAAAAAGATATTTTGGGAATCGAGAAAAAAGGAAAGAAATCATCAATTAGGGTGTCTTAGAGGACAAGAAGATAATAGGGCAGGTGGATACATCAGAACAGACGCACGCTACATGCAATTTTGGGAGAGAAGAGAAGGAAGGAGCGGTTGCAGGGAGAAGTGAAGAACAATCAACATCCTGGTTTTTTATATTTTTAATTTGTTTTTCAGTATAAACATGCGGGGCTAATCCTCTTTTCTAGTTTAGGATTCCCTGAACCTCTCGTTGAATGTTAATTTAATTACTAAGGATTTCTATATTGAATCTTTAGTGTGAATTTATTCTATTACATGTTTTGAATTGATTTATAGCACTTTAATAATTATTTTAGACTGATCAAATAGATTAATTATTTAATTGCTGAACGCTATTTCATGATCCATGATCCTTAATTGTTGTGATGATTGAATTGAGTAGCAAATAGAGATTATTCCTTCTAGATGTAATGGAATCTAGGTTATATGATTCCTAGCCGATTTTCGTAGTTTAGTAATTCTATGTTTGGAGTCTTAATGCGTTTTCGAGTTCGAATTCATAGGGTCACTCGGGAATAGTTCAATTTAGTGGTCGTACCCCTAATTGATGATCTTAAGAATATTCGGTTTAATTGGTCGTACCGTCAATCTAGGCATTTGAGTTTGCACACTAGGTAAGATGTTTTAATTCCTATAATTAATTGATTTAGTAAACGGGATGGGATTGTCGTCCTAAACTAGGTTTTTCTCACTTGGTAAATCTTCTAATTAACTTTACTTTGCTATATAAAAATTGAATTGATTTATTGTTCATTCTATTTTAGATTTTTCTGAAACAAAACTTCCCCCTTATTTATTATATTTGTTTTCAATACTTTAATTTAATTTGAATTTCAATTTACTCTCTTTGTTCAACCCGTACTTACGCTACTACATTTCTAGTAGGTTTGTTCGGAAACATTTTACCATCATTAACCATTTGTGATTACCAACCCTCTCGTAAATCACACAGCGAATGCCTTCCATTCATTAATCGAAATATTATTCAATTATTTATACAACAAACAAGTTAAAGCAGGATTATTCTTTTAGAAGTTATCCTTTGTTGATCTCAGCCACGGTGGGTGTGAAAATAAAATGAGAAATTCTATTGAATTATGTAAGGATAATATAATATTTTTAAGTAATAAATAAAGTGTAAAGTATATTATATGTATTAAAAATTGATAATAAATATTTAAAATCAAGTATAGTATTTACTTCTATTTTTCAATTTAGTGCTTTAGGTTTTTTTTCTTCTTTTTAATGGAGTGTTTGATTAAATGGGATTTAGGTTCATTTATAATTTATGTAATTTTGAATTTATTATTTCAATTGGAGATGTGGTTGTTGAGTCTCCAATTTATTGATATTATTATTTTTTACACCAGAATATATGTGGTGTATTGATTGGTAAAATGAAGAATTGGAGTCGTCACGTTAGCAATTCCAACGAGAATTGGACATTCCGAAGAAATTTAGTTCGTCAGCAATTCCAACGACAATTGGACGTTCCAACGAAATTTAGTTCAAAATTAAGGAAATATGAAAGTTATAGGATTAATTAGATATAAATATTTTCTTAAAACTAAAATTAAAATCGAATAAAGTTACATGACCAGACAAATTTAACTCATATAAGTCCACGTAAGATGCAAATTGAATGTAATGACTTACATTAATATAACCAATCTCAAATTTTGTAGTAGATAGATAACGTCTATAAGGCGAAAATGTTTTTCCCAAGCACTAAGAGTGCGTTTACTAATGGGGTTATCCCATTCAACTCTAATTAATTGTCACTTACTTTGCAGGTTACGTAAGAATGATAACTCTCGGGCTTTTTACGGCCCGGTTTGAATAAAGATTGAAAAGAGGTCAGCCCAACTCTCAATGTCTTGAAGGATAATTCTCAACCAAGGTTTATCACATAAAATTATAATTTTACCCATTTATTACACATCCAAAAAATACAAATGAAATTTAACTTCCTCGCATAGTGAACCCAACGCCGTCGTAGTGAAGTAGGGTTCTGTCCCCATCTTCCCCAAAATTTTCAAACTCCGTCGTGAACCCAATGCCGCCGCCGCCGCCAATTTTGAAGAATCTTATTCAGATTTACAGGGTCCTCCACATCTCCCATAATGTCCGATCTGGGAGACACGGCGGCAGGCTTTGACAATATGCTCTCCCCATCTCTCCGATGTGTCGGTTCGAGACCCACCGGAGAGCTCTCCAACTTCGTTCCGTGAATCGTCCGCTCATTCTTCTCTCTTACCGGAGTTCGCAACTTCGACGGTGTTTCCAGCCATTGTTGGGTGTTCAGGTGACGAAGCTAGTAGAAGGGGGTACCGGCTGCCGCACTTCCATCAAATACTGGCGTAGCGCCGCCGATATCAGTTCCAACGTTGGCCAAGGCTCCTCTGTATCGTCACGCTGAGCAGCAACTTGGTGAGTTTTTGTGGGGTAACGAATAGCTTTTTGGCGGCTCTTTTGCCGGCGAGTAAGTTCGGCACTATCTTGGACGCCGCAGCTTCGGCTCCTCTGCCATGAAACGACGACGCTCCTCAGATAACCTTCCCTTCTTGTTTTTCGCTCCCAATTCTTGAACAAGATTGGATTAATCTTGATTTGATACTCTATTTTACAAATTTCATCTTCGTCATCAATATATGGGGCTCTGAATTGAAATTTTCAGAACTCTATTTCCGTAATTAACCATTTCTCCATCGGCGATAATTCTTGAACGAAATTGGATTAATCTTGATTTGAGATTCTGTTCTGCTAATTTCATCTTCATCGATCGTCGTCGATAGATGGGCAAATAATTAAGAAATATCACAAATATATTTTAATATATTTAAATAAGGGTATTATAGTAAAATTGTTATAAATAAACCCTCAAAGTAAACATTATACTTCAAGGTTAACTATTCTGATTAAAACTAACTCAACCTCCATTCAACCCTTACTAAAGGTTAATAAACCTTAACCTCAACCCTAAAAGTAAACGGACTCAAGAATCTAAGATACTCCTATTAAAGAATGAATGATTTCAGAAGAATTGAAATATTAATTATTATACTGATATTATAAAAATTTTGACACATACAATATGGATAATTCGTACCTAAATTTTCAGTACAAAAATCATATTATACCGAAAATTTGATATTTTTAGGGGGAGTTAGTCCACCAAATCTAAAATTTACGATATGTAGGGCCTATACTTAATCTCACCTCCATATACCCCATTTCCCTCCCATTTTCCACCCTTAACACTAGGCGCGCTTTTGTTTAATTTTTTTTTTTCATTTTTTTAATTTAATTTTAGTGGTATAATTATAATTTCAACTTATGATTTATAATATATTTTGCCCCTAAAATTTACTTATTATTTATTCTTAGGATTTATGATTAATTCTAAAGGTATAATTATAATTTCACCCATATCTGTTTTAGGGTATATTTCATTTCTAGGGTTTAGGGTATAATTGTAATTTTACCCTTGTGCTTAGGGTATATTCACCCCTAAGGTTTAGGGTTTATAATATAATTGTAATTTCATTCATAGGGTTTAGAGTATAATTGTAGTTTCACCTTTGTGATTTATGGTATACTTTACCCTTAAGATTTAGAATTTAGGGTATAATTGTAATTTCACCCTTATGGTTTAGGATATATTTTACTCATAGGGTTTAGGGTATAATAGTCATTTAAGTATAGTAAATTAAAAAAAAACATAAATGAAGGAAGATAAATTCAATTGGTGGAAGTAGTTCCACCCAAGTTACACCCTATTTTTTAATATTTTTTATAGCGAGTAGTATACGAATTTATTTTTACTATGCTAAGTGCTTGCTTGTTGACGTGTATGTAAAGCGAGATGCAATTTGTTTTTGTTAAATCTAGGCGTAGAAATTATGTTAGTTGGATTATATTCCTCTTATTGACTCGCCTCCAATGCAATGATTCACCATTTGTTTCTTAGCTACTCATAAAATTACTCTACCTATTCTATGCTTTCTGTGTTGTGTTATGTTTATTTCCGGTTTAAAAATTAGGTTTTCATTTTTAAAATATGACATCAAAAATTTCAATATATATATATTATAATTTATTAATTTTCAATTCACTTACTTTTTTTTATCGGATTTTCACTTACTTTTATATTTTTCTCTTTTTAATTAATATTCTTTCCGTTCTTCTATACGCGTTTTGCTATTTAGTTCATTTCCTTACAAAATATGCATTTCCATTCTAGTAGATAGACCCTCACAAATCGATTAATAAATATATAATATATAGGCCCACTGCTAATACTACCATAACTATTTATTATACATTAAAATGTTATATCTCTCAACTTAATAAATATTAAAATATTACATCACTTAATCTTTGTGAAAAAAATGCACATGTTGAAGAGGTACAGAGGTATTACTTTTTTCTCTCCTCTTTCATCTTGTCTCTCGCATCAATTAATATTATTTTATGCATATCACAATACAGTTTTTATACATTAATTTGACATAAAGTTAATTTATACTCCCTCCGTTCGGATTCAAGGGTGTCATTTACTTTTGGGCACGGAGATTAAGGAGTATTGTTATTTAATGTGTAGTGGGTAGTTGTATTAGTGGAGATGTGGATCTCATTTTTAGTTGTATTAGTGGGTGTGTGTGAATAAAAAGGAAATGAGACCCTTGGGGGCGGACGCCCAAAATGGAAAAATGATACCCTTGAAAGCGGACGGAGGGAGTACTTCTTCCGTCCCACTGAAATGTACGTATTTTTTCATTTTGGTCCGTCCCAATATAAAGTATGCATTTCCCTTTTTTGGTAAAAGGGACCCACAAAAATGAATTACTTCTCTCTCTTTGGGCCCACCCATCATACTAATACACCTATCCACTTTACATTAAAATATCATTTATCTTATCTCAATACACATTAAAATATTATATTAATTAAAATATCATCTATGTGATACAACATCCTCCGGCGTATCACTTTTACTTAATAACCTCAAAAGATAATTTAATTTCAAAATTGTTACTCCCACTTAGCGCACATAACATATATTATATTTTATTTATTAAAATAGTGTTCCCCTGTTTCGATTAAACCTATACATTTGTTTTTTAAACGTATATTAAGAAAAATAATATTTATAATATGCAGTGTGTAAATGAATATAATATTTTAATGTATAGTAAGTAGTTGTATTAGTATTGTATAGACTTATAAAGATATGTTAGTTATATTTCGTATAGGCCACTTAACAAAAAGAAAAATATAAATTTTACATTAACAAATTAAAATAGCAAAATGTAAACCTTTATTTTTACGCAATTAAATAGTTATTTTCAAACAGTAATATAATAATTCTTTTTTTTTTTTTTTGCATAATATAAATCTTTGCTTGGGTTGGAGTGAGTAATTATTTTTAAATTTTAGTAAAATAATTTTTTAAAAATATTATTGAATAACGTTAAAAGTAAAGAGTTCCACCGGTAATGGAGGGTGTATCTCGTTACTATAAGTGTCAAAGAAATGTATGAGATCATCTCACGGATTAGTTTCGTCAAATGAATTAGTGATGATTTTTTTTTTAAATAATACTACTATTCAGTTGATAAAAGGTAAAAATAATATACTAAACTATTTTATAAATAATTTATAATATAAATAAAAATAAATATTTAAAAATATAAAATGGTAACACTGTAAAACATTTCATAAAATATTGTCTTGTGGTTAGTTAATTTGCGTATTGAGTTTATTGCAATTAAAAATTTTGTACTTTGTAAACTACAACCTACGTTAGGTCGACTGTGAAGTGGAATCTTGGCTGACTACGTAAGCTTAAAATAATTGCCAATTCGAAACTTTTGTACTGTTAACAAATGTGTTTTCGCCGGCTACTTCTATTATTCGTATAGTATCTGTTTACATTGCATTTAATTTTATCGAATTTACAATTTAATATATAAAAAATTACTCTTTTTAAATATACATTATTATTTTTATAAATAAAATATATTATTATATACTAATCAAATTTCATATATATATATATATATATATATATATATATATATATATATATATATATATATATATATATATATATATATTGTGTTTTTTTATATATTTTTGTTGAGATTAGTAAATTTTTTATTTAGATGAATAATAGTTCATTTTTATAAATAGTGAATTTTTATGCATTAAAAAATAATTTTATAAAATCAAAATACACGATGAACCGAACTCACATGAGACATTCTCTTTAATTAAAATTGTTCCACTATTTTTGCAACTTTCTAATAATGATAATAGTCAGTACTCCCTTTATATATATTTTTGAGTTCCCGACTTACTCATACTTTTTCTTAACTAATATTATATATATATATATATATATATATATATATATATATATACTAGTTTTTTTTTTCTTCCGTGTACTACGATTAATTAGTATACTTTATTTTAAATTAATAAAATAAATTAGTTTAAATATATTTTATTGTTATTATGAACAAAATATTTATGTTAATTAAATACTTTAGTTAAATTATTAATTTATATAATTATTTGTGTTTTCTTCGATTAACCACATCGTGACACATCATATTTTTAAAAATTATTTATAGCAGCGTATTCGCAATTAGTATATAATATAATATATATATATATATATATATATATATATATATATATATATATATATATATATATATATATATATATATATATATATTCTTTAATTCACGTGTTCACCTACTCTTGAAAGACTAGAGAAATTAAGATTTGTTTTTATACATCTAAAGATTTTAGACTTTAATGTTTATTTTTAGCGTATTATTAAGTATATTGAGGGTATTAATAACAAAAATTAACATAAAACTATTGGCAATGATCACCGATAAAAATAATTAATAACGGGATTTTTTTTTTAATTTACCGACCACTATTTTGCTAATAAAATATTATTAATAGATATTTTTATCTTTTAATAAAGAGGGGTATGTGTATTTAGTGATACCCTTTTAGAGTATATTCGTTAAAAAATCCAATTTAATAAAAAAAAATATTCCATTTGCAATAAATATTGTTGAGAGATTCTCTTGTGAGACGGATTATTTTTTATATGGATGTGAGATGGGTTGACCCATCACTAAAGTATATTTATTGTATAGTTAAATTGTGATTATTTCTAGTTAAAGTATGTTAATACTAAATCATATTATAACACATTAAAATTATAGTTTAATGCATAATTCAGCATACTTTAAAAAACATATTTTAACAACAATTTTATATTGTTTATCTATACAATAAGCATATTTTAGTAATGGATTGATCTGTCTAACAAATAACCATCTCACACGAGATTTTGTCATATTTTTTTAATGAACTTGGTATGATACCCGAAAAAATAAAAAAAAAAAGTAAAATGAATTTACTTTTCTTAAACCATGGATCAATAAATGTGAACAATTTGCCTTAGATGAAAGTATTTAATCTTTTTATTCAAGAGTAATACTTGACATGTTCAAAGAAATAGTCGATGTATTTGAAAAGTAATACTCCTCCTTATTTTTTTATTTTTTTATTATTTTTTTTTATTTTTTTTGTAAAAGAGAGACCTGCCTTTGATTAGATCCACATAACTCATACACATTTCACTAAATATGTCAGTAATTCATTCATTCCTTGATGTATCCATATAATTTATTTATATTTTGATTTTAAAATAAATAGTTATTCTTTTGTGAGACGGATATTTGTGAGACGGATTGTGAAACGGGTCGATCCATTGTTAAAGTATAGTTGTTATATAGATAAAATATGCTTATTGATACTTAAAATATGTTTATAATGAATCGTACTATAACACTTTAAAAATATATTTTAATTTTAATTCATTATTCATCGTATTTTAAAAATATACTTTAACTATGAATTATTATTAACATACTTTACCTATAAAACGAGCATACTTTAGCAACGGATCAACCCGTCTCACAACCCGTCCCACAAAAGTACAATCTCACAATAGACTTTATCTAAAATAAAATTAAAATTTAACATACCAAAATTCAAAATATACATGGATATTAATACTAATTCATGATTTTCAAACACATAAAACCCAAAACAAACCTACCATGACTAAACATGGTCTTTATGGAAAAAAAAAAAGGGTGAAGTATTATGTTCAATTTCAGTGTGATGCTTTTTCTTAATATTTTTTTAATTAGACTTAAATATTAATGTGTGCATTTAAATAAAGAAATTGGCGTTACTGCCAGCACTTAATTAATTATTGTTAAGATTTTTTAATTCTGGTTCATTATACAAGTATTAATTACTACTCCATTAATTAACTAATTAAAATTTTTTAATATCCAGATGTAATTCATAATGTATGTACTTATTAAAAAAACGCATTTTTGAACCATTTAATAGCTTGATTTACATACATTATTAATCATGACATATAGTTTTAAATACTCTAATTTCTTAATTTTTATACGTTTAAATTACAGAATATATTATTTGACTAGTTTTTTTAGACAAAATTTTTTTAATAAAATAAAATAATAATAATAATAAAATAGACAAATAAAGAAATGGAGCTTATTTTGAGATGACAAAAATTGCTCAACTCATCAGCTGCTTGATTACAAGCTGCCTTGCTCATTCATATCAGCCCATTTAATGAAATGGGCCCACTCCAATTTCTCAACCCAAAAGCAACTGCCATTTGTTTTTCAAATAATTTGGGCTGATAGTTGTTGGAGTGGCCCAATAATAATAATGTATTCACCAGCCAACTTTGCTCATCAAATTAGTTGGCCCATTCTCAAAATAAGAAGATAAGAGTAATTTTCATTGTATTTTCTACTTTCCATTTAAATATAAATATATATATATATATATATATATATATATATATATATATTTGTATTTTTTAATTTTAATTATAGTAGATTTAATTTTTAAGGAGGAGAAGCACTAAAATAATAATGACAAATTTATTTGATTAACTCTTCCCTTTTTTATAAGGTTATGTGGTGTTTATGTAAGAAGGATTATGAGATGAATGTATTCATGGATTCATAATTTTACTCTATAAAAGTACGTATTTAAGGTAATTAAAGTATTATTCACTAAAAAGTGTGTTTGGATGGAAGTATTTGAGGAGGAATTTATAAATCCCTCCCTCAAATTCTTTCTTTATGTTTGCGTCAACTTGAAATCATCAGATTTATAAATCTAAAATTTTAAATTAATGGAATTCAAATCATGGATTTTATTTTGAATTTTTTTAACTATTTTGGATGGATTTTCAAATCAATACTCAAACCGTGTTATTTGAAATCATTTCATTGTGTAATTAAGTATTATTTTATACACAAATAAAATTAATATATATATATATATTAAATTTTAACCCCTACCACCCAGCCTACCCAAACCCCAATTTTTTTTTATAACTTTTAAATTATAATATTTAAATAAAAAAAATATTACACCCAACCTACCCTATCCCCCGCCACCACCCCAAAAATTTATTTTATATAAAATTTTAATTTTTAAATAATAAAAATATTATCACATAACCTACCCATTCCCCCTACCCCACCCCACTCCCACCCCCACCCCCACCCCCACCCAAAAAAAAATTAGTAAAATTTTAAATTTTAATATTTATTATAACAAAATTTCATTATTTTTATTTATCATATATAAAATTATATTTTAAAAATTAAAAAATAATTATTAAATTATAAATTTGAAAATTCTTTTATAAATCCATGATACATCCAAAAATAGAATTCAAATGAATTGATTTAAAATCCAAAATGAATTTATTTAAAATCTAAGGAATTTAAAATCCGCCTATTTTCAAATAAATTGGATTTGAAATGACTCAATTCAAACACAACCTAAAGTACTATTAGTAATTTATTAAAGTATGACTTTAAAATGATTATAGTGATCAACTAAAGTATGATATGTAATTTAGTAAAGTATGATTTTATGTTCGTTAAAGTATGAGTCACTCAAATATAATGTATTATTCATTAAAATATGATTTAAGTGATTCATTCATAATTTAATAACCTTAAAATTATTATATTTTAATAAAGGACCACTCTTGTGTGAGATCGTCTCACGGTGGAATCATTTTACGCTTTCATAATTAGTTATCACTTTTGCTATAAAATATTATCGCTTTTTATTTATACTATAAATTGTTCATTAAAATAGTTCCCTTACACTTTTTATTTATATTATAAATGGTTTTATCCATCTCATATAGACACGGTCTCACAAGAAAATATACCATGTGATATGATATGTTTAGTTGCATTTTTTACTTTTAATATCTCCATTCATTGTTTCATTTCATTTACAATACAAACTATACTTTTTATAATTAAAAAATAATAATAATAACAACAATCTTACACAAGTATTTCCCAATAATTTAACATTTACTTTGTTAGTTTGTTTTCGATTCTTCTTCGTATTTATTTATTTATTTATTATTCATTATTCATTTATATTTTATCAAAACTAATATCACGTGAATGATCCTACAACGTTTAATTTTGTACATTTGCAGATATCAGTCGTTTCAATTCTTTTGAAGGGTGGAAATTGAGACGAACGATCCAATATTAAATCCAAATAACAATAAGAGAGCGTGTATTTAAATGATACATTATGCATGACATAATGTACAGTTTAATACTAATGTAATTAAGATCATAATTAACGTAAAATTTATCTTGACACTGACGCGGATAATTTTAATTTTACAATTTTTATTTTTGAGTAAAACTTGTGTGTATGTATAGATTTTGTGTTCATACAATTGACTTTCGACACTTTGTCAATGGAAATTTTGATTTTTAAATTGAATTAAGTGCGTAATCTGTTTAAATATTTGACTAAAATTGTGGTTTAGTTATTTATATATAATAAAGATAAAGATCTGATTTTGATCAAATTTGAGGTTTGATTTTTCGTCAATCTTGGATTTGGACAGTTTTTTTTTCATGCTTTTCTTTAGTATTAATTAATTAAAGGGTGGCGGTTATGATAATGGAATTAAGGTAAAACTTATGAATGGCTTACACGAATAAAAATATATATATATATATATTCATAATGAAATGTGATATTCACCTGGTAATATGTGATGTGATTAATTTAAGAACAATTTATGTAATAAATAAAATATAGTAATATTTTAAAAGAAAAGTAATAACATATTTAAAGTAATAACTAAATATAAAAATATAAAATGATCTTGACGATACTATAATTATATTCCTAAAATTAAATGTATGAGATGATGGTCAAAAGAATACGTTTATGCATGACCGTCTAGACAATTTTATTTATAATAATAAATGATTACTTTTTTAAAAAAACATTTATTATTTTTTAGTATTTTATTATACAAATGGTTTATCAAGTATTTAAAAGTTATAAAGTCTATCCCATTGTATGACATGATTTTATATATCCCCTCCATTATAAAAAAAATATTCATTTTGATATTTTAGTTCATCACAAAGTATTTTGCTAAGAGCGAGTTTAATGTAAACTGTGAACCCTATTTTTAAAAATTACATTTTAGTATATAAGAAATTACTTTTTAAAGAGTAATTATTTTTATCTAAAAGAGTAAAAATTTATGTATATAAAGAGTAATTTTTTATGTATTAAAGAGTAATTAATAAATTAGAATGCACAAGAATTTAAAGGGTAATTTAGAGCAGAGTTTATACGTATGTAAACCCGTTCAGATAAGTGTTTGCCGAACATTAAAAACGAAAATAAAAAATGTAAAATAGAAAATGCAACAACATCCATGATCCATGTGCACATACATACATCCATCCATGTACATACATCATACATATGCATGTACACGCGGATACTCTTTCTCTGCATCATTATTTCCTCCCTTCTCTGCTCAATAAATCAATCAAAATCCCACACAATCGCTACCAATCTCAGATTCAACCACAAATTGCTTAAGGAATCTCTTGCCTGCTCAATTCAATTCTATTCTTCGTCAATCCACTTTGTTGAAACCCTCATTTCGCGACTGGTCTGGCGACCGATCTGACCAACCTTTTGCGATTCCTTCTGAGTGGATCGTTTCTGTTTGAAGGCCTACACTGTGAGCTTTTCACAGCCACTTGAATTCAGGTATTGCGATTTTTTTAACTGCTTATTGTAAACTTTTGAGGTTTTAGCGTTTAGGGTTCAAATTACTGCGATCTATGCGTGTTTTCTAGAGATTGATGCAATATTTGTGGGTTATTGTTGCAATTATATTTCTCTCCCATTTTACGTGTTCGTGAAATCTTCAGTGATCATTTTTAGTCCATTAAATTTATTGTGTGAATTTTGGGAAATGTAGGGAATTTGGATTTTCTTAGAATTTCCAATCTCTTTTAAGGACTAAATCTGGGCAATGCTTGTATTCGTGTTCATTTCATTTTGTTGCACCAATTTCATGTTGGGAGATTTTGGCTATTTTTGTAAATGAAGCAATTATTGAAAATATGAAAAATTATTGTAAAAGGTGTAGAACAAAGCAGTGAATTTTCCATTCAAGTCAAATCTCTCATAACTGATGCTATATGGTAGATTTGCTATAGTCATATTCTTAGGTAATACTTTATCTCAGGATCACAATGTAGGCTTCATGAATGACTCCTGAATTTTGTAGGCTTAAATTACTATGTAGAAGGATCAGTCAGGGTCTTTTGGCTCTGTTATCTTTTTTTTTTTTACCAGAAAATTATCCGACTCTTTCTCCTGGAACAAAATCAACTTCATAAACATTTTTTGGATTTTCTAATACATCACATATAAAATTTCAGAATGCTACACCACCCCAAGAAACCTTTATTTCGTATTCAAAATAATAATATTTTATTATATTAACAACGATGTGAATTCAAGATATCCATGCTGATATTTTCTCAAATACTGTGTAAAAAGCAATATTAAGATTACTTCATATAAAAATTTTTATGTAGGAGAATTTATTATGTGATCTGATAGTTTACGAGGAGCAAAGTTATCAGTCATTTAGTCAATAGGGAAAATTGTTCATTATTCTAAATGGTATGTTAATATTCTAGTTGCACAACAATCTTATGGTTATCGTTAGGAAATAAGACGTCCTACACTAACCAGTAAAGAATTGAGATTGATGCCTTTGATTTCTGTCTGATTTGGCAAAACAAAATCCTGTAATTTTTTTCTAAGATATTTTGTTATCTCAAAAAGTTAAATTCTTTGCAAGAATAGAACACAGTACGTTATACTGTATATGTTATTACTTCTTTCGCAACCCACAAACCAGCAACATAACACAAGTAAAGAAATCAATGCCTTTGATGTTGGTCTGCTGTCTGAGCCAAATCAAAATTCCCTCTTTTGTTTTAGAGGGATTTAAAAAAATAAGCAAAAAGTAGAATACAGTACAATTTTTCTGTTAGGACTTGGGAAGCATGCCTAACACGATTTAAGACAATATATTCACTATTCAAAAAGTAGAGCTGCTTCTTTTCTCCTCCCTCAAATATTTAATGTAGAGATCCTTTTATTTTCTATGAAGAATTCTTTTTTCAGGCTAGAACACATTGCTTGACTGGAGGGTTTTCTCTGGTGCCTTTCTTTGTCTTTACTGAATACTATTCCATTAATGGTGATTCTGTCAATTTTAGTTTTTTACTTTTCGTACTTTGAAAGTTTTGTTAAGAATTTGTTGCCTTCTGTTCGCTTTTCCTTCATGTGCTCTGGATTGGGAATGAGGATTTGTACTTTTTAGTCTGTGTTTAATATTTCAAGTCAGTTATTTAAATAACTACATCAAAGAGATAGATTTAAATTGTGGTTTAAATAGTTGAGGGACTGTCTTGGAAAGAAGGTGATATTTCTTCACCCCTCTGGAATATTTTTGATTTGGAAGCCCTCCAACATTTTGAATTTAATTGTGTATATTTTATGATATCATTTGGTTGGATATATTTAAACTACATAGTTGAGTATTTCCTTTTGTTGAATGTTGTGCAGTTCTATTACCTTTTGGCTGATATTGGTTTGGGCTTATTTTGTTGGCTTAGTGCAATTATATTTATCATCTATTATTGACCTGTACAGGGGTGCATTTGCAATTATAGGATAGTGGAACTTTGAATGTTGAATTGCTTCCTTGAGTAGCACCGCATACTTTGCTCCTACATACTTCTGACTCATGTCGACTGTCGATACATCGAAGTATGAACATAGTCCTGTCCATAAGGCCATAATTTTGAAGGATTACGCTGGTCTTAGGAAAATTCTTGCTACCCTTCCCCGGCTCTGCGACCCATCTGAGATTCACTCAGAGTCTGTTTCACTCGCAGAAGAAGCCAAGGCCGATGCCATAGCTGCTGCAATTGATAGACGTGATGTCCCAAATCGAGAGACCCCGCTTCATCTGGCTGTTAAATATGGTGATGAGACTGCAACGGAGATGCTTATGCTTGCTGGGGCAGATTGGAGCTTGCAGAATGAACAGGGTTGGAGTGCACTACAGGAAGCAATATGTAATAGAGAAGAAGTGATTGCAAAAATCATAGTTAGGCATTACCAGCCCTTGGCTTGGGCAAAATGGTGTAGAAGGTTGCCTCGATTGATTGGGACAATGAGAAGGATGAGAGATTTTTATATGGAGATCACATTTCATTTTGAGAGCTCAGTCATTCCTTTCATATCGAGAATTGCCCCATCTGATACTTACAAGATCTGGAAGAGGGGTGCCAATTTGAGGGCAGATATGACTTTGGCTGGTTTTGATGGTTTCAGAATACAACGTTCGGATCAGAGTATTCTTTTCCTTGGTGATGGTTCAGAAGACGGCCAAGTTCCTCCAGGATCACTTTGCATGGTTTCTCATAAAGATAAGGAGGTGATGAATGCTTTAGATGGTGCTGGTGCTCCAGCAAGTGAGGCAGAACTGCAGCAAGAAGTGGCTGCAATGTCTCAGACCAATATATTTAGGCCTGGCATTGACGTGACTCAAGCAGTTCTTTTACCTCAAACAACATGGAGGAGACAGGAGAAAACAGAAATGGTGGGTATGTGGAAAGCCAAGGTATATGATATGCATAATATTGTTGTGAGCATTAAATCGAGGAAGGTGCCAGGAGCCATGTCCGATGATGAATTCTTTAACACATGTAATGAGAATGAAACTGAGAATGATCTTGAAGATATCTTGACAGAGGAAGAGAGAAGGCAGCTTGAGGTTGCTCTAAAGATGGACCCATCAGATTTGAACAATGAGAATGGTGATGGGATTATTGCACACCGTCATAGTTGTTATGACCATAGGGATGTTCCCATTGAAGAAATAAATGGTTTTAGGAATGGAGAAACTAAGCAGGAAAAGAAAGGATGGTTCAATGGATGGAGGAGAAGGGATAATAAACAAGAAAATGAGAAAAAGCTTGCTCCTCCTAGAAGTTCTTTGTGTGTGGATGAGAAAGTTAGCGATTTTCTAGAGGAGTCCCCTAAAAGTCAAAATAGGCCAGGCAGGCACTCTGTTGAGGTGGTTGTGAAACGGGATGAGCATCGGAGAGGAAAAGACACTAAAGCCCCATCAACAAGTAATGACAATGGAAATCGACGAAAGGACGGAGGTCGAGAGAACGAGTACAAAAAAGGTCTGAGGCCAATTCTCTGGCTTTCTCCAGATTTTCCATTACAAACCGAAGAACTCCTTCCATTACTTGACATTTTAGCAAATAAAGTTAAAGCTATACGACGATTAAGAGAATTGTTCACTACAAAATTACCCAAGGGGACCTTCCCTGTAAAGGTAAGCTGCTTCTATTTTTTGGAACTAGCACGCACGCTTTATTACATTCTCCTTGATTCTTAACTAACATTTAAGACTCACCTTCTGCTTACACTTGTACTGTTAAACTTCATATTCTATGACGTGGTTTTGCATATTTATTAGTGAATATGATGGGCATAGAAGAGTGCATTTCCAAAATTTTCAGCATGTAATTAATTATGTTCATCATTTCACAAATATCATGTAACATGAACCCTTATTGAAGAGGTTATCAAGAACTCGTACTATTTTTATATCAGCTAAAAACTAGGCCTATACCCACATGGTTTGGAGCCTTGTCATATTGGCTGAATTAGGTAAAATCTAGCTGTTCATAATGTTATAGTTTCACATTGATGCTTACCATCTCTCCTTGGATATAAGTTATAATATGTAGGTTATGTAGGTACATCTCTTGGAAGATAAAATCTGTGTAAAGGACCCTGCAAATAGCAGGAATGAGCTTTGATAATGATGATGAAAAAATGACTTCATGAGCCTTGATATCCCTTAATTTTGGAAAATATATGAATTTTTTATTTTTTTTTTGGCACATTTCTAATATCCTTTTGCTATATAAGTAGTTTGGTATGAATGTCATTGGTGGTTGTGATATTTGCAAATGCTTGATAGAAGTATTAAATATCCACCTAAGCCCTTATTATTGGGTGGAGCTGGTTAAATTGGTTTGGCTGGAATTCAAT
Organism: Pogostemon cablin; assembly: GCA_023678885.1. Lineage (NCBI taxonomy): Eukaryota > Viridiplantae > Streptophyta > Magnoliopsida > Lamiales > Lamiaceae > Pogostemon > Pogostemon cablin. The sequence goes on from CM043009.1 coordinate 4,788,003, forward strand.
ATGAGCTACAGAAATATGCTATCCTGAGAGTTCTCTCTAAGTTTTTTCTCCCTATATATGTACATGCAAATATATATATTTTTTTAAATTGGGTTTGAATTGAAAATTTAACATATGTTACATTGACAACTTTTTGTAATTAGTATATTATTATGATAATCTAATTTTGCTGATATGAGATTTGATTGGGTATGAGTAGTTTTACTCTGGTTGAATTATATGTTACCAGCATGGTTGGCATGTATATAATAAATTAAATACAATAATGAACTGCAGTTCTATTATCACTATCTTAATAGATAAGAGTGAGATATAAGCCGCCACAGTTCTTCATCTGTGTTTAACACCGACACTGGATAAATTCCAGTAGTTTTCAAATCATGAAGTCGTAGTTTTCTATTGTCTCAACTCTTATTGATATATGTTTCTGTTCATTTCAGGTAGCCATTCCGGTGGTCCCTACTATCAGGGTGATGGTAACATTTACAAAGTTCGAAGAGTTGCAGCCATTAGATGAATTTTCAACTCCCCCTTCGAGTCCAACTGCTGTTGGCAAAGAGAGCCCTGCTTTGATTCAGTCTTCTTCAAGTTCATCTTGGTTACAGTGGATAAAAACTCCTTATCAACGTCCCAGTTCGTCTGTGGGTGGGACAGGCAACAGGATTGACAATATTCAGGATCCATTTGCAATTCCTGCTGATTATACATGGATTACAGCTGAAGCAAAGAAGAAAAAAATGCAGGAGAAGAGCAAATCTAAGAAATCCAAAAGCCAAAAGTAGGGAGTAGCATTTCGTAATGTGGCTAGATGTTGCTAATGGTACGCAGTATACAAACCGAACCGGTAATGGTGTTTGGTTGATCCTCTAATTTCCTACTTAGGTCGATGATAGATTGCATTGAGGTTATACGTGCCGTTAAGAAAATCATTGTGGGGGAATTTTAGTTGAAATCTGGTAAATCATTGTGGGGGGTTTATAGAAGTTTGAAACTGGAATTCTTGTAAACTTGACAATTGTTTAGTGTTTGGGTGTCTCTTCTCTTCTCCATGCAACTCTAGTTGTTTTCTTTTTTTACCCATGGATCTTGTATATTCGTTGTTCTATCTTCATCAACAATATAATTTCTTAATTGTTTTATTTCAGCTGTTTGATTTGTTCTGTAATGACACTGCATTTATGTGGTTTGCTATATAGCTTCTGTACTGCGTATGATGTATAAGAAAAATACTACCCTCCCCCCTCCCTCTGGAAAAAATGTACTATTTCTTATTTGGTCCTTCCTAAGGAAGTATTCATTTTAGAAATAGACTCTACTAATATAATTACTCATTGGGTTCCTTAATCCACATGTACGAAAAGTAAATGTGGAATATATTAAGAAACAAAGGGAGTAATAATTAATTGGGTGACACTATTGCCACCCGAAAATCTGCTTAAAAGCACCCAAAAATCCAAAATTAATTCCATGAAAATAGAATTCAAAGTCTAACCTTCCTTTAACACTTACAATCCCTGAATTGCTGTGTTCACCCACCCCAAATACTCACGACCTGCTTCGATTATAATCCTCTATCTAGAAAAAGTAACCAAAATTAGTGATGCTATAAGATCTTCCAGATGATCAACCATGGCGTGGGCGGTATTGTACAGAAAAATTGAGTAGAAAATTCTCCATTCTATTAGGAGAGGAGAAGTGAGAAAAAGAATGCAACGGAGATGGTTATTATTCACTCTAAATAAGAAATTTAATTTTTAAATTTACTGTTATCTGTTCCAAAATTATTGTCCTAAAACTACTGAAATTTTAAAGAGGTGTTGCAGAAATGCATAAAATGACATTCGAGTTAATAGAATTATAGCACTTGTAGAAAGATCATTGAATGGTTATTTCAAGAATTAAACATTATTCATCGGAATGAATTGACTAACAATGTTTAATTCTGAGAGCATTGACGATTCTCACTCATGATGACAACGAATGCGGGTGAAGAGAAAAACATATATGATTTGATGAGTATGAATTGGGTATACACAGTAATTTAGGGAAGGGTTGCAAGTTTAAAGAGAAGGGTTAAAATTGTATTTTCCAACCATTTTTTAAAGAATTTGGGTGCCTTTAGTAAAAGAGGTGGCAATAATGCTGCCCTAATTAATTAGGTATTACATATTAAATAATAATACTACTTATTCGATCGTAAAAGTAAAAGAGTAAACAAATATATTTAGGAATGATTATAATACTTTTGCTAGTGCAATTTCTTTTACCTATTATTATTCTCTTATTTATATCCACAATTGACATCGGTGCTCTTTAAGGAAGGCCTTATCTAGTATCAAATTTCATGTATTCTCTCTCCATCACAAAATACTCTCCAAAGATCGCATAAACTGTGTGCAATCATTTGTGCAACAGATTGCACGGTGCTATAGTTCATATTCTTAGTATAATGAATATTATTCTTTTGTACGACAGAGACAGAATGTTAAACTCCTATAATAGTGGAACATTTGGATCCGACATTATTATTATGTGCATATTTAGAGAGAGATGCTAAACAGACATTATAAACATATCCAAATTTGACAAAAAAGAAGTAGAAAATAGGAAACTGGAACTGGTCAGCAGTTTTTACTTGTATACAACTAAAAACTACAAAATCCTGCAGCCACTGTTGAAGTTACAGATTTCACAACAGCCACAATAGTACTAACAAAGTTGAAGCTGGTTCTCAATTAGAGGGATACCAGTTCATGATACCAGTTCAGTTCAAAACTCAACACAACGAGGGTCGAGGAGGCAGCTTTCTTTCTACTTTTTTCTATGAATGAATACATCTTGCGACGGATTTCACCAATCTCATTTCATAGAACAGAAAAAACCAGAAGGGTTCCTGAGGTACAACAATTGAAAAGATCATGAGAAGAGTGGAAACCTCTGCTCACCTGAGGCGTACGAGATGATGTTTCGTTTCAATGGCGAGATATAATGAGCTCCTTGGAATGCAGCAGCTCTCAATACATTCAATGGTCCGAAATCAACTGAATAAGCCTTCTGAAAGCCATCCAGGATTGCCATCATTGTTGCGTTTGCAGGCTTCCTTTCAGATTCGTACCTTCTTAGTAATGATACCTGAGATCAATTTAGTCAGAATATTGTGTCATGATAGATCTGATGTTTGGGTTCATTAACTGTCTTCCAAAACAGGATGTATTATCCAATAATTACATTTTATGTAGGCTTTCATTAAGTTAAAAATCTGTTATTTAGAACTAAGCGGGTCTGATTGAATACAGCCTGTGAGGGAGGCAAGTTCTGATATCCCTTGAATAAGAGCATATTGTCCTACAATAAGCGAGAAACCAACACAATTCTTTTACAAGCCTTGTTTACTAACATTTTAAAACTCCTATTAGTCCACATAATGAGTTGATGAAGCAACACAATCTAATGAAAATTATACAGCCTCCCAAAAGCACCCAAATTTAGTTAAAAGAAAAACAATCTATATGCCGTTTTAGGTCATTAAAAGTAGCTCTCGTAGGCCCAACTTGTTTTATTTGACAAAATTATACTCCCTCCGTCCCGTTTCAATGTTTACGTTTCTATTTTGCGCGTCTCATTTCAATGTTTAATTTTTCCCTTTTTGGAATATGGGACCCACCTAAAACATTTAATATATCATCCAACACTAATACATCTGCCCACTTTACATTAAATATTATATTTTTCCACCCACTATCTATTAAAATATTAAACTTCTTAATCAACGTGCAAAAAACAAATGTAAACATTGAAACGGGACGGAGGGAGTATATAGATTGGCAATGAGTAAAATGGGCTAAAATAGGAAACCACGCAAACATACAGGTCCTATTGGCTATTAGAACCTCTTAATATGCTAAGTAAAAGTCAAAAAATGAACTAAATCTAAATCTACATTCAATGAATTCACAGCCATGTCATAACAATAATCACTTCTCAAGAGTTGAAAGTGGAAAAGGAACAGCATACCTCACCAATATCAGAACCAACTGCAATTCCTTCAGTAATAACCTTTGACAGGCAAAATGCATCTCCAAATCCCATGTTAACTCCTTGACCAGCCAAAGGATGAACAGTATGCGCAGCATCACCAGTAAGAGCAACACATTTTGATGCATATGAGTTCGCGTGATTAAGAGACAGGGGGAACACCATTCTATCAGAAGCTAATTTAGTGATTTGGGGAGGAATTTCAAAGCGCTGATTCACAGATGATGCTGTATCACCATTTAGCCAAGAGAACGGAGCCTCACCCCTGAACAACTGAGACTTCGGATGAGGACCATAGCCACTGTCCAGAGCCAGATTTACTTCTTTCACAAAATCAACCTCAGACATTGACTTTCGGGTCAGTGAATCATCAGGTTTCATCGTCCAAACGATATTGCTGAACTTATCTCCCATTGGTAGAAGAGCAATTGGACCACCAGGGACAAATCTTTGCCAAGCACATCTATTTTCTACCATGTGTTCAACGGTACATATTATTGCATTTTGAGAATATTTCCATCCAGTTGAAGTTATTCCTGCTAACTCCTTTACACGTGATTTGGACCCGTCCGCCCCAACCTGTGTATAGATGAGTCAATTTCTTCCATGGAGCAAAGAGTTTGTAACTTTAGAATTTACCACTAATCTTGCATGCAAGCTATTCCCATCACTCAGTTCCAGTTTTGCCAGTGATCCATGAGGACTTGAAGAACGCTGTTGCAAGGCCATTGAGCTTAGTTTGAGAGGATATATTTTGTGCTGGAAACCTGCATTCTGTACAAGTGTAAGTTTGATGACAACAATCAACACTCTACCATAAAGGTATATGGATATTTCACTTAAACAAAATCATTTTCTTTTCAAACCAGACTTCGTTATGAGATAAAAAATTGTCATAGAAACAAGACTTTTTTCTGGAACAGAAGGATCACCTATTAGGCAATGCATGTAGTCACCTAAGCAACAAAACTGAAAATGATCTACAATGTTATCAGATTGAGAAAATACAATGACAACCAGATGAGGGGTACTTAAAAGTTAAAACTATTGTAAAGTCCAAGGACTGAACCTAGATTCTACAATAATTTACAAATTTTAACTTCTACAAGCAGCAAGGAAAAGACCACACAGCGAAAGAAAATTGTCCTGTAACATCAGATATGTCTAACAAGAAGAGAAACAGAAAGACAATAAAAAACACTAGGCAACTGCCAATGGATAAATAGACAGAGAGAAATATGGAAACATGGATTAACCACTGTTTATCAAACTATCAATTATGACTAAACGCATAGATTCTTTAATATTTAATTTTTTTCCCCCTTTCTAAGTCTTTTCAGTTTCTTTCCCCCAGCCCCTCTAAGAGACGTACTATGATACAAAATGTGCATTAACACTGTAAAATATAAAATTCTTCTAGAAATAATCCCAATTTTCTCGACCATCCAAGTACCTGTAGACATGACAATAGAGATTTATGAAGCACTTTATTCTCCACCACGCACCTAAATTAAAATTCCAACAATTATTATCTGTAAGAGAGAACTGTGAAATTACGAAAGGAGACATCATGCAGCACTCAATCTTACCCTAGAACTTCTTTGTTAACGTCTCCTGCACTGTATCTCGTATACCCAAGACCAGTGTAATCCCAAACCTAGAAAGAACAGGAAAAAAAAACTCAGATTTGAAGTCTGACAACAATCCATGTCAATATTAATAGCAAAAAAACAATTACCTTAGAACTATGCTAGAAAGAATGAACGAAAATTGGAATTAAAAAATAAAAGGAGCTATGAAAGCATAACAAGGATACATGTAAAATGCAGAGGAAAAATTTTAAGGGCCTCAAAGAAAGAACAAAGACATAAGACATCCAAAGACATAATTGGGTTGGATTCATTAGTTTAGCCTAAAAGTTAGCATACGTTCAAAGAGAAACTGTGGCAGAACGTAAAATGGGAATTTTAAAAATATATTATACTACAAAATCACCGGGTTACATATATATTACCTGCATCATATCAAAGTAAGCATGCCGATGCTCTTCAATGTATTTCCATGCTCCCACATCTGACAGTAACAGCTATCAAGATTCATAGTCGACAGAAATTAACATATCTAGAGTAAAAAGGGAATAAGTTCACCGTAAGTTGAATATTGCTTGCACGTATCCCATATATAAATCAAATGTAAGCATGATAACATCAGCATATAATGCAGAAAGGACATCATGACTTCTATAATTTTCTAGAACAAAGCAACAGGCAACAACAAACATGAAATAAAAGACATTAATCTAGTGTAATATAATTAAACACCGAGGAAAAGTCCAACCCGTGGAGTATTAATTTATAAACATAGAAAACTTTAGAAGAATTGTTTCATAACATTTTTTAACAAATGAATGTTTTGAGGAACAATTTCCATTTAATTATCTAACTGCAGTCAGTCCTGGTGCTGTAGAGTATCTGACATAGTTCTTGTAGGCTTTTAGACTTTGATTGCCAACACAAAGCTTCAAGAAGGTTTAAGTATAATGCTTCTTATAATCATTACAGAGTAAAACTCTCCAGAACTATCCGTAGATTTCAATGATATATATCTCATAGCTGTCAAATAAGTATATTATTTACTAATCCCCATAGTGCATATTTTTCTTTATTTTCAGGGTAAAATATTTATTCTCTATTCAGGGAATCAATTATCTATGATAATAGAGAAGGCACTGCACATTCAAACTCCTCAAAATGCAAAAAAGAGCAAGGTTTGAGTACTGAATAAAATAATGAAAATGCAAAAATAATACCTTTGAAAAGGGCTATAGTTGTTGGTGTAACAGTACTGACTCTCGGATCTGGTGGATCCTCTTTATTGATCCCAGCCCCACTTTGTAAAGCTGGGTTGCTATCAATAATAGCAACGTGTAGTTTGTTTGTCAATGGATTTTTCGCTGCAAGCATAATACATAAAACTTAGTATTACTTTTTTTTTTTTCTGAACCAAAATTTAGAATTACTTGATCAGCACAATCATAACTGTTAAGGGCTAGATTTTTTGCACGTGATGTATGCATGAATTTTAAGTAAATCGCAGTCCTTTATTCTAAAAATCTAGAGGACAATAAGAGGTAGCCTTGGTCAAAACTTGTTCTGAAATTCAACACAACAAAAAAACAAGAATATTTGTTCATTATTGCAAAGGAAAAAATCACAAGTTCTACTTTATGAGTTCAATAACGAACATGAAACTGCTGAATATCTTTAAGCTCCATTCAAACACATAGAGGTTTATACAGACCTTTCTTCCCCCCCCCCCCCCCCCCCCCCCCCCCCAACAAGAAAATGCAGATCAGTCTTTGGAGAAAAGGTAACAGTTAAAGAAAGCAACTCAACTCATGAATTTGTATTTGTCTGCTGGATAAGTATAATGAGTCTAACTCACTGGTTGGAACTCATAAAAAATTATGTTATAAACTTCCAAAAAGAACTACATTATGCGCTCAAGATTTCATTAGTGAGAACAGACTAAGATTAGATTATGAGAAATAATAAAAGAATCTAGTACAGAAAGGCAATTCATACATAATGATTACCTAAAGAGCAGGCTAGGGCCATCCCAACCATGCCACCTCCAACAATAGCAATATCATGTACGGGAAGATTACTATCAAATCCATGTTTGTTTGCAAATCCCTAAGTATACCAACAATAATTTAGTTGGCAAACATCACACAGCAATGACATCAGTTCTAGTATGTTCGAGCCAGCAATTCAGGTATATAATTCATTGATATTGTGTAAGAAGCCAGATTAACACCAGAATCATCCAAATCATTTATTGAAGATGAGGTTTTACTAATCCTTTCCCCTCAATATATGCAGGGTGACATGGGAGTTGTAGTGTCCTTATCAATAACCAAAGAATTTTATTTTTATTTTTTATTTTTAAAAGAAATTATCTGCAGATGGATTTGCTCACATATTTTCTAATCAAGTATCCTGCTATTACCATTTATATTCTCAATCAAGACCAGACTCAATTGTTAAAAACATAAACACCAGAGAATACAGAACCATATATCTAGTTATTTAACCACAACATTGTGAAAATGGGTATTCCAGGAATTTTTTGCCCTTTTAGCATTGGAGCTTCACGGAATCTTTGTACTTCAGAGTAATAGATATTTCTTATTCATAAGATTTGGAACATAAGTTTCATATATATTTTGTAAGAAGTGAACCACAGACGGTGGTAATTTAAATTAATAACTTTACAGCCCAAAGCTTCTGAAAATAGATGGCATAAACCGAGGAAGCACAAGCCTCCCGTTATCATGAAAATGAAACAAACCCCAGTTGACATCAATGAATCAAGATAACAAATGTACAGGTGTAAAGTGAATAAAACGAACTTAGTAAATAAAACAGAGCTCCAAAACTTCAATAGACCAGGAAAACAGAAATAGTTATGACAGAGTTGGTACACTACTAACCTGACCACTTACTGCATCATGTAATTGGGCACCTGCTTCACTACATAACATCCTATGTGCCAATTTCCAGGCACATGTATTGAAAACCAATTTTCTTGAAGTTAACCTTGCGCAACATTAATAGATACAACTTTGTTACAGTTACATATTATGGAGTGATGTGAATCTCATGACAAGTGACCATAAACTCAATAGCCGTATATACATTGAACATTAATAGAAATAAAAGCAACATCATACATGAAAACAAACCGGAACAAGTATTCTCAGAACTGTAAAACCCACCAACATTAAAAATGCGACTGACAACTCCTCATCAAATATGCTATTAACATCAATGCTTTTCCTTCATTTTAACCATTTGGCACTTCAAAATTTAATCAAGATTTCTAATTCTTTAATACAGGGGAGTGATTTTATTTATTTATTTTTTTTCAGTTCTATTTTCACTTAAGAAAATTTAATATATATCCACTACTTTTGCGTTTTGACATTTTACAACTGAATCATGCAGACATTTAATACAGGGCTTATTATCCGGAATTAACAAATGACAAAAATGTGATGCATCACATTTAAAATTTAGAACATCGCAATTAAGTTATTTAAAAAAAAAAAGTCCTAAGATTATTGGCAATGTCATTTACGACTAAAGAATAATAATAAAACAAATTACTACCGTATTGAAGATACTGACAACAGAAAACTGGAACAAAGGATCATTTACTGGAAAAGTGAGTGCACATAAAAATGGTGTCTACACCGAAGAAATTTAGTTAAATCAAATATTAGCTCAAGTGATAACTCAACACGAAACAACCAAATCAAATTCAGATAACTCAAGAAACTCGAAAAATTAATGCAAAAATGGGGAAGAATTCCATACCTGTTCATATTTTCTTCTCGCGCATTCAGAGAGGAAAGAAAGAAAAGAGCGAAGAAGCGAGAAACCAAATTACAGAGGCCAATTTAATAAAAAATGTTTATTCAGAATTTGGGTTAATAATAATCAGAATCGGGTTGTTAACAAACTAAGCAGAATCGCCACTGCGTGGAACGACTCTGCACACGTGTCACCATAACTAAATAAAAGTTAAATTAGTAATTATTTAAATTTAAAATTTTGAAGGAATGGGTGACATAGTCATTACTCATTAGTACATTAACCTTTTTTCTTTAATGAAAAATTTTTCCATCTGAAAGGGGAAGTTTTAAAATACCCAATATTACTACAATGACCCTTGGTTAGAAATAAATGTCTCATATATATTTTTATTACTTTAAAAACATTTTTTAACAACTATTAAACATATTTTAACACGTCTCACAGTTTAATATATTTTTAACAAATATTAAACATAATTCAACCAATTAATAAGGGTTAGACCTTTAACCCATCACACAAGGAGCCCAGGTTACTCCCACGCTACGGGTAGGATTCGATCCTTGATCATTGTGCAAGTTGTCCCCTTAGTTGACCAGTTGAGCTGCTCATGCGAACTGCAAAAGATTCTAGTTGATATGTGTAAGTGAGTATTAATAGATAAGAAAGAATTTGTTTTGACAGCTGTAACAACAAAATTTATATTTATTGAATAATAAACACAAAAGAAATTACAAAGATAATCCGATGTGGATTAAACTTGAGAATTTAAGTGAACAGTATCTAGCTATCCTCTGATTCATCTCTTGAGTTGATTTCTTGACTTTTTCAACTTTTTAAGCCGGATCTTCGGATGAAGCTTGTCCGTGCTCGTGGTTGACTTGAAGCTTTAAAACGTTTATCCGGAGGCGTCGAGCCTTTGTTCGGATCAAACGTTGATTTGAAAAATTATCGTGAAGAACATTGTTCAATTTGGTAGAACTCCGTTGACTTCACAAATATTGCTGGATGAATTTGACTTGAAGATTTATTGTGAAGAACGTTGTTCAATTTGGTAGAACTCCGTTGACTTCACGAATATTGCTGAATGAATTTGACTGGAAAAACATCGAATTTGAAGGGCTTAGCACCTTGATCTCAGGTCGAGTGTTGTTTCTGACCAACGCTGGATCGGAGGGTGTAGAACCTTGATCTCTGATCGGAGGCTGTTGACTTGAAGAACGCCGGATCGGAGGGCTTAAAACCTTGATCTCTGATCGGAGGCAGTTGTCTGGAAGAACGCCGGATCAGAGGGGCTTAGAACCTTGATCTCTGATCGGAGGCGATTGGCTGGAAGATGCTTGAAGATCTCAAGGGAGCACTGCTCATATTCTTGATCTCTTCAGAAGCGTCTGCGTCTTCAGATGTTTTAGTGTGATTGGAATGAGGACTGAAGGTCCTTATTTATAGGTAGAGAAATAACCACTTGTGAAATATTTTCTCCTTGAAAAGATATATTAGGCTTTTCTCCTTTAATTAAGTCTGCCGGGCTGGATTTGACCCTATTTAATTTAATTAAGCCTGCCGGACTAGATTTGATTTGCTGGGTTTGTTAACTTAAGTCAGGCCCATTTGACTTGGGCTTATTTGATTGGATTTGGCCCAATTATCAATAATTTACTCATTTATTTTAGGAATTAATTTATTTAAATTTCTTAATAAATAAATAATTAATTGATAATTATTGCATTAATTTGCCACATATTTTTATTTAATAGGCAATAAAATTCAGGTGCCTACAAATGCCCCCTCGTATTTTATTCAGGACGCCTTTGTGTTGAAGTGAACAAATTGCGATACTCCATTATTGATCAACATGACTGAATTTTATTGCTTGCCTCACCAACTTGATATGAATAGCCTAAATTATGACTGAACTTAGCAAAGTGCTAAGTTGTCTATGTACCTCTTTGAAGATGATCAAGTCATAACGTAGTTCAAAGGGACATGATTTGATTTGAATGGGGGTGTCATACACATTTTATACTCATGCGGGCCAGGAGTAACATGCAGTTTAGGCTCGTGCATTGAATTGAATTTGTTGACAATTTATACTCGTGTAATAAGTCTTGAATTTAAATTTGCTGACAATTTATACTCATGTCAATGAGTCTTGTAGACAGTTTATACTCTTCTCAAGGAGTCTTGAACATGATTTGTAGACAGTTTATACTCTTCTCAAGGAGTCTTTAACTTGACTTGTAGAGAGTTTCGTCTCTTCTCAAGGAGATTTCATTTTAGAGAGATAGTTTAAGCTCGTATCAAGGAGCATAACATATGGAGAGTTTTAGATAGTTTTAGCTCATATCAAGGAGCGTAATATGTAGACAGTTTTAGCTCATATCAAGGAACTTTGTGTGGAGATTGATAGTTTAGACTCGTATCAGGGAGTTTTGACTTGAAGGATTTTAGATAGTTTAAGTTCATATCAAGGAGCGTAGCTTGTAGATAGTTTTAGTTCATATCAAGGAGCGTTATATGGACAGTTTTAGCTCATGTCGGGGAGCATAACTTGAGATATTTTAGATAGTTTTAGCTCATATCAAGGAGCGTGATGTGGATAGTTTTCGCTCGTGTCGGGGAGCGTTGACTTTGTTAATAGTTTATTGCCCCCAATCATGGGGTACACTATTTTCTCTTGATTTAACTTCATTTCTTTGAATCTTTATAGACACCGGCGTATTTGACTGTGATTCCTCCTCGAGAGGCTCATCAAAAGACATGTCTCCAAACTCATAGGAATCGCTAGTTGAAGGCAATTCGAAGTCACTTGATGTCATACTCAACTCCATATCATGAGCACTTGTAATTAGTTCTTCAAAGGTCTTTGTTTGAATTCCTTGAAGGATGTATCGCAGGCTCTACTGCATCCCTTGAATGTATATGTTGATGGCAGAGACTTCAGACAGTTGATCTTTGCAGTTTAAGCTTAGATTTCTCCATCGATTAATATAATCAAATGCTGACTCTTCTTTTCACTGGCAAGTGCTAGTCAATTCGATCATACTAACAGTCCTTCTAGTGTTGTAGAAGCGATTGAGAAACTCTTTTTCCATTTGCCCCCAGCTGTCGATGGAGTTAGCTTTCAAGTCGATATACCAATCAAATGCATTCCCTTTCAGTGAGCAGACAAATTGTTTGAGCATGTGGTCATCAAAGGTTCCAGCATCATTGCATGTCTCGACAAAGTGCGCTATGTATTGTCTTGTGTTACCTTTGTTATCGAATTGTTCAAATTTAGGAGGCTGGTAGTCAACTGACATCTTCAAGCTGTCAACTCTCTTTGTATATGGCTTTTTATAGGCAATAGAAGATTTGGAGCTCTCTTTAAACTTATCTTTTATCGTCTCTAGTACGATATTTTTCAGTTGGTTCATAGGAAGCATTCCGTCAGCTGAAACTTATATCTTTTCCTCAATCGGCTTCATTTCAGAAAGATGATATTTCGAAGAGTCTTCCTTTTCGTCTACATCCTCAACTCGTTTCTCATTTGCATGACTTGTCTGTGCTATCTCCATCTTTTCCATCAGTTTGGATATCAACAGACCTTGTTTGTTTGGTGAGTGCAGCAACAGACTGAGTCAAGCTTGCCAGTTGTTCTTCGACAGACGAAGCATTTATTGCCATGGCAGATGCTATGAATGAGTCATACGCTAAACTTTCTGTGGATCGAGGAATTAGGAAGACAGATTCATCTTTACCATCTTTATTGCTGTGCAATGGCTTATTGAGAGCAATCCCCACCATGTAGTTTGTCTCTGAGGAGGCTTCAGACATACTCCTTTTAACAACTTCAACATTTTCAGTCTGCAACTCTGAAAGCTTTGGCGTAGAAGAACTTTTTATCGCAACCTTGAGTGGAGTTGTTCTCTGAATCTCTTTAGTTTGCAACTTTAAAGGTTTGGCAGAAGGCCTTTTTATTGTAATCCTAAGAGGAGCCATACTTTATATCTTCGAACTTTTGAAGAGAGGAGATGAGAGGTAGAAACTGTCCCACTGGGCGTGCCAAAATTTGTAACAACAAAATTTGTATTATAAACACAAAAGAAATTACAAAGATAATCCGATGTGGATTAAACTTGAGAATTTAAGTGAACAGTCTTTAGCTATCCTCTAATTCCTCTCTTGAGTTGATTTCTTGACTTTTTCAACTTTCTAACCCGGATCTTCGGATGAAGCTTGTCCGTGCTCGGGGTTGACTTGAAGCTTTAAAATATTTATCCAGAGGCGTCGAGCCTTTGTTCGGATCAAACGTTGACTTGAAGATTTATCGTGAAGAACGTTGTTCAATTTGGTAGAACTCCGTTGACTTCACGAATATTGCTGGATGAATTTGACTTGAAGATTTATTGTGAAGAACGTTGTTCAATTTGGTAGAACTCTGTTGACTTCACGAATATTGCTGAATAAATTTGACTGGAAAAAATATCGAATGTGAGAGACTTAGCACCTTGATCTCAGGTCGAGTGTTGTTTCTGACCAACGCTGGATTGGAGGGGTGTAGAACCTTGATCTCTGATCGGAGGCTGTTGACTTGAAGAACGCCGGATCAGAGGGGCTTAGAACATAGATCTCTGATCAGAGACAGTTGGCTGGAAGAACGCCGGATCAGAGGGGCTTAAAACCTTGATCTCTGATCGGAGGCAATTGGCTGGAAGATGCTTGAAGATCTCAAGGGAGCACTGCTCGTATTCTTGATCTCTTCAGAAGTGTCTGCGTCCTCAGATGTTTTAGTATGATTGGAATGAGGACTGAAGACCCTTATTTATAGGTAGGGAAAATAACCACTTGTGAGATATTTTCTCCTTGAAAAGATATGTTGTGTTTTTCTCCTTTAATTAAGTCTGCCGGGCTGGATTTGAGCCCATTTAATTTAATTAAGCTTGCCGGACTAGATTTGATTTGCTGGGCTTGTTGACTTAAGTCATGCCCATTTGACTTAGGCTTATTTGGCTGGATCTGACCCAAATATCAATAATTTACTCATTTATTTTAGGAATTAATTTATTTAAATTTCTTAATAAATAAATAATTAATTGATAATTACTTCATTAATTAGCCACATATTTTTATTTAATAGGCAATAAAATTCAGGTGCAGCCATAGATATGTAAGAATAGATAAGAGAAAAGGAGTAATAATTTCGGGTTATATTATGTTCAAAAATTAAATTTCAAAACTCAAAACAAACATAAATTATTATTATTCATGATTTTTAAATTTATATGAACCTCAAAATAGGGTTTAGTGCTAATTTTAATTTAGCATTTACCCTTGAAGATATAACGTTAATTTTTAGGTATAATTGTATTTTAACTTATAATAATTAAGAAAGTTAATGTGTAGAGGTGAAAATGGATTGCAGGGTTATGTAATTGACTCATATTCTTCTCAACCCACCATTTTGTAGGTTGAAGAGGGGCTCTATGAATTGGTTTATTGGTGAGGCAAGTTTTGTTGTGACAGTCCGAGTTAGCCCACATAGTCATAACTTGTTTTTTTATGTTTTTATATAAATTTATATATAATTTTTTTTTTACCTAAAATAAATTTTTAAAGATTGATTATTGAAATGAACTAATTGATGGACATTGACTTAAAATACATGAAATTAAATTATTTTAGAAATTAGACTATTATTGGTGGGGCGATTATATATTTGGTTATAATCATACGGGTCAATTTGTGTATTGTGATTCACGCGGGTCAAATCTATTTTGATAAGTATAACTTATACTTTATCACGGTTGCACTCAATACATCCCAATCAAAACGCGTAACCATATATATATATATATAATTTTAAAATGAAACTAAAGCATGTGATGTGAAAATGGGTACCAGCAAATAATGATATTAAGCTAAATATGCAATGTGATCCTCCTACTCATTATGCTAAAATTAGTGTAAAGATTAGAGACAACATTATTGTCACACTATTATGAGTACGAATATAATCTCAACAATAATATCAATTTTGCACACGCGCATGGTACTTTTTTTAACCTTTTAACTTTACTTTAAAATCCATAATCATTTACAATGTAAATTAGATAGAATTTAGAATAATGCATTACCAATTAAACCCTCTTTTTGCCCCCCCTCCCACCCAACCAAAAGTGGAAAGAATCAAACAAAGAGGATGAAGATATATATAATTAAAATGTAATTAAAAGAATAAATTAAATTAAGTTCAAATCATTTATTCAAGAGAAAGTATCATGCAATACCGATTAAAAAATTTCTTCATTAATAGTTATCACTTTTCGTTAAAATTTTTATTAATTTTTCATTAAAAATATTATCATCATTTTTCTTTTTCTTTTTTTACAAATTATACATCAAATAGTTTAATTAAACAGTAATTACTTTCAATCATTCAGACATTACTTTTTATTTAAAATGATATCATTCTTTATTCATCTTATAAAATAAATTTTGTAAAACGGTTTCACCCATATTTTTACCTTTATTCAAATCATATGTTCTAAACTATTCATATTTTATTTTCACATATATTAAAAGAAATTACTTTTTTAACAACTTTATTGATTTATGTATAATGATACTATGGTATTTTTAAATTATAAATTATAAATAAATATAAAATATATGTTATGCGTGTTAAATGGTAAATGACACTCTTTGGATTAAAGTATATTATGAAATTATATTGTTGAGCCTTTTTGCCATGCATCAGGATTGTTCAACAAATTAATGAAAATAGAAGGTTCTCTCTTCTACTTATTTTTTTATTGTTACCCTC
This sequence comes from Pogostemon cablin, assembly GCA_023678885.1. Taxonomy (NCBI): domain Eukaryota; kingdom Viridiplantae; phylum Streptophyta; class Magnoliopsida; order Lamiales; family Lamiaceae; genus Pogostemon; species Pogostemon cablin. The sequence goes on from CM043009.1 coordinate 4,804,221, forward strand.
TTTGTCCTATAAAAGTTTTCATATTTTTATTATTAACTTTCAACTCTATTTTTCACACAGCTAAAAAATACTTATTTAATAATCTTAATAATATAAATGATGTGTTATAATAATTATCACACGAATCATTTAATGAAAAAGAGTGAATATATGCTGATGTAATAAAATTCATATTCCAAAGCTAGAGGAAAAGGAAAAGAAGATATAGGCTCATGATTATGTGTTCTAAAACTACATCTAAATTTATTTATTTTTTCCACTTTACTATAAACTCATCAAAACCGATAAAAAAGATCGAAAAGGAAAAGGAAAAGAAAAAGAAAAAAAACTTTTAATTAAGTAATTCCCTGTTTAATTACACTTTTATTTATTTATTTTTTTCTTTCTAAATTTTAATTTCATAAATTAATGACAATAGTGTAATATTGTTAAGTTTTTTTTATATATAAAAAAAATTAAAATTTAGGAGTAGAACCACACCTATTAAAAGTTTATTCTTTTAAATGGAACACTCTAAATTGTACTAAGGCGAGACAAAAGAATAAAGTATTAATGAATATACCATTTCCATTCCATATATATATTTCTCAAGTGTTCAGAGAAAAAAAAAAGTGTACTTTTTGAATGTATGATGAAAAATAAAATAATGGTATTAATTTTCGTAAAGATTTAATAAAAAAAAAATCTTTAATAAAGTTATTGTGTTTCATGAAAAAAATGTAAAAAGTAAGTGATATTTTAATATTATAATTATGGTATGTGAGGATGTTATCATGTTAATATTGTGTAACATTACTATTTTTAAAAATTAATATATATGCATAATAGATAAGAACAAATAAAATAAAAATTGTAAAGAAATACATACGATTCGGAAGAAGAAAGCATTATAAAATAAGTATTCTAGCATGTTATTTTCGGACTGGTTTATATCAAAGTCATTTTTCATGCTAATTTATTTTCAAATCATGATCATCAAGTGCTTTTAATAAGTTTTTGATAGACAATAGTTTGGACATTACTTCTGTGTTGAAGATTAATTAGTGACATGATCAAGTTCAAATGTGCAATTTATAATTATTATCTCATCACATACTCTTAATTTGTTAGCTTGCCGACACATAAAAATGTAGTAATGACATAAACCACATTTTGGCCAAAACTTGTGTGATCTCGAATGCCAGCTTTCTGAAAATTGTATTCTTAAATTTTTTAAGTTATACTTTTTAGCATAAGAATTTATATCCTTAATTTTTTAAAAAATTTAATTTTTTTAATCTAAACATTTATACTATTTATATTTCAGTCGATCTATTCCATATAAAAATTTTATTATTATTAAATTAAATGTTAATCCTTAAAAAAAGTATAGTATACACCTTATACACCAAAAAAAACACAAGATACCAATTTTTTAATTAAACAACCAAAACATTTCACCGATCAATCTGATTTTACCTTTTATTAAACTGTTTTTATTCATCTCACTTCTTCACATATAAAATTCTCACCAAAATCACCTAGCTCACTATCTTAATTGTGAAGCAAAGCTCCAGTGCTCATGGGGCATGCATGTTGATGATATAAATGATCCACTTTACAACCTTCCATGTTCAAACTTAACCCTAGCTAGTTCACAACTGATAATTAAATAACCCTAATTAGGGTTTATTATTGCAGCATTAAGGATTAGCAAACGTTGATCTTGGATCGATCCTGGCGGCTCCATCGCACAACAGGTGCACCGCACTCGTGTGCTCGTGTTATGTAGCCTCAAGAAACTCAGATAGCTGCAAGGAGAAGGAAGCCAACCCGAGGATTGGAACGAATACGGATAATCGAAAATTCGTGGAGTCGAGAGGGATTGCGAAGAGGAGTAGTACTAGAAGCATGGATATCTCCAATGCTCCTAGTACTACCAAGAGTAATCTCAAGAGGATAAATAGTGTTCAATCAACGAGTCCAAGAGGAATGATGAGGAAAGTTAGCTGGTCTGATTCACATGGTGAAGACATTGCTCACGTTCAAGAGTTTGAACCAAGGTAATTTTATCGTTCGTCCCATAATATGATTAAGGGGAAATATCAATTTTAGTCCTCTAGAATATGTCAAATTCAATTTCAGTTATCAGGTTTGGTAATTTTCAAAACTAGTCCTCCAGTGTCTGAATTTAATTCTTTTAGTTCACTTTTTAGTCATTTTTTGTCCACTTTTGATCCTTTTTTCCGGCAACTTTAAGGACCAAAAGTGGACGAAAAGAACTAAAATCGGACACTAGAGGACCACTTTTAAAAAATTACCAAACATGAGGACTAAAGTTGGATTTGGCCTATCCTAGAGTACCAAAATTGATATTTTCAACTTTATTAACTTTTTCGGATAATTTGATATATTAAACTAAAGATCACTTGGTATAATACAGTAATTCAAACATCTTCTATTATAAACAGTTGGATGAATGACACGAAAGTAATTAAGGGGAAATGTTGAGATTTTTTTACCGCGCATGTATCACTAATCTGACGCGTGTTGCAAGAGATTTAACACCAAAATGTATCAAGATATATATTCGGTGCCTTTATCATACACGCTGACATTATTTGTGTACGAATTTAATTCATATTAAATTGATTTAATTACCTATATAATATGAAAGGGGCCTGATATATACTTCCTCCGTCCGCTTCTAAGATGTCCATTTTACTATTTTAGCGTCCGGTTCAAAGGTATTCATTTCCCCTATTTAGTAAAAAAGTATACAATATAGCCCATCACTTCCCTCTAATACAACCTACTTTACATATAATAATAATACTCCTTACTCCACGTGCAAAAAGTATACGGACACCTTATAATCGGATAGAGGAAGTATATAATATCGAAATTAATTCATTCTCTTTAATTAACCAAAAAAATTAAAAAAAATAATAATTAAAATCTTCATATGCAGTGAAGAAGGAGAACTGGAAGGAGCTGGGAACTCATGCAAATGTATCATCCAATAGTAGAGATGATGAAGGTATTAATTAATTATAATCTTTTTTTTAATTAGAATATGGAAATTTAGTATTGATTTTTTTTGTTTTTTCTCTTTTCCCTCCACTTTGTTCTCACCTTTATTTTATGAATTATCTTTTTCATCACGCGCACTTTTTCATCTTTTTTATTTAATCTTTTTGTGTTTCTTTATTTTATACTTTTGCCTTTCATTTTTATTTAATGTGTATATTACTCCATATATATCTAAAAAGCAAATTAGAAAATGATGGAATTTTTTTTTTATTATCAATTGTTTTTAATGTAAATTCAAATGAAGAACAAGAAAAAAAAATCTTAGGATTTGCTTTATAAAAGGTAAACTTGACAAAGACATTGTCGCATTCATTAGTTTTCAATCTTGATCTCATATGTATTGTATGGGTGGATCTTGTATGAGACCATCTCACGTAAGTCTTTATGTGAGATGGATAAAAAGTGATAATATTATTAACGAAAATTGATACTCAATAGATTAAAAGTGATAATATTGCAGTGAATTATTTCATGAACAATTTATAGTATAAATAAAAAGTAATAACATTTTATAGCGTAAGTGATAATAATGTTATTACTTTTGTTATAAATTATTATTATTTTTTATCCGTTTCACATAAAGACTTACTTGAGACTATCCTTATTATATTAAGGTGGTCCTGGCGATTTTTTTTAATAAGTATAAAACAATATTGTATCAAATTAAGTATCAGTTTCATATCGACAATTAATTAGTACGTCTGTAATTAGAAGTTGTTGACTGATTAATTAAGCACAAAAAAGTGGAAATAAATAATTTAATCTTTGATGCTAGAATATTGTACGGTTCTAACTAATATTGATACAGTAACCATGTTCTTTTTTTTTTGGGTGATGAAAAGGTACATGTGATTAATATTGATGAGCAGATTGAGGTTGTACGTTGTGCATCACATAATTGTACATGCTGCACTTCCTGCCACAGCACCAACCTTGAGTGCAATTTCTAACGCATTTAGTGCAGTCTTCCAATTGCTCTGAAGTAATGATCAATAAATTACTTAGTAAATCATATATATAATAATAATAATAATAATAATAATAATAATAATAATTTATTGCAATTAGTGAGCAAAGCCCTAGTCATGCGTAATTTGATTATTTTTATCCAATTTTGATTCCATTGTTTGAAAAATTTTCCGGAATTCTTTTTATTGATCCTTTATATTTTAAATTTTTTGGGATTTTTATGTTAAAAATATCCTGAAATTTTAAAATACAAATGACATCAATTGAGAATTCTAGTGATTAGATTAAAAAATTTTAATCCAAAAAGTTTAAAATTGGATAAAAATAATGAAATTAGAATTGGACATGATACATAAATAAATCATTAATACTTAATCAAGTAAACTCTAACACGCATTCTCACATGCAAGGCTTGAGGGTTAACTTTGTCTCAAATCTTGCATTTGGAATTTTCTTATAAATGGATGACGGTGAGTCAAACCTAAACCTTTGCTAGTTCACAGTTCTTATATCATGTTAAATAACCATCTCATCTAAAAGTTTAAATTAATAGAGAGATAAATCGTTTAATACTTAATCAGGTCACTCTAATAAAAGGAAAGAAAATCTAATTATTATCTTTAGAATTAATGCTTTCATTTTAAAATAGATTTCCCTTTTTTCTTTTCTACATATAGGGCTGTCAATTTTATCCGTGACTTCGGATGCCCTGCGGGTAATACCCTATCGGGTAAGAGTAGGGTTTGGGTATCGGGTAGGGTTGTATCCGTACCCGCTTGAAAATGTTGAGGGTAGGGGTAGGATATGGTATTTATAAAATACTCGATTACCCTACCCGATTACCTGATTACTTTATATATATATATATATATATATATATATCTATACATAGACATATAAATATATGTTTTTGTATAATTTGAAAAATGATTCCACTTTATAACACACATACTAGTGTACATCACATTGCTTATTTGATTTAAGAAAGCAAAATGCTTCAAGGGTATGACTAATAAAATGATACTTTCTAATATTTTATATCAATTTTTATTTTAATTATTGGGGGATTGAGGCAGGGTACTCACGTCTCAATCTTCTTCTTCATTTTTTTTTTAAAATCATTTGCATTTACTTTGATTTTCTTACATCATTATATATTTTAGAGTGATATATTGTTTGGTTGACAAGGGTAGCCATTTAAAAATTTTGGATAATCATTTATCCGCAGATTATCCATTATCCGTTGGATATTATCCGTACCCTACCCAATGATACATTTGAGAATAATAGAGTAGGGTAAGAGTAATAAAAATAAGATACGAGTAGGGTATAGATTGAGCGTACCCGTACCATACCCTACCCGTTTTCACCCTATCTACATGCCATCTATTGACCGTATGATATATGGGATATTACACTAAAATAAAACTTGCATCATGTAACTTTGGATGGATGATTAAATAAGCAAATACTTAAAAATCAAAGATATATTAGTTGAATTAACACTGACCCGATGATCATTTGATGATGGAAGCATTAATGCAGTGTAATAATTAGGTGTTTGATTTTGGAGATGACCAACGTACGACGTCGTGGGATATTGGGATGCTTCATAAAAATTATACACACTCATATTACCATATTGTGGCACTGCTGGAACCATTGCATTTGAGGTCTGCACAACAAACAATCAATTTTTATCATCATTTTTTTTTCTAATTAAAATATAAAATCTCAATTTAAAATAAAATATACTCTTTGACTTTATACGTACACAAAGTACGCCTTGAATGTATGTAATGATTATTTAATTATGAACAATAGAAAAATATCCACTTGATACTTGATAGTAGACCAATCAATGCAAGTTGAATTATCATTGGCCCTACTTTCTCAGTCTTAACCTTCTCGATTTATAGAAAACCTATAGTACATGTTAATTTCCGTGTCACATCTTTAATTATGAGTTAAAAATAGACTACACTATCTCTAAGAATTAACATTATATCATTAGAGTAAATCGTAAAACATAATAAATGTTAAATTATGAAGCACGATGTAAAATTTTATGTGAACTATATATATTTAAAGATGAAATTAAAATTAATTATACTATTAAAATTATGTCTAAATTTTAAAGAAAGATTGTATGGTGAAACCGTGACATTCAAACTATTGCCCAAAATTACGTGCACACTTTCATTTTTCGATTGTCACATTTTTATTTTCATTTCAAAAAATGAAATGTCCCTTCAATCATAATCTCAAAAATATATTTTAATTTTATAATTATCACAATTATTTAATAGTACTCCCCATAATTTACTTTATAATGATTTATCACCTACAATGCCAAACTTCCACTAAAATACACTCTTGTATTAAATTTCACATTTTCTATTTTCTTTCATTCCACAATAAATTTTATCACTAAAAAGGAAAATATCATATCAATCCTCAATCTTAAAAATACTTTCTAAGTATAAATTTATCATTCTCACATACTTTATAATTTATTTAACCTAAAAGATTACATTATCATCCAAAAGTCAATAAGTTTAATTAAAAAATAATTTTTTTATAAGCTCCATATTTGAACTAACGGTGCAAACTTGGGACAAAGGGAGTAATAAAGTATTCATGAAAAAACAATTGGGTATAGACATATGCATGTGATAGGATCTCAGTTATGTACTATTACATTTTAGTGTTACATCTCCTGTTATATGAATTAAATGGATTAGATGATGACACTTGTACGATAGAAAAATTTCAATCATTCCCCTCAGAGTTGATACTAGTTTCCTCTTATGATATAGATTTTGTCAGTGTGATCTTACGTATCTTTCATTCAATAAATAAATCAAGTTAGTAGGGAAATTTTTAATTTGCCGCTAAATGGATTTGCAACGGGCATATTCTCACCAAATTTAACAATGAAAATATTAATCGCTAGAATAAATTAACGATGAAATATTTCGCCATTTTCTTGTAGTGAATTAACGTAACAGAAGATCCGGACCAAACAAGGAAGGAGTAATACTTTGCAAAATTCTTTTGGAAAAAAATTGATAAAATAAAGACTTACGTTTTTGGAGTTTAAGACAGAGGTGCATGCAAGAATGGGGTCTCTTCTGATCTGCAGCAACGTGTAGTTGTCTAAAAAGTGAGCACGACCATTGTGATTATGGTTGCACTTGGAAGATCGATAGCAGTCTCCACAGATATGGAACGGCGACGTTTCAGAGCGAGCGAAACATTCGACGCATGAGAAGAAGATCCCCGGTATGAATCTGGCACAAGAGCCACAGAAGGGGCGTCCACTCTTGATTATGTAGAAAAGAGTCATGACCTCGAAGAAATCGAGGGTGCCATTGCCATCCCTATCGAGCTCGCTGAAGAAGTAGGGATTGTGCATGTGGGAGTACCCTTCTTGTCTCATGAATGACAAGAATTCCGACAGGTTGATCCATCCATCTCCATCTGTGTCCATGGATTGGTAGAACTGATACGCCAGTGCTTGTACTTGTGGAGATGCTGCCTCGTAATGGGCTTTTGCGATTTCGCGAAGCTCTTCCATCTCTTTCTGTCATTGCAACAATAGTCCATGTGACCTGATTGAATATTAAATGATTCTCCTTTTTATCAACTTAAACTTTTAGATGAGGTGGTTATTTATAAGTCTGTTAATGTTTACTGTGTCTTAACCTTAATTAAACAAAGGGTTCTTTTGTTTGTTTGATAAGTTTTTAGTGTTTCTGAAATTAAGGGTAAACTTGCATGCAGTTTGCCATTGGACAAAAATGATGAGTTTGTGAGGTTGTCTGGTAATTATATGAGTTCTAAGAAGACATGACTAATATCAGCATAGCATAATTTTATTACTACTTAATTATAGTCTAATAAATGTACACAATGTATATAGAGAGAAGTATATAGGAAACTCAAGAAATAATTTCCAAGGAATTTTTTCTATCCAAGAACCGAATAATATGTCAACTATTGATTCTAAGGTTTGGATTTTATTTTTTATTTTTTTATCGATTTGTGGCTTGATTAAAAAATAACTATCACTTCAAGGCTCCAACATTGACACCGTTATCAATGCACTCACTAAGTTATATATTATCTTAAAAAAAGGTGTTAGTAATACCCAAAGAGTCACTTTTTTTTTTTTATAAACATAACTCACACACGCCCACTAAAACAATTAAAACATGGTCCCACACTCACACTAATATAACTACCCACTACACATTAAATAATAATACTCCTTAATTCAAATGAAAAAACAAAAGACACACTCTTACTATGTGACGTAGTACATGCCTTCAATAAAAAAATTAATAATAATAAAAAAAAATCTCAATTTCTTCTAGGTATGTAAAGGTAGATTAATTTGGTTCACATGTCTAACAATAATGACACTAACAAACAACAATACTAATCAATTGACTCGTATAACAAATAAGAGTGAGGTTCTTGTGCACCCGGGCGCACGGAGCACATTCCGTGCGCCTTTACAATTTTCATGTCCTTTTACAATTTAAACCCCTAGCAATACATAGGTTTAAATAGGATTGGAGGGGAGGGTTGTGTTCGCATGGGGACACGGAGAATCTTTCCGTGTCCCCGGGCGCACAGGAGCTTTTGCCAACAAATAATACCATCTCATAATTATCTTTACATTTTAAAACAGTTAAAATTTCAAAACAAATAACCTATGTCTACATTAACTTTTTAAACTAAATATCCACAATAAGCGTAAAGAGAGTTACCTTTCTTCGACTTTTCTCTTGAGCAGCTGTTCGTTCTCTAAGAACCCTAACAAGAGAATGCTGATCCAGCATGCAGTCGGAGGAATGCTCGTGGGACGACTTTCCTCCGCAAAAGCAAGCGCAGCAAAGATCATACGTATCGGGAGTTTTCCCGAGACAAAGCACGCAAGAAAAGTATGATCCGGCGAGCAACTGGAAGCACTCACTGCACCAACAATGCTCAGCTTCCTCTCCATGTAATAAAGACACAAAACTTCGTCGAAATCGAGTGTTTCGTTGCCATCCATATCCAGTTGCTTGAACACATCTTCAGTGGACAGCCATGATGTAATACATTTCTTGATTTCTTCCATGCTGATCTTTCCATCGCCATTGATATCAAGTTTGTTGAAGTACTCTTTCACTGAATTCTTCTCTTCTTCACTGGCTTTCTCGTAGTATGATCTCGAAATCTCTCTGATCCCTTCCATCTCCCTCCCCTCTCTCCCTCTCTCTCTCACATAGTGTGTGATCAAGAATATATGCAGTGGTTAGTGTGTAGGAGAATGAAGATAGAGGAATGGTGTGAAAACGATAAGTTGACTCAATGCCTACAAATTATTGCAATGAGTAGATCCGTTGACTTTGTCAAGTCTACTCTTGATGGTTTGTATCCACTCTGTAAGCCCGGAATCATCGCGGCTGTGTAATAACCACTTTGATTAAATTCAGATAACTCTTCCATTACCTTATCCCTCCGGCCGGAGACTTACTTGTTTTGACTTGAATATGATTTAAAAAATATAATTTTGGTGTAATGGTATAAGAAAAAGTAGCGGTTTTTTTTAGTAATTTAATTGAATAAAGTATACTCCCTTGCATTGGTAACGTATCAATTTGTTTTTTCACGTGAATTAAGTAGAATTATTATTATATACTCCCTCCGTCCTCTTGATAAATATCCATTTTTTCATTTTGGTCCGTCCCATTACAAAGTATCTATTTCCCTTTTCGGATTGATGTGACCTACAACCATTACACATGACCCCATACTCAACACTAATACAACTACCCACTACACATTAAAATATTATTTCTCTCATCTTACTATACATTAAATTATTATACTCCTTAATCCACGTGCAAAAAGTCAACGGATACCTTTCAAGGGGACGGAGGGAGTATATAAAGTGGGTAGTTGTATTAGTAGAGAGTGGTTGGTATGTGTGGGATCTTTTTGTTAAAAAAGTAAAAGGGATCTTTATTTAAATGACCTAGTCAACAATAAATCTTATTTAAAAGGCTTAAGTCTATAAAATTTTGTGTAGATGGCCTTCATTTGAAAAATGGGGTTTTACTTAAAGTAAATAAAAGTTGGGGGACCTTTTTATAAAAAAAATAAAAAATTATAATTCTGCTTATTACTAAAAAAATCAGCGCGACTTCTGATTTCTCACCCTACAAAAAAATCAGCGCGATTCTGGTTTCTCACGGTACGTCGTTCTTGCTATCCACGAGGAATCCATCTTCTCTCCTCTCTCTTCCAAAATCCACGATCATCCCATCTCTCAAATAGAGTTTCTTTACCCTTTTTTAATCAAAGAATATAATTCCATTGTATGATCCAATTGATTTCTCCATTGAAGAATTTGTTATTGTCTTTATACATTAAAGAAAGGTATTATCATTTCAAATTCTTTATCACATGAATTCAAAGCAGTTATAGTTATTATCTTCATGAATACAAGCTAATGCACGATGTTATTTGTCATAACGCTTCTGATGTCGTTATGTACTCTTCGTAGTCGTTATTCTTCATATAAAGTTGTGTTAGTGATTTTTTAAGATATGTATCTTCCACATTAACTATCACACTATTTACGTATATAATAGAACAATGACACCTTGCAAATATAAACATTATAATTCTAAACTAATTCGAGAGATAATTGGTTGGAGGCGTGAAAGGTCTAGAAATGTACCAAAAAGAATTCAAGTGGGTAGGTTAAGTATCTAGAAATAGTTAGTTGCACTGTCACTCTAGAATGATTCATTAGCCACTATAAATAGGGGATTAGTCATCACTTTTGTGTTTGCATAGAAAGAGAGAAGTTGTGAGATAGTTTGTAGAGTTCAAGAGCTTAGAGTATAAGAGGGAGAATCTTAAGAGAGAGAGAAAGTGTCTCTTAAGGTTTTCTACATGAGTTCAAAGCAATTTATTATCTTCATGAGTATAACTAATGCATGATATTAATTGTCATAATGCTTACGATATTGTTATGCACTCTTATTAGTCGTTATTCTATATGTAAAAATATTTATTGTGTTTTTATTAGAAATAAATAAAATATCTATTTACCTTCTTTGTTATTTCAAATCTGGAGTGTTTATCACCATAATCTTAAGCTTATATGCTTGTTGATAATACAATTCATTATAACGCTTACAATGTTGTTATGTACATTACATCACCTTATCATAGTCGTTATTCTATTTCTAAAGTTATTATCAAATATATATCTTCTTCCATCAATTAATATCATATTATTTTCAGATATAAATCATATACCGTGAATTATAACTAATGTTGATACTTTTTGCTTATATGCAGTTATAGATTGTTTTGATACATTGTGGATTACAGTTTGTTATGATGTTTTTTTTGAGGAGCGAGAAGATGGTGGATGGATATTAAAGTACAAAGGGATTGGTCAGGCAAGTTTGACCCCACTTCTCATTCTCAAATGCATCTCGTATGCCGAGCTTTATGATAAAGTTGAGAAGTCATTGGGAGTGGACACTAGTTTTAAGAAAATGGAGTTTGCAACACTTGTCCCTGAAATATCTAATGTCACAATTCCACCTATGAAAATTGATTGTGACAATAATATTTTGTGGTACGTATCTGTATGCAAAGAAAGTCCACTTTGTGTATCTATTTTGACAAAAGATGCTTTGGAGAATGATGAAAACTTGAGATGTGAGGATTTTTTTGGTTATGAATGTGAAGACGTATCGATTGTTGATATGATGCAAAATGGAGATACTGGCAGAGAACCAGATTTAGTGCACTATCAAGGAATTGATTCTTTTAGGCAAAGAGAAACATATTATGCAAATTTGGATGATCCGATTATAGCTACAGAAATTTTAGAAATAGGAAAAGTGAGAGAACCAGTTGTTGGTCAATGTGTGGATAATGACCCTGTGAATGTTGATGAATCATGTAATACTACAAGTGTTCAACATTTGACAGTTGACTTAATTCCTCCCCAAGTTGCGTCATCAGCTCAGATTCCAGATAGTGAAGATGTGTATGTTAAACAGTACTTCAAATACAAAAAGTCTTTGAATCAAAACTCAAATTACTTGCCATGAGATGCCACTTTGAGTTTAAGGTGAAGAAATCCAATAAGAGTCTTTACTCTATTGTTTGCATTGATAAAAATTGCAAATGGAGGTTAAGGGCCACAAAGATGAAAGAATCTGATATGTTTGAAATTAGAAAGTATTTTGGCTTACATACTTGTTTATTGGGTGTAAGACGGAAAGATCACAGACATGCTACATACTCAATTATTGGAAGCCAAATTACTTCTAAATATGAAGACCCGAGCAGAGTATACACTCCGAAGGACATAATACATGATATTCAGGAGGAGTTTAAAATAAAAGTCAACTATACCAAAGCTTACATTGCCAAAGAGTATGCAATGTCTCAATTACGTGGTTCTCCAGATGAGAGTCATGCTATGTTGCCATCTTATTGTGATGTCTTGAAGCAAAGAAATTCTGGGACTCTTACAGCCATAGGATCTTCATTACATAAGCGCTTCAAATATTTTTTCATAGAATTGGGACAAAGCATTCGGGGATTTCAAGCATCAATTAGACGGGTAATTTCTGTTGATGGTACTTTTTTGACAAATAGGTATAGAGGCACTTTGCTTATTGCCATATGTCAAGATGCAAATTTTCAAATCTATCCTCTTACTTGGGCAGTTGTTGACTCTGAGAATGAAGATTCATGGACTTGGTTCTTTCATAAGTTGAAGAAAATAACTGGGGATACAGAGGAACTAGTGATTAGCTCTGACCATGGAAAAAGTATTCCAAGTGCTTTTCAAAGAGTTTATGATCTTGCACATCATGTGCATTGCATATGGCATTTGAAGAATAACATGAAGAAAAAGTTTCCTAAAATAGATTTTGCACAATTATTCAAGTTGACCGCTGAGGCCTTCAATGTTGTAGATTTTGATAATAAGATGACTGCACTTTGTGGCATGCACAAAGGGATTAAACACTACTTAGAGCATGATGTTGGAGGTCTTCATATTTGGCGTAGGGCACATTGCAAAGGGATACAATACAATATTATGACTACTAACAATGCAGAATCATTTAATTTAGTCTTGAAAAATGCTCGTGATTTTTCTATTTTGGGTTTAATTGAGCATATTAGAGATATGTTGCAAAGATGGTATTATGAAAGGCACAATGAAGCAGAAAAATATAGTGGTTATTTTACACCAAAAATGGAGGAAAAAATGTGCATCGATACAATGAGATTGAAGGAATGAATGTTATCCCAATTTCTCCAACCAAAATTGAGGTAAGTAAAGAAATCGACAAGCAAATTGTCAATTTGGATTGTTTGACATGCACTTGTAAACAATTTGATATAGAAAAGTTTCCATGTGCAATTGCAATTGCCGCCGTTAAGGAAATTGGAGGCGACGGGTACGAGTTATGCTCAAAATACTACACCGCATCTTTTTGGAGAAAGTCTTATTCTGAATTTGTATACCCATTACCAGCAAATGATGAATGGAGAGTCTCAAATGATATTGCATCAGTAGTTATTTTGTGCCCAAAAAACAAAGCGTCCAATCGGAAGGCCTCCAAAGCAGCGTAAAAAATATCATAGAGAACAATTCAAGCCGCGTAAGTGCACCAGATGCTCACAAACAGGATACTATCGCCCCACTTGTACCAATCCATTGCCATAATTTGACTATGTCTGATTGAAACATTGAATGTGACTTTAAGATATTGTTATACTTTATTTAACTTTTTTATTATTTTATTATTGTTGTGATCATTTTATTATTGGAAATTCTGCTATAAACAGGTGATATATATCTGATCATCATTTTGTTATAACTACTTGATTGATATGTATGAAAATATGTGCGTTTATACCCATAACGGAATCATTTCCGTTATAACGACTTGCACGCTGTTATTCAAAATTCAAGTTATCCACAGGTTCTTTCAGCCAAAATTTCTCACTATTAACTTCATTTTACACCATTTGAGTGATTTCGCCAGTGTATCCCAATTTAGCATTGTCTGGCCACATAAAATAATTATTTTCGTTACAACGACTTGCATGATGTTATTAAAAATTCGAGTGATTTTTGGGCCTTAGATCTTCTCGGATCACCATATACAGTTTTAAAGCGTAATATTACCATAAGGTAACAACATAATGCTGATATTGACTCATTTATTGGATATCTTATAAATGTTCTAAGTAGCATGCCATAAGTTCGGATGCGAATTATTGCAAATCATAAGTAACCACTTGTATTTCAAATAAGCTTGTAGAATATGATGAAATCAAAGTAGGTATTTATTATGAGGCCTAAAATGATTACTTGATTGGTATGTACGAAAATATGTGTGTTTATGCCCATAACGGAATCATTTCCGTTACAAACAGATTCAGTTATAATACTTCAACAAAGTATTAACAAAAAACTAATTTCCAAATTCTTTGTAAAACTAAAATTACCTATGGATCAAAATGTTGTCCATAAATCTCTGCTGCTAATTTATCTTTCCAGTCTGACATGTGATCAGGACGAATGAGACTTACATCTTTTCCAGCTAGTAGAAATTCTACATACTTCACAGTGAACATACCCCAATCATATCTACATTTGAATTCGAGTGTTAGAATTATAAACATATAATTTAGGGGGAAAAAACTTAAACTCGGCATGCTTACCCGTTTCCTTGCTGAGGACTCACGACCTTCTCAAAATTAAAAGGATTTGTAAATAATCCTTGTCAACTCTTGAGCGTATCAGCCTAGGTAGAATATATGACAAAAATGAAAGATTTTCACGATTTATGTACTTACGTAAACTATCATATATTTCAATTCTGCGCTCTGACATATCCACTCTAATGGCAAACCAATGAGCTTCACGAAAACAAGGAATATACAAAAATCTACAATCCTTCCAAGGCTTTCCTAACTTCGGTGAAACCCCATCAACATATCTAATCAATTGGATTGTCTTCTTATCATTTTGAAAGTCGTCAAAAAAGGTCTCCAATTTCCTCAATTTGTCAACCTTCTTCTGTCTAGGAAGAGTATTTATCTTTTTCTGGACATATTCCATAAGTTTAAAAAAGTATGTATCAAGTACGCACGAATTCTGTTGGAATATATTCGGGTGATGGATATCTCGCTCTCTTATATAATACATAGCAAGATCAATATGCTGTGAAAAACAATATAAATCATAAGTACAAATGTTAAAATTATGCTAATATTATTTTACATATCTATTTGATAAACTTACATCATCTTCCAGCCATTTATTACCCAAGAGGTCATCAAAAAACTTCCTCCTCACATTGAAAAGTGGCATAGACAGTTCGTCACTGTATATGTAAGAATAAGTTTACTATTAAAAAATTAAACTACATAAAATTCACATATGTTTACATTAGAATATTTACCTTGATTCTGCTTTTAATAACCATCCATGTAAATCATCTCTTTTAGCCTTATCAAGAACTCTATACGGATCAAATTCTATGATATTCAATATTTTTTTTCGCTTTGAAGGATCCGTAAAAGGCTCGTACTTTAAGGGCCCAGGTCTGCATTTTCGTTTGCCACGTCCCAATGATGATTGTCGTTGAGCTTTACCTAAATATCAAAATATAACTAAGAATTATTAATAATTAATTCAAACGAACTTAACTACCACAAACTTTTGATATATATATATATATATATATATATATATATATATATATATATATATATATATATATATATATAATAAACCTCCACAACTCTCATTTAGAGACTGCTTTATATTTTCAAACTCATTTGTATTATCATCCTCACTTGACTGTTGACATGTATTGTTCATTTCTTCTTCATGATCATTTTGTTCCTGCACCTTTATTTCATTTTCTCCCATTTCTTTGTCCTTGGCCTTTTCTTCATTTTCTGTTTCTATCCCAATTTTGATTTCAACCAAATTTGATTTTACCAATTCACCCATTTCATCATTCAATTCTTCAAATCCTTCATCTGAGAATTATAATATTAAAAAAATATATTCAATACAAATAAAGACAAACTCAAATACAATAATTATAGTAATGAAACATAACCTGCACTCTTTGACGTAGAGCTCTCATCTCTTTGACTATCACTCTTTGACGTAGAGCTCTCGTCTCTTTGACTATCATCCTGATTATCTTGCTAATCTAATGAATCATTTTCTTTCTCAACGTCAGATATTTCTTCCATGTTGCTCTTTGCTACCCAACTTATCAATGTGTCAACTTTTTCATCTATTCCATTGATCTTAACCATCATGGAATCTTGGAATTTTTTCAATTTTTTGTCAATTAGATCTGAAATAATATCTCTGATATTCAAAGGTTCTTCATGTATGGCACCATCAACGTTATCTTGTGAGTTTTCTGGAGTATTATCCTTGCAATCAACATCATCTTCAATATCATCCTGGCAATCAACTCGCAAGTCTTCCTTATCATCCAATAAAGTTAGTTGTTTCTAGAACAGTTTTTTTCTTTTATTCTCCATAGGCTCCAATTTGTAAATTACAGTATACTGCATAATCAATAAAAGAATACAATTTGTAAATATTCTTTAATGTCAAAATTTTGCTTAGATGGTGAAAATATTTATCATCTTTCTTGACTCCAAGAACATATTAATTGTTTGTCCCAATAATCTCTCGGGGACTTTCCAACTAAGTATACGAGGCACCATTTCTCCTTTTGAGTCAGTAAATTTTTCTCCAAGAGCTAGGATTGCTTCCAATCCCCAAATCTATACACAAAATTTTCAAAGTATAAATATATACATAATCAAATTAATTAATTATCAATATGCAACAAAAATATATTACCGTGACTGTATAGGGAAAGCCATGAAGATTATATTCAATTTTTTTCTTCTTGTCCAAGTTGGCCGATGCACTATCTAATTTTCCCTTGAAATTTTTAATGTGCAAGCAAATGAATTTTGCCCCCATGGATAATTGTTGAATATATCAACATCCGCAATAATTTCAAATAGCCATGGACTCACCCGAGTATTTTCTTCAGCTCCTAATAGGACCCATACTAAGCAAACAAGAAGGCCTAATTTGAATTTGTCTTCTGGGTTAGTGCATTCTTTAAATACTTTCCACAAAGATTTTCTGTTAATTCCTTTTTTGTTTGTTGGAAAATAAGTACCCAACAAATGATTTTCTCCTTTTGTTATAAATTCTGTTTCTACATCACCAGCACGTAGACCTGTCACTAAAATGAACTCTTGTAGTCCAAATCTTGCCAACTTTCCATTAAAATTGAATCAAACTTCGTTCATTTTGTTGGTCTTCACCTGTCTTATCATTAATTGATGAATAATCTGGCATCCGACATCTACACTCCTTAAATGTAGCAATTTTTTAAAACGCGAGCTCTCAAACTTTTTCTTATGACAACTATCTAGATTTTCATAAACTTGTAATTTGCTCCAACAACAAATCTTCGCTTGACCCACAACCTCTTTTTTATAAGCAAACTCCAAAGTCATGATCCTATAAATATTAACAAAAGTATAAGATAATAAGTGCAATCAACATTAAATAAATAAATAAAATCCTTACAAATAAATATTTCAACACATGAGGTGACTTGGAAAAAAAAACTGGTACTGCAACTACTCAAGAAATATACTTAGAGATTGCATAAAGTATTGTATGGCTGGAGGGTTATTATTTTTATTATTGTACGTTTTATAGCGAAATAGATAAGATTATACTCATTTAACTTATTCCTTTGCTTAAATTCTACTAGTTTTGATGAAGCCTTTATAATGAAGTGGTAGAGTAGGATTACAGAATGTGTTCATGTGAGGAAATGTGACATTGTTTTGACCCGTTAATCATGAAGTTCCAGTATAACTCTCTCAACTAAGGGGAGTTTAAGTTGTTTACTTAAGTGTTTGTATTAAGATGGGGCAGAAGTAATAACGACATAAAGTTTTCAAGGAGATAAGCAATATTCTTGAGATATTTTGTTACAACTTGAATAATGAATTACACATACTTATTATCACTAGAGTGGGAAGAAATGTTATAAGCTAATCAATATATAAGCGTACATTCATCAGATGACTAAATTACTGCAATGAAAATACAAAGAAAATGAATTCAGTTAAAATAAGCATTGAAAATAATATTAGAGTGAATTAAGTCGTTGACTGTTGCATCTTTGAATGTAAGAAATCGAGAGGGGTAATAAAAACATGAAGATGGTGTATGAAATAAAGAGAATGGTCTAATGATGCATATGTAACAACACTTTAAGCTTTATAAAAATTTATAAAATAAATTTTTTGCCTCACATCATAGATCTAGCAATTGCCTAAGATAATATAAAACAAGTTGGGATGACTGTATTGAGGTATTTAGATACTAATAATTCTTTCTCATTCAGGCACCTAACTTAAAAAAAAAACTTTTTATTTAATCTCCTCAAAACAAACCTAAATTTAAGGAGATGAAATGAAAAAATATAAGGGACAAAGTGGTTTCCCCAAGTGGTTCTGCTAAATATAGACAATACTACCAGAAGGGTTCTTTCTAGCTTCTGTATTTTTTTTTCTAAGACTACTAAGTTTGAGGGAACCATTGGAGATCACTTAATTGCCTATTGAACTAATAACTATCCAACATGTTTCCATTACTTGTGATAGCATAAGGAGCAAACATAATTCAACTAAACAAATTCTAAGAAAAAGAACTAACTTGCAAGAATAAAAGATCCATAAGCTATGACAGCACTGGTAGAACACATGGAGTCTAAAATGCATAAAAAGGATGAGAGAATCAACTTGGTGCAGAGGCTAAAATATGAGAGCAGCTGGAAGAACACATGGATTTTTCACTCATGCATTTCATCAGCCTTAAAATATGAGTGCAGAGGCTAAAATATGAGAACAACCTTAATTTAATCCAAATTTTTCACTCGGGCATTTCATCGAATACCTTTAGGCATAAAACTTAAAGCTTAGTTTTTTAACATCATTTTTATCACTTTTATATACCTGAAATGTCACGATGCTAAATAATAAACTTTGATTTTGAAAAAACAACACCATTACAGAAATTCAATAACATGTGCAACCCAAGAATATAGAAAAAATAGGAGAATCGGAGAGGGAGAAGAATCACAGAAGATTCAAGTGTAAAGGGAATGCAAGTATACTACCTGAGAAGAGAAGAAGAATCAATCTATCTTGGGTTTGTCTTCACCAATGAATGGCTTCACCAACGATTCGAATGGATTTGTCTTGAATTTGAAAGATTTGGCTTCACCAATGAACATTTGATGTTTTGAGTCTTCAACCGGCCTTCTTGATTTGACTTCACCAACAAAATTTTTTGGGTCTTCAACTTTCTATATTTTGAATGAGTTGGCTTCACAACGAAGGTCGATGGATGTATGGGGTGTTCACCCTACTCTCTTGATTTTAAGATTTGGGTCAAATTCTAATTAAAGAAAAGTTTTAACACTCAATTGTAAATAATAATTTTTTTTTCTTTTTTTTTTAAATTAATACTATAATACAATTTTGGTCAAAGGCTATTTACACAAAGTTTTAAGTTGATGGACCCATTACAACTAATTTCCCAAAGTAAAATGGATACTTTTATAATGGACGACCAAAATGGTAAAATGAATACCTTATTAGCGGACGGAGGGAGTATAACATAGTCAAAGTGGAGGAGGTTTTTGGGTAATTTAATTGAATAAAGTGTACGACACATTCAATTTTGACTAAATTATATGTAAAGAAATGTGATATTTTTGTAATATTGTAGTATTGTAAGGGCATTGATATTTTGTGTTATTTCTATTTTTTGGGTGTAAAAGTTTTTTTGAGACAGATTAAAAAGAAAAGTGTGCAAATAATTTTGGGACGAAATGAATATTTTTTTCTCCTTTTGTACTGAGGACTTACTGGTTTTAATCTCCAATGGATATTTCCCAATTTAAAATATATATGCAAATACTAGTATTTGATTTATTTTAATTTATAACATAATTGTTACTACGTTAGTAAGTTATATCAACGCTTTCATACTAAATTATTAGATATAAATAGCTAATTTATTAGAAAAACTTATGTGGAGATGGATTTCGAAATGATTTATAAGTCGGGGTAAGATATTATTTTTGACAAAGTCTCATGTGAGACGCTACCTTCATGAGACGGTTTGTGAGACGTGTTAAAGTATGTCGATTATTTAAATAAAGTATGTTAAATGGTTGTTAATGTATGTTTTTTAAAGTATGTTGGATTATGTATTAAAGTATGATGTTAGTGTGTTATAATTTGATTTATTATCGACATACTTTAACCACAAATAAGCACACTTTAACCACAAATAAGCATACTTTAGTGATGGGTAGACCCGTCTCACATCCGTCTCACGAATAACCCGTCTCACAAGAGACCAACTCTTTTTCTTGATTATGTATAATTTATGAGTCCAATTGTGGTTCATCTAAGCTGTTAGATTAATTTATAATTTAATCTCAATCATTAAATAAAATAATATAATTAAATTATTTAAATAAAAAACTACACTACTCATTTTAGATAAAATCGGATTACTTTTCAGAAAAATTTTGATAGATACATTGATTATATCATCTCTATGCATGTCAGCTACATATGCTATGGGCTGGAAACTACCTACTAATTCCCAAAGAATTAGGAGAGTAGAAAATTAGTAATGAACCATCTCCTAATTTCCCATTCACCAAGTCAAAGGCTTAGGTGAGAAGTGATTTTCATGAATAATTGAGATCACATATGTGCCACAATATATCCAATATTCCAACTTGGACAACAAGGCAACCATCCAATAAGAACAACCCACTGCCCCCAGGCATAGTTCAAGTGGTAGAGGGGAGGGTGGAAAGGCCTTCCAGCTGAGCTTGGTTGCTGCAGGTGGGGGTTCAAATCCTACTTTTGGCATGGATTTGGCCCATTGCAAGCACAAGTTTAACAGTGAGCCCTCCTTATAAGCCACTTGAGGCACATCCTGCGATTTACCTCCTCCACCAATCCCCAGGGCAAGGGTGGTGGGGGCCCCTAATGGTGGGGTACACCAATAAGAACAACCCCACCACCATAAATAGAAGAGACATTACACATCAAACAAGAAAATTAAAAATCCAAGACTTAGTGAAGGGAAGGTATCTGTAATGGCAGGAGTGAAGTTACATGGAGTTTGGTACAGCCCTTTCTCAGCAAGAGTGGAAATGGTGTTGAAGTTGAAAGGAGTGGAGTATGAATACGAGGAAGAAGATATGAGGAATAAGTCGGAAGCTCTACTCAAGATCAACCCTATTTACAAGAAGATCCCCGTCTTGCTACACAATGGGAACTCTATCGTCGAGTCGATGATCATCGTCGAGTACATCGACGAGGCCTTTCCCGGCCCGTCGATTCTTCCCAAGGATCCTTATGAGAGATACCAGGCTCGTTTCTGGGCGAAGTTCATCGATGAAAAGGTCATACATACTTTAATTTCTTTCTTTTGCCTTTTATTTTGCTCCCATATTCATGTGTTTTCTATTAACGGCTTAATTTGGATTTAAAACTGAAAACACCTATCATGTTCACTTGCGCCATGATTTTAACAAAAAATAAATAAATTATTATATAGATATATAAATTATTACACTTCTTAATAGAAAATATTATTCCTAAAATTTTGATATATTTTTATTTTTTATATTTTTATTGTCATAAGTAAAAGTAAAATTAGGGATGTAAGTGAATCAAACCGTTCGAGAACTATTCGAGTCTCGATTTGATAAAATATTCGTTCGAGCTCGTTCGTTAATCTTAAAGAGTCAAACCAAGCTTAAAATTTAAGCTCGATTAGTCTATCAAACCAAATTTACATATAAGGGTATTCGGCTCGAAAACTGACGAACATATTCGTTAACAAGTTCGTTAATGGCTTGCAAATGCGTTCATAAATTTTATTATTATGTGTAAGTAGTATATACTATTATTTATTTATTAGTGTTTAATAATTAAATAGTTATATTAAAAAAACACAAATATGATACTCTGTTTTAGTGTCTATTAAAATATTTAAATATGTTAACTTTTATTATTATCTTTTATTAGTTTGTTTATTAACATTAACATTTATGAATAACATTATATGTTTATCAACAAAATGTTCTTTTAATATCTACGAACAAAATTATTTATATGTTCATGAACAATATTAAAAAAAAGTTGTTTTAGGTGTTCGTGAACATATTTGCAAGCTTTAACAAACAGTCTCAGTTCAAACTCGAATTCTATATTTATATTTCTTTCTAAGAATCAAGTTTGATTATTATTTATTAAGAAACGATACTCAAGCTAAATAATGCGGCTCGACTCATTAATCCTTAAGTAAAACATTGGAAAAAGTAATAGTATATCTATTTAAAGGGTAAATTTTGATGAATAATTTTAATAAGATCGAAGTCATGGTGAACGACTTTAAATATGTTAATTGCTTAGTCAACGATTTTAAATAATCATTGAAAATTGAGCGCGTATGGAAGATATCACATTCATAACAGTATAGTCCATAATCCATATCCATCCATATATCACGCAACCTAAAATTTAGAGTAAAATGACATTTTTTAATAAATTTACGTAATCAATATAATTAATTCCTACTTATTAAAAAGTTTTAATATTTTAAAATAAAAAATCGTAATATACCAATTTAATTTATTCAAAATAGTTTTAAAGAAATTCAAAATTTCCAAAATAGTTCAATAGCTTTTAATTCTTACCATAGTGTTTTTCTATTTAAAAAATGTTTAATCTTATGAGATTGAATCAGTACTTTTTTAAAGATCATGAGACGAAAATAGTAAAAAATATTATTTTAATACAAAATCGGTACAAAATTAAAAGGTTAGAGATGAAAATAAATGTCCTAATTATTTTTGGATTTTTCGAGAAGTTTTTTCAAAACTATCACGTATATCACTACAAAAAACTATTTTTTAACAACATAATATTCCGTTGCTAAAAGCTTTAAGTCCATTGTTAAATTGGCTTGCCAACGGATTAACAACAAATCCGTTGGTAAAATTCCATTAGTAAAGTGGTGGTTGGTAAATTTTTTTAGCAACGAAAAATCAATTCCGTTGCTAAATAATTCAGTTGGTAATTCGTTGCTAATAATTTCGTTGGTAATTTACATAATAATTCCCTTGGTAATCCGTTGGTAATTACCAACGGATTGAGTTCCGTTGCTAAAATAGAGAATAAATCCGTTGGCATTCCGTTGTTAAAACAAAATTGTCATTTTTGTTGCTAATCTATTGCTAATTACCAACGAATTGAATTCCGTTGGTAAAAGTTGCTAAAAAATACTTGTTTTTAGTGTATATGCTTTTAATTTAGTGATTCTATACATAATATACATATTTTATTTTTGCATAGTACTATAAGGTTGTGAATCTTTTCTAATTAAAATTTCCAACGTTCTAATTGAATAAGGTTGAGAATCAAAATTGTAAAATTTTAGAATTGAAAAAAACTAAAAAAATCGCGACTCTTTACCGTTAACATGTCTTAAAATTTTGAGAAAAAAATGTATGAAATCGTCCACAAAATCTATTAGGAGATAGATAAGTAATATTAATACTTTTTAAAAAGTAATAATATTTTTAATAAAAAAAAAGTAAATAATAAAAAAAATATTTGATGGTTTTTTGGTTTAAAATCAAAATCGTCTTATACAAATATATTATATTCAAAATAATTTCAATAAACTTAATTTATCCGAAATAGTCCCATAGCTTTTAAATTTTCAATAAAATAGTTCACTACAAAAAAACTATTTTTTACCAATGGAATATTCCGTTGGTAAAAGCCTTAATTCCATTGTTAAATTGACTTACCAACGGATTAGCAACGGAATCCGTTGGTAAAGTGGTGGTTGGTAAATTTTTAGCAACGAAATATCAATTCCGTTGGTAAATAATTCCGTTGGTAATTCATTGCTAATAATTCCGTTGGTAATTTATATAATGATTCCCTTGTAATCCGTTGGTAATTACCAACGGATTGAATTCTGTTGCTAAAATAGAGAATAAATCCGTTGCTGAAACAAAAATGGCATTTTTGTTGCTGATCCATTGGTAATTACCAACGGATTGAATTTCGTTGGCAAATTCGGTTGCTAAAAATACTTTTTCTGTAGTGGTTATTTTTATTTAAAAATGTTCAATTTTTCTAATTTTTTTGGATACATATATAGAGGAATTAGCATTTTTTATCCCACATAACTTACAAGCTAAAATGGTCTTCATATTTCCTTTTTTAATCCCAAAGAATTTTTTCTTTGTAACAACGGTACAATAGATAATAAATAAATAAAAATGTGAAATGGTTTCTCTTTAGACTTGCACATATATCTTTAAAGTTGATTAGAGATTGTTGTTTTTAGTGTATTAGCACACTATGGAAAGCATGTTGGACCAAAGGTGAGGAGGGGGAAAAGATCAAGGAAGAAGCAACCGAAGCTCTGAAGCATCTGGAAACTGAAATAAAGGGGAAGAAATTCTTCGGAGGCGACAACTTTGGAGTTTTGGACATTGTTGCCTCTTTCGTCGCTCATTGGTTTCGAATTCTTGAAGAATTGCTGGAACTCCAACTGTTGACAGAAGACAAGTTCCCCCATCTCTGCAGATGGGCAGATGAGTGCTGTAACCACTCCTTCTTCAAGGATAATCTACCGCCCAAGGATCGACTCGTTGCCAGTTTCAAGACTGTTATGGAAACTGGTAAATTTACTTACTAAGAAAGATCAATGGTGTCACAATTTAGTTGTCATGAATCTACATAGTTTGTATTGTTGTGATTGCATGGATGCATGTGTTTTTATGTTGGAATAAGAAGTTGAGGTGATTAGTACAATTTGATTGTTTTTCTGTTTAATGTAGAGGAATTGGCATCTTTTGTCCCACGGGATATGCAAGCTCTGCAAAATGGTCCAAATATTTTTTCTTTTTAGTCCCGAAATATTTTTTCTTTACACGCTTAGTCCTTTAAGACTAAAAATAAAAAGTATTGGGCTAATTATGCAGAGCATGCTTGTCCTATAAGACTAAAACGTCAATCCTCGTCAAATGTGGCTAGTTTTTGATAAATTGAGTTTCTCAAATGTAGTTGTAATCAAATGTGGAACTGGGGCTCGTCCCTGAAGGCTTTCTAATATATATAACATTTGTACACATTATCTCAATTGCCTTGTAGTAAAACAAACTTATAGTGTGTGAAAGCAAATGAGATCACTTATTCCACTCCCATGTTTCATTTACTATTCCATATATTAAAATCTTGTCACGTGTCACAATTAATGGCCAAAATTCAATACTTGCCCCAAGGGTTTAATGGTAAATTGTAGGGTATAGTTTTATTATGTTATGGAAACATGAAAAATGAAACAGGAAATTCAAGTTGGTGCTAAAGTTCAACTTTCGATTAGAAAACTTCCATATGTAAATTTTTTTCACCTTTATTTTTAATGGATGTTATCTATTTATTCAAATTTATTAATTTATTATTATTATTTTCTCTTTTTTGTTTTTAGTGGGTATTATAGGAAACAAAATTTTTATCCAATAATCTTAAAAGACTTTAAATTCTAAATTATGCCTCTAATCTAATACAATTAAAAATATAAAGTACCTTAAAAAATCAGTAGTTAATAAATAAAGTACTCCCTTCGTCCCGGATATTTTCACCCATTTATACGGGCACGAAGATTAAGACGTGTTATTTTTTTAATATATAATGTAAGAAAAAGTAGGGATAAATTAGTAATTTAAAAAGAAAAAGTAAATAAAATTGTTGGGAATAATAAATAAAGTGTAAAAAAGTAATTAAAGTGGGATTGTAAAAAGTAGGTAATAAAATATTATGTATTCTTACCAAAAATGGAATGAGTAAAAATACGTAGGACACCCCTAAATGGAAAGTAGGTAAAAATACGTTGGACGGAGGAAATAGTAACTTTTTTGTTAAAAAATGAAACAGTCACCGTATTATAAGACGAATTGAGTATATTATTTGGCCGCTTGATTGGACCGAAATCTTGGGTCTGCCGCTGGTTCTAGCTAGTAGATTAAGTAAATGATAAATAAATCATTGTTTTATGTTACAGGCATATTTCGAATGATACTCATACTAATTCCAGCATATTTTTTCTTTTGAGGTATTGCATGGTGCAGTATATTAGACCTTTTATGAGCCTGTCTATTAATATCATTGATTAATGTTAAAATTGCAAGAGACATCTCCATTAATTTTAGTTTTATGAGTAGCTAGTCTCTGTCAATCGGGTTTACGGTGTAAATAATCCATTAATTTTAGTTCTATGAGTTAGTCTCTGTGAACTGGGTTTACGGTGTAAATCATGTAAACCTGTTGTAAGTTAAACATAAAATATTATGGGTATAATAGGTTGTAAGTTAATTACTGGGTGCAAGGTGAACCTGTTGCAAGGAACAATTAGTCTTAGCTCTATATATGATCTGCCAAATATTCAATTTCTCCTCTGAAAAGAAACAAAAGCCTCCATGATGAGGTCTGCCTTGTCAAAATCAGAAAACAGTTTATGAGAGAATTAAGTAGAATTTTGAATAAGCCATGATCTGCCACAGTAAGAAGTTGCTCAATCTCATTTCACCACTGCTTTTGATCAAATCTGGATTTGGGAATGTAGTCATGATCATCTGACTTGTCATCATTTGTTGGTACAATAATGTTACATCAATATCTTCTGGTCTTAAAAGTACCCCATCTCTTACTTGAAATGCAAGTTTCTTGCTTGTCTCCGCGATTTCTTGTCATCCGCCTTAGTTCAGGGCCATCAAGAAATGCAAGCCGTTGTTGCGGCTGGCCTCCTCAGCTGAATAAATAGCAGATTGTAGAGATTTAGGGAGTCTTGATTTGTCACTAATAACTGAGAATCTGATATTATGTCTGAAATTCACTAACATTGCACTTAGTCTAGTAGAGGAAAGTCATGAAGATGTTGTCTTTAAAACAGAGCAGCCAAGTATTTTGGAATGTGTTAAATGACTACTTCATCTAAAAGTTTAAGATGATAGAGAGGAGAATCGTTTAATATTTAATCAAGTCACCATAGCAGAATGTATTATTTTTTCCTCATCCCACATGACATATGTATATACATTCTTATAGCTAGCCTCATAAACAAACCTCTAGAATGTATTTAAAATAGATAATCCAGTCTCATTATTTACAAATAAATTTAGAGTTAGTATTCGCATCCATTTTTGAAAAGAAGTTAAACAATGGGGGAAACCACCCCCTCCATCCCCACAGCCCTCCGAAGCTCTTCTACCAACTCCCGCTCCACCCGATTTCTTGCAGTTGCCTGCCCATTCACACCTCAATTTCCTCGAAAATATCAAACTACTTGAGCTAGTCTCAGCATTTCTTGAAGAACAAGGCTGCTACATGTCTAATATCAAACTACTCGAGCTCATCTCTGTCCTCTCCTCATTGCTTGAAATAGTTGGTGTGATTCTATGAAGTAGCTTTAATTTTAACCTTGCCAATATCTCTGCTTTCATTCTCCTTTTTTTCTCCTTCTTCAATGGCGGATAGACAGCGCAGAAGAACCTACCGTCGGTGGTGGGATTAGTTCTTAGGGGGAGCTTTAGAACAAAGGGGGTGACATATTTTAGAATAATGAGAGATTTTAGGAGAATATGGAGAGATCAGAGCATGGTGCTGGCCTAGTTGTCTCGAGGCTCAGCGGTTGTATAGTGGCCACAGTTCAAATATCTGTTTATTTTGACAAATTTAATGATTAGAGAGAGATTTTGACACGGCAGAAAACCGTCTCAATTTGAAACAGTCCAAAGCCGGCACAAATACCGTCTCATTATTAACCAAATCGGTCTGCCACTCGCCGATTTAATACCGTCTCAAAATATGATCATCTCTTATACCGTCTTAAAAGAATTATTACAATATACTATCATTTGTTTTTTATATTTAAATGGTTTTTTTTAATTAATTATATAATATATTTATTTATTTATTTATATTATAATCTAATCATTGGCCGCGGTGGATTACGTTTCATTTACTACATTTAAGGTTTTAGTTCGACTTCTGCCAAGTGTTCTTTTTCCCCCCTTAAAATTGAAAGGTATTCGTTTACTTTTTGCACTATGGGGCCATGTGTAGTGGTTGTAGGTCACATCAATCTAAAAAGAGAAATTTTTTTGCACTATGGGGCCATGTGTAGTGGCTGTAGGTCACATCAATCTAAAAAGAGAAATAAATACTTTGTAATGGGACTGACCAAAATGGAAAAATGAATACGTATAGAGAAAACTTTTTGCACTATGGGGCCATGTGTAGTGGTTGTAGGTCACATCAATCTAAAAAGAGAAATAAATACTTTGTAATGGGACTGACCAAAATGGAAAAATGAATACGTATCAAAGGGACGGAGGGAGTATAAGATACAAACATATAAAAATATTACTACTAACTACAAAATATATAGTGATATTCTATTATTACCCTTACAATGTGCTGCAGTAAAAAAAGAGTGTGCAGTAAAAAAGTGTGGTGGTTCGGCGGAGCTCTAGCGACGGCGGTCCGACAGTTTTCCGACGGTGATCCGGCGGTCCGACGGTGGTCCGGCGGTGGGTGAGGGTTTAGGGTTTGTGGTTTAAAAGTGTATGAGTTTAGGGTTATATGTGGTATTTTACTTTAATATTTTATATGTGAGAATAATTTTTTTAAATTAATGTATCTCACAGTAATTATAAGTACAAAGTGTGTACCTACAAGTAATTTTTCCTTAAATAAATTTAATTAATAGTATTGTTTATTTTTCTTTTTATCTAACAACCCATGAGATGCAATAAAAATGATAATTTTAATAATTTTTTAAAATTAATTTATTATTTAAAATTCAACTTAAATTTTGATAGCAGCATCTATTTTTTATTTTATCTCAATTTAATTCTATATCATAATAATCATAATATCAATTTAAAATAATTTCATATATTTAATATGTCTTTTAATTTTTTATTTTATAGTCTAAGATGCTAGATTTGGCCAGCAACAGACATTTATTTGAATTTGAATCCTTAATCCTTGAGTTTATAAGTCTATCATCTACCAACTTAATTAACATATAATTTAAGTTATAAATTGACATTTAAATTTATTAAAGTATCTTTTTCCAATGGGTTTTTATTAGAATGTTCCAACGACTTAAATTTAATTGGAATTTATATAGGAAATTTTTAAAAATTTATCAAACTATTAGAATTAGCATTGGAATTTTCTATTGATTTATATTTATATGAGAATTTTCGTTGGAACTTTCCAACGACTTTAAGTTTTATAGAAATCTTTGTTGAAATTTTTCAATAATTTATTAGATTATTGTAATTAATATTGGAAATTTCAAACAGTTTAAATTTCCATTGGAATTTTTGTTGAAATTTTCCAACAGTTTAAAATTTTATTGAAAAATTCGTTGAAACTCTAAAATTTTCAACGAATTTACTTTTCGTTGAAATTTTATTGTTGGAATTTGACAATTTTTTTTTTTTTATTAGTAAAAGTTAACGTACCCTACTTTGAATTTTATCTCTGTCATAATGGGAGTGGGGGCGTGTAGAGGTAGTTAGGTTTTAAATGAAAGATGTTTATATGGTCAAAACCAAGTTGATGTACGTGAGTTGTACGGCTCATGGTACCCTCTACCACCATTAATTAATGGGTGAAAATGAACAGTTTTTATTTTTTACTTTTTTTTCCCATTATTTTAAGGAAAATTTTAAAAATACTCAAAAAGTCAAAATAACGAAAAACCCTTAATTCGATATTAATACGATAATAATTTTTAAAAAATTATTATTGAGTCAATTTTTATAATCGATTGAATAAAAATTTATATATATATGAATGCATATGTGCAATCAATTACTCCATCCGTCCCTCAAAGTATTTCACACTTTCCTTTTTCATCCGTCCCTCAAAGTATTTCACACTTTACTTTTACTAAATTTGGTAAAAATACATTACAATAATACACACTTTTTACACACATCCCAATATAATACTTACTTTTTCACAGCTCCCAACAACTTTACACACCTTTTTCATAACTTTACACACCTTTTTCATTAAATCAACTAAAATATATATTCTCTTTCTTACTTTATACATAAAAATACAAAATTTTCTTAAACTCCGCGCACACCAATACGTGAAATACTTATTGGGACGGAGGGAGTACATAGGATATCTACCCTATAATTTTTAATGATTTATTAGTTTAGACCCCAAATTAATAGTGTTATATTTTTGTGATGGTAAATTGATAGAAAAATATTTAAAATTTTTATTTGATAGTTAACCTATTTTTCTTTCTGAGTGATGAAAAAATGATTCAACTAAACACCCTCAATTGTGATAATGTATTTATGTAAATGCAAGTACAAGTATTAATGTACAAAACTCTTGCAAATATTTGTGATGATTAAAAGCCATTAACATTTACCCTGCAAAGTGCAAAGTAAACAAATTTGCGTAAACCATCACATCACTCTTAGTCATGATAAGTTATAATACCTCAGTCGAAGGAAAAGTAAACGGCCCCTTCAAACAACAATCAACCCTTATTGCTTTTCCTCTTTCCCAATTCAAAGCCACACATCCCCACCGTCAGTCGACCAGTTCAGACGCCGTCCGCTGAGTCGTTGCCGTTGAATCGCTGTCCGCCGCGTCGCCCGCCGCCTATATCTTTTTCTATACTCATCGTCACTAAACCTAATTTTGTTAAGCTTCAATTTCATACCTTTTCATTAAAGGTATGACTTTAATAACAAAATATGGCTTTATCAGTGATCATATGATTTTAATTTCACTTAAATCTTTGATTGTTAATGTTTGACTCTGCAGATCAACAGCTGTTTTAGAATAGAGGTGGTTGATTCAGTTTAACAAGAAACTTTAAGCGCATCAGAACTTCATTTCGAATTCTAATAAGGTGATGTTTTGATTTCTTTTTATTGTGACTAAATTATCTATGGAATATATCTAATTTGAACAATTTTGATATTTGCTTTGCTAGATTGACAAGGCGTCAATGCTCAATGAAGCATATGACATAATAATGAAATAATGGAAAGCCCTCCGACAGTTGCATCGCAGGTTAGAACTTTTGATTTGATCTGGTTGGTAGGCAGTTGAATTTTGGGATTTTTAAAAAAAAAGTTTCTTATCTATTTTCAATTTGAAATTGTTGTTAAATTTGCTTGTGAATATGTTCTGTAGAATGATGTGATCTTTGTGGCTGTTGAAGATACTATTTGTGGGTTTAGATGAAAGAAAAACAATGCTCTAATATTTTTTGGAAATTTCCTTCTAGTTCTAAGGTTTGAGTCGGAGCCTAATGTTGTGTTCCCTCACTCAAAGAAGGGGGGGGGGGGGGGGGGGTTGGGAATATGACAATGTTCTGTAGATGGTCGAGTAGCTTTAACCAGTGAGGCATAAGATTGTGATATTGGCTTGATATTCGGCGAATTATCTCATAGTTTTGAGGTTCTTCTGGCTGTTAATTATGCTTATTCAACATTTTCTGTTACTCCAAAACCTTTAGCTTCTTTATACGGATTTATCAATTTACAACAAAGTCATATGCGAGTAACTTGGTAATACTGATAGCGAAGAATTTGGTCTCCCATGTTATTTACTCTTAACTTTGGGCACTGGTTCTCTGTTTTGACCTTTGATTTAGCACTGGTTTAGAGTTTAGGGTATAATTGAAATTTCACCCTTGTGGTTTACGGTATTTTTTTCTTTAGGGTTAATTTTAAGGGTATAATTGTAATTTTACCCTTGGTTTAGGGCATATTTTACCCCTAGGTTTTATGGTTGATTCTAAAGGTATATTGTAATTTAACCATTGTGATTTAGGACATTTTACCCTAGGACATTTTACCCTTTGGGTTTAGGGTATAATTGTCTTTTAAATATAATATTAAAAAAAAAAGAAAACAAAAGATAATATTAGCTGGGGGATCACAGGTTAATTAATTAAGGGGGAGGGGGGACCACATATTGTATCTTAAATAAGATACCATTGGTTGTACTGTAATTGCCCCCTTATATTAAATATTTATTGTTCGAATTAATTACTGCATTTGGAACAATAAACCTTTGTTCTTTCTAAACTTCCTTTGACCCAGATAATTCTGATCAATTTTCATATCCACTATCCAAAACAATAATAATAATAATAAAATAAAAATAAAATATTTCATGCAATAATTTTACAATGAGTTGATATCCTGTGCACCCAAAGCGAGGTGAGTGACAAGTAAAATTTGTGAAAGCAAGAAAATGTTAGCTCAGGTGGAGCAAACTAGCAAAGTAAAGAGAAAAGTTAAAGATATTTGTGCAGAAATTTAGTGATAGAGATTTGAAAACCAAGACTTTTGAGTAAATACCCCTATTGTACGCGGAGTTTAAGAATAAAAAAAATTATGTATTAAGATGTCTAAAGTTGTTGGGATGTGTGTAAAAGGTTGCCCACCCTATTGTTCATGTTTTCCTCTGCGCAGATCTCTCCCTGATTATACAGATTCCATCCGTACTTTCATATTCCGCCTTTGACGCTCCAAAATTTCAATTGTAAAGTACTAAAGCTTGATTATATCTACGCAATTACTTTTAGAGGAACACGGAGAAGAACCGCTATTTGAGGACTTGGAGTATTGATTACAACTTTGGACCTTCGTATCCTTATTCACTGTTTCTATGACTTGCATCAAAACTGACAACTTTGGAGATAAAATCCTTTGATCCTTGAAAGGTGCCTTCTTTTCTTTTTGTCTTTTATATACTATTCATATGTTTATTTGTGTACTCCATGTTTTTGAATTAGTTAGTATGCTGGATAATACACTGTTTATCGACCTGATAATTGATCTAATAATCGGCCCCTGATGAATTTCTTGTTGCCCTGTAAATTTTGAGTAAAGAAATTTTTTTAAGATAAGGCTAAGGTACTGGATAATTAAAAGGGGGGGGGGGGGTTTGTAAGGGACTGTAAGGTTTGTCCAATATTTTTCTTTTAACCTGGCATTTAGCGAGAGTTTGGGATAATTAGATGTATGACAATTTTGGCATGAATGTATTGCTTACTTGGGCTACAACAACATAGAGCTTGCAAATGTAAATTATGTGACATACGAATTGAATGATTAGCAGAATACCACAATTTTCTCGATGAGTTTTTGACAATTCCTAAAGAAATTCCACCGTAGAGTCTCGAGATAAGATTAGCTGTTGGTATCCAAATTGGGGGAGCACATTTTTTCATCAATAACAGACTCCACTAATTATTCCCGTCAAGTTGTTATTTTTCTGTTAAGAGCAATTAAGAATTGCAAATATTTTACTTCAATGCGAGGAACTTAGCTTTTTCCCTCCATGGAACATGGTGCAACTGTCTACTTATATTACTGTAAAGGCTTTGCTTTTGCAAACTCAGTTTGTATTGTAATATGGAAAAGGTCATAAATTTATTACAGAATGCTGAAGTCAAATACTATATATTTTCTGTAAAATTTGGGTGTCTGATTTTGAATATGAACTTGAGATATTTGTGGTACTCTTGGTCTAAATTAAACCTAATTTATTCTACACTTAGGCTTGGAATTTGGAGATGGATTTATACAAGTTTTTGGGGATGATATGATGTGCAATCCACTGAACTCCTCTGTCAACCCATTAACATTGTCCTATGGTCTGCCACTACTTTCCTTGTCAATGAAAACCCACTGAAACTTGAATATCAAACCCTGGACCACTCTATTTACTTTTTCATAGAGCTGTAATCTAAGGTTTATTTCACAAAAGTATACCTTATTCTCTTCTGTCCTTTTCTAAATTTTGTAATGTAAATTATTTGGAAAATATTTCCATCTTTGGCGTTCTGGTGGTTTTGTGTTGTTAAGGATAACTCTTTAGTTTTTGAACATGTGACAAATCTAGGACATTCGGGTTGTTTTTTTCTTGTTCTTTTTTTGTTATTCCTATATTTCTTTAGGATCCTTGGCTTGTTAGTTTTGATGGTAAAGCTGTATTTTTCTTTTTTGTGGTTTATAAAGGTTTAGCATCTTGGTTAGATGGAAGAGGTGGGTACCCGTGTTGCTTCTTCTGTACTCATCCACGCCCAAAGATTTTGCGATACTCAACCAATGGCCAAGAAGCGCAGTCTACCTTTTCATACTTCAAGTTTTGTTAATCAGAATCCAGCTGATAGCTGGAACCCTAAGTCCTGGGATTGGGATAGTTCAAGGTTTATTGCCAAACCATTGCAATGTGATGGAGTTCGAGTGAGAAATGGCTCCCAGGTTCCACCTGACTTGCCAAGGAGCAGGGAGGTACAAACTAGTGCTTCAAATCCTGCAAGGCCTGACCATCAAGGGAAAGATGATGAAAATCTCCGACTGAAGCTTGGAGGCGGAGAACAAGCTGTCAGCATTGCTGGAAGCATGAATTCAGTGGAAGAGCCTCAACCTTTATCAAGACCCAATAAACGAGTAAGATCTGGATCACCTGGCGTTGCTAACCATCCTATGTGCCAAGTGGATGATTGCAAGGAAGACCTCTCTATCGCTAAGGACTATCACCGGCGGCACAAGGTGTGTGAGGTTCACAGTAAAGCGAGCAAAGCTTTGTTGGGGAAACAGATGCAAAGGTTCTGCCAGCAGTGCAGCAGGTTGGTACATATTTTGACAGCATTGTGTTGTTTCTTTGTTGTGATTACAATTTTCTATGATTCGTTTCACTTATTGAATTTTGTTTTAGTGTACTTGAATGTTTTGCACTCACTTGTCTTTTTTCATGTGTTAATAATCTATGTTAGTGCACATCCTGAACTTCAGTTTAGCATTGATTTCATGCTATTTTATTAGGTTCCACCCTCTTTCTGAATTTGATGATGGAAAGAGAAGCTGTAGGCGCAGACTTGCTGGGCATAACAGGAGGAGAAGGAAAACTCAGCCAGAAGATACTACTCCACGGGTATCAGTTCCTGGTGGTGCTCACAACAATATTAATTGTGATGTGGATGTCATCAATTTTCTTGCAGCTTTAGCTCGTGCACAAGGTAAAAGTTAGCGTGTAAAAAAAGGTGGCATTTGGAAACTCTGTGTGGAAGTAGTATAACATTTTTGATAATTTAAGATGAATTAATGTTGCATTATTGGCACTGGATATACTAATAGTAATGGTAATTTCTGTTATTATAGGCAACAATGAGGGCAGGAATGTCCCATCATTACCTGAAAAAGATCAGCTCGTACAAATTCTAAGTAAAATCAATTCATTACCCTTGCCTGCAATGTTAGCAGCCAAGTTGCCTCATTTGGAAACTGCAACTGGAAGTATTTTCGATAATTTCCGTTCTGAAAATCAAAAGCAGATGAGTGGAAATGCTTCTTCCAGATCAACCATGAACTTACTTGCTGGTCTTTCAGCAACTCTTGGAGTGCCTTCTTCTGATGCATTAGAAATTCAATCTCATCCAAGCGAAGAGGGAACTGACACTGAAAAAAGGAAGTCAGCATTTGTTGAGCATGCTGCATGTCTAAATATGCAGAAAGGATCTATGATTGAGTTTCCTTCTGTTGGAGGTGAAAGAAGTAGTACAAGTTACCATTCTCCAATGGAAGAAGTCGATTATCATGTTCAAGAGACATCTCCCAGTCTTCATTTAAAGCTGTTTAGTTCCTCACCTGAAGATAATAGTCCAAGGAAAATGCCATCCAGTGGAAACTACCTATCTTCTAACAGTAGTAATCATTCAGTAGAGATTTCACCTGCTTCTTCACCACCTCTCGTACGTGATCTGTTCCCTATGCAGAATTCGAGAGAAATGAAGGATGTTCGATCGTCAAATAGTGAAGATGAAATTGCGTATGTGAAATCATCCATGAGCAATGGCTGCAGTACATCTCTTCGTCTTTTTGGAGGCTCGATTCAAGCAGCTGAAAATGGCTCAATTCAGAGTTCTCCATACCAAGTCGATTATACATCTTCTTCTGGGTCTGATCATTCACCTTCTAGCCAGAATTCTGATGCTCAGGTATGTCTGAATCATTGTACTTTTTTTTTTTACTAAACTTCTTCTCATAACTTTTCTCTTATTGTGCGTATTAATATTCTCATTCATTATTCCAACATCATAGTTTTAACAGATTTTGACTTTTTCATACTAGGAGCGAACTGGTCGCATAATTATCAAATTGTTTGATAAGGATCCTAGCCATTTACCTGGTTCTTTAAAATCTCAGGTTAGTATGGTTCATTGAATGGACTGTCTTGATGATTTCCTGGCTTAAAAATCTGATGGCATATGGTGCTCCTTTTCAGATATTCAATTGGCTGTCTAACAGCCCATCAGAAATGGAAAGCTACATCAAGCCTGGCTGCATAATTCTGACCCTGTATTTATCCATGCCTTTTTTTGCTTGGGATCAAGTGAGTGCATTTCTCTGAAGTATGTATGCGGGCTAATGCATCCTTTTGTTTACCATATTTTTGTCCTTTTCTGTATTTTTGCAGCTAGAAGAAAACATCCATAATTATGTGAATGCTTTAGTTAAAGATGCTAATATTGGCTTCGGAAATGGAAGATTTTTGGTTTGTACAGACAGACAAATGGCTTCTTATAAAGATGGTAGGTCATGTAGTTGTTTGTGACTGTTACCAGTGAAAGGACCTGGCCTACCACCATTTTAGAGCAAGTTTTATGTGAGACATTCTTATGGAACACACTTCGTGAGACATGATATATTTCCAATGGAAAAACGATAATGCGATACCATATTTATGTTGTTTTTACAGTGTTGAAGCTGTCACATTTTACTCTTGTGGGTATCATTTTTCCACTGAAAGTATCACATTTCACGAATATGTTCCTTTATAAGCCCTCATACAAAGTTTTTGCCCCAATTTTTGTATAGTGATCAATTTCTTAATTATATATTCTTTTTGATATCTTTAACAATTTCACTGCATAATTCTCTCCATTGATGTAAATTCAGGGAAGATTCGTCTCTGCAAAACTTTGGGAGCCTGGAGTATACCAGAATTGATATCCGTCACTCCTCTTGCAGTTGTTCCAGGGCAAGAGACCTCTCTGCTATTAAAGGGTAGAAGATTGGCAGCTCCCGGGACCAAGTATGTGATTGATATTTTAACAATCTGGAATAGCTCGCTCATTGTTTTAGTTTATTGAGAAGTTTTATTTCTCTATGCAGGGTAAGCTGCACGCATGCAGATGTTTATGATATAAAGCAAGTCCCTGTATCATTGCGTCATGACTCTGCACACAACGAAATAATCTTGGATAGCTTTAAGATCAGTGCAACATCTAACATGGTCGGTCGTTGTTTTATTGAGGTAGCGCTCTAACAAACTATCTGTTTAAATATATATATATATATATATATATATATATATATATATATATATATATAGAATTTATTTGGATATTGATGTTCTGAATGTTTACAGGTTGAGAATAGTTTTAGAGGTACCAGTTTCCCTGTAATCATTGCTGATAAGTCCATCTGCCATGAGTTGAGACTCCTTGAACCTCACATCAATGACATTACTGAAGTTGGTAATGGAATTAAAACTGATCACCTCCAGAATACTGGGAGGTCTAGGTCCAGGGACGAGGTCCTGCATTTCTTGGATGAACTTGGATGGTTGTTTCAAAGAAAGGGCAACTCTTCGTTGTTTGGGACTCCGGATTATAGGCTTAATAGGTTCAAATTTCTTATTATATTTTCTATTGAGCACGACTTTTGTGCTTTGGTCAAAACCCTCCTGGACATTCTGCTAGAGCTAAACTTGGGAAGGAAAGAATTGGTTAGGGAGTCCATGACGATGCTGTCAGAAATCCATCCCTTGAACAGGGCTGTTCGAAGGAGGTGTCATGGTATGGTTGATTTGCTTGTTCACTATTCCATCATTGACTCTGTTGATGCTTCCAAGACATACATTTTCATGCCTAATTTGGCTGGACCCGGTGGTGTTACACCTCTACATTTGGCTGCTTGTACATCATCTTCAGATGATTTGGTTGATGCTCTAACGAGTGACCCTCATGAGGTATTTATATTTGCTTGTCCTATTTTGTGTGTGCCCCGTGATGAGCTTGGTCTGCCTTCTTGTTTCCAAGTAGAAACCTTGAATTATGAAAAAACTGTAAGTGATAGGTTTACCTTTGCTGTGGATTGTGTGCAAGAGAAGTTTCTTCCTGGAATTAAAATATTTCTTTTAAGCCTGGAATTACATACATGTTAGTTGTGAAGCGTGTAGGGTTTCGAACTAAATTTGTTCTTCTGCTGTATGATTTTATCTCGAGTGTATTGATTTTTTTTTTCTGGGAGTTGTATCAGCCAGGAAGTATTGTATACATGAACGCTTCCCTTAAATTTGTGTAGGTTGGGTTGAAGAGTTGGAACACGGTGGTTGATGCAAATGGTCTGTCTCCTTATGCGTATGCCTCAATGAGGAATAATCATTCGTACAATGCCCTTGTTGCTCGAAAACTTGCTGAGAACAACAGAAATGGTGAAGTGTCGGTATCAATTGAAAATGAGATGAGGGAATTCAAGGTAGAGTTGGATAGTGAAAAGCATGGGAAGTTGAAAAAGCCTTGTCCGAGGTGCTCAGTAGTGGCTTATGGATGCCGCAAAAGCTTTCCAGGTTCAAAAGGATTGCTTCAACGTCCTTACATCCATTCAATGCTCCTCGTTGCTGCTGTGTGTGTGTGCGTGTGCTTGTTCCTAAGAGGGCACCCGTTCGTGGGGTGCCCATCTCCGTTTGCATGGGAGAACCTCAGCTACGGAATCATGTAAGTCCTTTTATCATATATACAGGGAGAGGGATGGAAGGAAGACACAGGAGTTCTGCTTCACTGGTCGGATGTCCATAATGTATTGTAACACTTCAAATGAAGTATTTATTTATATATAGAGGGAGGGAGGAGGATTTATTATTATTGTTATTAATATTCAATTCATTATTAGTGGAGTCACGTAATTATAGTATATTGGGTTGGATGTGTATTAGTGATTATGTTTGGTTCCCACGTGGGTAGTAGAATGTAAGTGTTGTGTGTGTTGAAAAAATCATTTAAAAAATAAATGATGTAACAAAGATTTACTGGATTTGTTAATTGCTGAATTAGTTTAGTGGATGTTTAATTCCTTGTGCCATCGCCCTTTATTTCCTGTAATTTTTGCTTTTATGGATGTCATATTATTGGACACCTCATCCATAGTGTTCAAAAAGGGCAAAATTAACTAGGCTCTGCATTTGGATGAGGGCTCATGACTCACCCATGTCTTTCGTAATCAAAGAAGGTCGATAAGCTCAATTGACATATGCTAGATCTAAAGAGTCTGAGGTTCGACCTTTCCAGGTCGAAGCTCACCAACGCCCTAGAGCTCAACTAGTTCTCAATGGAATATTGACGACGAACGCTCCTACAAGGTTTGATGTTCCTTAAGGTACAAGATTTCATGATTATTCTGTGGTACATATGACAAGAACTTGGCAATGTCTTATAAATCCACTAACCCTAGAGATTGTATAATTTTGGATAATACCGTTTGAGTGAGAGTTGAACGTCCGCTAGGGTTCATTAAAAGAACTCTAGCATGAAACCATGTGTAGGTATAATACTCCATCTTATTC
The DNA here is from genome assembly GCA_023678885.1 of Pogostemon cablin. Classification (NCBI taxonomy): domain Eukaryota; kingdom Viridiplantae; phylum Streptophyta; class Magnoliopsida; order Lamiales; family Lamiaceae; genus Pogostemon; species Pogostemon cablin. Next base: position 4,844,199 of record CM043009.1, read on the forward strand.
ATATTATACGTCGTTTTAGATGTTTTTTTCATTCTCATATTATATGTCGTTTTGAATTTTTATAAATAAACAACCCTTATTTATTTATTTATTATTTATTTATACTCTTTTCATTAATTGTATTCCCCTTCTCCCATATTTCCAATTCAACTTTTTTTAAAAAAAAAAATTCAATTCCCATTCACATCTTTTAACTCTCTCTATATATATATATCCTACTTAGTTTTGTGGAGTATAAATTTTTATCTATATACTCCCTTCTATTTTTTCTTTTATATATTTCGTTTTGTAGCTATGCACAAGGATTAATAAATATTTTTTTCCCCAAATTAACCCAACGATGACAGAATTAAGATTTTACATCTCTCTGACATTAAAATTAAATTTCATCTCCTACCAAAAACTATTTTGATTCTTCTTCCAAAAACTATTTTGATTCTTCTTCCACAACCAAAAGAACTAATACAGTGACAAAAAATTAAAATAAATGGAGGAATTTCAATTAACATTGGAGCAAAAAAAATTTGAAATCTCCCACCCAAAAAAAACTATTTTGATTCTTCTTCTGCCACAACAAAAAATATTAGTACAGTGACAAATTTTTTTCAACAAAATTTGATTTTACTTCATCATTGTCATTCACATTTGGACCCCTATCAAATTTATAAAAAAAATAATAATAAATCAAAATAAATTCTATAAATCTAGTAAAATTTTATGTTTAAAAAGGACATAAAACAAAAAAAAATAAATTTGATTTTACTTCATTGTCATTCATATTTGAACCCTATCAAATTTATAAAAAAACAAATAAATCAAAATGAATTCTATAAATCCAGTAAACTTTTATGTTTAAATTGGACGTATAAAACAAAAAAAATGATATAGTTTATGTAAAAATTAATCCTATGAAATGAATATATAGTTCCAAAATTTGAAAAAGATTTTTTTTTTAAATATTGATATTGATATGAAGAAACAAATATACATAAAATATTTCAACCAATATATATATGGGATCAGAAATTCATGCGGAGTTGTATGGATGTGAAGAAATAGGAGCACACAAACATTATTATAAAAAATTGATAAATATTAAATATATATGGGATCAGAAATTCATGCGGAGTTGTATGAATGTGAAGAAATAGGAGCACACAAACATTATTATAAAAAATTGATAAATATTAATCCTATCCCTGCACTCTATAGCCAAAAGCACAAGCACGATACACCGAGTTGCTGAACTATGGTCTTAATTAAGTTTGAGGAAGAGGTAAACTATGAATATGATAATGTTACTCACCTCGGCCATCTATGCAGCCGAAAGACAAGCACTATATACCGAGTTGATGAATTATGGTGTTAATTAAGTTTGAGGAAGAGGTGAACTATGGTCTTTTTTTTTGCCACTGTACTAATATTTTTGGTTGTGGTAGAAGAAGAATCAAAATAGTTTTATATACCGAGTTGATGAATTATGGTGTTAATTAAGTTTGAGGAAGAGGTGAACTATGGTCTTTTTTTTTATTTTTGGTTGTGGTAGAAGAAGAATCAAAATAGTTTTTTGGGTGGGAGATTTCAAAATTTTTTTTGTTCTAATGTTAATTGAAATCCCTCTATTTATTTTATTTTTTTTGTCACCGTATTGAGAGAGTTTTTCAATGTATTATTGATAGTAAAATCTAAATTCTGTCATCATTAATTAGGGTTAAATTGAGTAATTTTTTTTTTTATTAATTTTTGTGCATAGCTACAAAACGACGTATAAAAAAATAGTATGAAGTAATACATTTATTTAATTTCACCACATTACTTATAATTCATTAATTCTCCCTATAGCCTCGACACTATTACTATCAATTTCGTGAATTTAGTTGTTTTAACATATGTTTAGCATAATTTAACTCCTTTCCAGTGCACATTGTAATTTTTTATGTAACAATGTATTATAGGGAGTTTAGTACTTATATTTATTAGTTAATCATGAAAATAGGTGTTGTTCCGGACCGCTAAGTGTGCTATTAGCCTATTATGAAAGTTACTGTGTTGGTTCAACCTCTGCAATACCCTTAATGTGTAGTGCAATATACATGACAGAGCGGTCATCATATATAGGTTGAGTCTACAGAGTAACAAATCGGATCGGTATTACAAACATTATTGCCTACTATAGCTTGCCTTTCCTCATATCTCCTGTGCTGTAAGTTGTCAAGTTGATACCTGATCCTTCTTTCAGCTTTCTAGTGTAAAACGCCAAATTCCAAACTCCTTTGGATAACTCAGGACGTTTCAAACGACTTCAAATTATCTCACGATGTGCTTTTCAACTCTTGGTGAATTTAAGAAATTGGCGAGTAGCATTTAGCATACAAATTATTAATGCAAGAAGTCGATTACATATCACATATTATAAGGGTTGGACAAAGAAATATTTGTATAGCTCTGGCATAATAGCGACTAGGGACTAAGTGGTCCTTAGAAAAGTGTTCATGTCTTTTTTGTTCAATCCTATGATGGTGATGCCAAGTGCATTGTAGATCAACAAGAATCCCCAGAGAAATGGAGAAAGAATGGAACAAAGAAAACAATCAGATCATTAAAATACAGCAGCACAATCATCCCCCTTCACATCAACATTGAATGTGTACTCCTGATCACACCCCAGATAAGAATCACACATAAAATACAGAGTATATGTCTTCTTTCCAGGCTCCGTTGGCGCAGTGAAGTCAAGTTTCACCCTCGATTTCCTTTCCAGAGTCACTCTTTTTATAGCAACCAACTGATCTGTACTCGTCACCAACCACCACCCACCATCCTTCTTCTTTCGACTTAGGATATCTATCGGATTCCACGGCTCCCACTTCACTCCTGTCTTCAACATCTCGTTCCAGGCTGACTTGCAGACTAATGTCTTCTCCAGCTCTAACATCACCATCAAGCACATGATGCGCCAAATCAATGTTTGGAAAACAATTACAAAACCGAGCAATATCCATCATCTGCGAGTCTGAAATTTGGAGAAGTTTTCGTCTTTCATCATCCTCCATCTCCACCAGCTCAAACAGTGTCTCAATATTCCTTTCGTCCACGCACCTTTTAGCTAATTCCTTGGTGAAGTGAGGAAGTTGGAGGAGCATGGAATCACGCTCCCACATTCCCTGAGTTACCATCTGACTTACTTCCATGGCACAGAGGGCTAGGCGGAGCCAGCCATTGCTGGAAATAACATCAACCATGGCCTGAAGAAGCCTGCTGGCACAAATGAGAACCTCCTGCAGGTCAGACGACAGATTTCCACCAATTGTTTGTCTGGAGAAATGAGCTTGCAGTAGAGTGTTGGCCTTCACGTTTGGATCAGTGTACTTGGGGTTTTCAAATGAGAAGCGCTGATGATTGATTAACATTCGTATCAGCTCCTCCTCTCCGGGTCTAATCGGAAGATGTTCAAACTCTGAAGCTGACGATAAAATTTCTAAGAGACCCTTCAACCTGGTTTTAGAAGTCAGAGAAGAACAAAAGCGCTCAATTGTTGTGTAGCTGATGTAATAATAAGAAGCAATCATGCCAAGATTCAAAGGTGACAGCACAAAGTTATCCTTAATGGCAACACATTTACTTGCTTCAAGATCACAGATAGTGTTCTCCACAACTTCCGAGAGATGATCCGAGAGATGCCTATGACTTACTCCCTGAAGATTATAATAATTTGGATTCTGAGTGAGCCTTCTGTACATGAAAGTCCAAGTGAGGTAGTCCACAGCATCCTGCTTGTTTTGAACGACTCCAACCACCACCTCGGCATTCAGATTATCGTGCAAATAGCGATGCAAATGGCTTTCCACAGGGAAGGCTTCATAGAGGAACTTTTTGTAGTATTCCTTGCGTGATGCACAACAGAGGATGACACATTTTCCAGAGTTGTCTACAAGAGGTCGACCGGCATGACCCATCATCTGCAGTAAATCAGAGACGGAATAGTCGGTATGAGCATTTTCTCTGCCATCATAGTACTGTGTTCCCATGACCACCACCAAATGTGCAGGCAATGGCACTCCCCAGCACATCGAACTGTTCATCACACAGACTTGGATCCAACCTGTTTCAAACAACGTCTTCACTATATCTTGGTCTGAGCTACTAAGGCCCTCGTGCAAATAACCTATCCCAAATTGAATTGTTGCCTTCAACATCGGTTCCTTAATGTTCACAACAAATGGCTACAACTCTTCCTTAGATCGTAACAAGAAGATGGGTTTTTGTTCATTGTCAACACTAGAATATGTCATCAAGTCCAGTGCAGTTAAACGGGCATGCTTCCTTGTAGGGACAAAAACAATGGCAGGCTTGCCATTCTTAGCATGTTGCACAATTGCTGTGTACGTAGGCTTCGTCATGGCTTGCATCCTGGCTTCAAAATTAGCAATGTCAATGCCTTGGATGTGGATTTCCAAAGGAACGGGCCTTACACCGGGTGGAAAATTGAAAAGACCATGAGATGTGACCCCAATCCATTCTCCCAAATCCTTGGCATTCGCAAGAGAAGTTGACAAAGCTACGATACGAATATTGTTCTCCAGCTGACTAGCAATATACCGCATTCTAGAAACTATGATCTCCAAGACAGGGCCTATCAAATGAAGCTCATCAATAATGAAGAGGCTGCCTTGCTGAACATGCTTCCGTTGTTTCCATCGGCGTGATAAAGCATCCCATTTCTCAGGAGTGCTGATGATAATCTGACCTTTCTCAACAAGTTTCAAGTCAGTTGCAGTCTCCCCAGTTAATTCAACCACCCTAATTCCGAGCCCCTCCCCAAATTTTCTCTTCCAATCATCATACCTTTCCTTTGCAAGCGCTTCAATAGGAGCAATGTAGATAGCCCGCATTACACCATCAGGTCCTTTCTGATCATTCCTTAAAATGGCAAACTCAGCACATATGGTCTTCCCACTACCAGTAGGTGCTGCAACCAAGACATTATCATCTGAGTTGTACAAGATGGTGAACACCTGGGTCTGAACAGGATTGAAGTGCTTGAATTGTTGATAAAGTGATTCATATGCTGGGTTTCTCAAGGCTGATACGGGAAGCAGCTGCAAATCCAGTAACTCTGTGGGAGGGGGATACTTTTCAGGCAAAATAAGGTGCCTGAAGGAAACTGGTAAAACAGTCTGTGATCCAAGCCACCTATCAGACACAACATTAATAAAATACTGTGGAGGTAATGGTTCATAAATTGGTACAGTGAAATTAAGTGTATGATCCTCACCCATGTACTGTTTCTTCAACATGAAGTATTCATGATGAAGTATATATACCCCATCATTATCCTCCACAATAATCCAAAAGGGCTCCACATAACCATGGACCTTGTCATCCCACTGAAAGTCTGGAGTGATTGTTAATTCAACATTCAGAACAGAGCGAGTAATTGGCTGCACATGTGCACTCAGATTTAGCTTTGGAAACTGGTGAATAAATTTATGAAGTGTTCTTCCCATCTTTGGAAAACGGATAAGCTCACCAATCTCATGTGAGGAGAGATCATAGTATCTTTCCCAGGCCAGATCTTTCTTTTCCAACTTCATCAAAATCTCATTTGAAATACCACGGAATTGGCGAAGTGGCGTCTGCACACTCCACATCCTCCTTCCTATCATTTTACATAATTTCAAAGCCTTCTCTGCCAACTGTGCCCATCCCCTTTTCAAAACTATCTCAAAGAGTGCTCGCATGAGACGTCCAGCGCTCTGTGTGATGAACACCATGTCAGATGTCAAAGACAATCCTTCGAGCTTCAGCTGTGAAATATATGCTTGAAGTAGAACATTAATTTTGGCACTAGATTCCTCAAGAGACTCCTTGATTGGTACAGGTACACGGTCTAAAAGCTTGGCTAGCTCCATCTTCTCATCCTGTCTCACAGTTACATATTTGAACTCTTCACTCAGGGAGAACAGACGACAAAGCTCAATATCACCCATTGTTGGCTTCAAATGCTCATTGTATGTTGAAATAGTGCCATGAGTGATATAGTAATAGCTAGCAATGCGACCCAAGTCAGTGACCTGGAAATATTCACTCTTCCTATCATACTTCACCAGGTTGTTCTCATCCAAAATTGTAGCCGCCGAATGAATCAGATCAGCTCTTCTGTCCTCCAAGGTCTCATCTCGTTTCAGAACATCAGGTGCCAAACCGTAAAGGGTAGGATTACGCACCATCCGCACGAAAAGGTAGCTGTACAAGAGCCATTTGCAAGCTTCTCTGGCATTCTGCACAGTTCCAAGGACAATCTCTGCGTTCAACTGATCAGCCAATTTAGAAATAAACTGGCTTTCAATAGGCAGCTGTTGATTCATTAAAGAGAGGTAATATTGCAATTCACTATGGCCAGTGATAATTATTCCTTCACCATAAGTGTCATATTGAGGCCTTCCAGCACGACCAAGCATCTGCATGACATCAAGAGGACTTAACTCGGTCCATGCTCCTTTTTCAGGATTGTAAATTTGGGTGCCCTTGATAATGACTGTATGAGCAGGCAAGTTAACACCCCAGGCTAGAGTTGCAGTTGATACCAATACTTGAACATGCCCAAATGCAAAAAGTTCCTCAACAATTTGCCTATCAGCTCTAACCATCCCTGCATTGTGAATCGCAAAACCATATGGCAACAGGTCCTTTAGATCGTTACTCTTAACGATCTCAGAGTGACTCTGAAGAATTTCACGACTTGCACTATCCTCCTCCAAGAACTTTCCAAGAGTGTCCTTTGAGAGGGCACTATCACGAATTGCACGAGCTGTTTTAGTGGTTTCCTTCCTTGAGTGCACAAAGATCAACACTTGATGCTTTCCAGCAACACTAATCACCTTTTCATAGCAAACATCATTCATCAACTGAAATCTCTGCAATGGCTTCTTTACAGTAATCCCTATATACTGCTGAGCCAGAGGAACAGGTCTGTAGCTATTATCAAAGTGGAAGAGCCCCTTGTCTAATTTAACACGTAAAAAGATGGCAACATCTTCATAATTTGGAAGTGTAGCAGATAAGCCAACAAGACGAATATGCTCTCCTGTAGTTTCAATTTGCCGAACAGTTCTGGCAATAATACTTTCGAGCACAGGACCTCTATTGTCGTGAAGAAGATGGATCTCATCAATAATAAGAAGTTTCACAAGCTGCATGTACGTGCGATCTCCTGATTTTCTTGTAATAATGTCCCACTTCTCAGGAGTAGTCACAATGATCTGTGTTTCCTCAATCTGCTGACGAGTCAATGATTGATCCCCACTAAGCTCCTTAACCCTGACGCCATAATGCTTCAGACGGTTGGCAAGGTTGCCAACAACCTCTGCAACCAGTGCCTTCATTGGCGCTATGTATACTATCTTATAATTATTGTGATTGATAGACCCATCATCATTCATATTTAACGCAAGCTGCTGAAGTATAGTAAGCATAGCAACATTTGTTTTCCCAGCCCCAGTAGGAGCACAGAGCAGTATATTTTCGGCAGTGAATAGTGCAGTCTCATAAACCTTACTCTGAACCCTGTTCAACAGGTTCATGCCTTGGAAAGCTGGTTGAGCCCAGTCAGGCATGTCAGATATCTTCCAAAGTTTCTCATTATTAGTCCATGGGATTGGTTTTAAGGCTGGCACATGAACTTCTTCGTAACCCTTCTTATGGTTTCTATAAGAACCCACTGGAAGCTCACACTTTTTGTTTGCCATCAATAAACCACCTTGCTGAAAGGCAAGGCTGTTGAGGTCAAGAAGCTGTCGTCGCCCCTTCAACCAACCACCATCACTATCTCTGTCAACAAGATCCCTATGATTTCCGCTGCCATCTCCACCAGTTTCATCTTTCAGTCGCCTAGCCTCCTCCCTAATGATTTTCTCCAAGTTCCTCTGCCTCTCCTTTGCAGTAGCCCGAGTGGCATGCAACTGCTCCAGGATTGCAGCATGATTTGGTCCTAATCCCATCATTTCTTCTTCAATTTCCTTTCTCTTCTCTTGGTCTTCAGCCCTTGAGAGGCGGGTGCACCACAATACTTTCAACCGGTTCCTCAATAAATACTTGATAAGACTAAATTTATCAAACTGCAGATGCACCAACAGCTTGTTCTCAACTTCACGATCATCACCTTCAGCAAGAATTTTGAGAACTTCTTCAGCGAGCTTCTGACTCTGTTGTGGATCAATATTTTGGTCATAAGCCTGTGAGATTTTCCTTTGAAGCCAATAAGCATCAATATCCTGCACATTCAATGTCATCCCCTCAATTGCTTCTCTCTCCTCGTCATCATCAATCCCACCCATCTGCATAGCCCCATATCCACTTACGTCTACCACATCATCTTCCTCTTCATCCTCATATACCATATCCAGGTCGCTCTCTTCCTTTTCCTCATCATTCTCCTCAATCTCAACTGCAACACCAACATCATCGTCAAGACGATCATCTCCATTAGCAGCAGCATCCCCTGCATCATCACCATCATGATAATCAGTAATGAGCTTCCCAATGGAAACTAGCTGATCAAAAGTATTATTGGGAATTGGGTTCAACAACTTCTCAATTTCCTCTTTTTTATCAGGATTCTTGATGTTATCATTCTTGAGAACAGCCAAAATCTCATCAGCAGCCCCACTTACTATGTTCAAAGGCTGACCCCCCAATTGCTGCTGAATAACACAGAGCATGGCTTCATAGGCAGATCTCGTCTCCTTAGTCTTTGGCTGGTAAACACCTTCCTCTTCCGAGAAAGTAAGAACACTCTCCTCCAGAAGGCGCCTCTTTTTACTTCTAGGTGGTGCAGCATCGAAAGCAGGTTCCCTCCTTTTAGATTTCTTGAGTTTGTCCTCCAACTCAAGGGGTTTATCTCTGTATGCACGGTCTCCAAAAGATTTAGGATCAATCTTCCCCCACAAAGACTCTGGTTCACCAGTAGGTTCATGGGTGTCACGAGGGCGAGAATCAGTGGTAAGGACAAGACTTGAGTTAGCTCTATACTCATACTGCTTGAATCGAGCATGGGCCTCGGCACCACCGCCAGGGTCAGCCATGAATGAATTCCAATCAATAGTTCACCGGAAAACCCCTGTAACGCGTCACAACACGTGCAAACAATTTAGCCAGTACCCAGAGCTTTAAACACGATGCATATTCATGAGATTGATAAATTAGGTTTTTGGAATCAGGTAGTGAAACCCTAGATATGGTCGTTGGCACCTCAAAATAAAGCAGAAATCATATAAACAAGTGCTAGAATTCAATTTGAATGTTAAACTAAGAAAAGAACAATGAACGGTAGATAACTAAGGTATAATTCACAGCAAGCTAAAGCCCTAATTACCTGTTTTATTAAACGACGATTGATGAGAAATCAGGAACAGCGACGATTGATGAGAAATCACGAACAAGGAGGTCATACGTGATGCATGTAATTGTAATCAAAGGAGAGAGGGGGCCAAGGGTTTTTAAATTTATACCTCAGATAGCGGCCCGGCCCAAGTGTATAACCGCCTTTTTAATACTTGAACTGTAGAGGCCCATATCTATAAATAAATAATTACTAACATCTATCTATCTATATATATATATATATATATATATATAAAAGCAAACCTAAGCTTCTAATTTTGTTTTCAATTTTACTCTATTTAGAAATAATTCAATTTTAATATTGACCATCCAAATAATGCTTTTGATTTCAATCACAAAATTTAAAAATACTAATAATAAATTTTATTATTTAAATTTAAAAAAAAATTAATAATACTAATAATCAATTTTATTATTTAAATTTTACTTTTTTATTTTACAATATAAATTTAGTAAATATGAGATATATTTTTGGCATATTCATGGATTCTATTTATGCTAATAATAAAAATTATTTATTTATTTTTTAATTAACAATATGAATTTGATAAATATGAATAATATTATTGGCATATATTCTGCTAATTTTTAATCAATATACTAATTTTAATAATATCAAATATTTCAACGCTATCTTTGGTAATTTTCTACTTATTTTCCTACGTCGTTGAAATTCGAGTAATTAATGATGCAATTCATGAGATGATCTCAAACAATGAGCATCCAAATGAAAAGAGCAAAACACTTCTGAAGATCGTCCATTCTTTCAAATATAAATCTTTTCATTACTTAATCAAATCCTTTACTCTATTTTTTTTGTGCTTCTTCTTTTTCTTCTCTATTTCTCTTTCATACTATTTCTAATCTACTTTAATTTGTTTTATCTTTAATACTTTGATTTGATCTAATGTACATGTTCAATAATTCTCTGAGGTATCATTCTTCTTTTTTTATTTTGTGTTATCTTTTTTTTATTTGATCTTATTGTTATGTTCAATCATTCTCCTATTTGATTTTAGGTGCATGTTCAATCATTCTCATTCGAAGTATCATTCTTCTTTTTTAATTTTTGTTAAATAATATTTTAATGTAAAGTGGATAGGTGTATTAGTGTGATGTGTGGGCCCATGGAGAGCGAAGTAATTAATTTGTGTGGTCCTCATTTGCTAAAAAGAGAAATGTAACCATTATGATGGGACACCCAAAAAGAAAATATGTAACCATTAGGATGAGACGGAGGGAGTATCATTCTTTTTTTTTATTTTTTGTTTATCTTATGATTTATATTTTTTTTCGTTTTTTGTATATTTTTTATATTCTATAAACCCTGTTTTATAATTTTTTTTAATCTTATTGATTTTTTTAATCTTATTTGCAACTTCAATCATTAAAAAAAGTCATCAATGTTTGAAGTGATGAATTTGGACAATTCATAATTAATTTCAGAATATTTTCTTTATAATTTTATAAACTCTATTTTTATACTTTAATATATTTTATCATATATATATTTATTTGATCTTATTTGTAGTTTCAATCATATAAAAAAAGTCACCAGGAGTGTTGAATTTGGACAATTTAGAATTAATTTCAAAATTGGAAATTCAAAGCAATTATATTTCTATTAGGATCGTCTCTATAAATATTCTTTTAAGGCAAAAAATTGTGTGCACCCGGGCGCACGGGCACACTCTGCGCCTTTAGAATTTTGTGTTAAATTGTATACCTTTTAGTATAAAGACGTGTACCCTTTATTTTCTGAAAAAAAAATAAAAAATATTAATGAAAAATGTATACTTTTTAGAACAAAATGGTGTACCCTAATTAATTAAAGTGTATACCCTGTAGAACAAAATAATGTACCCTTATCCATAATACTAAATTCTAATGGCGCACGGTGTGCACCCGGACGCACGCAAGCCTCACTCTTCATTTAATTAAATCTTTAGGATTAATGTATGAAATTTATTTTTGAAATTTTGTGATTTATTTTAATTTTTTTTTTCAATTTTATTTTCATTAGGATCGTCTCCATGAATATTATTTTAGTATTTATAATCTGGCAAACACTAGAATGAGACATACTCCCTCCGTCCCAACTTCAACTTCACACTTTCCGTTTTTGTCTGTCCCAAATTCAACTTCACACTTCCATAAAAGAAAAAAACAACAAACTAATATCCCTCTAACATACTTTAATTTCAAATTTGCCATCACCTTTTTAACACACATAACATACTTTATCATTTATTTATTACCCAAAAATACCATACTACCCTCAAAAGTAAGTCAAAAAGTGACTTTTCTTAAACTCCGTATCTACAGTAAATGTGAACTTAAATTTAGAACGGCGGGAGTATTTATTTTTTAAAATTGGTGGAACCGAATCTTTAGCCCTGACACGTCATATGGGCTAACCCTTCCCTCAACACAGGTATTTTTCCTCAAGATCTAGATCTCCTTTTTCTCTCAGCAACGGCAGAATTCTCAATTCACGCTCCTGTAGGGGTCGTGGAGTTCTTCACGGCGTCGTCGCCGCCATCGTCCCTGACCTTGGAATATCAGCGATCCGATGGATGGCGTCTCCGGTGCTATCGTGTTACAACATCCAAGACCTTGCTGTTTTCTGGCTTTCCGGCTGCTTTTCTCGTTGCTTCATGGCTTGCTCTGGTGATGCTGCCAACCTTTTCTCACAGGTTTTTGTTTTCCGGTGCTTGGTCTCCGGCGCTTGTGCTGAGGAGTACACCCGTTTCTGCTGATTCCAGGTTCCAGCTGCTAGGGCTGCCGGAAACCTTTTGGAGCCACTCCATTGGGGAGCAGGTTCTCGATTCCAAATCGCTGGTCCAGCTTACCACCGAGGGAATCAGTTCTTGCTAGTCGTACGACTCCACCTGTCTTCCGGCCTCTCTGCCGGCGCACTTCTGGATGGAGACGCAACTTCCGGCACTGCTGTGCAATGGTCTGTATCCGACAGCTTTGACTGTTGTGTTTGCTGGCTGGATGGCCTTTTTCTTCTCGTGGAGGTCAGCTTCCAGCAGCTTGCCGGCGATGGAGTCTGCATCCCACCAGCTTCTCCATCCAGTTCGGCCTTGGCATGTTCCTTCTTGCTGTCACCGGAAATTTCAAGTGCGCCGGATGTTTTCAGACTTGTCCTTTCCTCGGCGCCTTAGAGAAGAGCATATCTGCGGCTGTCTTGTCACGTCATTTCCTCCCTAAGCCATCCTATTTTTTTTCTGCAAAGCCTACAACATTCCTCTTTTGGGTCCCATGCATTTAATGTTCCTTTTGTCTTGTTCCCATACTATTGACCCTCCTTTTTGTTGGTGTATGAGGTGTGGCCCCCTATTATTGCCACATTCTCCTAACTTATCTGCCAATTTGAAATTTGTGCAAGATGAGCTAGTCTAGCTTGTTGCTGCTGCCAATTTGAAAACTTATGAATGATGAGATAAAAATACTATAGTTTTTTTAAGGTCGTTATTATGTAAACTTGTTGATAATCTTCTCTTTATATTTTACTTTGTTTCATTAATAATTTTTTAGGTTACTATTTTTTATTAATTAGATTACTCTTTATAATGATTCGCGTTACTATAAAAAACTTTTTGGATTATTGATCTGCTTATATTATGTTGTCAACAAAATTAATTTTTTTTATTAATTGGATTACTCTTTTTAATGAATTGAGTTACTCTTTAATCTGAAACTCTAATTTTTTAAAATTAAGTTGTATATTATGAAGAATTAAAATGTTATGAAGAATTAAATTGTATGCAATTTATAAGTTGATATATCACTATGTAAAAAAAATTAGATTATTCTTTGGAATTAATTGCGTTACTCTTTAGAATTAAATAAATCACTTTTTGGAATTAATTGGAGCACTCTTTGAAATTAATTAAATTGAATTCAATATATACGTTATTAGTTCACTCTAAAAAAATACTTAGGTTACTCTTTATATTTAATTGGGTTACTCTTTTATTTGAGATTTTGATTTTCTAAGTTCACTTTTGTTTGGTTAATAAGGTTATTTTTTCATGTTAATTAGATTACTCTTTATAATAAATTAGGTTACTCTTTGATTTGAAACTTTGATTTTTTAAGTTCACTTCGGTATGGTTAACAAGATTATATTTCCATGTTAATTAGGTTACTCTTTATAATAAATTGAGTTACTCTTTGATTTGAGACTTTAATTTTCTCATGTGTTATTAAATCACTTTTAAAAATAATTAAATTATTATTTGAAATTAATTAGATCATTTTTTAAATAAATAAAATTACTTTCTTATTTGAAACTCGATTTATAAAACCATTTCCCTCGCTAGGAGTGAAAGTTGTTTGACCCCTGAGCCTTGTTTCTTTATAATTGTTAAACTTCTTCTCCACGTCTCCCATTATGTATTTGAAAGTTGAAACTACTAAGCCTTTTCATGGAACTGTTATTTCTCCTATTTATTTTAAAACATCTCTGTTTATATATATATATAATTCAATTCTACATATATGACTATAATTATAATTAATAAAATATAAAAATGGACAAAAAAATAGTCGTGCATTTTTCTAAAGTTGTAATTATATTAGGACATGGAGTATTCAAAATCAATTATAAAAAGTCATTTATAAAATCAATTCTGTATATAATGGTGATCACGTATTTAAATAAAAAAATAAATTATGAAACGTATATAATGATGATTGTGTATTGAAATAAGAAAATTTTAGAAAAAAGTCTTTTCATTGTTAATTGGGTATAGATTAGGCATATCAACATACTTCTTTATCTAATAGTAATTATTTATTTATGATGTATCTTATAGTTATATTAGTAATTAAAAATTATATATTAAGTAGTAATAGTTTTAAATTTTAAAAATAAAATAAAAGCATATGTACATATGTATATGTGGTGCGGCTATTCACATCCCAATTTTATTAAATATACACCATAAATAATTATACTAAAATACTCTTAATTAATAAGACACAAACACCCTTATAAAAATTATACAATTATGTTTGCAAATATTCATATCCCAAATTTTTAAACATACCCCACAAACTCTAATATGTAAAATTCTATCTCCAATTCAGTTTTAATTTTTAGATTGAAAAAAGTTAGACCTTAAATGTTTTTACGATCCAAAATCTAGATGAAATTTATAGTATAGTGTATGCTTCAATGTTCATTTACCATAATCCTTTGTAGCCATGAATATTTGCAAATCAACCGAGCTCCAATTCTCCAAAATATGGACAGAAGACGTAAGAAATGATTGGAGCAAATATTTTAATAATCAAGAGGATATATCATCAGTATTACGGAAAATATATGCTACACAAATTAACTTCTTGTTAATCTTAATGAGACAAAAAAAAAAACATGAATGATGAGAATAATTTATTTACTCTAAAATAATAATTAAAAAAAAAATGAAAAGAATAAATAGAACATTATCTTGCCTAGACTTAACGTCCGATCAGAATCTTGAGATAGCGTTTATATGAATGCTTTGGTTTCCTCAAAATTATAATCTTGATTTACTTATGAAAACTGTTTACACTTAAAAGGTTAAAAATGTCTTAAGTGGGTGTGCATTTAGTAATATATATGAATATATATTATTAAATTATAATAATGGGATAAGTTTAGTAAATAAGGTTGTGTTTGTAAGGGGCAAAATTCATGCCAAAGGCAGGATTCGAACCTCCACCTTGTAACAGCCAAGCTCAGTTGGAAGGTCTTTCCACCCTCCCCTCTACCACTTGAGCTATGCCCTCAGGCTCTTCATCCACAAAAGTATAAGAAAAATGCATTTTTAATTATGTATGAAGGGCTTATTTCAAAGAAGGTCCATAGTTTCTTAGTTATTCAAAATTTGCAGTTCTTCTTTTTTTTTTTCTCTACAAAATCCTAATGTATAAGACTTAAAATGTAATTTTGTATTCATAGAAAAATTTAAATTGAACGGCATAAAATTTTTATTTTTTTCGTATAAGAGTTTTTTTTCCGTGCAATTTATATATAATAAAGGTGAATATTTTAAAGATATTTAGTACACAAGCATCTGAGAAAGTTTATAGTTTATAGTATAAATCTCTTGTGAGACGTGTTAAGATTTTTTAAAATATGTTGTATTATATTATTATTGACGTACTTTAATTACAAATAAGTATATAATTTTATTTATATAATAAGTACGCTAGTTGCATTTGTTAAGAATGCGAAAAAGATCCACCACACACTCGTGCCTCCTCTATTATTGTGTACTCAATTAATTCCAAATCTTTCTTTTTTATTTTTGTTAAGGCCATGTGTGTTTTTATTTATTAAACTTTAAAATTAGATTGTGCAATCTAATAATAGACTAATACCTTCCGTCATAATTGTTTCTTTTTATTACTTTAGTCTAGTACAGAGAGGAATGTGCATAATACTTATTAGGTATAATTAATTTTTATAATAAAATGATAAAAAGCACAATTATCTTTTATAATAAAATATGTCCACTTAGAATTTGTTAAAGGAGTACAATAAGTTATCAGTTAAAGTAATTCAAATGAATTCATTTACAGTCTTTAAAATTTTATTTTTTATTTTATTTTCGAATTATCTAAATTTCAACTGATCCAATTCAAACACAGCCTTTCGTATTATTATTTTTTCTATATAATTTTGCGTAACTCATGAAGGTAAAATGCACTACCATATCTATCCCCACATAGTTTTTTTTTTGGGGTCGGATTTCCTATGCAAAAACAATATAATATATCTTGTTTCACAATGTTCGACGTGTGGCATTTTGAGGAGAGGAAATAAACTAAACTCTTAAAAATGAAATAATAAACTATAAAATAATATTTGTTTTGGGTTTAAATCTAGGTATAAGAAATGTGGATTTAAAATAAGTTGGATTTAATAAATCTAACACTACAACAAAAAAAATAAAAATTTATCAACGGAATATTCTGTTGGTAAAAATTTTAATTTCATTATTAAATTGATTTACCGACAGATCGATTAACAACGGAATCCGTTGCTAAAGGGGTAGTTGGTAAATTTTTAGCAATGAATTCTCAATTGCGTAGGTAAATAATTTCGTTGGTAATCCATTGATAATTAATAATTCCGTTAGTAATTTATATAATGATTCTGTTAGTAATTCGTTGGTAATTACCAACGGATTTTATTCCACTGGTAAAAACATAAGAAAATCCGTTCCGTCAGTAAAAGAAAAAGGCAATTTTTGTAGGCAGTCCGTTGATAATTACTAACAGATTAAATTCCATTGCAAAAGGAGATTTTTTTTTAGTGTAACAAATGGTGTTAATCTATGATTGTTTTGAGAATTTAAATAGAATAAGTTTAACTTTATATCAAATAAATGTGTATGAGTAGAGATTGATGTATGTAAGTGACTAAGAATATGATGTGTTGATGAGTGATATTTTCACCTAGATTTTAGTATCTTTTTATGTGAGTTTTCGTATATTTGTATCCGTATTTGTGTTCTATTTGGTTGTATTTTGTGTTTTTATTTGATGCTAGATATGATAAGGAAGGCATAGGAAAAAGCGGATCTCAATTCGGAGTTGAAACGAGGAAGAACGAGCTAAAACAGTGAAGCAGACATCACAACACGGCCAGCCGAGCCCGAAAACACGACCCGTGTCCAGTGCAGAAACACGGGCCGTGTACCAAACACGGGCCTGTAACGAAAGCCGTGCGCGGACACCAGATTAGACAACACGGCCACCCCTGTGGCCGTGTGCAAAGCACGAGCCGTGTAGGTGTAAATTCTGTCAAAAATCAGAATCCTTCTAGAAGCTTCCCAAGGGGTATAAATACCCCTTTATTCAACATTTTACAGGGAGATCCGAATTCAAGCCCTGCACACACACCTCACACACCATTTTCTTCATTTTACACATTTTCTTCATCCATTCATCATCTATCATCATCCTTTCATAAATCCACCATCATTTCATCTTCAAATCAAGTGAGGAAGCAAAGAAGAGGAGGATTTCACTCAAGGAAGGAATGAGATTCATTTGGATTCAATCAAAGGGAGTTTTCATCTTGATTTAGTGTTAAACCTTTTAGTTTACAATGATTTGTAAGATTCCTAATGTCTATGTTATGGATCTTGTGATGATTGTAGGCTAATCTCCTTTGTGAGATTAGCAACATGATAGGAGTTGAATAATTTGTGATATTAATGTACTTAAATTCATGTGTGGATTTGGTAATTGATTTTCTATCATTGATGTTTAATATCTTGAGGTTGATGATGTTTTGTGTGTTTAATTATTTTAAGCATGTGATTAGATTGAGAAGTCAATTGCATATTTAGGATAATTAAGTGAATCATTTCATCAAACACTTCATGTGCATTATAGATTATGAAGAGATTGAGAAGTCCTTGATAGTTTAGAACCCTTTGATAGAACATATCATTTATTAGATTGAGAATTCAATAGATTATGTGAAGGGGCTCTTAATTGAATCTAGTACCTAGTTGGAATGGTTTAATTGAGAACTAACCATGGAACCTTTATAAGATCATATCCTACCCATTCCGAGAGGAAGCTTAGGTGACATTAGCGTTAGCCCTTAGTCAAGCCTTAAACCACATTAGTTTGAATGCATGAATATATGAATTACCACTCCTTGATTGTTGTTAATCTCACCCTTGCTTAGTTTGGAAAACCACTCATCTAATCATTTAATCTTGTTTGCATTGATGGATTTAATTTTTTTGTTTGATCACTCCTCCATTGATATCCGTCTCTATAAAATTACAATGAACATGAGATCGCTTGAGCTCTAGTGCCGTCCTCCTTGAGGTTCGATAATTTTTAGTTGGTCATACCACTAAACTATGGCTAATCAAATGGCGCCGTTGCCGGGGAGGTAACGGTTGCTAGTAGCTTAACGAATGATCATTTTGAGTAATCTTAATAGAGACATTTTTCTTTTATTAATTATTTGTCTTTGCTTTGAAAATCTTGTTCTAACTTCTTTTCCTTTGGAGGTGTATGCAAACAAGATCCAAGGGGAAACAAGTAGAACCTATCGATTGGGAGATTGAGCATACGTTGAGAAGGAGAAGAAAGGAGAACAAAAATAGTGAGCGAATGGAGAACTTTCAGGAGGATAATCGTGTGGAGATAGAGCATGATGGGGAAGGAGGACACAATATGAACGTGCATGACAACGCATCTCAATTCAATGCAAATCTTCCTCAACAAGCCTATCAAAATCATGGAGCTATGAACAACCAAGTTTTGCTTCAACAAATGGTGCAACAAGTTCTAAGGCAACAAGGCTTTCAACAAGCTTATGCTCCTCCGCAACAAGTATATGTACCACCACCACCACCTCCGGTGCAACATAGAATGCAAAATGATCAAAGGGTGATCCGGGATTTCTTTATGCCAAGAGCAATGCCACAAATGATGGGGCCACCAATCCATGCTAATAACTTTGAATTTAAGATGGGCTTGATTTCTATGGTGACGGAGCAACAATTTAGTGGAACTCCGAATGAAGATCCTAATGCTCATCTAGCCCAATTTGTGGAGATTGCTAACACCGTGAAGATGAATGGGGTGAGTGAAGATTGTATCAAGATGAGGTTGTTTCCATTTTCGTTGAGGGATAGAGCTCGAACATGGCTCTCCACTCTTACTCCCGGTACGTGCAACACATGGGACGAGCTAGCACAAATATTCTTGAACAAATATTTCCCACCTTCTAAAACGCTTCAAATGAAAAGTTTGATTACTCAATTCAAGCAATTGCCTCAAGAAAGCTTTTACGAAGCTTGGGAAAGATTTAAGAAAATACTACGTAAGTGTCCTCAACATGGATTCCCGGAGAATCAACAAGTGGGGTTTTTCTACCAAGGTTTGGTAAATGGTCAAAGAGTGCTTGTTGATGCTTCGGCGGGTGGATCCGTACTTGGAGTGACTCCGGAAAGGGCTATAAGGATTTTTGATGAAATTGCTACAAATGTCTACCAATGGCCATCGGAGAGGGTTAGTGGATGCTACGGATTTGAGAGCTATGATCAAGGACAACACTCGAGTGTGAAGAGTGTGAATGTTGAGCCACAAACGCCAAGCATGGAAATGATAGTAGCGGAGGTAATGAAGCAAATGAGTTTGAAACAAGGAGTGACTAATCAAGGAGTTAATATGGTTGATGGCCAAATGGATCAAAGTGTGCTTCCTCCAAATGGTGTTAGTGGGGAACAATGGGCTATGACAATGCCACGTGTGGAGGATGTGCAATACATGCAAGGAAGAAACTACCAAGGAAATTACCAAAATAATTTCCAAGGTAGTTTCAACCAAAGTCAAGGAAACTATCCACCAAGGCAAGGAAGTTTCAATGGTCAAAGTAGTGGAAGCTCATACCCACAACAACAACAAAGGCATGGTAACTTTTTCTACTCTAATCCGAGCAATGCGGTTGCGTATCCTCCGGGATATCAACCGGGGACTAAGGCACCGAACAATGAGGAAAGAGCATCAACCGATGAGCTACTTGAACAATTGATTGCATCAAACAAAGCTAGAGAAGTATCGGAAAAAGCTAGAGATGAAGCTAATGAAAGAAGATTCAAAGCTATTGAGGAAAATAGTGATAGAAGATGCAAAGCTTTGGAGTACAATGTTGGACAAATGGCAAGTTCATTGAGTGCTCAACAAAAAGGAAAGTTTCCGGCCGCAACCGAAGTTAATCCAAAGGCTCAATGTTTGTTGGTTGATATGAAAGAGGAACGAAAGGTTGAAGAAGGGTTGGTGGAAAGCAAGGTTGTTGGAGAAATGGAAGAAGTATGTAAGAAAGAAGAGAATGGGCCTAAATGGATACCCAAGTGGAAGAGGGTGCAAGAGGAAAAGAAAGTAGAGGAGAAGGTCAAAGAAGAAGAGTACAAACGTGACTATTGGGGTATCCCGATCACTCCATTCCCTATTTCCTATCCATAAATATTTGTAAAGGAGGAGAAGAAGAAGGAATTTGAGGAGTATGTCATGTCGCTCAAGAAGAAGTATGAAGAGAAAAAGAAAGAGGAGCAACCCGAAATGAGTAAGTCGATGCAAAAAGGGGGACCTACGAAGGTTGGTGATCCGGGGAAGTTCATAATTCCTTGTGATTTTGAAGGAAAAAGCACCCTTGATGCATTGTGTGACTTGGGGGCAAGTGTCAACGTGATGTCTCATGCCACGTTTAAAGACCTTGAAATTGGAGTGCTAAAGCCTACGACTATCCGTCTTGAAGTGGTAAATGGTGAAGTTGTGAAGCCACTTGGGATTGTTGAAGACGTGGAGGTGAAAGTGAAGGGGTTAGCTTTCCCAGTTGATTTCATGGTGTTGGAAGTAAAGGAGGACCCTCGAGTTCCACTCATTTTGGGAAGACCATTTCTAGCCACCGGAAGAGCAAAGATTGATGTTGGGAGAGAAGAGCTTTCTTTGAGCTCAAATGGAGAGAATGTCACATTCTTGTGCAAGAAAGATAAAGGGATCAAGCCTCATCATACAAGGCCTCCGGATGATTTCGATGATCATGATTCTCTTCTCTTTGACAATTTAACTTCATTTCTTCATGATTATATGAAATTTTCAAATGCTAACTTATCTTCTTATGATGTTAATAGGATGAAAAAATCGGAGCTTGATTGGAAAATCGATAAAGGAGAAAAATGAAGTCCACTAGAATCACTCCTTGATGAAGATTTGATGCTTGTAAGCAAGAATGGAGAAGTTGAATTAGTGGACAAAAAGAGGGCTAAGCTATTGTTCAAAGTGAGGATGCGAGGAGAAAGTGGGATGGACCATCCTTTGGTTCGATGAGCATGAAAATTCCGTCCGGCTTGAAGACGTTAAACTTAGCGCTAAATGGGAGACAACCCATTCTTTTTATATTTTGATGCTTTTTGTTGATTTTGGTCATGTAGGTGGATTGAGCTCGTGAGAAGAAAGCGTATTGAAGAAAAGAGAAGTGTTTCATGGCTTCTCCACAAGAAGACCATCAATGGAAACTACAAGGGTAAGTTTCACCACTTTTTGCAAACTTAAGTCTCAACTTGTTTCGATTTAAGTTTGGGGGGGGAGTGTGTGGTGTGACTCACCAATTGAGTGTGCTTGATATGATGATATTTTGATAATGATAAGTCTTCTTGTAAAAATTGGTCAATTTTAAAATTTTTCTCATGAGTTTTGGTTGAATTTTGGTATGATTGGTTGTGTTGAAGTTCATGATTGTCCATATTTTTATGAAATTGTTGAGCTAATGGTGTTTGTTGAGTCTTTGAGCATGAGTGAAAGGTATTGGAAGCATGAATGGAGCTTGGAGCTAACACTTTCATTATCAAATGCCTATTGAGGGAGTACTCTACACCTTATCACTTCTAGTTGCTTGACATATTTTGATTTGGATTGATGGATTAACATGCTACTTTATGTGTTATGCCTTTGGGAGGTTTTCTTTTCAATCAAGGATGGGGATGATTGTGAGCTTACATTGTTATGGATGATTGAATATGTGTTTCATTTTCTAATGATGGTGATTGTTGTTTTTGCATGTTATGTGTTTTTGTTTTGTTTCTTGTTTGTTGAGTCTTTATTTTATGTTTTGTGTGTTTTCTTATTTTTGTCTTGGTATGTTTGGTGGTTTGTTTTGGGATGTTGTGAGTCATTTTTGAACATGAGTGGTGATATGTTGTGGTAGTAAGTGATGAAAAGTTATGATTAAGAATCTCTACACTTTCAAATTGTGACATGTTTTACTTAACTTGTTCAATTTTGAGATGAATGTGGTGTAATAAGTTTCTTAAGGTCCAATGCATAAGCTTGTGAGAATTTGAGCCTCAACCGTGCATACATGGTTTTTCTTCATGAGTGGATTGATTGTGTTTGATAAGCTAGAACTTGCTCAAGGACTATAGGAACGAGCCCGATTTGTGGAGATTAGTGAAATGATCTTAGGTCATCCTTGTTATTCATAGTCATTGCCATATATTTTCCTACCATGTACATCATCCCTAATTAACCATTTTGAGCCTTTAAACCTTTTTATTGTGAATATAGCACATTACAAGCCTTGATTACCTTCTTAAGCCATGTATATATACCCTTTGTGTGGGTGATTGAGGAGATGGTGGCTAGAAAGGTTTGATGAGGAAGAAAAAGAAGAAAAGGAAATGGTAAACAAATGAAAAAAAAAAGGATGAAAATGAGCAAAGAAACAATGAAATGCTCAAGTATTAAAAGTCAAAAGAAGGAAGCATGCATTGAAAGAAGCTAAAGAAATCCAAGGAAGTTGATGATTAGTGCTTGTGAGTAATAAAGAAAAGAAAGGAAGAAACGGAAAATGGAGAAGTTGAGGAAATTGGCCATCTTTTCGATTACTTACACTTGTTTAGTCACTATTATCCACATTCTTCCTACCCTACCAAAGAGCCTATCATTACATCCCAATTAAAGACCTTTTTGATCATTAATTTAAACTTTGGTGGTTTGTGAATGTAGTCCACGAGCAAGCTTATAGCGAGTCGAGCTAATCGGTTAATGAGTGATGATTTACCATACTTTAAAGAGTGTTGAGTGACATTTATAACCTATGTGAGGCTTGGACCAAAAATAGACTATATTACACTAATATTCTCTTGTGATTGAACTTGTTAATTCTTCATGTCATGAATCTAATGTTGTAGGATGACTTAGCATAAATTGTGATTCTTATTATTATTGATGTGTTGTTACTTATGTTCGTTTAGTCTTTTCCTAGGTGAAAATCACTCTCCTTGGTTTATCATTTTCGTTGTGCGGGGACGCACAACACTTTAAGTTTGGGGGTGTGATGATATGATCTTATAAAGGTTCCATGGTTAGTTCTCAATTAAATCATTCCAACTAGGTACTAGATTCAATTAAGAGTCCCTTCACATAATCTATTGAATTCTCAATCTAATAAATGATATATTCTATCAAAGGGTTCTAAACTATCAAGGACTTCTCAATCTCTTCATAATCTATAATGCACATGAAGTGTTTGATAAAATGATTCACTTAACTATCCTAAATATGCAATTGACTTCTCAATCTAATCACATGCTTAAAATAATTAAACACACAAAACATCATCAACCTCAAGATATTAAACATCAATGATAGAAAATCAATTACCAAATCCACACATGAATTTAAGTACATGAATATCACAAATTATTCAACTCCTATCATGTTGCTAATCTCACAAAGGAGATTAGCCTACAATCATCACAAGATCCATAACATAGACATTAGGAATCTTACAAATCATTGTAAACTAAAAGGTTTAACACTAAATCAAGATGAAAACTCCCTTGGATTGAATCCAAATGAATCTCCTTCATTCCTTGAGTGAAATCCTCCTCTTCTTTGCTTCCTCACTTGATTTGAAGATGAAATGATGGTGAATTTATGAAAGGATGATGATAGATGATGAATGGATGAAGAAAAGGTGTAAAATGAAGAAAATGGTGTGTGAGGCGTGTGTGTAGGGCTGGAATTCGAATCTCCCTGTAAAATATTGAATAAAGGGGTATTTATACCCCTTGGGAAGCTTCTAGAAGGATTCTGATTTTTCACAGAATTTACACCTACACGGCTCGTGCTCTGCACACGGCCACAGGGGTGGCCGTGTTGTGTAATCTGGTGTCCGCGCACGGCTTTCGTTACAGGCCCGTGTTTGGTACACGGCCCGTGTTTCTGCACTGGACACGGGTCGTGTTTCCGGGCTCGGCTGGCCGTGTTGTGTTGTCTGCTTCACTGTTTTGGCTCGTTCTTCCTCGTTTCAACTCCGAATTGAGATCCGCTTTTTCCTATGTCTTCCTTATCATATCTAGCATCAAATAAAACACAAAACACAACCAAATAGAACACAAATACGGATAAAAATATACGAAAACTCACATAAAAAGATACTAAAATCTAGGTGAAAATATCACTCATCATGTGTGTAAAAGATAAATGACATCTATGTAATTTGATTTTACTAAACTACAAGGAATGCATTGCATAATCTTAAACTTAAAAGAAAACAAATATATATATATATATAGAGTTATTCTATTGTGAGACGGGTTTTTTGTGAGATGGTTGTGAGACGGGTCAACTGATTATTAAACTATGCTTATTACATAGGTAAAATATGCTTATTTAAAGTTAAAGTATGTCAATAATGAATCATATTATAACACTTTAAAATTATATTTTAATTCATCATTTATCATACTTTAGAAAACATATTTTAACTATTATTAAACATACTTTATATATATAATATGCATACTTTAACAAGTTTCACGAACTGTCTCACATATGTAACGTCTCACAAGAGAGTTTGTCACATATATATATATATATATGACAAACTATATATATATATATATATATATATATATATATATATATATATATATATATATATATATATATATAAATTTTCCATTGCATTATTTTAAAAAGTAAAAAATATTTAAAAATAATAAAGGTACACTTGAAAAAAAAACTTTCTTCGCGCCACGTCGATTTAAAATATTTCTTTCGATTTATACAAAGTAAATTACATAATTAGTCATGTAAATTATGTATGTCCCAAAGTAACTCACTTTAACAATTTTGGCTCTTTAACTATATATATATTATCTCGATCGTAGCAAAATACACTTTTTAAGCTCTGTAACTCTTCATCCACAAAAGTATGAGAAAAATGCATTTTTAATTACGTATGAAGGGCTTATTTCAAAGAATTAGGTCCATAGTTTCATAGTGATTCAAAATTTGCAGTTCTTCTTTTATTTATTTTTATTTTTTTTCTCTCTACAAAAATCCTAATGTATAAGACTTAAAATGTAATTTGTATTCATAAACAATTTATAATTGAGCGGTGCAAAATTTTTATTTTTATCAAACAAGAGATTTTTTTTCGTGCAATTTATATATAGGGTAAATTACCAAAAACCCACTCGAGATTTGTTTAAATTACCAAATAAATCCCGCAGTTTAAAAAATTACCAATTATCCCCTTTAACTTATTTTTTATTTGAACATTAATAAAAATATTTCTTTTTTCTTAAAATAAAGAAGGGTGAAAATGAAATCAAGACCCATATATATAACATTGTATATTTAAATTTTCACTATTTTTTTAAATGTAGAAAATTAGGGTTAGAGGGATATTTTTTTAACATGAAAATGACATCAATATCCATATATTTTAAAATTTTCATTATTTTATTTATTTTTTATTTTTATCTTTAAATTTCTATACCTGGGGATTTGAAAGATTTTTATTTTTTATTTTTTTAACATGAAAAAAATTTAAAAAATCCCTCTAATACCAATTTTCTACATTTAAAAAATTAAAAAAGTAAAATTTAAAAATACAATATTAAATTCATGGGTATTAATGTCGGTTCCTTCCTCCTATATTATAAGAGCATATATTTTTATCAATGTTTAAATAAAAAAACAAGTCAAAGGGGTTAGTTGGTAATTTTTCAAACCACAAAATTTATTTGGTAGCTTGGACAAAACTTGAGGGGTTTTGGTAATTTACACCTATATATAAAGGTGAATATTTTGAAGATAGTTTAATACACAAGCATCGGAGAAAGTTTATAGTTTATAGTATCTCTATTATTGTGTGCTCAATTAAGTCCAAGTCTTTCTTTTTATTTTTGTTAAGGCCATGTGTGTTTTTATTTATTCAACTTTAAAATTAGATGAACAATAATCTAATAATAGACTAATACCTTCTGTCATAATTGTTTCTTTTTATTACTTTAGTCAAGCACAGCGAGGAATGTGCAAAATGCTTATTAGGTATAATTATTCTTTCTAATAAAATAATTAATAGTACAATGATTTTTTATAATAAAATGATAAAAAGAACAATTATTTTTATAATGAAATATGTCCACTTAGAATTTGTTACTACATGTCTGTCAAATCACCACATTTCAAGAGTATATACTCCATATCTTTAATTTAAGTGTATTAATATACTCCCTCAGTCTATCGTACGTATTCTTTTATAGTTTATTTTTTTTCACCTGAATTAATGAGAAAAAGGAATAACATTGTAGTATATGGATCATACAAAAATTAGGTCTCTTGAAATTAATTTTATCTACTATTTTCTACTTTAATAATAGAGAAAATGAAATGAGAAATGATTTTGGAAAAGATTGTGAAATATTAAATAGTAAGGCACCCCATTTCTCCCACTATAAAGAGAGCTTCACTTGATATCGATCTCATCCCTCTCTCTCCTCCAACTCAATTAATTAGAGTGAGAAAAGTTTTAAGAGAAATGATGAACATCACCGTAAATGACAATCATCGCCCTTTCGCAAATGTCATTCCTACCCCCAGCTTGTGGGGTGATCAATTCCTCAATTACACTTCTAATCCTCGGGTACGTACTTCATTTTTACTTTTTTTTTATGCAACGGTATTCGAGCTATAGCTAGCCATAACCCACTGTCCACTAATGGAGACCTCATTTTAAATCAGAGCTTTGCGCTTTATATGAACAGACCTCACAGTTAGCACCCACAGTTTCGAACCTCAGACGTTAGAGAATAATTCTTGATCATATACATGAATTTCTTATTTTTCTCGTATATATTAATTCTTGAACAATTAAAGTTTTGGACCTTTGCCGGGCCATTGCTCTGATCTCATGTTAAACGACCATCTCATCTAAAAGTTTAAGTTGATAGAGAGGGGAATCGTTTAATACTTAATCAAACCACTCTAACATTTTGCGGGTTTGATGGGCCCACTGAACACATTTTACATGTCAAATCTGTTGGTTGACACCCTCACAGTCTTCCCCATGTCTAACCGATGTGGGACTTTGGTTGACACCCAACCAACAAAATCCAACTCAAGACTATCATGCAAACAAGATCATTATCAATTTCCAATTAATATTTTTTGTACAAATATATATAGGTGACAGAAAAACATTCCGAAGAAATTGAAAGGTTGAAGAATGAAGTAAGGAGCATGCTAACAAGTAGTGCAGAAGGAAGAATGGCGGACAACCTGATCGACACAGTCGAGCGCCTAGGTCTGTCGTATCATTTTGAGATCGAGATCGAAGAGAAGATCAAACAGTTGTTCAATCTGATCAAGACAGAAGATTACAAAGATGAAGGCTGTGATTTGTACACGGCTGCTCTTCATTTTCGACTGTTCAGGCAACATGGTTATCCCATATCTTCCGGTAATGGTATACATACATACATAAACAGTCTTGTATCTTTTTACTTTTATTTTAAAAGGTTCATTTTCATTCAAACTTTTTAGTTTTGCTCCGATTATGTCCCAACAAAATATGCTTTTATTAATTTCGAGTTAAAATCATTTTTGGTCCCATAACTATAGGAAATTTTTGATTCCTTCCCAAAAAAGATAAAATTTTCAATTTTGTCCCATAACTCCTAAATGGACCAATTCACACGTGTGCCTCACATGATCACTTAAATTGGGGCTTTCATGGCAGTTGATTATTCTCATGGAAGCTAAACAAAAATCTTGCATTCTTCCTTCATATGAAGAAAGAAAGAACAAACACTCAATTCCACCATCACTCCTTATTGCAATGGGAATCTATCCCTCTTCTTCCATCATCTGTATATTAACAAGAATCTTCTTCCACCATCTGTATATTAACAAGAATTCCCCTTCTTCTTCATGCGTTGCAAATCACCATGTTTATGTGATCATGTGAGATGCACGTGCGAATTTCCGGCCAAAAAACCAATTTTCAGCGATTTTGGGACTAAAATTGGCCCAATTAAGAAGTTAAAGGGACGAAATTAAAAATTTTAACTTTTTTGGGACGGAATAAAAAATTCCCTATAGTTATGGGACTAAAAATGATTTTAACTCATTAATTTCATTTCATAACTTTGTAAAAGAATCGATTCAGTCTCATCCCATGGAATTAGAAAAAATTGAACATTTTCTATTAAAAAAGATCATTTTATTGAGAATTTAAAAGTCATGGGACTATTTCGGAGATATTAAATTTTTTGGGACTATTTTGAATAAAGTAAATTTGTATGAGACGATTTACATATGTACATACATATGTAGTACTCTTTGTATGACCTCAAGATTATCTGAATGTTTTCAAGTTGTAATTGAGCAGCCATTTTTGAGAAATGGAGGGATGGGAATGGGAAGTTCCATGAGAGGCTGATGAAGAATGACCCCAAGGGCTTGTTGAGCTTGTATGAAGCATGCTGTTTGAGAACACATGGCGAAACCCTATTGGACGATGCCCTTGTCTTTGCTGCTGCCACTCTGAAATCCATGGCAGCAGACCAGCAGCTTGGATCACCCTTGAGGAAACAGGTCGAGCATGCCCTCTTTCAGCACTTGCATTACGGCATTCCAAGAATCGAAGCCCGTCACTTCATCTCCGTCTACCAAGAGGAAGAGCACGCAAACGAAAGCTTGCTTCGTCTCGCCAAACTGGACTACAACGCCCTACAAACACTGCACAAGAAGGAGCTCAGTGAAGTCACCAGGTAATCAATCAATGAATACTCACTCTCTAGGGTTAACATTATGTTTGGTATTGATATTGCTTGGGAGGCTACTCTTATTTACTTTGTAATTCCTGAAAAGTAAGTAACTCTACTTCTTGAGTACTGCTGGTACTCTTTTAATAAAATTTCTTTTTCCGACAAAAAAAAAAATTAGGGTAATCAAGTGCATGCATGCAGGTGGTGGAAAGAATTGAACCTTATCTCTAAACTCCCATACGCAAGAGATAGAATAGTGGAGTGTTTCTTTTGGGCAATGGGAGTGTTCGACGAACCACAGTACTCGCGTGCTCGTGTTATGCTTGCTAAGTCCCTTGCCATGACATCTATATTGGATGACACCTATGACTCTTATGCTACAATTCAAGAGCTTGATCTTCTCACCCAGGCAATTGAAAAGTAATGCTTTCTTCATGAATTAATTAATTACTTATTTGCTCTAGTACTGTTATACTCATGACTCAAATTAATGGACTATTATAGATGGGACATTAAAGAAACTGATAGCCTCCCTGAGTACATCAAGGAATTCTATAAAGCTCAACTGAAACTCTACGAGCAATTCGAGGAAGAATTAGCAGAGGAAGGAAGATCTTATGCAGCACACTATGCAATAGAAGCTGTATGTATATAGTTAAATCACTCCCTCATCATCATCTCTTGCTGTTTCAATCCAAAGCCTGAAAAATGGGTAAACTATCAATTAGGGGCCTGAATTATTTTTTTAATCAATTAGAGGATTGAAATATATAAAACTATCAATTCAGACCCTGAATTGATAAAATATGAGACAACTTCATCTAAAAGTTTAAGCTGATAAAGAGGAAAGTAGTTTAATATTAATCAAGTCATTCTAACACGCCCCCAGACATGCAGGCAGAGTTAATAACATGATAAATGACCACATCATCTAGAAGCTTAAGCTGATAGAAAGGAGAGTCGTTAAATATTTATTCAAGTCACTCTAACAATGTGACATTAGGCGCAAAATTGATAGTTTTATGTATTTCAGACCCCTATTTGATAGAAAAAATAATTCAAGCACCGGATCGATAGTTTACACATTTTTCAACCTTGGATTGAAAATGTTTACTGCAGGGTTACCAATAAATAATTAATTTGTTTATGCATGTGTACATGATGATATATAGTATAAGGAATTGGCTAGAAGCTACCATGTGGAGGCAAAGTGGTTCATAAGGGGGTACCTGCCTGCATTCCAGGAGTACCTAAACAATGCCCTCATCACAGGCACTGTAAATTACCACGTTATGGTGTTGTTCATGGGAATGGAATCCATATCGAAGGAAGACTTTGAATGGCTGAGAAGCACACCTAAAATGATCAAAGCCACTCAACTCATAAATCGACTCATTGATGACCTTGCCACTTATGAGGGTGAGAAGGAGAAGGGCCAGGCTGCTACCGGCATAGAGTGCTACATGAAGGAAAAAGGGGCGACGAAAGAAGAGGCGATGAAGTATTTCTCAGAGGCTGCTGCGAACGCGTGGAAGGATAGCAACGAGGAGTGCCTCGTTCTGTCTTCCCGTTGCAGGGACATCTACGTCCATCTCCTCAATTATAATCGCATAGTCGACGTCACCTACAACAAGAACAATCAAGATGGATACTCAAACCCTGAAAAGGTTCTTAAGCCGCATTTGATGGCTTTGTTTGTCGATCAAATCCAGCTCTAAGATTATATTCCCTTCATCCCAAAGCTGTACTTCAATTATTGGATTAAAATAAAGATATATTCCCTTCGTCCGAAAGCCGTTCTCACACTTCCTCTGTGAATTATAAAGGAATGGTGAAAACAGTTTTGGGATGGAGGTAGTAATTCACTAGCATATCAATTTATAGTCAATCATGTCTAGCCATGCACTATGTTCATGTACTTTCATGCATGGTTCTTTGTTTGAGGTGTATCAACTCGTGTGTACGTATTATGAATAATAGTATAACATCAATGAATAAACTGTTCGTCATCACTACCTAGCTAGTTCCAAATCTTGTTTAATTATTTAATATCATGGGACACATTTATGATCCATTTCATAGTAGAGCTTATTCATGTTGTTGGTAAATTTTGATTGCTAAAGAAGAGATTTTTTTTACTATCTCATCTTCACACTTTGCCTTTGAGTGATATTAAAAAAACTTGCCTTTTAATTACTTAAGGGGTTGATGCGGTTTTTTTTTTTAAATAAGTGTACTCTTATCGCGTATAGCCACAAGTAACCAAGTTAAATCATCGATCCACGTAAAATTAAGACCTTTAGAGTTTAAACGATTTTAAATTTATTGTGACTTTATTAGAACAACCGGAGAAGTAGATAAACATGCATGCAAATAAAAGGAATTAAAGCAAAGCCAGAAATAAGAGATAGAATGAATACTTGAAATGGATTCTAAAATGATTGAATGATGAAATTAACAAAAATCATGACATTTAAAATAATGAAATCACAACTAATTTTAAATTATGTCATAGGAGCGATCACTAATACTCACTCCGTCCTTTTTAAAGAGCTCATTTTTTTCATTTTACGTGTTCCCCCAAAAGTTCCATTTTCTTTTTTACAACTCATACATACCCACTAATATAATTAAAATATGGAACCCACACACCTACTAATGGGGGCGGCTATTTGCACCCCAGAATTGCTAAGCAAACCCCAATAATATATAATTAAAATATAATTATGCAAGAATACATAAATACCCTTTTATAAAAAATTAAATTAAATTAAATCCCTAGGGCACACTTTTACCTTGAGGCCTTCCTTCGTGAACAATGTCAATGACATATTCTGATCAACCTTGTGAGTTGTGCCCCGGCACCACCACCAGGCGGTGGCGGAGCAACACTGCCGCCGCTATCAGCTTCATCTGCAAGTAAGCCAGATCTTTCCCCGAACATATCCTCGACCCTGTATTGAACGCCACGAACATGTAATGATCCTTCGTTTCGAACTTCTTCCCTTCTTCTGACAGCCATCTTTCCGACTTGAATTCCAGGCAATCATCTCCCCAGATGAATTTCATTCTGATAGAACAATTGGGTAACTTTTTCTTACTATTCGCTTCCTACAACCGAACAAATATGTATGTTCAGTTGTAGTAGCCGAATACTTTTTTTCTTTGTTGAAGAGAGCAGTTAGGAGGTATCACCACCCAATGAACTACTTCTCCTTCTCCTTTATGGATTTACCGAGTGTGCTGGGAATGGAGGGATATCTCCAGCAATGGGATCTTCCGGCGTTCTACCGTGCACATGATGTCAATGACCCTGGATTTCAGACCATAATAAGAGAAACACGATGATCGGCGCTCTCCAGTGGACTCATACTCAACACCTTCGAAGATCTAGAAGGCCCGATTCTCGATCAAATCTGAAAACCAATCCCGAATCTGTTCTCCATCGATGCACTCCACACTCACCTGAAATCCCAATTACAGCCCAAATCATCCCTCACCTCCAGTAGCTTCTACGAAGAATATCGGAGTTCCATTACGTGGCTGGATACGCAGCCACACAAATCTGTACTTTACGTGAGCTTCGAAAGCATGACATTGCTGACAAGAAATAAGCTTTTAGAGTTCTGGTTTGGGCTGGTGAACAACGGGCAGAAGTTTCTCTGGATTTGCAGCCCGACTCCATCATCAACGACGACAGGGAGAATTCAATTTTGGCTAAGCTGGAACAGGGGACGAGGAACATATGGTACCTGGTGGGTGAGTACACGCTGCCCGCTGTCAACCCCAAGGACGAAGACCTTGAAGTTAAACTCCGATGAATTATTGACTGCATCTCGGTTAGCGTCAGCAATACTTTTGGGAGTTCCGCTGGTTCTGGCTCTGGAGATAACTCGAATCCGAATGCATTCAGCTTGTTGCAGTCCTTTTTGTACACTGTTGTCTGTAAGATGGAAAAATTATATATGTACTTATTGAAGACTCAATTTTATAATTTTATCGAACAACGTGTGTAGGTTGTGGTTTCGAATGAGTTTGCCTGGAAGGAGATTATGAAACAGATAATGCAGCAGGTGCCCATTACTCTGGACGCTGAGCAACTGAAGGCCGTTGAGAAGATGCTAATATATTATTCATTCTTATATTTTTCTTTTTTGTTTTTTTTAATTATGTGATTAATTAAAATGATAAAGTTGTCTTTGTATGAGATGTATTTAGTAATTTAAATATGTAAGTTTTAATTTTATTGGGGTACGTTTAGTAATTGGGGTTCATCTAACAATTCCGGGGGTGCAAATAGCCATTCCCCTACTAATACAACTATCCACTATACATTAAATAATAGGGTTTATTACTCTCAGATGCACACTTTTAAGCATATTTACTATTAGATACATGAAATTTAAATAATTACTCTCACATACAAAATATTAAAGTAAAATACCAAATATAACCTTATACTCCATACACTTTTAAACCAACAACCTTACCCCTCACCCACCCACCGGCATTGACCGGGCGTTGACTAGCATTGACCGGCATTGACCGGATGTTGACCGCCGCTGGCCGCCGCCTGCTGCCGGAATTTAAAATGTGCAAAAATAAAATTGTGCAGAACCAAATTGTGCAGAACAATTGTGCAAATACATAGGGGTATTTATGGTATCACAATCATAATTGTGTAGTTATGAGTAATAGTGCTTTGAGTCATATAGTTTATAGCAATTATGCATTTTTTTGTGTACCTCCTAGTAAGTGACCCTAAATAATAATACACTTTATTCCACGTGCAAAAAGCAAAATATACCCTTTAAAGGAGACGAATGGAGTATATCTTAAGCTCTCCCTCGAGTCATTTAAGTTGTAAACCCCTCAACAAGGCTCCAAAAAGCTCCCAATATGTACTAATTGCTCTACGAATTCCTAATTAGGTACTTTTTAATACAATTTTCCCTTTTTAGGTATTATGAACTCACTAAGGCTTAGGTCCCCTCACATAATTAACCAATCTCTCGATTATGCCAAATAGGTGTTCTATCAAATGATTCAAAACATATATAAGAGGATAATTCTATCTTTTCTTATACTAATGCACATGAAGTGTATGATGAAATAATTTAATTAATATTAATAATCCTAAGCATATAATTGTATTCTCATCCTACCCATATATTCAAGACAATTAATCACACATATCATACATATAAATCAAACAATTATCAATAGTAAAAATAATTCAATGTCCAATTAAGATTAAAGTTATATTACATAAAATCTAAAATGAGCTAAGGAGATTAGCCTAATATCACACGACACATTGTCTTATAAATTCCAATGCACGTTTCTCGGCTATTAATTTATTCCCTTTTATATCACAATGCTAATTGTTTTTTGAAGTGGGCCATTGTAGTAACTATGTGGGAAATTAAATAATTATTGGTAATGATGTTGGCCGCCAATTCTAAATGCATAGCAGCAACGAGCTTGGATTAAGCTTAATTCGACCTCTTCTTTAATCATTTGAATTGGGCTTGACAATATATGGGCCTTCAAATTAATTTACTTTGGGCCTAATCTTCTCTATTGGACTGAGTAATAGAAGATGGAAATGGATGATGGGTGATCAAATATAAGCTGAAATTTTCAACTTGCGTTCTTTCCATGCCTTAGTAATTGCCTAACACTAAAAAAAAAAAAAAAAAAAAAAAAAAACTCGTATTTTTAGCAACCACCCCTTCACTAATAGATTTTGTTGTTATACCATTTGTAAATTAATTTAACAATGAAATTAAAATTAAAATTTTTAGAGAAAAAAAACACCTTCTTGAGAACAGCCAAAATCTCATCAGCAGCACAACTGACTATGTTCAAAGGCTGACCACCAATTGCTGGTGAATAACACTGAGCATGGCTTCATAGGCAGCTCTCGTCAGAGTCGTCTCATTAGTCTTTGGCGGGAAATATCAATTTTGGTTCTCTAGGATATGACAAATCCAACTTCAGTCTTCAGGTTTGGTAATTTCTTAAAAGTAGTCCTCAATTGTCCGATTTTAGTCATTTTCGTCCACTTTTGGTCCTTTTTGTTTACTTTTGGTCCTTACAGTTGCCGAAAAAGGGATCAAAGGTGAACAAAAAGTACCAAAAGTGGATAAAAAAGACTAAATTCGGACACCAGAGTAGGGTAAATATCAATTTTGGTCATCTAGGATAGACCAAATTCAATTTCAGTTCTAAAGATTTGTAATTTCTCAAAAGTAGTCCTCTGGTGTCCGAAATTAGTCATTTTAGTCTACTTTTGGTCCTTTTTTTTACCCGAATCCGGCAATTTTCCGGCGAGAGTTAATAAATTTTGGCGAGAAATTAATTAAGGAAGCCGAAGGGAATATTAAATTCATGCAAATATTAAGATAAGGGCATTGATGGCCACATGAATACAATACAATTACTATATACATATATGTCTGTACAAAAAGCAGATGAAGTGATGAGAGAAGATGATGTATAACAGGTGGGTGTTATGTCTGGCGATGGTGGTGACCTGTTTCCAGTTCCACCATCGGAAAGCCAATGCGTCGACGAGACTGGAGTTCTTCACCGAATTGCTCGACAACAGGAATTTCCCTGTAATCATTGATATTTTTGAAGTTTTAAAACCTCCATTCGATCGGTCGGTGGGCAGTGCCCGACTGGAGCAGGAAGGGGCGCATTTTTTTTTTTTCAGTATTCGGAATCCGAAGAAGTTGTACCACGCTGAGGTGTGTTACAGCGGCGTCGGGATACACACCCGGGGATGCGCCGAATTCGTAGTGTACAACCCACGCCACATCCCTTCCAAACCCGTTTCATTTCGTATTCGTGACTTCGACATTCAAACAAGCTTTGGTCCCAAATTGCCTTATTCTCCCATTCCTAATCACATCGTGTGGAATAAGTGGGATAGAATTACGAATGGTCATAAATATCAGGACATTAGTGTGCATTGTTAAAAGATAAATCAAAATACGCGATTAAATATCCATATTAATTGTACATTAGTATGCATTGTTAAGAGATAATAATAAAAAAAAATACGCGGTTTTTTTTTAAAACGCGATTAATATTCATATTAATGTATATTAGTGTGCATTGTTAAGAGAGAAATAAAAATATGCAATTAAAGAAAAATGTTGTTATAATTATCCATAAATCTCTCCATAAATCTTTTACCGATAAAAAGTGATAGAATTTTTAAGAAAAAGTTACACCTGATGAAAGAAAATCGATAATTGCTCAATTGAACTATTTTATGATCAATTTGTAGGACGGACAAAATATGATAATATGTTTAATGATTAGAAATTTATAAAATGTGATAATATATGATAACCTTTATAATGAAAAACGATATCTAATTGATGAAAAGTGATAATGTTGTTGTAAACTATTTTATGAATTAATTTATAGTATAAATGAAATGTGATAATATTTTTAAAGAAAAGTGATAATATATTTAATAAAAAGTTATACTCCAAACCTTTCGTAAGATGATTAAAAAATGATAGTAATGTTTTTAAGAGTTAGTCACTTTTGTTCCCATGATATTTTTGATTTATTTTCAAAAAAGATATCATTTTTAAGTTAATCCTGTAACTTTCGATATTGGCCGATTAGTTATTACATGTTAATAAGATGGTATTACTTTTCATATATCCCATAAATTTTTCATTAAATAGTTCAGACAATACATTTGCTTCACCAGTGTTGAAATAGAAGACGGAACACAATCCGCAATACGCCCCTATTTACGGCGGCGTTCACCATATCGTCGGTCTTTACGTTGAAACGAAGCAATGGCGTCGATAAGGTGAGCCCTTCCGAAGTCAGGGAAGGGTAAGGTGGGAAAGTAGAACTCAGAGTAAGCCAACTGCCACAGCATGAAGTTGCTCACTCTCAACTCGCCACTCGTTCTTATGATGAGATCAGGGTTTGGAAAAGCAGTGAAGTTCGTCATCATCAGTCCATCCAACGTAGTTTCATCGACATCGTCGACCCTTAGAGTCTCTAACTTGGGCTGCAATTTTCTTGCACGCTTCGGTGATTTCTTGTCGTCCGCTGTAGTTCAAAGTTGACAAGAAATGCAGCCCCTGGCTGGCGTGGCTTGCCTCTTCAGCAGATTGGATTGCAGATCGAAGGGATTTTGTAAGTTTTGATGCGTCACCAATTGCAGAGACTCGGATTTTATATCTGCAATGACCATAATTCATGTGTTGTTAATCACAGCTGTTAGGGTTAGCAGATTGTACATGGGATAAATTATGTATACTTCCCTCATGTATTGAACATCAAGGGAAGTATTATATGTATACATGAGTATATATATATATATATATATATATATATATATATATATATATATATATATATATATATTGTTGTTTCTGGATCTAGTATCACTTTTATATAAAGATATTATCACTTTTCATCCGTCCTACAAATTAATCGTTTCGTGCCGTAGAGAAATTGTTTGATTCTAACTTTGATTTTTTTTTTTTCTGGATTCTCAATTTTGATATTTTTTTTTCAATTTTGGTCATTTTAATTAAGTTTTTTAAAAAAAAAGAAAAAGAAGAAAAAAGGACTAAAACTAATTAAGGAACAGTATTGTGTGAGACTATTTCATTGTGAGACAATTTTATACTTTCGTAAGTAACTATCACTTTTTATTAAAAATGTTATAATTTTTTTAAAATGTTGTCACTTTATATTTATACTATATACTCCCTCCGTCCCATTTCAGTGTTTATATATTTTTATTTTGGGCATCCCGTTTCACTGTTTATGTTTTCTTTTTTGGTATATGGGACCCAACTAAAATAATTAATATATCACTATGGGACCCACATTCAAAACTAATACACCTACCAACTTTACATAAAATATTATATCTTTCCACCTACTATCTATTAAAATATTATACTCCTTAATCAACGTGCAAAAAATAAACGTAAGCATTGAAATGGGACGGAGGGAGTATTGTTCATGAAATAATGAAAATATCAAAATTGGTCCTGTAAGTATGGCCTATTCCAATTTCAAATTTTTTTATTGTATTTTTCACTTTTGGTCCTCTGTTGTCCGATTTTAGTTCTTTTGATCCAAGTTTAGTCTTTTTCGCTGGAAATTAAAAAAACTCATAGGAAAATCATGCGTGAGTTGCACACGCTCAAAATCCCCAGTTGAAGAAAGGAAAAATATCAAAGTTGATCCTGCAAGTATGGCTTATTCCAACTTCTGTCATTTTTTTATTGCATTTCTCACATTTGGTCCTCAATTTTAGTCATTTTTGTCAAAATTTAGTCCTTTTTCGTCGAAAATTAAAAAAACTCGTCGAAAAATCATGCTTGGTTGCACATGCTCAATATCCCCATGCTCACGATTGAAGAAACCCTAATATTTGCGGCGGAGTTTAGGCTGCCAAGAACCCTCACCAAATCGAAGAAGAAACTCCGAGTTCAAGACCTAATTAATCAATTAGGGCTTCAAAATGCCTCCAACACAGTGATCGGAGACAAAGGGCACATCGATGTCTTGGGCGAAGAACGATGGTGAGTTCCGATTATAATTGATAATTCACGATTCGATTTTGTTATTTCTCATTGAACCGACATCAGGAATGGATTCAACCAGCAGTTACATGGTGGTAAAGGTTTTGCAGAGGATTGCTCAGGGTGGCATCATGATCATGTCGATTCATCAGCCTACTTATCGGCTTCTGGGATTGTTGGATCGCATGATCTTTCTGTATCTTGTGGACAGTGGCCCAACATCGAATCTGCCATTTTTCTTCTCAAAATTCAAGCATCCTATTCCAGATAACGATAATCAAACTGAGTTCACACTCGATCTGATCCGTAAACTCGAGGGCTCACTCGGTGGAACCAAAAGCTTCATCCAATTCAAGAAATCCTGGAAAGCATTGAAGAGATCATCAGGTAATCAAATCAATTCCGATTAAGCGACCTCAATTTTATCTCTAAAAGAAGAAATCAGCGCAATCATTTGCAAAGGAAAGCTTTTTTCTGACGCCACCGCTACCGCCAACATCGTCTCCACCAGTCCGTCATTAGTTTTGATGTTTGCGAACCCATTTTGGATCGAGATGGCGGTGCTGTCGAAGCGATCCTTCACCTCTCAGCCAAAATCCATAAAATTTTGAGCGCGTCCAAGTCACGCATGATTTCCGAGTTTTTTAAATTTTCGGGGAAAACGGGCTAAATTTGGACGAAAAGAACTAAAATCGAACAACGGAGTACCAAATGTGAGAAATGCAATAAAAAAGGACTGAAATTGGGATAGGTCATACTTACAGAACCAATTTTGATATTTTTCCCACCATTATTACTTTTCACTAATTTGAGTATCATTTTTTTTATTAAAATGTTGTCACTTCTTATTCGTTTCACATAATAATTCCGTGAAATGCTTTCACACAAGTCTATAAAGTAAATAGATAAAGGATTAATTTAAAAAAAAAACTAAAAATTCTAAAAAAAAATAAAAATTTCCGAAGTTGCAATTCAACATACTTACAAAATGTGACATGTTCTCTCATGTGGTAATATTTTTCATCAATTACTTTTATTTAAAATATTAAGCATTTTTATATGTCACACAGAATCATGTCTTATTGGAAACAGACTCACTCAAATTTTTTTCTATAAATATTGAGTAAAACATTATTATTATTATTATTATTATTATTATTATTATTATTATTATTATTATTATTATTATTATTATTATTATTATTATTATTATTATTATTATTTTCGCATCTCCTGTGCCACTATTTGTTATTTTCAAATAGTGTTAAGCAAAGGGTATTTAATAGGGT
The DNA here is from genome assembly GCA_023678885.1 of Pogostemon cablin. Classification (NCBI taxonomy): domain Eukaryota; kingdom Viridiplantae; phylum Streptophyta; class Magnoliopsida; order Lamiales; family Lamiaceae; genus Pogostemon; species Pogostemon cablin. The sequence goes on from CM043009.1 coordinate 4,884,075, forward strand.
AAATATCAAAATTGATCCTGTAAATATGACACTTTCCAACTTTAGTCATTTTTCATTTGCAATTCTCAATTTTGGTTTTTTTTGTCCACTTTTAGTCTTTTTTTGTCCAAATTTGGTCCAAATTTAGTCATTTATGTTAAAAAAAAGTCAAAAAATGGTCCAAAAGTGTATATATTTATGATCAAAAGTGGACAAAAAAAGGACCAAAATTGGACCAAAAGGACCAAAATTGAACAAAAAAGACTTAAAGTGGACAAAAAAGGACTAAAATTGAGAATTACGAAAGAAAAAGGACTAAAGTTGGAAAATATCATACGATTAATTTTGATATTTACTCGTATTAAATATATCCTACTCAAGCCACATTAGGTAGAGAAAATGGGATGATGAGAAGTAGTTTTACCATTTAATAAGATCCATGGCATGTATACATATGAAATCCTCAAAACACTTCATCAACAAGTCAACCTCCACCTGCATGCACACGTCAAGTTGCTATAGATTTCATGCTAATACTAATATCAACATTAATTAAATGAAGTATTAACTTGTACTCATGAGTATGATTTAATATTTCTTAATTAACCCTATAATAATAATTCTATTTCCATTAATTATTATTTTTAAGAAACTAATATAATATATATATAATATAAATAAAATTAATTTATATATAATATTATTTTAAATATTCATAAATTTGTAATGAATTTATTAATTTTATTTTTTGTTTAATTTTATTAGTTTCAAATTATATAAACAACTAAAGAAAACAAATTATATAATTCATATGTCATAATTTAATAATTAAGTTATATGTAAATAAATAAATATTAGTATACTAAATTTAAAAAAGTAACAAATATACAAACTCAATTTTATTGTTATTTGATATGAAATAATGATTTAACTTAAAGAACTTAAACTTTTGATTCTATACATGAATTAGTTTTTGACTAATTATACTGTGCACTCGGGTGCACCCTAAGATAGGGTGCACCCACTTTAAAAAACGTATACAAATATAAACAAAAACATATACAATTATGAACAAAAATGTATACAATTTAAATGTTAATTTTTTTAATGAAAAATTGAATGTAAAAAAATATACAATTATTAAAAACATGTGTACACTATTGAATAAAAAGTTATACACGTATGGATACTAGTCTTTTTAATGAAAAACTTAGTGTGAAAAAAGTATACAATTATTAAGAAACACGTATACAAAATAGAATAAGATGTATACAAAATAAAATAAAAAGTTATACACATTTGGGTGCACCTTAATATCAACTCTTAGTTTTTTAATGTATTATTTTCTAGAGGTAAATCGATTCAAGAATATTTGAATTGTCGATCCTCTTTCACTTGAAAATCAATACTTTAGAGGTAGATCTTAAAGAATATTTGAATTGATTCTTAAGAGGTAATACTTTAGAGGTAGATCTTAAAGAATACTTGAATCGATTTTTAAGAGGTAATACTTGACTCGATTTTTTTCTTCTTGAAGAATCGATTCTTAAGATATAAATCGATTAAAGTTTTTTTCCTCTCGAAGAATCGATTCTTAATATGTAAATCGATTCAATAATACTTTAATCGATCCTCTTACTCTTGAAAAATTAATTTTTAAGATGTAAATCTATTCAAGAATACTTGAATCAATTCTCTTTCTCTTGAAGAATCGATTCTTAAGAGGTAAAACAATTCAAGCATACTTGAATAAGTTCTATTCCTCTTGAAGAATACTTGAATCGATTTTTTTGAGGTAAATCGAATCTCTACTTGATTCGCTCTATCGAAATAAATTTTTATACTTTTATAAATCAATTCTCTAGAGGAACTTGAAGAAATCTCCTATTCCTCTTGGAGAATCGAATGTGAGTATTTAGAATGAATAACTAAAAAATCTTATTTATAGGTGGGGTGAGAGAGAATATTATATGTGATATTCTTTTTTCCCTTTATATATATAATTTAATTTGTTATTAATTAATTTATTATATTAAAAGATTTAGTAATTAATTAATGATACCCAAATAAATAAATAAAGTATTAAAATTTTAATCATCTATACATATATCAAAACAAACCTGAATTTTCACTTTTGTTTTCATTTTTTTTTTTCAATTTTACTTTATTTATAAATAATTCAATTTTAATGTTAACCGTCCAATTTAATTTTAATCTTAACAGTTCAATTAATGCTTTTGATAGATTATTATACTAATAATAGATTTCATTATTTAAATTTAAATTTCTTATTGCATACTATAAATTTGTAAATATGAAAAATATTTTTTCAAATTTGATTAATCTTAAATCAATATATGCTTAATTTCAATTAATATATCAATTTTATTTTTATTATAATCGTCTCTATAAATATTTGTTTTCAATCACGATCGTTTATTCTTTAAAATCATGATATATAGTTTTTTTCATTACTTAATCAAATTCTTACTCTATCCCTCTTTTTTTCTCTCACTAATGCTTTTTCTTTTTCTTCTCTTTTACATATTCTACATTCATATTATTCATAATAATCTACTCTAATTTATTTTATCTTTTATATTTTTATTTGATCATATATGCAGGTTCAATCGTTCTCCTTAAAGAAATCATTATACTTTTTAATTTTTTTTCTTTTGTTCTTCTTTTTAATCCTCTTTTTTGTTTTTTTTTTCTCTAATGCTTCTTCTATTTCTCTTCTTTTACAAATTCTACTTTCATATTATTTATAATCTACTCTAATTTGTTTTATGTTTTATACTTTTATTTGATCATATATGCAGATTCAATCATTCTTCTTAAAGGTATCATTATACTTTTTAATTTTTTGTTATCTTATTTTTTTTCTCTTCGACTTTTATGTGTTTTTTTAATAATTCAACAAATTTAATTTTTATAATCTAACTTATTTTATCTACTTTATTCTTTATTTGATATTATTTTTAGGTTTAATCATTCTCATACTTGATCTTATTTGTAGGTCTAATTATTTTCTTTTGAGGTATCATTCTTTTTTTTGTCTATCTTTTTTTTCTTCAATTTTTGTGTAATCTTTATAATAATTCTATGAACACTATTTTTATATTTTAATATTCTATCTTTTGTTCTTCTTTTTAATCATATTTTTATTATTTTTTTCTCTAATGCTTCTTTTTTTGTTTCTCTTTTATAGATTCTACTTCCATATTATTTATAATCTAATCTAATTTATTTTGTCTTTTATATTTTTATATGATCTTATATGTAGGTTCAATCAATTTCCTTAAAGGTATCATTATATTTTTTAATTTATTGTTGTCTTATTTTTTTTTCGATTTTGGTGTGTTTTTTTAATAATTCTATAAACACTATTTTTATAATTTAATTTATTTTATCTTCTTTTATACTTTTATTTGATTGATATTATTTTTAGTAATTATTATTATATTTGATCTTATTTGTAGGTCCAATCATTCTTATTTAAGTTATATTCTATTTTTTTGTCTATCTTTTTTCTCTTTAATTTTTGTGTTTGATTTATAATAATTTTATGAACACTATTTTAAAATTTTAATATTCTTTCTTTTGTTCTTCTCTTTTATCATCATTTTATTATTTTTTTCCTCTAATGCTTCTTCTTTTTCTTCTCTTTTATAGATTATACTTTCATATTATTTATAATCTACTCTAATTTATTTTGTCTTAATACTTTTATATATGATCTTATATGTAGGTTCAACCATACTACCATTATAATTTTTAATTTTTTGTTATCTAATTTTTTTCTCTTCGATTTTTGTATTTTTTTAAAATAATTTTATAAACTCTATTTTTATAATTTAGTTTATTTTATCTTCTTTTATACTTTTGTTTGATTGATATTATTTTTAGGTTTAATTATTATCATATTTGATCTTATTTGTAGGTCCAAGCATTCTTATTTGAGGTATATTCGTTTTATTTTTTGTCTATTTTTTTCTCTTTAATTTTTATGTTTGCTTTATAAAAATTCTATAAACCCTATTATTATATTTTAATATTCTTTCTTTTGTTCTTCTTTTTAATCATATTTTTTTTAGTTATTTTTTCTCTAATTCTTCTTCTTTTTCTTATCTTTTATAGATTCTACTTTCATATTATTTATAATCTACTCTAATTTGTTTTGTCTTTTATACTTTTATATGATCTTATATATATAGGTTCAACCATTCTCCTTAAAGGTATCATTATAATTTTTATTTTTTTGTTATCTTATTTTTTTTCTATTCGATTTTTGTGTTTTTTTACAAAAATCGAAGAGAAAAAAAATAAGATAATAAAAATTAAAAAGTATAATGATACATTTCATATTATTTATAATATACTCTAATTTGTTTTATCTTTTATACTTTTATATGATCTTATATGCAGGCTCAATCATTCTCCTTAAAGGTATCATTATACTTTTAATTTTTTGTTATCTTATTTTTTTTCTCTTCGACTTTTGTGTGTTTTTTTAATAATTCAACAAATTTAATTTTTATAATCTAACTTATTTTATCTACTTTATACTTTATTTGATATTATTTTTAGGTTTAATCATTCTCATACTTGATCTTATTTGTAGGTCTAATCATTCTCTTTTGAGGTATCATTCTTTTTTTTGTCTATCTTTTTTTTTTCTTCAATTTTTGTGTAATCTTTATAATAATTCTATGAACTCTATTTTTATATTTTAATATTCCATCTTTTGTTCTTCTTTTTAATCATATTTTTTTTTCTAATGCGTCTTTTTTTGTTTCTCTTTTATAGATTCTACTTCCATATTATTTATAATCTAATCTAATTTATTTTGTCTTTTATATTTTTATATGATCTTATATGTATGTTCAATAATTCTCCTTAAAGGTATCATTATATTTTTTAATTTATTGTTGTCTTATTTTTTTTCTTTTCGATTTTTGTGTGTTTTTTTAATAATTCTATAAACACTATTTTTATAATTTAATTTATTTTATCTTCTTTTATACTTTTATTTGATTGATATTATTTTTAGTAATTATTATTATATTTGATCTTATTTGTAGGTCCAATCATTCTTATTTAAGCTATATTCTATTTTTTTGTCTATCTTTTTTCTCTTTAATTTTTGTGTTTGATTTATAATAATTTTATGAACACTATTTTAAAATTTTAATATTCTTTCTTTTGTTCTTCTCTTTTATCATCATTTTATTATTTTTTTCCTCTAATGCTTCTTCTTTTTCTTCTCTTTTATAAATTATACTTTCATATTATTTATAATCCACTCTAATTTGTTTTGTCTTTATACTTTTATATATGTTCTTATATGTAGGATCAACCATTCTACTTAAAGGTATTTTTATAATTTTTAATTTTTGTTATCTTATTTTTTTTCTCTTTGATTTTTGTATTTTTTTAATTATTTAATAATCTCCATTTTTATAATTTAGTTTATTTTATCTTCTTTTATACTTTTATTTGATTGATATTATTTATAGGTTTAATTATTATCATATTTGATCTTATTTGTAAGTCCAATCATTCTTATTTGAGGTATATTCATTTTATTTTATGTCTATTTTTTTCTCTTTAATTTTTGTGTTTGTTTTATAAAAATTCTATGAACCCTATTTTTATATTTTAATATTTTTTCTTTTGTTCTTCTTTTTAATCATCTTTTTTTCATTATTTTTTCTCTAATTCTTCTTCTTTTTCTTCTCTTTTATAGATTCTATTTTCATATTATTTATAATCTACTTTAATTTATTTTGTCTTTTATACTTTCATATGATCTTATATATAAGTTCAACCATTCTCCTTAAAGGTATCATTATAATTTTTATTTTTTTGTTATCTTATTTTTTTTTCTCTTCGATTTTTGTATTATTTTTACAAAAGTCGAAGAGAAAAAAAATAAGATAATAAAAATTAAAATGTATAATGATACCTTTAAGGAAAATGATTGAACTAATATATAAGATCATATAAAAGTATAAAAGACAAAATAAATTAGAGTAGATTATAAATAATATGAAAATAGAATATGTAAAAGAGAAGAAAATATAAATAATATGAAAATAAAATATGTAAAAGAGAAGAAAAAGAAGAAGTATTAGAGAAAAAAATAACAAAAAGAGGATAAAATAAGGTTCATAGAATTATTATAAAGCGAACACAAAATTTTAAGAAAAAAAAGATAGATAAAAAGAAAGAAAGATACCTGAAATTAGAATTATTGGACTTACAAATAAGATCAAATATGAGAAAGATTAAGTCTAAAAATAATATCAAATAAAGGTATAAAAGAAGATAAAATAAATTAAATTATAAAAATAGAGTTTATAGAATTATTATATAAAAAAACACACAAAAACTTTTATTTGATTGATATTATTTTTAGGTTTAATTATTAATCATATTTGATCTTATTTGTAGATCCAATCATTCTTATTTGAGGTATATTCTTTTTATTTTTTGTCTATTTTTTTTCACTTTAATTTTTGTGTTTACTTTATAAAAATTCTATGAACCTTATTTTTATATTTAAATATTCTTTCTTTTGTTTTTCTTTTTAATCATCTTTTTTTCATTATTTTTTCTCTAATACTTCTTCTTTTTCTTCTCTTTTATAGATTCTACTTTTATATTATTTATAATCTACTCTAATTTGTGTTGTCTTTTATACTTTTATATGATCTTATATATAGGTTCAACCATTTTCCTTAAAGGTATCATTATAATTTTTATTTTTTTGTTATCTTATTTATTTTCTCTTCGATTATTATGTTTTGTTAAATAATTATATACTCTATTTTTATGGAGTAATTTAGTTTATTTTATCTTTTTTATACTTTTATTTGAATGATATTATTTTTAGTTTTAATTATAATCATATTTGATCTTATTTGTAGGTCCAATCATTCTCATTTGAGCTAATATTCTTTATTTTTTTGTCTAATTTTTTTTCTTTAATTTTTGTGGTTGTTTTATAATAAGTCTATGAACCTTATTTTTGTATTTTTATATTTTATCTTTTATTCTTATTTTTAATCCTTTTTTTGTTTTTTCTCTAATACTTCTTCTTTTTCTTCTCTTTTACAGATTCTATTTTCATATTATTTATAATCTACTCTAATTTATTTGTCTTTTATACTTTTATTTGATCTTATATGCGGGTTAAATTATTCTCTTTAAAAGTATCATTATACTTTTTAGTAATTTATTGTTATCTTATTTTTTTTCTCTTCGATTTTTGTGTGTTTTTTTTCATAATTCTATAAACTCTATTTTTATAATTTAATTTATTTTATCTTCTTTTATACTTTTATTTAATATTATTTTTAGGTTTAATCATTCTCATATTTGATCTTATTTGTAGGTTCAATCATTCTCATTTAATGTATCATTCTTTTTTTTCTATCTTTTTTTCTTCAATTTTTGTGTTTACTTTATAATAATTCTATGAACCCTATTTTATATTTTAATATTCTTTCTATTGTTTTGTTTTAATCATCTTTTTATTATATTTTTTTCTCTAATGCTTCTTCTTTTTCTCCTCTTTTATAGATTATACTTTCATACTATTTATAATCTATTCTAATTTATTTTGTCTTTTATACTTTTATATGATTTTTATGTAGGTTCAACCATTCTCCTTAAAGGTATCATTATACTTTTTAATATTTTGTTATCTTTTTTTTTCTCTTCGATTTTTGTGTATTTTTTAATAATTCTATAAAATCTATTTTTATAATTTAATTTATTTTATCTTCTTTTATACATTTATTTTATTGATATTATTTTTAGGTTTGATTATTACTCCACATTTGATCATATTGTAGGTTCAATCATTCTCATTTGAGGTAATATTTTTTTTTTCAATCTTTTTTTCTTTAATTGTTGTGTTTGCTATATAACAATTCAATTAACCTACTTTTATATTTTATTATTCTTTTTAATTATTTTTAAAATTTTTCTCTAATACTTTTTTTTTCTCTTTTATAGATTCTACTTTTAATATTATTTATAATCTACTCTAATTTGTTTGTCTTTTATACTCCATTCGTCCCGTCCTTCTAGTTACGTTTGCTTTTTACACGGAGATTAATGAATATAGTATTTCAATGTGTATTGAGATGAGAGAAATAATAATTTAATGTAAAATAGGTAGGTGTATTAGTGGAATGAGTGAGCCCATAGAGAGAAGTAATTAAGTTGTGTGGGTCTCATATGCTAAAATGAAAAATGTAACCATTAGGATGAGACGCCCAAAATAGAAATATATAACCATTAGGATAGGACGAATAGGACGGAGGGAGTACTTTTATTTGATCTTATATGTAGGTTAAATCATTCTCCTTAAAGGTATCATTATACTTTTTAGTAATTTTTTGTTATCTTATTTTTTTTTCTCTTTGATTTTTTGGTTTTTTTTAATAATTCTATAAACTATATTTTTATAATTGAATTTATTTTATTTTCTTCTATACTTTTATTTGATATTATTTTTAGATTTAATCATTCTCATATTTGATCTTATTTGTAGGTCCAATCATTCTCATTTGAGGTATCATTTTTTTTATATTTTTTTCTTCAATTTTTGTGTTTGCTAATAAATCTATGAACCCTATTTTTATATTTTAATATTCTATCTTTTGTTCTTCTTTTTAATCATCTTTTTGAACTTATTTGTAGGTCCAATCATTCTCATTTGAGGTAAATTTTTTTTCTATCTTTTTTTTGTTTGTTTGCTTTATAGTAATTTTATGAACCCTATTTTTATATTTTAATATTCTATCTTTTGTTCTTCTTTTTAATGCTTTTTTTTTCTCTCTAATACTTCCTCTTTTCTTTTTCTCTTTTACAGATTCTATTTTCATATTATTTGTAATATACTCTAATTTGTTTGTCTTTCATACTTTTATTTGATTTTTATAGGCAATTTCACTTATTCTTCTTAAAGGTATCATTATACTTTTTAATTTTTTGTTATCTTATTTTTTTCTCTTTGATTTTTGTGTATTTTTTGAATAATTCTATAAATCCTATTTTTATAATTTAATTTTTGTTCTTTTCTTTAATACTATTATTTCTTAGTTCATTCATCTCATATTTTATTTTATTTGTAGGTCCAATCATTCTCATTTGAGGCATCATTCTTTTTTCTTTTTTTGTGTTTGCTTTATAATAATTCTATGATCCCTATTTTTATATTTTAATATTTTATCTTTTGTTCTTCTTTTTAATTTTATTTTCAGGTTCAAATATTATCATTTGAGGCATCATTCTTTTATTAATTTTTTGTTATTTTATTTTTTTTCTCTTCGATTTTTGTGTGTTTTTTTTAATAATTCTATAAACTCTATTTTTATTATTTAATTTATTTTATCTTCTTTTATACTTTTATTTGATATTATTTTTAGGTTCAATCATTCTCATTTGAGATGTCATTCTTTTTTTTTTGTATATATTTTTTTCTTCAATTTTTATGTTTGCTTTATAATAATTCTATGAACCCCATTTTTATATTTTAATATTATATCTTTTGTTCTTCTTTTTAATCTTATTTTCAAGTTCAAATATTATCATTTGAGGCATCATTCTTTTTTTTTTGTTTATCTTATGATTTATAATTTTTTTTTGTATTTTCTTTATATTTCATAAACTCTAATTTAGAATTTTTATATTATTTTATTTTTGTTATTTTCAAAAATTTGTAATTTATTATAAGTTTTCATTTAATTTTTTTTAGGATAATATCTATATATATATTCTTTTAATTTAATCTTTAAGATTAATTAATGAACTATTTTTTAAATTTTGTAATGTATTTTAATTGTTCATTCAATTTTATTTTAATTAGTATCGTCTATATGAATATTATTTTAATATTTTTAATTTATTATATTAAATAATATTTTATATTTTATTTTATTCATATGTTATTTAATTAGAAAAATATATATTATAGTAAAATATATTTTTACTTTAAAACAAATAATAATTAAATTTTATATAGAAATTATATCTATTTTTTTATTAGATAGATATCAATTAAAATAAAATAATTTTAATATAATAATAATTATACAAAATTAATATTTATCTTAAATTCCAAATCAAATCAATCAATGAAATTATTTATATATAAATATTATACTTACCTACTATATAAATCAAATATGATGTGTGTATTTTTAAATTTTTTTATTTTGGACAAATAAACTTAATGGTTCAAGTCCTCATCTCTAATGCTTTATTACTAAATCTTATTTGGCCGCTGTTTTACTTAATGATTTGTGTTTGGACAATATAATTATGGTGGTAATTTTTATTTTTCGAAGATCGTATTCATGCATTGTTGTATCTTTGAACTAAACATTGATAAGTTTTTTCCTTTCAACGTTCTTTAAGGATGAATATTTTAGATCGAGGTGGATGTTGCCTCCGTCCCATCCTAATAATTACGTTTGCTTCTTGCATGAGAATTAAGGAACATAATACTTAAATATATATTGGATAGTTGGATTAGTATAATAGGTGGGTCCCATGGAGATATTTTAATAATTTTGTGTGGGTACTATATATCAAAAGTTGAAACCACACAATGAAAAAATGAAACCAATACGACAGACAAAGAGGAGACTCCTTAATAAATCTGGATAAGAAAATGATACCTTAGCAGAAGGACATGAAGAGTAAAAGAAACAATATCAATGATGGTACACAATTAATCATAATATAATAATATCCGTGCAAAACACAAACGGGATACTTATAACATAAACAAAAAAATAGCTACAACAAAATTCAAACCACACAAACTACGGAAAAAATAAGTACAAATATATCCCTTAAAAATATAAAAACAAAAATATATAATTAATAATAATCTTATAATAAAATGCTTTCCGTGCAATGCACGGACGTGAATTACTAGTTATTAAAAATAAGAAACACATTATTTAAAAAAGAAAATATTAAATAAGGAAGTTAATTAAAAGTAAATAAGGAAAATATTAAAAAAAGTATTAAAATATCCAAAAAATTGAGAAAATTACACGTCAGCAAGAAAAGTTTTTGCTATAGTATACTTAATATATATATATATATATATATATATATATATATATATATATATATATATATATATATACACACACTAAAGGAGAGTTTAATTTTGATTAGGTTTTTTTAAGATTAATTTTCGCTACTTCCTTTTTAATTTTTTTTCCTTTTTAAATTTATATTAATTAGTTTCGTTATTTTTTAAATTTTTTTAATATATATGTATTAGTTTTATTATAAAATTTTCTTTTGATTTTATTCAATTTTTATTTTAATTTATTTTTTTATGTTGTTATTTTTCTTTTAGTAAATTAAATATACCCTTTTCTGATTCTTGACATTAAATATTTAGTATTTATTTTTTATAATTATTTTCTTGGGCATTATTTTTTTCTCTTTTTAAAATTAATTTTTTTAAATAGTTTTGTAATTTTAGTGATTTTTTTAAAAAGAATTTTAGTGATTTTTTGTTATCATAATTAATCTCAAATTTAATAATTATTAATTAAAATTTAGGATAAATATATGTTTTTTTAAAATTATTATAAAAATTTAGTGATAAATATATAAATTCATTTTAAGCTTCGAATATGGATATGATCATATTAATAAAAATTAAATTTTATTTATAAAATATTACAAAATAAAATTAATTTCCTTGCCCTATAAATAAAACCCCTTAATTATTAAGAATTAAAAATTAGTGATAAATACATAAATTTATTTTAAGATTCGATAGTGAATTTGATCAGATAAAATAAAAATTAAATCTTATTTATAAATATTAAAAAGTAAAATTAATCCCTCCACCTATAAATAAGATTCTTAAATGATTAATGATCAAAATTTAGTGATAACTATAATAATTATAAATTAAAACTCAATGATAAATACATTAATTTATATTAAAATATAAATAAATAATTATATTAAATTAAATTTTTTTCAATTATAACTTTACGCGAGATTTTTACTAGTATATATAAAAGAGAGTATAAAAGAGAAAATATTACAATAATTGTTGTTTTTTAATTTTAGATTGATAGTTTCATGGCCAATAATTGTATTTAAGCAAGTCTTGTGTAAGATCATTTCACGTGTGACCGCTTTTAAGATTTTTTAAATAGTTATCACTTTTTATTAAATATATTATCATTTTTTGTTAAAATATTATCGCCTTTTATTTATACTATATATTGTTCATGAAATAATCAACTACATCACTACCATTTTTTTATTAATTCGATTATCACTTCTTATTAAAATGTTATTACTTTACAATCTTAGAATCAGTTGGAAGTACTTAATCAATTGTCTAGCATGTAGACATGGAAAACAAAAAATAAAATATAAACCATTCTGTATCTCTTTACTTTATCCGTAAAGGTCACAAAATAGTTAAGACATTCATTCTTGTCACAAAATAATATTAATTTTTATCAATTTCGTCTCATAACTTTGTCAAAGCACTGATCTAGTCACATTCCATGAAATTAGAAAAATTGAAAATTTTTAAATAAAAAGGACAATTTTGGTTAAAATTTAAAAGCTATGAGACCATTCGGAGAAATTAAAAAAATTTGGGACTATTTTGAAAAAAGTAAATTTGTATGAGATTATTTTGAATAAAGAAAATTTAACTTAGGACGATTTGGAATGGGACATCGAGCAAGCATTGTAAAAAATGAGCCCCGGTAAGAAAATATAAATTTTAGTCCTGCAATTTTGATAGAATCATATTTCGTCAAATAATTTAATTTTTACTTTTTCAATTTTAGTTATTAGTATCAAATTTAATCCTATAACTTTTTACCTTTACAGATTTTGTCCTCTTGCAAATTCTTTGCAAAACTTACCCAACTTGGAAAAACTTGTAGGACTGTGAAAGCTCTATAAATTCGACAAAAGTACTAAAAGTGAAAAGCTGAAATGTTGTAGGACTAAAATTGAAAAAGTAAAAAGTTGTAGGAATAAAATTGTATTTTATAAAAATTACGGGACTAATAGATCATAAGTGAGTAAAAAATAAACGAATGATGATGTGGAGTGATATTCAAGTAAATTTGGCCTATAAATATGTAGGCAGGCATGCATGCAATACATACTAATTAGAGTGAGCAGGTATCAGTGTCTGAAAGACAGAGAGAGAGATGGTTTTCTTATCATGTTCAACTGTTTCCCCACGTCCAAACCTCATATCTCTTCCCATAAATCCTGTGACCGCCAGAAAAACAACTGGTTCTACACGCCTTCGTCCTAATCTTCACTGGATACCTTCACGTATTCAGGGTTGGCGCCGTATCACTGCCGTGGCAGCAGGAGCGCAGAGACAGCTCCGGCCAAAACTGATGCCGAACCACGTGGCCTTGATCGTGGATGGACATAAAAGGCGGGCCAAGATGAGAGGGCATGAAGTAGAGTACGGGCACAATGCTCTCATGGCCGCACTCAAAACCTTAGTTTTAAACTCTTGTGATTTTGGACCCGCTCCAAGGTAATAATACCCTACATGTTTGCTTCAAACACATTTTACACATTTTGGAATATATATCGCAAATTTCCTATGCATCCAAGTGCACGGTGTACCCACATTCTGAATGTATACTCTAATAAATAAAAAGTTAATACACTTTATTAGTGAATTCTCTGTTAGGTTTTTTTTTTTTAGTGAAAATTTGAGTTATACATTTATTAAGAAACACATACACTATTAAATAAAAATTAACACATATGGGTGCACAAGATATCAACGAGATACATATACACACATAGAGTGAGAGAGAGAGTTTGGTGTGAATCAGGTTCACATGTGAACATTGATTTGTAAAATTACTCTTTAGTACATAAAAATTATTACTCTTTAATATTTTTTATTTAAGAGAGTAATAACTCATCCCTCTAAAAGAACAATTTTTCATTTACTGAAGAGTAATCGATAAATCAGGATATGTAAGAATTTGAAGAGTAATTTTATTATTTAGAAGAGTAATAGTTTATTTTTTTTAAAGAGTATTTTTTCATGTACTAAAGAGTAAACGGTAAAAACAAAGTTAACGAGTGAACTCAGTTCAAAAAGTATTTGCCATATACATATATGTGACTAAGGAGAAATCAACTATATATTGCATTTCTTGATTAGTCATCGGTTAAACATGAATAGACATTGTTTTTGAGTTATTTTATTGATAATTCATGGTTATATATAAATATCAAATTATAAACTACGCAGGCGGAGGTTGACTTTTTGCTGGGTCGTATTGAGAGTTTTATAAGATCTGATGTCATGGATCTAATTTCTCGGTAAAATTACTGCATCTCAGCATCCATTTTCTATGTTTTCATATATATATATATATATATATATATATATATATATATATATATATATATATATATATACTCTAATCAGACATATATATGGTGAACCCTCTGTATTGTCATCCTTATTTATGGATGACTCCAAATCAATTTCTAAAAATTAATTTCAAGTGAATCAGCTTTTTCTTATTTATTTATTTAAAGACGTGGCATTTTGATTGGTTCAATTTCATTTGCATCGCTGGTTCAGCATAAGTTGTCGGATTCCCTCAAATTGAGCCCTCGTGACAGGTTTCCGGCCAAAACCGAGGGTTCCGGAGAAAATTAAGCAAAATTGAAAATTACTAATAGTTGTGGTACTAAATTGATACAAATATCTTTTTTGAGATAAAATTTAAAATTTATAATAATTGTGGGACTGAACAAATTTTTTACTCTTGGAAATCATTCTCTACCAACATTAATTAGAATTCAAGATTTTTCTAAATCGTTCTTCAAGTTCTTCAATGAGAATCAATCTAAGAATAACCTAGAACAAACAAATATCCACCTAACTTCTCTATAACTTGGGCCCCTTCTTACATAAAATGTTGGCTCCGTCACTGTGTGTTAGGGGTTAATAGAATTTGTAGTTGTATATAGGGGTAGTTTTGAAAATCTTAATGTAAATTTTGAAAACCAAGAACCAGATTTTAAAATCGAAAATGAATATGGCGTTAGGGTTTAATGCTTATTTTTAAAGTTTAGAATAGAATATTTAAGGGTATAATTATCTTCAAAAATTTTATATAAGGAGTGTTCACAGGAATTAGAGTTCTCGTCTAACGGTGTATATAATCTTTTAAATTGTAGATATAATATCCGATTCACAGTAATTGGGCACAAATCAAGACTTCCAGAGAGTCTACAATCTGCAATCTTTTCAGCAGAGGAGTTGAGCCACAGCAATGGAGGAATGCATTTCTTGCTGGCTGTCGGCTACGGCGGAAGACACGAAATCGCGGAAGCGTGCAAGAAACTTGCAGTCCAAGTAAGAGATGGGGCTATTGCAGTGGACGACATCAATGAAAATTTAGTGGATCAACAAATGATGACCCATGTAATCACTACATTCAAGGATCCAGATTTGTACATTAGAACGGGTGATGAATTGAGAGTGAGCAACTTCTTGTTGTGGCAGCTGTCTTATTCGGAATTCTATTTCTCCAACAAATTGTTTCCTGATTTTGATAGGACTGAGCTTGTACAGGCTCTCCTTTCTTATCAAGGGAGAGATAGACGCTTCGGCACAAGATCGAATTAAGATTACGAATGTTCTGATACACATTGATGTTATATCTCCTTGATACATTGTGGTGTATGTTGGGTTGTAAGGGTTGAAGCACCCCTTATCCCTTGTGCTTATGTAACTTTGCTCTAATTTAAAAAACTTTTGCTTGATAAAAAAAATAATAAAATTATAACATTATTTACTTGGAAAAGAAAAATATTTGAGTTGAGCAAAATCACAACTCATTGATAGAATTAAACACCATATGCAATAGCAACTAAGTCACATGAATCATATAATTAAATGAATAAACTGAATACCTGATATCAATTATAAAGGTAGGCACTGAGATTTTTGGGCCCTGGACGAAGAGATTTTTTGCAGCCCGGGCGAAATTAAAGAAAGGAGCCTTAATTTAAAAAAAAAAACAAAAAACAAAAAAAAAATTTAAAAAACAAAAAAAATAGTTTGTAATTTTCTCGTATAATATACTTATGAAAAATGTTAGAAAGTTTATTCAATAGATTATGAGATTCTTTTCTTTAGTATATTCCCCCAACTATACAAGAAAAATACCAAAATTGATCCTTTATGTTTGGCGTAATTCAAATTCAGTCCTCAAGTTTGCTAAATTCTCAATTTTGAACCTTTAGTATTCGATTTTGGTCCTTATTGTCCAAATTTAGTCCTTTTTTTAAATCAAAATACGTCCTATAATTTTGACCAAAATTGGACATATTTCTATCTTAAAGGACAAAATTTGGACAAATTCCAACATAAAGGACTAAATTTTAGAAAAATTGTAGGACTAAATTTGGGAAAATGACCACAATCGGACACTAGACTATCAAAATTGAAATTTAGCAAACCTGGGGACTGAATTTGGATTACGCCAAACATAAAGGACTAATTTGTTATTTTCCCAACTATATATCTCCCGTCCTAGTGTTTTATTATTAACTGTATATCAAACTCTAGAATCATGTATATATGCGACGTATAATCTATGTGTTCTAAAATATTTTCATATTTTCATTATCTTTTTAATTGTTTTGCAAATCTTCCAAATTATTTTCATTCTCAATTACACTAGAAAATTAAAATTTTTCTTTATTACTTTGAGATATTTTTCTTCTAATATTTTTTTGTTATTTAAGTCATTTTTATTATCACTTTCATAATTTTTCTTATTCATTTCGTTTGCTATATGTTCATTTATACTTTTTTTATTATTCTGGTCATTTAAGATACTATATTATTTAATTCCCATACAAAAAGCAAATGTAAATTTTTGGACGAGACGGAGGAAGTATTAAAGAAAATTTGGATGGGACGGAGGAATAAATTAAAGCAAAAATGTATATGTGCAGCCCGTTAATTAGGCAGCCCTATCATCCCCCGTGTGCCAACCTGTTTAACTCATGGGATAATTGATTTAGGCTGAAATAATCCAATTTTAAACGGGCTTCAAATAAAAAGAAGATTTCGAAATTTACGGCAGTTGAGTGAATTTAGTAATTTTGATGAGCATCGTTGGATGTCCTAAATAATTTAGAGTATGTGGTAGTATATGTTTTGGATTAAAACTTAAAAATGTATTTTCATGACACTTTTTTAGAATTTAAGTACCTTAGTAACGTTAGAGAGACAATAGTGTCGCTTGTAAAGAAAATATTATACTACAGAATGACAATAACGTTGCTTGTAAAGAAAATATTATAATTATAAGTGCACATTTGGCGGGAATTCTCACAATATATACAGTGTGAGAAAATATTAAATTTGGTCCTATAGCTTTTAATAATTTTGATTCTAGTTTTATAAATTTTACTTTTTAAAATTTAATCCTTTTGTATCAATTTTAGTTTTATAACTTTTTATTTTTTTAATTTTAGTCCTTTGAAAAAAATTTAGATAAACTTATAGACTGGAAAAACTTATAAGACTTACAAATTTTTTGCAAAATGACTAAAATTGAGTGGTGTTCGTTTTCGGGTTTTAAAACCAATTAGTATTGATTTTCACAAACCACATCCACATTTTACAAACCACTCCTATATATACGTACAACATTCTCTCTCCTCAATTAATACACTTTCTCTCTTTATCTCTCCCCTTTCATTTAAATTTTTAAATAAATTAATACATTGATTTGACATAAAGTTAAAACTTACCCTACCCAAAACCCAAAACAAACATAGAATGATTATTCAGTCTTTTCAAACCTCACATAACCCCAAACCAAACATCACCACATAGTTATAAGACTAAAATTGACACAAAAGATTAGAATTGAAAAAATAAAAAAAATATAGAACTAAAATTGAATTTATCCAATGTAAAAGCACTGAAATTAATAATACTTTGCTAGTTAAGTGTGTAACAAGAATACACTTCATAAGAAGGTGTTAGAGTTCTAGTGATACAAAGAACATAGTTTAAATTTTCTATTTCTTTTCTTTAATATTTTATGGTAATTTTTTTTATTTAATATTAATTCAATTTTTTTAATCTAATTTTAATTCTATTAAACATGTATTTATATAACAATAATTTATTTTATTTATAATATAGAACATATTTTATTATGCATGTATTTATATAATAAAATTGTAATATGCAATATATTTTTTTCTTTATTTTATAAATCATTCATACTTATCTCATTAGTTTATATTTCATACTTACGCAGAAGGAAAAAAAAGAAAAAAAAATAACATCAACTATAAGTCTTAAAAGTATTTTTAATCACAAATTTGTAAGTATTTTTAGCATGATATACTTTATTTATTATTCAAAAATATAAATTTACTTTTAAACAGTCAATAAAAATATGTGCGTAAAAATTAAAAGAAAAGAAATAAATTCCGCAGAGACGCGGAGAGCATTTCATATTTTAGTGCTATTTTGGGCCCATAGCTGATTAATTTTTTACTCTGTCACTGACTTTCATGCATAGTATTTTTATCGCAAGAATCATATAATTTGAAGAAATAAATAATGCATTGAATAATGAATATGACTGGTATAAAATAATTAATTAGAAATTAAAGAAACTTAATCACAAATCCTATCTAAAGATAATTTGATAAGTATATATATAGAGATTATTTGGTATATTTTTATAAAGATAATCTGACGTATAAAGAGAGTAAGAGTTGATGAAATAAGACATAGTTTATGATCATTAAAATTTGGGCACAATATATATTATATGTGTGCGTGTGTGATTGGCATAAAAATTTCTCAATAATTGGATCAATTTTTAGCTATGTTGTATATAATTCTAGTTGTTTATTGAGGTCAATTTCTTTAATTCTTTGATTTTTGTGGAAAATGGTTGCTTGCTAAAAAAAATGTAGGATTTTGAGTTTAAATGAACTTCTTTACACAATTACTATACTAGAAAGAAAAAGTACTCGATTTGAAGTTGAAATGAGTAGGCACGCAAGCTGGAAATTTCAACTTATTACAGCAGCGGCCCAAATGATTTTTTATCTAGCACATTTTGAAGCCCAATTGTCACACATTTTACATTTAAATTAGTTGATGTGGACTTATTTTGATTCAAAGTTGCAGGCCATCTTTTTGTTAATAAGTGAACAAAGCAGGTGCGCTATTATCATGTACTGAATGGTGAGACCCAACCAATCAGACCCACATGGAGTATCTTCATTTGTATTCATTTATCCTCTCGAAGATTTTACTTTAATTATGTAATTTCAATTCTTAGAGTAAATTTAATGTTTTCTATGGTTTATCACCAATATAGAAGAGATAATTTGAGATGACAATTTCATTTAATTGATTTATCCGGTTTATTTTTAATTTATTCTCTCCTCATCTCCTTTCTATTTTCTATGCTTTAATTGATGTTTGGATTATCAATTAATTTGTGATATTATCTAACTTGTATTACGGCCGATTTTGATTAGTTTCATTTATGGACGCTTAATTGCTTAATCTATATGTTTGATGTGTATGATTAATTATTTACTGCATGTAGTTAGAACGAGAGAGTTCAACTATGTGTCTTGCTTCAATTTTTAATTGAATCGTTTCATCATATAGATTATTGTCGATTAATATGAGAGAGTAAATTGCAATATCAGTATCACCCGTCATAATCCCGTTTGAGTTTGGACCCAATAGTCTTGAATTCAGTCCAAAACGTATTTGTTTCCAGCAATAATGGTCCCACAAAATTTTTTTTTGGCAATTCGTCCCACTACCGTCTAAATGTAACGGAGAGCTTCACGTGCATCTCACACGGCCGTTAGTTGATTAGAATAGGGGTTTCTCTCCCAACTTCAAAATCAAATCCTCAAAACACTGAAACCCTAGATTTTCCCTCAACTTGCATTTGCCCTAATTTCCCATCCCAAATCCCTTACCTCTCGTCATGCCAAGCCCGACATTCTTCTATTAAATTCAATTCTGCAAGCACAAGTATACTGTTGAATTCAATCCTCCAGAACACGAGCATGTTTTTTGCTGCTTTGATTTTAGTGTAAAACAGTATGTGTGTGAGCCAAGATCAACGAAGTGAGGGAAGTTTATACTGAAGACGTTACCGTTAACGAAGAAGAAGCCCGCCAGGTCTCGCCGGTATGGTAAATACGTACAATTTCTTCTTATCCACTTCCTTAATCGATCTATTACTTATGTACAACACTTCATGCGCCGAACGCGCCAGCAGCTTGGCGGCGGCGGCTTTGACTCTTTCCTCTTCCCCTTCGTCGGAACTACCTTACCCTTCCTGTTTTTCGATGTCAAAAAGACAACTATCCTTCCCCTCATTGTTACTTCGCCATAGAAAATCGCGAAAACTCAACCGCTTCGACGCAGATCCGGTGGACTTACTCTTCTTACACCGGCTTGGAGACGGTTGATCGGCTACTTTCGGGCGCCACACATAGTAGCTTCCTGACGGAATATTCTCCATTTCATCGGCTTCCGACAACGAACACGACAGCGGATTGTCGACTTCGTGATCTTCGAACAATAATTTACTCAGAGAAAAGTTGATTCTCGCCGCCAATGGCTTGGTTTCGCTGCCAGCTCCGAGCTCGCCTTCGTTGCTATGCAGAAGATTGCGGTTGAACACCGAAAAAATTGAACCGATTAGGCCGTCGTACGAGAATTTCTCCGTATCCTGGCGTACTAAGGAGAATTCAAAATCTTCACCGCCCTCATTATCGTCGGTCTTCTATACGCGATTTCTCCTAATGTATTTGATGAATAGCTGTTGAAGCTAGGGCACGCGTAATCATCTTCGCGGTTGTTTTCTAGTGGGACCAAAATTGCTTAACGGAGTAGTGGGAAACTTAATGGCGGGACCATTATTGCAAGAAAAAAATGTTTGAGATTGAATTCAAGACTATTAGGTCCAAACCCAAATGGAACTGTGACGAGTGGGATTGGTATTGCAATTTACTCAATATGGTAAAAGTCGGAGACGGCCTCTCATGTTTAAAATTACATAAATGAACACTAAAGAGGTTAGATCGAAAGATCAATCAACAGGGGGTAAACGTCAGTGAATTCATAATACTTGAAAATGCAGATTACCTATGATTCATAAATGATCATTTTTTATTAAATCATCGATTAAATTGGCGCATTCAAAAGCTATGGAAGGAAATTAGTTTAAAAATAATATTGGGATAAAATTTGTACAAAGTTAAAAGATTTGGGACGAAAATGAAATTTTAACTATTTTAGAACTTTTTTTAATAAAGTAAAAATGTGCTGGATTATTTATATTTTAAGCTCCATGCATGTATATGAGATCATTTTAATTTCTTCATCTACATTTCCCAATATGAGGTTGTACATTATTGAAATTATCAAATATGAATATATGATTCACGGGAGAGTGCCATGAACAAGTTCTATTAGGAATTATTGTGATTATGTTAATTACAATTATTATATCTTTAAAATTAATATTAAAATTTAAAAGTAAATATTAAATTTAGAGACAAAATATGTAATAAATCAAAGAAATGATAAAATAAGAAAAATAAATAAATAAATAGAATAGTTAATACAATAATTATCATGATTAATTCACGTGTCTATTGTATTAATACTATGTACTATGTAGATAGGGGTGGCTAAAACATAATAATTAGTAGGGTGGCGCGCAGCGGATATCAATATAACATCATTAGATGGCAATTAGTGCCACGCTTCCATTAGGAAATCAGAACAAAACTAAAAGGTGGGAAGAAAATGAATATTCTAACAAATTTTGAACCTTTTTGGATAAATTAGTAAAAAGATATGGGACGGTTATGTTTTAATTAAACTCCATTATTTATCATACTTTAACTATCAATAAGTATACTTTAATTATATATCAATCATATTTTAATACGTCTCAAAAACATTCTCCCATAGTCTCACAACATAATATTTCAGTTGACTATTTTCAATATAATAAAAATAATAATCTTATTAATTGAAAATAAATTACTTGTTACCCAGGAAACCCACTGATTTAAACATGAGTTTATTGTCAAAATCTATTAAATCATCAAAAGAGAAAAGAAAAAAAATAGAAATATTTATTCTGTATGCCTATAATATTCCTATTATAACTATACTAGAAAATAATAAACTACAAATTTATTATAAATACTCTAGTTCTTTTCAATAACTATATTGTTAACTATTACTATATTATTAGAGTCAAAATACAAATCTGTAAACTATTACGACATTAATAATGTCAAAATACAAACCTTTATAATCATCTTTGTATAAATTTAATTCAATAAATCACACATTTTTAAGTTTAAATATTTATATCATAATTCGAAACTATACAATTCTAAATAATGAAAAAAAAAGAAATAAAAAGTTTAAACAATAATTGACATAGTTATGAATATTCAGATTTTTTTTAATTCAAAACTCGAAAAATAGGTTAATTATCAATTTTGGCCTAAATAAAAATTTCTTTCAATTAACGACTTATAAAATATAAAACTATTAATTTAGTCCTGTAACAATTTTAATTTTGTTTCCTCTTTTCAGTCTTAGATTTGATCTATTTTGTTTTTATTATAGTCGTTTATATCTAATTTTGAAATAATTTTTTAATAACAAACACTAAAGATAATAAAGTGAATAAATAAAGGACTAAAATTAGATATAAATAAAGTTTAAAATATAAAACCTTTTCATAAGTACCTTAATTCTTATTTTAATTAAAATAGTAAAAAAAAAACTTAATATTTTCAAAATAGTTTTATAACTTTTATATTCTCAATAAAGTAGTCTTTTTATAAAAAAAAAAGGGCGGTTTATGTTTAAAATCATACCAATGACTACATGAATGGGACAAAAGAGGACCGCAATTGAGAATGCTGAGAAAAAAAAAAGTAGAAATCGGCA
Source organism: Pogostemon cablin (assembly GCA_023678885.1). NCBI lineage: Eukaryota > Viridiplantae > Streptophyta > Magnoliopsida > Lamiales > Lamiaceae > Pogostemon > Pogostemon cablin. The sequence goes on from CM043009.1 coordinate 4,907,134, forward strand.
TACTTGTTACAGAGTAAATGTGATATTTTCTCCATGCATAAATGACTTGTAAAAGAAAAAAGAAAATCTAACTTTTTCCCTTTGGTTTGAGTTTTTATATTAGGATCAATATCAGTCTCTTTTTTATCTAGTAAGCAAGCAGTGCATGAAATTGATACATTAAATGTTAATAGATCGGGACCAATAATGACATATAATAAGGAGTACAATGTTCGACTGTTTTTGTGAGAAGTCATTTGTCATGCCATAAATATCCACCTTATAGATCAGTTAAATTTATGTTTCTCAGTAATTTCTCATAGCTATGCCTTGATCCCTATACATAACTATATATACGGATGCAAGACGGTAGGAAAAAGTAACAACAAATTACATTAATTAGAGAGAAAAAGAAAGAGAGATGATGCCCATACAATTTCCAAGTAAAAGAATTGGAGAGGATGTTCCAATTCCGGCATCCCATTTTTCCACGGGCGCAGCAGAGGAAGATCCCTCTGCTGCGGACGTGATGGAATTGTCCGGAGAGCTCCGGGCAGAGCTGATGCCGAAGCACATTGGCGTAATATTAGACGGAAACGGAAGGTGGGCAACGAGTCGAGGGGAGGAAGTGTGGTATGGGCATAGAGCAGGTATGATTGCACTCAGAAACATGGTGGAAAACTGTTGTGAGTTTGGGGTCAAAGTTCTCACTGTTTATGCTTTCTCAACTGAGAATTGGAAGAGATCCGAGGTACAACCTATTATTGCTAGCTGCTAAGTCTTGTTTGAGGCCGTCCCAAAGAGATGTTATCACATTTGAGTTTAAATTATATATAAATCGTCCCATATTTTTTACTTTATTCGAAAATGTCCCAAAATAATTAGTATATATTTTTTCATTTCAAACATTTCAATTTTGCTCCGATTTTGTTCCAGAACAATATTTTTTACCAATGTCATCCCATAACTTTATAAAAGCATCGAGTCAGTCACATCCCATGCAATTAGAAAAATTGAACATTTTAAATGAAAATGACCATTTTTGGTGAGAATATAAAAGTTATGGATTATTTCGGAGGGAGTTAAAAGTTTTTTTATCCCATAACTTTTTAGAACTTTAATTTTTTCCCAAAAAAGATAATTGTATCGATTTTGTCCTATAACTATGAGTTTTATTTCAATTTTCCCAATTTTCACGAGAACCCTCAATTTTCACCGGCAATTGGTCACATGCGTTGCACGTGATGGATGAATTTGGGGGTTCCAGCGAAAATTGAGGATTCCTGCAAAAATTGGGCAAAATCGAAATAAAATTCATAATTATGGAACAAAATCGATACAAATATCTTTTTTGGGACAAAATTTAAAGTTTAAAAAGTTATGGGACAAAAAAAATTTTAACCTTATTTTTTGTACAAAATCAAAATAATTTTTTTAAACTCTTTTTAAGAGCTTCATAAATCATAAAGCAAAATATTATCTGTAAGGACAACATTTGCAATGGACTAAAGAATTAAAGTAGAGAAATAAACATCACAAGCTAACATCACAATAAACAAATCACACATAATTGTGCAGAGTTAAAAGTTTTTTTTTCCCATAACTTTTTAAAACTTTAAATTTTGTCCCAAAAAAGATATTTGTATCGATTTAATTATCCCATAACTATGAGTTTTATTTCAATTTTGCCCAATTTTCACCGGAACCCCCAAATTCATCCATCATGTGCAACATACGTAATCAATTTCCGACGAAAATTGAGGGTTCCGGCGAAAATTGGGCAAAATTGAAATAAAGCTCATAGTTATGGGACATAATCGATACAAATATCTTTTTTGGGACAAAATTTAAAGTTCTAAAAAGTTATAAAAAAAACTTTTAACTCGTTTCGGAGAACTTAACTTTTTTTAGACTATTTTGAATAAAGTAAATTTGTATGAAATGCTTTTGATTTTGAACTCTATCACATTTGGTCTTGTATTTATTGCCAATTCCACTTTTGGTCTTTTTTTTTTTTTAATCTGATTTTAGTCTTCTTTTTTTTTTCAAAATTTTAACCAAAATTATTAAAATTTGTAGACCAAAATTGGATAAAAAATTACCAAAACGAAGAATGCGAACAAAAAAAGATCAAAGTTGGAATCCGACTTAATGTGATATTTTCTCCCCACGAAAATTATTTTGAGAGACCCGATTGGAAACAGTTGAGTACTTAGGCAGCTTATACCTACACACTTATCAGCATTTAGAATTCTTTAGTTGTGGATGTCCAGTTAAACTCCTGATAATATTACTACTTGATCATACAAAACCAATTGTGATATTTTCTCTAATTTATTTATATATGAAATTCTTAATATATGAATATCAGATCAAATACTTAAACAAACTCTAATTTAATTTTACGTATTGAAAACGACCTTGAAACAGAAAAGTAAATATAATTTAGAATATTTGGTGAAAAAAATGTACGTGGAAGTCCCACGTATTTCCTCACACCTTTCATTTTAGTACTTCAATTCATCCAATTTATTATATACAGATTTATTAAAAAAAAATCCATGACTACATGAGACGGATCAAATATTTAAAGATATAATTATCTTTATAATTTTTAAATAGAGAAAATTTAGGTGAAATAAGGACACTCGTATCTATAGCAAGCTGACGTATGCATGCAGGTGGAGGTTGACTTCTTGATGAAGTGTTTTGAGGATTTCATATATATACATGCGATGGATCTTATTAAACGGTAAAACTACTTCTCATCATCTCATTCTCTCTATGTAATGTGCTTTGAGTAGGATAAATTTAATACTTTTTGCAACACTATTTTAAAATAAAAATAGAGGCACATCAAAATTTCTAGATTAGCATACAGTTTTTATTAGCTAGCCTCTTCTTGTTCTAGGCTTTAACTTCTTTTGATTTGTTTTGCTAGCCCTTTTTGTATGTAGACTATAGCATTCTGATGAGTTGTCTCCTTGCAATGTGCGTTTCTTTTGATGTACATTGTAAGAGGACAAGAATATTGGTTATAAAACTTTTACCTTCATCGGAATAGTGGCACATGAGATGTAGACAAAAAAATGTACTCTATTCATCCTGCCCCAAAAGTTATATTTTACTAATTAAGGCGTCCTGCTATAAGAGTTACATTCCTTTTTTAGTAAATGGGACCCACACACAACACTAATACAACTGCCCACTTTACATTAATATCTCTCAACCCGCTACATATTCAAATACTATATTTCTTAATCTTCGTACAAACAGTAAACGTAACTCTTTTCCTGGGACAGTAATGTTTTACTCAATATTTATAGGAAAAAAATTGGATGAGTTTGTGTCCAAGACAAGATTATGTTAGACATATAAAAAAATGCTTTACATTTTGAATAAAAGTAAAATTTGATTGATGAAAAATATTAACACATGAGAGAAAATGTCACATTTAATCTAGTAAGTAGGTCTAATTGCAACTTCAAGCCTTTTTTTTTCAAATTTAATTCTTTATCTATTTACTTTATAAGTTTCAGTTTTTTTTAAAAAAAAATTAGAAGTATTAAAATTGAGAATGCAAACAAAAATATAATCAAAGTTCGAATGGGAGGAATTTGTTTTTTTTTCCTACAAGACACATGTTTTACAAAATGGTCCGATACTTTTTTTTAGTTCCAACGAATTTTTTTTACACTTGATCCCATAAGTTTAAAAAATTGAATTTTAGTCCCAAAGAATTTCTTCTTTGCACTCTTAATCCCATAAATTTATATATAAAAAAAACGTAATAAAAAATATTATGATGGGACTAATTAGTTTGAAAAGAAAAAATCATTTGAGACTAAATTTGCAATTATATAAAGTTATGAGAATAATTGTGCAAGCAAAAAATCCTTTGGGACTAAAAGAAAAAGAGAATAATTTCATATTTAGTTCCATAAGAATTGTTCAATGTCAAAAATGTCCCAAAACTCGCAGATTTAGTCTCATAGGAATTTTTCATCAGAATATATTAATAGTTGACGAAATATTCTGAACCATTAATAAGACTAAAATGGACTATGTCTATTTTGAAAGATAGAAAATAATATAAATATGGTAGTTTATAATAATATAAGTTAATTTGGGATGAAAATTTTAGAAAATTATGATTATAATATTCTTATGGGACCAAAACCATTAGCTATGAGACCAGTGTATTCCTACAGGACTATAATTGTACTGAAAGAATTCTTATAGGACCAAATGTGATTTTTTCCCAAAGAAAAAATATTTGGACTATTTTGCAGCGTATGTATCATGTGGGGACCAAAAGTGCTAATTCCTCTTGAAGTCGGACATACTTAAAAGGCTAAATGTAGATCTACCGCACGAACAATTTGTAGGACAGATAAAAAGTGATACTTATCCAGTACAACGGATTTTCTGTGTCATTTTCGTAAATTATCTTTTGTACCACACATTATATGATTGATACATAAGAGGGAAAAACATCTAACCATTGTGTATAGGGTTTAAACTTTTATTTTAAGGGTATAGTTTTCATCTCTTTCCTATGTGTGATCATCCATCCAACAATGTGACACAAGAAATGATATACCAAAATGACATAGAGAATCCGAACCGTTATCAGAAACAATGTTATTTATGTATATCCCTCCCATTCATATATACATATAATACTCCGGTTGATGTTCAATACATGAGGGAAGTACATCATTTATCCCATGTACAATCTGCTAACCCTAACAGAAGTGATTAACTACACATGAATTATATATGGTTATTACAGACATAAAATCCGATTCTCTGCAATTGGTGACACATCAAAACTTCCAAAATCCCTTCGATCTGCAATCCAATGTGCTGAAGAGGCAAGCCACGCCAACCAGGGGCTGCACTTCTTGTCAGCTTTGAACTACAGCGGACGACACGAAATCACCGAAGCGTGCAAGAAAATTGCAGCCCAAGTTAGAGACGGGGCTCTAAGGTTAGACGATGTCGATGAAACTACATTGGATGGACTGATGATGACCAACTTTACTGCTTTTCCAAACCCTGATCTGATCATAAGAACGAGTGGGGAGTTGAGAGTGAGCAACTTCATGCTGTGGCAGTTGGCTTACTCTGAGTTCTACTTTCCCACCGTACCCTTCCCTAACTTCGGAAGGCCTCACCTTGTCGACGCCATTTCTTCGTTTCAACGTAGAGACCGACGATATGGCGAACGACGCCGAAAATAAGCGTGTATTGCGATTGTGTTTCGTCTTCTATTTCAACACTGGCGAAGCAAATGTGTTTTCGAAAGCGTCAGCTATACTATTTAGTGAATAATTTGTCGGAAGGTTGTGAGATGAATAATAAGTGATATCCTTTTTAATAAAAAGTGATACTTGCTAACCGATTACAAATTATAATTGTACTCTATTAAAATTATTTAATGAATAATTTGTCAGATATGTTAAAGTAATAGCATCTTATTAAAATGTGATAACTAATCAAAGTTAATTTTTCTTATTGTCTACCAATTAAGAGTGTAAGGAAGAAATCCTTTGGGATTAAGATTTGCAATTTTATAAACTTATGGGATCTAGTGTGCAAAAAAAATCTTTTTGACTAAAAAGAGAAATTATCGAGACCATTTTGCAGAGCATTTGTGTCCTGCGAGACCAAAAACGCTAATTTCTCAGCTACCTCTATATATGATCCATCACCGTAAATTGAAAAATACAAATTTGGGTACATCGTATACTCGAGTGTACATGGAGAATTTGCCATATTAAAATATTATGGGACATTATAGTGTTTTATCATTTTGAGATTGGTGTAACACCCCATAATGTTTTGTAATTAATTGGGAGTCTTTTTACTGTTATTGGTGTTACATTGTTTAGCAATCTTGTAATTTCTAAACCCTAGAGTACTTCTCGTACTCATAATAATACTATTTTTTCCTTTAAAAAAAAAATCAAAACTATCACATACAAATTTACGTTATTCAAAATAGTCCCAAGAAACTTAACTTCGTTAAAATAGTCCTAAGAAACTTAACTTCTCCAAAATAATCCCACAACTTTTAAATTCTAACCAAAATAGTCTTTTTTATTACAAAATGACAAAGTTTTCTAATTCCATGGAATATGATTGAATCAGTGTTATTACAAAATTATGAGACAAAATTGATAAAGAAATATATATATTTTATGATGAAATCGGAGCAAAACAGAGGTTTGGACGAAAATGAATGTCCTAACTATTTGAAACCTTTTCGGATAAAGTAAAAAAATATGAGACGATTTATGGTTTAAATTCCATCATTTATCATATTTTAGACAAACATACTTTAACTAGCAATAAGCATACTTTTAAATATATAATAATCATACTTTAAAACGTCTCACAAACCATCTCACATAAATAGTCTTGCAAAATCCTATATCATATATATTTTTATATTTCAGTTGACTATTTTCAATATAAAAATAAAATTTTATTAATTAAAATTAATATTTTTTACCCAGGAAACCAACTCATTTACACGAGTTTATTGTCAAAATCTATTTAATTTAAAATTTGATCTCTCTTTCTAGATTTATTGCACACTCGGAGCTATTATTTCAATTGGCAAAAACTTCTGTGCCCCGGGGACGCACGGTGCTCCATAGGAATATAAGAGTTTTAAACTTTTAATACTATTAAAATTCTTGTATTCTCATTGGACACAGGAGACCAATTCATTTCAGTTATCCCCATGGGATATTAATTTCCGGCCTAAAAATTATCTAATGGTGATTCCAATTGAAGATTTTTTTTATTATTATTTTCTCTTTTGAATCTATCATTGAAATAGAACGTAGTTGGGTAAAATGTTGCACAAAATCATCAATAGAGAAAAGAAAAAAAAAATATTAATTATGTATGCTAACTATGCAAGAAAATAAATAAGTGCCAAACTACAAATTTATTATAAAATTACTCCAATTTTTTTCAACTATATTATAAACTATTACTATATTAATAATGTCAAAATACAAATCTTTATACTCATATTAGTATAAATTTAATTCAATACAAATTTTTAAGTTTAAAAATTTAAATCCATAATTAAAATTTATAAAATTCTAAATAATAAAAAAATGAGAAAAAAGTTTCAACAATAATTGATATAGTTATGAATATTTAGAGTTTTTTTAATCTAATACCTGAAAAATTAATTAATTATCCATTTTGGACCTAAATAAAATTTTATATCCATTAAGAACTTGTAAAACATAAAACTATTAATTTATAACTTAATATAAAAAAACATACATCTAAAAAAATATAATTACAACTATAATAAACTTCAAATATTTAATGTCTTTAAAAAAAATTGTGATTTATTAGCATTAAAATAATATTTCAATCATATAGCACATTTATTTGATAATCATTAAATTAATTTAGATAATTTTATGATCATTTAAACTAATATTTCAATTATATATGTGACAAATTTTATATAATTATTATTAAAATATTTTGGATAATTTTATGATTTCAAATCCTAAATTAATAATTTTATACTCCTTCCGTCCGCTTCTAAGATATTTATTTTACTATTTTGGCATCCAATTCAAAGGTATCAATTTTCCCTATTTAGTAAAAAAAATACACAATATGGCCCATAATTTCCCTCTAATACACCTACCCACTTACATATAATAATAATACTCCTTAATCCACGTGTAAAAAGCAAACGGGCACCTTAAAACCGGACGGAGGGAGTATATTTTAAGCTCTCTAATGAAAAAATAAAGGGTTAATTGAAAAAAATACGAATTGTATTTCTATTGAAATTTAATACTCACATTTGAGAAAATACAAAAAAGAATGTTAATTTTAAGTATCGTTGCAAAATGCACCCAATTTTCTTTAAAAAAAATCTCTTTTGGTCATAAATTGGGTGTGTTTTCCAATCATACTTAAAAATGATGTTCTTTTTTATAATTTCTCAAAGGTGAAGATTAATTTGCAATACGAGTAAAGTTGATAGTTTTTTTTGCCATTAAAAAAAAATATTCAGAATTAAATTGAAAATATTTATTGTAGATTTCAGGAATCGGGAGTCGCAACAACTGGATCCGGATTCTCTCTACTTCTGATGCTCGTAAATTTCCTTAAATTTAAAGCGTTTATTAACTCTATGGTTAATAATATGACACATCACCCTTCTAATTAGTTTAAAAATTTTAAATTTTAATATATAATAATTAAGAAATTAAACTATTAAGATTTTATTTGACGATAATGATCCTAAATTTATGGTATATGATCTAGTTAAATTCACTTTGACACATCACCCTTCTAATTAGTTTAAAAATTTTAAATTTATTATATAATTAAGAAATGAAACTATTAAGATTTTATTTGACGATATCCTAAATTTATGGTATATGATCTAGTTAAATTCACTTTCTATAGCTTTAGTCAAAATTAATTTTGGTCCCAAGTTACTTAAAATTTTCGATTTAGTCTCGTAGCTATTTCAAAATTTTAGATTTCGTCCCAAAAATAATTTTTCGTCGCAAATCGTCCCATAACTCTTGAAAATTTTTAAAAACCGTCTCAAAATTTTGGAAGCTTCCAAAATTTTATGGGACCTTTTTTGATTGAAATCGTCCCATAACTCTTGAAAATTTCTAAAATCTCCCAAAAGGACCATTTCTGATCGAAATCCAAAAGTTATAGGACATTTTCAAAAGTTTTAACTATTTTAAGATGAAGATTGAAATGTTCAATTGTTTTGGGACGTTTAATGAGTTTACCCATTAAATGATTTGACACATCACCATTTTTTATTTTTATTATTAATTATTACTAATTGTAATTATACCCTAAAAATTAACACTAAACCCTATATATAAATATTACTCCCTCCGTCTCAAATTCATCTTCACGTTTATTGTAGATACGGAGTTTAAAAAAGTCACTTTTTGATTTGCTTTTGGCGGTAGTATGATATTTTTGGGTAATGAATAATGATAAAGTATGTTATATGTGTTAAAAAATGGTGGCAAATTTAAAATCAAAGTATGTTGGATGAATATTAGTTAGTTGCTTTTTCCTTTTATGGAAGTATGACGTTGAATTTGGGACAGATCAAAACGAGAAGTGTGAAATTGAAGTTGGGACGAAGGGAGTAAACCCGAGAGACAAAATAAAACATAAACCACAATACTAAATTACAATTATACCCTTATGATTAACATTAAACTCTAAAAATAAATATTAAACCCTAGGAAAAGAATAAACCATAAACACAGTACTAAAATATAGTAGCAAGTCTTGTATTAGATCGTCTCACGTGAGACAGATAAAAAATGATAACATGAAAAGTGATATTTAATCGATAAAAAGAGATAACGCTGCAGTAAATTATTTTCATAAACAGTTTATAGTATAAATAAAAAGTGATAATATTTTATAGCAAAAATAATAATGATGTTATAACTTTTTATTTGTCTCACATAAAGACTTATATGAAACGGCCCCATACAAATCTTTGCCAATATAGTATATGATAAAATATTACATAAATTATTAAAATTTTAATTAATAATTATTAATAAAAAAAATAAGAAGAAAAAAAACTCGGTGAACAAAATACAGTTAATAAAAAAAGTTGGTGCGCAGTTGCCTAAATTTATGATATTTATAAATGGTGTACCCCACCATTAGGGGCCCCCACCGCCCCTGTCCTGAGGATTGGTGGAGGAGGTAAATCGCAGGATGTGCCTCAAGTGGCTTATAGGGAGGCTCACTGTTAAACTTGTACTTGCAAGGGGCCAAATCCATGTCAAAGGCAGGATTCAAACCCCCACCCTGCAACAACCAAGCTCAGTTGGAAGGCCTTTCCACCCTCCCCTCTACCACTTGAGCTATGCCCTGGGGCAAATTTATGATATTTATAACTATGAGGATCCGCAATAACCTCTAAATCTGATCTGATGTGGCACCATATCTGTTTTATAACAATGAAAATTAATTATTCAACCACCGTAGGCCCCACTACCCTATTTTGCGGGTTTCCGTAAGATTATTATTAATTATAATTTTAATAATTATATGTAATATTTTACTATATTAATTCATGATCTATGTAATATTTTATCTTGTAATTTATGGTATACTTTGTTTCTATGTTTAATATTATTTTTAGGGTTTAATGTTAATTTTTTTAAAAAAATTATAATTAATAAAAGAAATTAAAAAAAAGGATAAATTTCAAAGAAATTTTAAGATTAATTAAAGTCAAAAAGATGGTGTGGAAAATAACTATCGATAGATTTAGTTAATTGTTATTTTATAAAGAAATGTACAAATTTAAAGAGAATTAAAATTAAATTAAATTAATTAAAGGAGTGAGGTAGCTTTCTAATAGCAATTAGATTGAATGAATAGTGTAGATTTGAAGAAATGCGTGAAATTTACTTGTCTTAACTATTTTGGGACTTTTTCGGGTGAAAGGTAGAAGATGGTTTATGTTTAAAATCATACAAATGACTACATAAATGGGACAAAAAGAGGACCAAGATTGACAATGCGGACAAAAAAATAACTAAAATAGAAATCGGGCATAAATATTACATATTGGAGTAAATGTGATATTTTATCCATCATGCAACACATAAGAGAAAGAAGAAATTCTAACTTTTTCCCTAGTGACTAATGTATTTTTTTTATAAGGATCAACATCAATCTCTTTTTTACGTGTTGCTCATCTAGTAAACAGTACTTCAAATTAATACATTAAATGATATAGATCGGGAACGATAATGATATATAATAAAGAATACAACGTTCGACTGTTTTTGTTAGACGTCATTTGTCATACCATTAATACCCACTTTATAGATCAGTTAAATTTAAATGTTTCTCAATAATTTCTCATAGCTATGCCTTGATCCCTATAAACAACAAATTACATTAGAGAGAAAAGGAAAGAGAGATGATGGTCATACAATTGCCAAGTTTAAGAATTGGAGTGGGAATTTCTACTCCGGCATCCCTTTTTTCCACGGGCGCTGTGGCCATGATGAAATTGCCCGGAGAGCTCCGTGCAGAGCTGATGCCGAGGCACGTTGGTTTAATATTAGACGGAAACAGAAGGTGGGCGGCGAGTCGAGGGCAGGAAGTGTGGTATGGGCACAGAGCAGGTATGGTTGCACTCAGAAACATGGTGGAAAACTGTAGTGAGTTTGGGATCAAAGTTCTCACTGTTCATGCCTTTTCAACTGAGAATCGGAAGCGTTCCCAGGTACCAACTATTATGGCTAGCTGTTAAAGTCTTGTTTGAACCCATCCACGAAAAGAGATATTATCACATTTGAGTTTAAAATATAAACTGTCCTATATTTTTTTACTTTATTCGAAAAGGTTTAAAAATAGTTAGTTGATTGAATATTTTTCACTCAAGCAAGTGTACTCGATCGTCGCAGAAATATACACAAGTAATAAAAAAATATCGAACCCAAGGGAAATCAAGCAATCAAGAGTTTAAGCGATCTAAAGTTTATTGTAATTTTATAAAGACGACGGGATAAGGGGATAGATAAGCATGCAAACAAAAGCAATTAAAATAATTGAAGAAATAAAAGATATGATAGATGCAATGATAATTGGATTTCAAGTGATACAAAGATGAGATTAGCAACAATCATGACATAGAAAATAAAGTAATCATGCAATTAATTCTAATCTCTCATGGACATGGCATATGAGCGATCATTAATATATCCTAAGCTCTCTCTCGAGTCACTTATAGTTGTAGGCCCTCAACAAGGCTCCCAAAAACTTATAGGATCGAGATCAAAGTGGACATCTCCCAATAGGTACTAATTACTCTACGAGTTTCCTAATTAAGTACTAAATCATAGACAATATTCCCTTTGAAGGTACTATACATTCAGCAATAGTTTGGTTCCCCTCACCTAATCAACCAATCTCTCGATTAAACCATTTAAATGTTCTATCTAAGGGTTCTAAATCTAGAAGGATGTCTCTATCTCATTCTAAATTAATGCATATAAAGTGTATGATGAAATAATTCAATGAACTATCATAAGCACATAATTGAATTCTCATTCTAATCACACGGCCAATACAATTAATCATACAAATCAAGCATATAAATCAAACAATTAACATCAATGATAGAAATAACTCAAAATTGCTAAAAACTAAATTATCTAATACCAATCATGGAGCTAATCTCACCAAGGAGATTAGTCTATCATAGTTTCAAGTAAAATTCCATAAATAAACCTAAAAATTTACAAAATAAAATAAATACTTCCCTTGAATTTCTTCAATGGAGTCCTCTATCTTCTTTTGCAATCTTCAATCCCCTTACTTTCTTGATCACTTGGAGATGATGGAGAAATTAATTAACTAAATGGGTAGAGATGGTGGAATTTGATTAATGGTGAATTGGGGAAGAAAGAAAAAATAAAAATTGAAAATGTGTGTAATGTGTGTAGCCTCCAAGATGAGGAATGAGAATTCTCTTCAAAAATTATGAAAATGGGGGTATTTATATGTATGGAGGATCAAGGAAAATAGGGCAAAAATTGGATCATGCATGGGTTAAAGTGGAGAAATGGGCATTTTAGTGGAAAAATCAGATCTGAAAAATATTAAATAAATAAAATTTAGGTTCACTTCCACCACCAACCGGGTTCTATGTCCAAACGGTTCACTCCTCATAAAACTCTCGCTGAAGGCGGCGGTCTGTGAGCACGAAGTAGTTGATCACTCCCCTTGTTGGGCCCAAAAATTCGACCGCCTCTTCAATCAAGGAATGCTTACAATTTACAAGGGCTTATACTCTGATTCCGAAAATAGACAACACTTCTGAGTCTAAAAAGACAACAACTTCAGCAGTTGTCTATTCCTTCATTTCTGTACAATCAGTAGAAGTGTTGTCGTATCCCTCTCTAAATATGTTGTCTTTTCAACTGCTATCTTTTTTTTTCGTTATCGTCCCAATTTAATTCCCGTTTCCTCCTTTTCTAATTTTTGGTTAAATAGACCTCATTCCTTCATGAAAAATAGCATGATTCACACACTTTACTCAAAAAATAAAAACAACAAAAATAAAGAATAAAATACTAAAAATAATACAAAACACGCAAAAATCACACAAATACGACTCTAAAATCTATTAAATTTTCACTCTAATCATTAGTACATTCATTTTCGTCCCAAATCTTTTAGTTTTGCTCAAATTTCGTTCCAAAACAATGTTTTTTTACACCAATTTCATCTCGTATATAACTTTGTAAAAGCACATATTCAATCTCATTCCATGCAATTAAAAAAATTAAAAAATTTAAATAAAAATAGCCATTTTATTGAGAATTTAAAATTTATAGAACTATTTCGGAGAACTCGACTTTTTTGAGAATATTTTGAAAAAAGTAAATTTGTATTGGATGATTTTGATTTTGAAATCTATCACATTTGATCTTGATCTTGTAAATATGGCCAATTCCACTTTTGGTCCAATTTTAGTTTGGTTCTTTTTTTTTCTCTTGATTTGGTCTTTTTTATTAAAATTTGATCCAAATTTTAAACTAAAATTATTCAAATTTAGACAAAAAATGACCAAAATTGGATAAAAAATTATCAAAACTAAGAATGGAACATATAAAGGATCGAAGTTGGAATCGGCATACCATAAGTTGGAATCGGCATACCAACTAAATGTGATATTCTCCCCACAAAAATTATTTTGTGAGACCAAACACTACAAAAAAACTGTTTTTTAACAACGGAATATTCCGTTGCTAAAAGCCTTTAATTCATTGTTAAATTGGCTTACCAATTGATTAGCAACGGAATCCGTTGGTAAAATTCCGTTGGTAAAGTGGTGGTTGGTAAATTTTTAGCAATCAAAAATCAATTTCATTGGTAAATAATTCCGTTGTTAATCCGTTGCTAATAATTTCGTTGGTAATTTATAAAATGATTTCCTTGATTACCAACGGATTGAATTCCATTGCTAAAATAGAGAATAAATCCGTTGGCATTCCGTTGCTAAAACAAAAATGTTATTTTTGTTGCTAATACATTGCTAATTACCAACGGATTGAATTCCGTTGCTAAATTCGATTGTTAATATATATATATATATATATATATATATATATGTAGTGAAACGAACATAAACAGTTGAGCACTTAGGCAGCTTATACCTACACACTTATCAGCATTAATTAGAATTCTTTAGTTGTGGATGTCCAGGTAGGTAAAGATCCTGATAATATTACTACTTGAACATACATTAATTTATTTATTTATATATGAAATTCTAAATATATGAATATCAGGTCAAAAGATACTTAAAACAAACTCTAATTTAAAATATATGTATTGAAAACGATCTTGAAACACAAAAGTAAATATAATTTTGAATATTTTATGAAAAAAATGTACATTGAAGTCCCACGTATTTCCTCGCACCTTTCATTTTAGTACTTCAACCAATTTATTATACACAATTATTAAAAAAAAATCAAAAAATAAAAAAAATCAAAAAAATCAAAAATCAAAAACAAAAACAAAAACAAAATAATAATAATAATAATAAAATTTTGTGAGATGGTGTTTATTTCAGGCGAATCGAATTATTATTATTATAGTATAAAATAGGAAGGATTTACGTGAAATAGGGGCACAAGTTCCCAGGTGTTGTTAGAGCGTAGTGCAGCAATTTCTTCATTCATGGCAGCAAGCCAGTGAGGGTGCTTAGCTGCGTATTTGAATCCCTTTGGCTCCGTTGTTAACATCAATGCAGGAAATAAAGTAGAATGAGCAACATCCACAATATGTTGTGGCTTATAAATGCCAGCTTTTGAGCGAGTTGTCATGGAATGAATGGATTTATCCAACTCCATAGGGGGTGGCGGCGGCGGTGGAGATGAGGGCAGTGGAGAAGAAGAGCCATGTGGATCTTCAACTAACAAGTTTGGAGTAGTGCTATGTGGGCAAAGAGAGCATGGAATTTTAGAAGCATGATCCAATGCTGATTTTTGTGTTATTGGTAAATCAACACTTGTGGTTGGAGAAGAGACAATATTTGGAGAATCACCAACGTAGCTGAAAATTTGCAACTCATTTTGACCAAGCTGAGATTTTGCTCCTGAAAAAGGAAATAATGATTCATCAAATTGCGCATGCTATGATATGTAGATACGATTTGTGGAAGGATCGAGACACCAAAATTCTTTGTAAGTAGTGTTGTAGCCAATAAAGATGCTAGCAGAACTGCGCGGCGAGAACTTGTTCGAGGCGTAATCACGCAGACATGGAAACACTATGCAACCAAAAGGATGAAAGATTTCATAAGTGGGCGAGTGATTAAATAAAAGTTCAAATGGAGATGAACCCTTTAGAACTCGAGATGGAAGCCTGTTTATAGTGTAAACAGCAACTGCAAAGGCGTCGACCCATAATGAAGTAGGAGCATGAGAGTGGAACATCATTGCAAGACCCATTTCTGTGATATGGCTATGCTTACGCTCGGCCCGTCCATTCTGAGATGGTGTGTAAGGGCATGAGATGGTGTGATGAATGCCATACAAGTTAAAAAATTATTGAACTCTTTGATTTGTAAATTCTGTTTCACCGTCACTTTGGAATCTCTTAATGGTGCAAGAAAACCGAGTTGTAACTAACGCAAAGAATTTCAACAAAGCATCATAAAATCCATCCTTACCGTATAATGGATACATCCATGAGAAACGAGAATAATCGTCAATAAAAATTGCATAATAGCGAAAACCACATGTGGAGGGGACTGGAGGCGGACCCTATAGATCACAATGAATTAAATTCAGTACATGTGATGATCGTTTATCATTCACAATGAAAGGCAAACGAGTACTTTTCGCCTGTTGACAAGAAACACATAATGATGGCGTTGGTAATACAGAAGTAACATTTAGATGTCCCATTTTATTCAACATGGAAATAATATCAAATGAGACATGCCCAAGACATGAGTGCCACAATTCAAAAGAAGCTCGCAAGCGCTTGGATTGTAGTGCTACAGCAAGAGCAGTTTGACATTGATCCAGGATATATAGCCCATTATCATGCCTGCCTTTTGCTAAGATAGATTTCTTTGGTGTGGCGGTTCTGAATCGTAAACATGTTATCAGTGAAAAGAACATGTACTGGTAAATCAGAAGTCAATTTACTAATAGATAGTAAATTTTTAGTGAGATGTGGAACCACCAATACATCCAATAATTTAATGTTATCAGAAAAGCTTAAGCGACCAGTATGAGAAATGGGAATAGAAGAACCGTTACCAACTACCACACGATCAGACCCAACATAAGGCTCATAAGAATCAAGAGTAGAAGGATCAGAGGCCATATGTGCCGAAGCTCCAGTGTCAACATACCAATCCGAAGAAGAATTTGGAGAAATAGCACAATTTGCATTAAATGCTTGAACCAAGTTTTCAGATGGTGGGTTTGATGGTCGCTTGTACCTGTCATTGCAGAAGGTTGCATAATGACTATCCTCACGATAAATCTGACATCGCGAAGGACGTTTTGCACCGAAACGACCTCTTCCACAATTTGGATATGAGCCAAGACCATTAGAGGAATAAGATTGAGATGTTCGTGGCTGGGAAGGGGTTTGCGGTGTTGCTCTAGTACGATCAGCAGTAAACGCAATAGTAGTGCTAGAGGATTCCAAGAATTCCTGAAATATAGAGAAATTCTTAGCCTTGGAGAGTAGATCACGGAGGTTCGGTAATGGAGTAATCGCCATTTGTGCAGCTGAAAAACTTGAAAATGAGGGACCAAGACCTCGAAGAAACCAGTGTGATTTGTCGTTTCATCAACCAGACGACCAATAGCGGCTAACTGATCGCAAAGTTATTTGATTTAACGACCATAATCAGCAACTGGGCGAGAGCCCTTTTTTATAAGTTGAAGGTCATCTTTGAGACGTAATTCATGAGATTTGGAACTGTGGCTAAAAGCGGATTCGAGAGCCAACCAAACATAGCGGATTCGAGAGCCAACCAAACATCACGAGCAGTAGAACAACCAAGAACCTCCGCCATGGATTCCTCAGTCAGGGAAGATAGAAGCAAACTAAGGAGACGTTGATCAATAGTGATCCATACAGTAAAAGCTGGATTAGGAGAAGTAATATCACCAGTTTGGATGGTGGCTGGCGGAACAGGAATAGAGCCATCGACGTGGCCAAGAAGATTTTGACAGGCAAGAATTGAGGTAACCTGGTTTCGCTAAAGAAGGTAATTGGTGGGTGAAAGTTTAATGGTAATCATGTGGATTAGAGTGGCAAAAGAAAGAGCTTAATTCTACTGTCGTATTCATGGTTTGAAAGAGAGAAGGAGAAAAAGGATTTTGGTGTTCTGAATATTTAGTAGGCTGATACCATGTAGAGTTTGCTAAAAGAATATAAATTTCACCACACTGTGATGATGACTTTCGTATGCCTTTTATAATAGATTACAAGTGTGGAGGAAGAATATCCAATCCCTAATAAATCTGAAAGAATACAAAGTGAAACAGAATGATAAAATATACATAATTATCACATAAATTACTGTAGTCTATCAGTAGGGTTCAACCACTTTGTTTATTTATTTGTATTGTAGAGGAGCATTTTATTTATGGGATATATATATATATATATATATAAAATGCTCCTTCATTTCAGTCCCAATTGTAACAATTTACTTTCGTAAATTATTTAATTGTTTAATTTATATCTTAATTGTGGTGTCAGTACGTGCGGCGTAAGTGACATTTTCTAGCTAACATTGAAGATTTCGAAAAAAAAAATCGACCAAACTAAACCTTGTTAGTAAGTATAGATCCTTGCATGTAGATTGGATGCATGTAATCAAGCATTACACATAGAGATAGATAGTTAGTTGAGCCAACACAAGATCATAAGTGAAGATTGATGTGTTGGCATGAGTATGAGCCGTTGATCGTTTTTGTGCATGGAAGGTGAGATGATGATCGGTTTACAAGAAAGGAAGGGCAGCTGTTAGTTTGTTAGGTTGTTATCAGATCCATCCAACAACCGAGAGCATGCATGCAAGGCAGTTCATCTCCTGTGCATATAAAACGTGATGATGTAGATTAGGGTTTCATAAGAGTGAAGATCATCTCCTTTAGTTGTATACAATCATCAATAAGATTCAAATCCTTTGAGAGTGGACGTAGGCTGTTGAAGCCGAACCACTATACTTTCTTTGTTGTTCTTCAATTCATTCATAAGTGTGAGAGTGTGATCATAAGTTTCAATCAATAGAGTGTAAACATGAGTGTTTTAGTGAGGATCAAACGTTTACATTCACAAGAAGTGGCGCCGTCTATGGGAAAAGAAGTTGCTGCCATCTGATTGAAGAAGAAGATCACCATGGTTACAACAAAGTTCGATGTGGAGAAGTTTACAGAAAAGTCAGACTTCAGCTTGTGGCGTATGAAGATGGAGGCCATCCTCATTCAACAAGGCCTTTCAGATGCAATCAAACCACTTCCTGATAATCAAGCAGTGGCAGTTGATGCAGTTGCAGCTGCAGCTGATCAAGATCAACAATCTAAAGTAAGGAGTGCAATCATTCTGTGTTTGGGAGACAAGGCTTTAAGGGAGATTGCAAAAGAAACCACAGCCAGAGGGATTTGGCAAAGGTTAGAAGAACTTTACATGGTTAAGACTCTTGCTAATAGATTGTATAAGAAACAGAAGTTGTATTCATTCAAGATTACAGAAGAGAAATCAATTCTTGGGCAGTTAGATGAGTTCAATAGGATAATTGATGATCTAGAAAATATAGATGTAGCCCTGCATACAGAAGATAAGGCTGTTATTCTACTTTCAGCTCTTCCTTCATCATTTGAAGGATTAAGGGATACATTGCTGTTTGGTAATAATGAGACAATTACTCTGGATCAAGTACAACTTGCCTTGAGAGCAAAAGTACTACATAAGAATCCATATGTTCAGATTAGTGGTGAAGTATTGGTTGCCAAGAAGCAGGGAACCTGGAGCAATAACAATAAGAAGGTCAGCTTTGACAAGAAGAAGCCTGATAAGTCTCAGAGTGCTCCAACAGATGAAGATAACAACAATTGCTTCCATTGCAATAAACCTGGACACTACAAGAAACATTGCTTCAAATGGAAGGCAATGGTGGCCAAGAAAATTGCAGAAAAGGCTGGTAATCAGAAGAACCATGCAAATCAGGTAACTGACATTCAACCTAAGAATGATGTTATTGAGGCATTGTCTGTGGTATCTGTTTCTATTTCAGAAGAATGGGTTTTAGATTCTGGATGTACTTTCCACATGACATCCATTAAAGAATGGTTCAATGAGTTGACTGAATGTAATGAGGGGTCAGTTCTTTTAGGAAATGATCAAACATGTAATATTGAAGGCATAGGTTCCATTAAGATGAAAATGTTTGATGGATCTGTCAAATTGCTGAATAAAGTAAGATATGTGCCTAGCTTAAGGAGAAACCTGATTTCTCTTGGTATGTTGGATACATTAGGATATGAAAGTAGGCTTAAGAATGGAATACTCACTGTCTTGAAAGAAACTACAGTTGTAATAAGAGCAATTAAGAAGAATGATCTGTATTTTCTTGAGGGATCTGTCATTACTGGACAGATCAATGCATCACAAGAAAAGGATGAAGCACTACTGTGGCATGGGAGACTTGCTCATGTAAGTGAAAGGGGGTTACAAGAATTGGCTAGACAAGGTTTATTAAATCTTAGCTCATCTGTTGTGTTGAATCAGTGTGAGGTTTGCATACTTGGTAAGTTAAAAAAGAGTAAGTTTGGCCCTGCACAGCATAGCACTAAGTCAAGGTTAGAGTATATTCACTCAGATTTATGGGGACCATCAAAGACTACAACTATGGGAGGTGGAAAATACTTCATAACCTTCATTGATGACTACTCAAGAAAGTTGTGGGTAAGGATCTTAAAAATAAAAGATGAGGCACTGACAGCATTCAAGACATGGCTCACTGAAGTTGAGAATCAGACAGAGTGCAAGCTTAAGTGTTTGAGGACTGACAATGGATTAGAATTTGTATCACAAGAATTCAACAATTTTTGTCAAGAGAAAGGTATCAAGAGGCACAGGACTGTACCAGGTACACCTCAACAAAATGGGGTGGCAGAAAGAATGAACCAAACTTTGCTTGAAAGGGTGAGGTGTCTGCTGAGTAGTGGTGGATTCACTAAGGGGTTTTGGGGTGAACTAGTAACTACTGCTGCTTACCTTATTAACATATGTCCATCAGCAGCAATCAAGTTTAAAACTCCTGAGGAAATATGGTCTGGAAAGCCTCCCAGTTATGATCATCTCAGGGTTATAGACGGCCAATCCTATGCACATCAGAAACAGGATAAGTTAGATCCAAGAGCCATTAAATGTGTGCTTGTTGGATATCCAAAAGAGACAAAAGGTTATAAGTTGTGGTGTTATGAAGCTAATAAGTTTCTTATTAGTAGAGATGTGAGCTTCAATGAGATGAAGATGTCTTTAATTGAAAGAGCAGTTGGTATAGTTTCCGATACAGATAATGTTGAGCTTGAGGTGGAGCTTGGAACAGATAAGAAACAACAAGTAAGGGATCAAAACACATCAACATCAGAAGAGGGTCAAACATCAGCCGAAAAAAGATCATTGAGCAGCTATCAGTTAGTAAGGAATAGATTGAGGAGGAAGGTAAGAGCTCCTGTTAGGTATATAGAAGCTGATGTTGTGTCCTATGCATTATTTGTAGCCACATATATTGAGATGTATGAACCTAGATCATACTCAGAAGCAATTTCCAGCACTGAAAGTGATAAGTGGATAGTTGCTATGGAAGATGAGTTACTATCCTTGAAGAAGAACAATACATGGATACTTGTTGATAAACCAACAGCTCAGAAGCTTGTTGGATGTAAGTGGTTATTCAAAAGAAAATCAGTAACAAGTAAAGAAGGTGGAGTTAGATACAAGGCAAGGCTAGTTGCAAGAGGTTTTTCACAGAAGGAGGGTGTTGATTACAATGAGATCTTCTCTCCAGTTATGAAGCATTGTTCCATTAGGATCTTACTTGCTATAGTAACTCAATTTGATCTTGAATTGCATCAGATGGATGTCACTACTGCATTTGTACATGGTAATCTTGAAGAAGACATATACATGCAAGTTCCTGAAGGTGTGAAGGTTGACAAATCAGGAAATAAGGCATGCAAGTTAGTCAAGTCTCTGTATGGGCTTAAACAAAGTCCTAGGCAGTGGTACTTGAGATTTGATGAATAAATAACATCAAATGGTTTTGATAGGAGCTTGCATGACAGCTGTGTATATATAAAGAATGAAGAAGGGAATTTCACTTACCTATTGCTATATGTAGATGGTATTCTGATTGCATGTAATAATGTTACAGGTATAAATACAGTAAAGGAAGTGCTGAGAAAGGAGTTTGAGATGAAGGATCTTGGAGAAGCAAGTACTATACTAGGTATGCAAATCAAGAGAGATAGATCAACAGGTACTTTGAGTTTGAATCAAGAGTCATACTTGATCAAGGTCTTGAAGAGATATAATATGGATCAGTGCAAGTCAGTTTTAGTGCCAACAAAGCAAGGATTGAGACTGTCATTACAAGATAGTCCAAAGACAGATGAAGAAAGAGCAATAATGGACAGAATACCATATGCAAGTGCAGCTGGAAGTTTGATGTACTCAATGGTGTGCTGTAGACCAGACTTAGCATATATGATGAGTCTGATCAGCAGGTTCATAAGTAAACCAGGATTAGTGCATTGGGAATCAGTGAAATGGGCTTTGAGGTACATTAAAGGATCAACATCAGTAGGTTTAAAGTTTCAGAGAAGGTCAGGTTGGAATCAAGCAATTGTGGGATATGTTGATGCAGACTATACTGCAAATCTTGATTCAAGAAAATCATTGACAGGTTATGTGTTTAACATGTTTGGTACAGCCATTAATTGGAAAGCTACACATCAACATGTGGTAGCATTGTCTACTACAGAGGCTGAGTATGTGGCACTCACAGAAGCTGTGAAAGAAGGTATTTGGCTGACAGGAATCTTGAAGGAATTTGGGATTCAACAAGAAGTTTTTGAAGTATTTTGTGATAACCAAAATGCTCTCCATCTTTCTAAACATCAGGGGTATCATGAGAGAACAAAGCATATTGACATAAGGCTTTACTTCATAAGAGATGTGGTTGAAAAGGGAACTGTTGCAGTGAAGAAAATCAACACTGCAGAGAATCCAGCTGATGCATTGACCAAGGCTCTCCCAACTCTCAAATTTGAGTTGTGCAAGAGCATGTTCAATATGCAATAAAAGCATAAAAAGGTTGTTGTACCTTATAACAACAATGTGTGGGGTTTTGATTCTTACTGAGGTTATGCAAGGTCTATAAGGTGGAGATTTGTTAGTAAGTATAGATCCTTGCATGTAGATTGGATGCATGTAATTAAGCATTACACGTGGAGATAGATAGTTAGTTGAGCCAACACAAGATCATAAGTGAAGATTGATGTGTTGGCATGAGTATGAGCCGTTGATCGTTTTTGTGCATGGAAGGTGAGATGATGATCGGTTTACAAGAAAGGAAGGGCAGCTGTTAGTTTGTTAGGTTGTTATCAGATCCATCCAACAACCGAGAGCATGCATGCAACGCAGTTCATCTCCTGTGCATATAAAACGCGATGATGTAGATTAGGGTTTCATAAGAGTGAAGATCATCTCCTTTAGTTGTATACAATCATCAATAAGATTCAAATCCTTTGAGAGTGGACGTAGGCTGTTGAAGCCGAACCACTATACTTTCTTTGTTGTTCTTCAATTCATTCATAAGTGTGAGAGTGTGATCATAAGTTTCAATCAATAGAGTGTAAACGTGAGTATTTTAGTGAGGATCAAACGTTTACATTCACAAGAAACCTATTAAATAAGATATATATTGGATTAAATTGATAAAAATAACTTTTTAGGACTAATTTTAAAGTTCGGATTAGTTATGGGACTAACAAAATTTTGAACTCTAAAAAGTCGATCGATCCTGTATATATGTTATGAAAATTTTTTGCAAAAGGACTCTAATTAAAAAAAAAAGTTTAAAAGTCACAAAATTAAAATTGATATTAAAGAATTAAAATTAAAAATAAAAAAAACCCTAAAAAGTTATACGACAAGGATGTCTTTTTCTTTTATTAAAACACATTATTTTCCATTAAAAATATTATCATCTCTCATTTATATTACACACATTATTTTCTATTAAAAATATTATCATCTCTCATTTATATTACGAATTACTCATAAAATATATAATCACCGCATCACTATCATTTTTCATTAATACGAGTATCACTTTACATTGAAATTCCCATAAATAAATTCACATTTTTTATTTTTATCCTCACATAAACAAGTTCACATCCAATACACACAAATTAATAACCTTTTTTATCAATCCCACAACGAACTTTTCATTTATTAAGACGGTCTCATTCTTTGCCCAATTTTAATCATTCCCTTCAATTGATAGGAACGCTATGCAACACCACCGTCTCTACCGTGAGGCCCGGCCCGAATCCAATAGCACCCCCCAATCCAGCCCTTCTCCGGTGGTGCTCAGCCCCTCCTTGACGGAGAAATTTCTCATCTCATCCAAAATAAACAGCACAGACGCACTCGACATATTCCCATACTCACTCAACACGTGTCTTGTCGATCGAATTTTCTCGGGCTTTAGGCCCAACTTCACCTCCACCTGGTCCAGAATTGCGGGCCCTCCGGGATGCGCAATCCAGAAAATCGAGTTCCAATCCGAAATCCCGAGCGGCCCGAACGCCTCCTCCAGGTTCTCCTCAATGTTGTTCGAAATCAGGCCCGGAACTTTTTTCAGGAGATGGAAAGTGAGCCCGACTTCCCGCAAGTGTCCCTCAATCGCGCCCTCACTGTCCGGTAGAATAGTCTCCGCCGCCGAGACGAGCTGGAAGAGCGGCCGCTCCACCCCGATCACCGGATCGGAACCCACAATGAGCGCGGCGGCGCCATCACCGAACAGGGCCTGACCCACCAGGTTATCCAGGTGGGTGTCGCTGGGGCCCCGGAAAGTGACGGCGGTGAGCTCGGAGCAGACGACGAGGACCCTAGCGCCGGCGTTGTTCTCAGCCAAATCCTTGGCTATGCGGATGACGGTGGCGCCGGCGAAGCAGCCCTGGTGGTACATCATGTGGCGCTTGACGGAGGGGCGGAGGCCGAGGAGCTTGATGAGCTGGTAGTCGGCGCCGGGCATGTCGACGCCGCTGGTGGTGCAGAAGACGAGGTGGGTGATCTTGGATGTGGGCTGCCCCCACTCTTTAATGGCTTTCAGGCCGGCTTCTTGGCCCAGTTTGGGAACCTCCACCACCAACAGGTCCTGCCGGGCGTCTAACGACGGCGCCATGGAAGCACACAAGTTGGGGTTCTCTTTCAGGCATTCTTCAGTTAGGTGTATGTATCGTTTTCTGATCATCGATTTATCGCCTGAGTGCGTGTTTGCCATGTGTGGAAATATTTCATGAAGAGTTAATTTGTTAAATGAATAAAAAATTATAATACTTAAATAAAATTTCTGATAATTGTTCAAATAAAGTAACACCATGTTTCTCTTGTTATTACTACTAAATAAAAAATTTAAAAAGTCAACTAGAAAAAAGAAATTAAATAAAAGTAGTTGCGTATGGAGATATGTGATTTCCTAACTAACGCAATGATGTGTGTGTGAGTTTAAAACATACCCCCTCCACCCTCTCCAGTCGGTTCTTTTACTTTTTCGACCTAGGAGTATTATTATTTAATATATAGTGGATAGTTATATTAGTGGGAGGGTGGATCCCATATTTTAATTATATTAGTATATGTGTGTTCCATGTGTATAAAAAAAAATGAGACTCTTTGAGTAGACGCCCAAAATAGAAAAAAGACAATATTTAAAGGGGATGGAGGGAGTAAATAATTCCTTACATTTTTATTTTATTCAAAATGTCCTAAAATATTGTAAGATTATCACTTTCATTTCAATTTTTTTGTTTTGCTGAAATTTCATTTTTAAAGAAAATTGAAATCAGTTTTGTTTCATAATTTTTAAATACGTCAATTTGGTTTTATGGTTTGAAAGCTTTTACTACGATCAAATCTTCAATTATAAACAAAAATGACTATTTTTGTGTTAATTTAGAACTAACACCATTAAATTTCTTAAAACTATTTTAAATAAAGTAAATTTACATAAGATAATTTATGTTTGAGTTTAAAATTAAAATTATTTTAGAGAAATTTACTTTATTCAAAATAATCTAATAATTTTGAAATTCTCACTAAAATTATCATTTTTATTTAAAAATATCTAATTTTTCTGAATCTATGAGATAGTACTGAATAGGTACTTCTACAAATTAGTTATTGGGCAAAATTGATAAAAAAAAAGTTTTGAAACAAAATCGAAGTAACACTAAAAGATTTGGGATGCAAAATAATGTTTTAATTATTTTGGGATATTTTCAAATAAAGTAAAAAGATATGGACTATTTATGAACTCATTTATGTTTTAAACGCTTGATGCCTGCAACAGCAGAGATGAAACGTAAGACTTGCATGCAAATCCCTCGCCGCAGGCATCACCTCTGCGGCGGAGCAACTTTAACCTGACCAAATTTGAATTCTCTAGAACTTCGTTAGTTCAAAGAAGAGAGAGAATTACGTACACATGCGCTTAAATTTCTCCTTAAGCTCCGTCATATGTTCACTATTGGTGATGCGGAAATAATAATCGGGATAGGTGCTCTGGTCCACGCAGTTGGACGGGGTGGCCGTCCCAACGGCGAGGATGGTGGCCGGACCCTCAGCGCGTTGAGCTTTACGGATTTCCTCAACGGTCACCATCTCGCCTGGGATGAGTGGTTTACTAGGGTGGTTGTGGTGGCGGAGAGTGGGGGGATTATATCGATAAGTGAGGTAGTGAGATGGTGCCAATTTTGGGTGAATGTCAGGGGGTACTTATGCATGCTTTGAAAAGAGTTTAGTAGCTGGATGACGTGATAGAGCCACACTTTTTTATTCGTCACATGTTTTGATAATATTATTAAAATTAATTAGATTAGACGCGCAGACCTAATTGGATTTTTGTATGGTTAGCTACTGTATATTTTAAACACAAACACTTGTATAAACTGAGTTTACGGTGTAAAGCATGTGATCCTCCTTTTTAATTTTATATTTCATGTATTACTATGGTATTTAAAAGTTTATGATATAAACTCGGTTTAAAAGAGACTAGCTCATATTTGAATCTATCAATTTGATTAAAATTAAGATGCTAAAATAGACGTAACCATTGATTGAAATATGTATGACATAAAGAATCAAATGCATTGGTGAAAAATCCATTTCCCCAAAACATTCCAATCTGAATCGTACTGAATTTAAAATAATCCTTGCTAATGTCAGCATGAGCTTTCGTAAAAATCCGTATCCTATAGTATTGATGATTATTTTTACAAAAAATCTTAATGTTTAATAGTATTGAGTATTTTGATGGTACCAGCCTACCAGGTCATAATTAATCGCCTTTTTCTAATAATAAAAAATAATTCACTTTCGTATAATTATTAGAACACTCAAACCGTGGTTCTTATCATAAATTGACATCAATAAAAAAATATATATATTCACACCATTATTAATTCATAATTTACAAAATGATAGTTATAAATTGTACTAAAAATATTTTATTCGTAACTGGGTTTTCAAGGAAGAACCTCTACAAAAGTTAACCTTACAAAAGCGAGAGGTAAATGTTGGAAAAAGTAGTGGTGTGCTGTGTAGTGATGTTGAGGAAACTGAGGAGCATCTCTTCTTTGGATGCACTATAGCATATTCTCTATGGGCATTGGTTAAAAATTGGCTTGGGATTTATTCGGCATGTAACATTGCTCCTATTTCAAACATTGAAATGCACACTGGATGTAAACCAAAGGGTGTCAAAGCTGCAAACTGGAATGCTCTATGGCTAGGTGTAGTGTGGAGTGTATGGAAATGGCGAAATGGAATTGTCTTTGAAGGATCTACAAGGCATGTGAAGGATGTTTTTGAGCAATAAGTCTTTAGAACTTGGAAGTGGATAAGAATTAAAGTTGAGTTTAGAATGCACTATTGTGTGAATGATTGAATCTCCAATCTAATTATCTGTCTCATGAGCAGGTGATAGTTTCTGTACGTATTTGAGTTGTATCTTGCTTGCTCAGAAAATCATTTTTCTATATTTTAAAGGTTGAGTACCCCTTGTACTTGATTGGCGCTATTTTCACCTAAATTTTAGTGTCTTTTGGTATGTCTTTTCGTATGATTTTATCCGTATTTTATGTGTTATTTGGTTGTATTTTGTGTTTTTATTGAAATGTGTGTGAATGAGTTTAAACCTATGATTTTCGCTTTTTATTGGATGCTAGATATGATAAGGAAGACGTAGGAAAAAACGGATCTCAATTCGGAGTTGAAACAAGGAAGAACGAGCCAAAACAGTGAAAGAGGAAGCAGGGCAGCAAGAACACGGGCCGTGTACAGCGCACGACCCTGTAAGAAGTGGCCGTGTGCCGACATCAGAAGATCCAACACGACCACCCTGTGCCCGTGTTACAGCACACGAGCCGTGTTGCAGCACACGAGACGTGTTGCGTAACACGGCCCTGTCCAGAATGGCCGTGTGAGAGCAACAGAAGACACAACACGACCACCTTATGGCCGTGTTGCATCGCACGACTCGTGTTTGTCTGGGATCAGAAAAAATCAGAATCCTTCTAGAAGCTTCCCAAGGGGTATAAATACCCCTTTATTCAACAATTGAGAGCAGATCCGAAATTTCATCCTCTACACACACATCACACACCTTTTCTTCAATTTCACACCATAATCTCCATCCACCTTCATCCATCTTGATCCATCTTCATCTTCTCCATTAATTTTCCATCAAAACTTCATCCCTTCCATTGGGTGTGAGAGATCTCAAGAAATCAATAGCTAGAGAAGAAGATCCATGAGTATTGAAGATCTCCTACAAGAAATTATTGGGAAAGATTTACATCTCCTTTGATTTTCTTTTGGATTTAGACTATGGATAATTGTAATGAATCATTTATGTGTTTTGTTACTTTTATCATGTTAGGCTAATCCCTCTAGTGGGATTAGGAACATGAAGAGCATGTTAGATTTGTATTATCATGTGGATTAAATTGGTTTTTGATTTAATTAATGTTGATTTCTATTTATGGAGTTTAATTGTCTTGGTGTTGTGATGGCATGGTTTGTTATTCATAATTGATTATTGGTTTAATGGATTATTGATCAATGAATTGATTTATGGTGATTAAATGCTATCATAATGTTCATGTATGTATTGCTTGGAGTGAGACGGAAACGACCCTCTATAGTATTAGGAAGGCATGAATAGACATTGAGTTTGGGTTTGACCGAAAGGATATTTGAATTCAATGAGGGGAACCAATTCATTCGTTGGTCTTAGTACACAAAAAGGGAGAGTTTAATCTAACTAGTACCTAGATGGAAGGGGTTAATGTTGGGCTTTGATCTTAAGTGCTTTTGGGAGTCTAAAATGGATCAACAACCTTTGTAACCCGAAAGGGAGCTTAGGATGCAATCGTGATCACCCTTAGTCTACATCAATTGAGTTGAATTCCTTTTGCATGATAATATGAATCGAGTGTGCTTGGATGTTTCTAATCCCATGTTTTTCCATACTTGAACTTTAGCACCCATTTTCTTTACTTGTTATTCATCTTTACTTGTCATTTCTCCTATTCGCTCTCTTATTTACTTGCTACTTGCTTTAGTTGTTAATCATCTCAAAACCCCCGATCATCTTTACAAAAACAACATGAACATGAGCTCACGTATTTTGCTAGTCCGAACATAACTCCTTTGTGGATTGATAATTTTTTTTGGGATATACTACTACAACGATCGAGTATTCTTGCTCGTGAGTGCTACAAAAATAGGCAAACAGTACTCACTTTGCTGTTTCACAAAAAAAAAAGTTTTATATTTATCAATTAAATTGTATGGTACATATTCTTATTTTTCATAACATTAATTTTTACTTATACCTTTGAATGACAATATGTAGGGTACACGTTTATTTAGGGGTACCCATCACTACAAAAAAAGCTTTAATTAGAGACGAAAATTAGAGACGGTATAATAACCATCTCTATTTGAGACGGCTTTTGAGACGGTTTTTTAAATTAGAGACGGCATTTTTCGTTGACCACTGGTCAACAATAACAAATTTACCTTTGAGATGGTATTAGAGACGGTTTAAAATTGAGAAGGTATTAGAGACGATTTTTGCCGTCTCAATTAGAGACGGTATTTTGTCGTCTCTAATTAGAGACGGTAATAGAGACGGCTTTGATTTGAGACAGTATTAGAGATGGTTTTGGAGACGGAATGTGTCGGCGAACCGGATCGAGTAATTTAGAGACGGCTTTTGACCGTTTCAATTTGAGACGGATACAAATCGTCTCAATTTAAAATGGTATTAGAGACGGTTTCAATTTAAGATGGAATTAGAGACGGTTTTTTGTCGTCTCAATTAGAGACAGTTTATTACTGTCTCTATTTGAGACGATTTTGGAGACAGAATGTGTCTATAGGCCAAAAAATCGGATTGATTGATTTAGAGACGGCTTTTTGCCGTCTCAATTTGAGACAGTTTCGATTTGAGACGATATTAGAGACGGTTTTTTGCCCTCTCTAACCTTTAAATTGTCAAAATTAATGGATTGAGGTTTGAATCATGGTCACCATGCCACCACTAAACCTCGAGACTACCAGACCTTTATCATATTATGAAATTATCTACAAAATATAAATAAACTTTGTCGAAATTTAAATAAATATGTTTAAATTAATTTAAATACAAAGTAAACTATATCAAAATTTAAATAAATATAAGTAAATAAAAGAAAACTGTAAGTACAAAGGAACTCTGACAAAATTTAAAAACTGATATAATATGTTTATATAATTACCCTTTAGAGAAATCTTTATATCATATTGATTAATATGTGCTTTGTGGTATCATATAAACACAACAAATAATATTAAATTAAAATGACTTTCAATTTTTTATAACATAAATTAAAGTCCCGTGTTATATAATTACCCTTTAGAGTAATCTTTATATCATATTGATTAATATGTGCCTTTTGTATCATATAAACACAACAAATAATATTAAATTAAAATGACTTTCAATTTTTTATAACATAAATTAAAGTCCCGTGAAGAAAATATATTAGGTTAATTACATTTGTCTTTTGTATTATAAAGCATATATCAATTTTATAATTGAAGTAATAAAATGATTAAGTACAAACTATTAATTGAATTGATATAAAATATTATAACTGCAAAACTAATATATTAGACGAAGTGCAAAACGATTAAATGTAAACTATTAATTAGAGTAACAAAAAAGATTAAGTGAAAATTATTATTTAAACTAACAAATTAAATGTTCAACGATTATCTACAAAACCATTAAAAAAATAACATATTGTATCTATATATGTGTCATACAAACTATGTGACAATGCTTACCTTAATTAATATGTATATTCAGAATAAAAGAATGACGTGAGGTTTTTTAGTTTTGTATAGAGTTAAAGTGTAATATTATTTATTGTGTGATAAATAGAATAATTTTAATTATATACTCACTCCATCCCCTTGAAAGGTAATCATTTTCTTTTTGCACGTGGATTAAGAATTAGATAATTTAATATATAGTGGATTGAGATATATAATATTTTAATATGTAATAGGTAGTTATTTTAGCGCTGGTAGTCCGTCCATATGTAATGGATTGGGTATAATAATAGTTTTTGTGAGTCACATCAACCACAAAAGTAACGAATACTTTGTACTGAGATGGATTAAAATTAAAAAAAATTGATACGTATTAAGGGGTGGAGGAAGTAATATATTTTAAATGTATGTAATGTAAAATTAAGGGCTAATTAATATTAAATATAAATAAATATCATATAATGATTATATATATATATTATATACTAATTGCGAATACACTGCCTTAAATAATTTTTTAAAAATATGATAGGTCGCGATATGGTTAATTATTGTATTATATATATATATTTATTTTTATATTACATATATAATCTTTCTATTTTTACTTTTTATTATTATATATTAATATTTATTAATATATCATTATTATATATCTCCAAAATATTTATTCTTATCTAGAAAATTGATAAGTGTTTATTCAATTAATTAATTATTCCAAAAAGATAATTATTTAAATATTATAATATATGGAATAAAAAATGAGATTGTCATAGTTTTTATATATAATTTTAAAAATTACAGTACTCCTTTCATTCATTATAACACTACACTTAAAAATTAATTACTCTAAATATTTTGTATTTAATTACCATAAATCTTCAGTTAAAAATATAATAATGTCTTTAAAAATATTTATTTAACACAAATGTTATACTATTTATTATTATATATATAAATTTTAGTTATTTAATTTTATAAATTTAAAATAAAGAAATAAAAAATATCATATAACACATGAGCCAATAAGAAAATGACATAGTCTTTCTATTTATTTATTTTTTCCTATACACTTACTTTCCTATACACTTACTATGATTTATTACTTTAGTATTATTAATTTCAATTAATATATAAATCTTTCGATATAAATAAATTAATTAATATCAAATTAAATTATGTATAAAAAAATGAATAAATTGAAATTCTTTTTTTTTATAATTGATATTTATTTTAAACAAATAATAAATTAAGGATTTATTACTAGGAGGTACATACTTTGATCAAAATTGCACTTAAATACAATGAAAAAAAATATAATACTATCAACAACATAAATATACAGCAAAGAGACAAAATTGCTCTTATTTGGTTGCACATTTTTTTAGAGAGACATAGGGAGTAATAAATATTAACTAATAATATATATATGATCTTGTCAAAATTTCTCAAATGACACCTACAAAATGTACTTTAGATTTTAATAATTAAAATGTTTTATAACTGTTATGAATGAATATATAATGTATATATAGTGAATTTTATAATGAGTATATATACATAATGTAATGAATACATAATTAAGAATTGCTCGTAGCAAAGGTGGCACACATAATGCCCATAAGGGCTTCCATGCCTAATAATTAGAGTGGGTTTTAGAGACGAAAAAAACCGTCTCTAATTGAGACGGAAAAAGCCATTTCAAATTTGAGACGGCTAAACACCATCTCTAAAATCGTCTCTAAATTTTCCGACCAACTCTCCGACCCGTTGGCACAATCGTCTCCAAAATTGTCTAAAATAGAGACGGCAACAAATACCGTCTCAAAAATAATCGAACTGATCCGGTTTAAAACTTTAAAACCATCACAAATATCATCTCAAAATAAAACCGTCTCTAATTTTGTCTCTATTTTAGCTACGCACAAATTGTAGATGGCCGTAAAACTGTCTCAAAAATCATCTCAAAGCATTAAAAGCCGTCTCTAAAATCGTCTCAATTCATCATTTTTTTTGTAGTGCATATATACATTTAAATACGATCAACTACTTATATTCATACCCGTCCCACTAAAAAGTCCATTATAATACCCGTACCCATCCCAAGTTCATTAATCAATACCCATGTGTTACCTGTACTCATTTAATATTCATTTATTTTATTTTTTTGTTTGAAAACAACTAAAGTGAGTACAAGGGTATTCATCCCTTATAAGAAAAAAATGTAAAAATAAAAGGATGCATCTCCAACGCTAGACTATCATCTTGTTGTAAGACAAATAATTGGGTTGACAGTCCAAACATTAATACAATAATGTGTCCTAAGCCTTCCCTTTATTCTAATCCAATTTCATGTTCTAATCTTGAACAAATCGAAAACTTCCTCCAAGTGCTTTTTGTCACCTTTAAATACAACTCCATTTCGCCACTTCCAAATGCTCCAAATCACTCCTAACCATAAGGCGTTCCAATTATCAGCTATGATGCCCTTCGACTTTGATCCAATGTGCATTTCATAGTTATTCATGGGGGCAATAGTACCTGCAGAATAAAACCCAAGCCAATTCCAAAATAATAACCATAGCGAATAAGTCAAGGTGCATCCAAAGAAGAGATGTTCCTTAGTTTCATTGACATTGTTACACAACAGGCATCTGTTATTTCCAACATACACTCTTCGTCTCGTAAGATTAACTTTTGTAGATACCCTTCCTTTAAAAATTCTCCACGTGAGTTATTTAACCTTTCCAGGGACATTACATCTCCACAATCTACTCCAGAGACCATCACCTCTTACTAAAGTATTGTCTTGAGATTTATCACACAATGTCATATAGGCTGATTTAACTGAGTATAATCCATTGCTCTCAAGAGTCCAAACCCACTGATCCTTCATATTAACGCCCGTCGGCTTATACCTGCTCACAATATTCAGAAGATCAGAGTATGAGTTGGGTTCCCAATTGTATAAGTTTCGCCTCTAAGAGAGATTCCAATGCCAAAGCCCAACTTCATCCCATTTCCCCATCTCCCTCACAGTTTTTCCTTTTTCTTTTGACAACATAAATAGACGAGGGAACCTCTCCAATAAAGTTGCTTCTCCACACCACGTATCACTCCAGAAATAAGTATCTCCTCCATTTCATAATCTTCTTGTCAAGTTCTCCCTCACCCAATCCCTTCTATTACCTTTAGCAATTTTAAAAAGTCAAAACCACCTCGACCAGTGTGCCCTACCTCTTATTTGTCTACTGCCATTATACTCCATGTCCCATATCCTAGTCAAATCCCCATATTTTTATAGTATATATTTATATTTTTTAATGTATAAGTTAATATTTTTATAAAAATTATGTAACTCCTTCCGCTCTAGAAAAGCTTTCATCTTTTCTATTTTTTCCGTTCAAAGAAAGTCTTCATCTTCTTAAAATAGGAAAAAAATTCAAAACAACTAATCTCCTACTTACACTTTATTTACAGCAATACCACTTATACCTAGGGTGCTGGAAAATACTCATCCTATAGTCACCCCTATTTGTATCAAACATGTTCTCCAACACTATTAACTACTTGTTAAATTTTAGCGTGTAGAACCTTATCTTATGTCTCATAATGACTCAAATGTGTAACTTTGCATAATTTTTTGCATGATATATCTCTCATATCTTTCTAGTTTTACTTGTACCCGTCACATTTAAAATATTTAATAAGATACGTACATCTGATGTGTATTTTCTTTTAGAATAAAAAAGCAAGTACACTCTATCGATGAAGTCCACGGGCAACAAAATTAAATTATTGAACAATAGAAATTATGCAATTAATTCTAATATATTATGAACATGACATAGAAGCGATCATAAAAGTATCCTAAACCCTCTTTCGAGTTACTTAGGCTGTAGACCTTTAATGAGGCTCCTAAAAGTTATTTGGATCGAAACCAAAGTAAACACCTCCCAATAGATACTAGTTACTCTATGAGTTCCCTAGTTAGATACTAAATCATAGACAATATTCCTTTTTTAGGTACTATTAGTCCACTAATGGTTTGGATCCCCTCACTTAATTAATCAATCTCTCGATTAAGCCAATGAAGCGTTCTATCAAAGGGTTCGAAATCTAGAAGGATATCTTTATCTCATTCTAAATTAATGCACATGAAGTGTATGATGAAATTATTCAATGAATTATTCTAAACACATGAATATATTTCTCAATCTAACCACATATTCAAGATAATTAATCACACAATTCAAACAATTAACATCAATGATAGTAATAACACAATATCTAATTAAGATTAAAATTAAATTGCATAAAAGCTAAATTATCTAACATTAATTATGGAGTTAAAGGAGATTAGCCGAATATAGTTTCAAGTAAAGCAAAATAAATTGTCTTATAAAATTTCATGATTAAATCAAATAAAATTACAAAATAAAATAAATGCTTCTCTTGACTTTTTTCACCTAAAGGTTTTATCTTGTCTTGCAATTTTCAATCTCCCTTACTTTTTTTATCACTTAATTAAAGTGGATGATAGAGAAAATTAATAAATTAAATGGATGAAATTGGAGGAATTTGATGGATGGTAAATTGGAGAAGAAGAGATAGATGGAAAGAAATGAATGATTGATGGTAAATTGTCATCTTTTAATTAATTCATAAATGAGCTGAGTGTCATTATTTTCTTGCAAAATAAAATATGATTGTCGGCTGAAAATGGAAATTAACCACGTGCTGCACAGCAAATTCATTGTTGGAGTAATTGAGCATATGTGGTGGGCCATCCTGGAATTCATCTTCGGCTAGTAGATGAGAATTGGGCCTGAAAATATTAGCCACAAAAGCATTTGGGCCGCAGCTGATTTGCTGAAATTTCAGCTTGCGCCAAATTTTCTGTTTTAGCTCGTTTTCGCTCATTTTAATTCTCAATCAAAACCATGTTTTTTCTCACGCTTTTGTAATTGAATGTAAAAGACTATTTTAAGTATAAAAAATACTTCAAATTCCAACAAGATAATTAGAGAATTAAAGAAATTAATCACTAAAATAAACATTAATTATATAAAACCTAGCTAAAAACAAACTACATTTTCTAGTAATTTCTACACATCAACATTCCAAACCCGTTTATTGATACTAGATTAACAATTAAAAAGTGAACTAAAATCTCTGAATAATTAATCTAATCACAAGTAGATCAATTAATGAATACAATATTAACGTAAATATCATATTAATTAATTAGCTCACATTAGATCTATCTGATTTAATTCTCTCACATCGTTTGTCTCACAGAAATGATACCACTACTAGATTGTTATATGTGTGAAATGATTAATAATAGCCCTCAACTTTCGCTTATTGGATTAATAAACAAATTTGAATAACTACTGACCAAACAATTAATTATGCAAAGAAATCATCCATATAAAAGAAATAAAGTGCTTAAATTAAGTAAAGGGTTCGCACGCTAAAACAATCCAAAATCAAACTATTCGTGCAACTCTCGAATCTGAAAGTGCAACTCTAGAATATGAAAGTATAAGCTTTCATGAAAAAAAATAACAAAAATAATTAAATCTTTTTTCAACATTAAAAAAAAGACTGATGAAAATCAGATGAAAAAATAAGCGTAGTCTCGTCTCTATATTCTACTCCCTCCGTCCCATACTTATCATTACCGTTATTGTAGAGTTTAAGAAAAGTTATTTTTTGACCAACTTTATTGACTTTTTAGGGGTATTGTAGTATTTTTGGTAATAAATAAATTATAAAGTATTTTATGTGTGTTAAGTGGGAGTGATCAGAGGCGGATTTATTCAAGGGCTGCCCACCGAGAGCCCATTATATTTTATGTAGTTAATTTGTATTTTTAAGTTTAGCCCAATCCAAAAATATTTTAAGCCCACCTAAATGAAGCTGGAACTAAATATCCCTTCTCATATTATAGTATATTCTATAAGCCCATTATTAAAATTTGGCCCATTCCCAATTCACTTTCAATTTTGGGAAAGGTTCTTTTTTTGAGTGGGGTATATATATATATATATATATATATATATATATATATATATATATATATATACGCAGATGAATTATTATAATTATAACCAATTAAAAATATAATTAAAGGTGGTATTTAATTTATAGTTATACGTAATTTAAAGATATACATGAATAATATATTATAATAATACTAATAATTAGTTGGATATATTTTATTGATTATCTATTCCTAACTAATAAAAAAATAATTAAAGGTGGTATTTAATTTATAAATATACACGATTTAAAGATATATATGAATAATAATAAATAAATAAATAAATAAAAGTAGAAAGATTATATATGTGATATTAAAATAAAAAAATAAAAAATATAATATAATTAACCACATCGCGACACCTCATACTTTTAAAAAGTTATTTATAGCAGCGTATTCGTAATTAGTATATATATATTATTTTTATTTTTTAAAATAAATTTAGCCCACCCCACTGTGAGTTTCTAGATCCGCCCCTGTGAGTGATATTTTGAAACTAGGATAACTTTTGAGTTTGTTGGTTTATGTAACTGTGAGTGATATTTTGAAACTAGGATAACTTTTGAGTTTGTTGGTTTATGTAAAGTTTTCTTTTTTGGGTGGTGAAGATAAGTATGGGACGGACGAAAACGAAAAGTGTGAAGATAAGTGTGGGACGGAGGGAGTAATATTTTTGTCTTCTTTACTCCACAACATTCATTATATTTTGTCTTCTCAACTCCCCAACGTTTTTTTTATTTTATTAAAACTGACTTTGAATCAGTGTTTTTAAAACCGGACCAGGCCGGTTGAACCAGTTCAACAGGGAACCGGAGCCGGTACCGGTTCAAAACAACATATATAACTGGATTTGCTGTTAGACCGGGAAAAACTGGATCGAATCGGTCAAAATCGAAAAACCGGGAGAACCAGTACAACTGGAAAATAACTGGTTCACCAAGACATCCCTATTTCTGTTTTACAGATTCGATCAAAATTATTCAAATTGTATCTTAAACCAGATCCAGCAAGTGAGTGAAGAAAATATTGAAAATCTCAAACACCCAAGCTACTGCCTCTAAGCAGTTGAATCTTTGCTGCAAACCTTTACGATAGATTTTGGACCAAAGAAAAGTTAAATGAAGAAGAAGTCATTGAATCTTTGCTGCAAATCTTTACGAAAGATTTTGAACCAAAGAAAAGTTAAATTAAGAAGAAGAGAAGGAGCGCCGACGATGTCCCAATTGTGTTAGAGAGAGAGGGAGTGATCGAACGTGGTGGGATAACTACAGATGTGGAAATGATGCCCTAATTCACAATTTCACTTTATATTTTGGAGTTTGAAGTATTGGGTGGGCTTTTAATTGGGCTCTTTTGAAAGAACAGTATGCTCTGTCTAAGAAAAATAAATGGGCCTTATGAATTTATATACTCCCTCCATCCCACGTATTTTTACTCACTTTCCATTTTGGGGTGTCCCACGTATTTTTATCCATTCTATTTTTGGCAAAAATACATAATATTTTATTACCTACTTTTTACAATCCCAACAACTTTAATTACTTTTTTACACTTTATTCATCATTCCCAATAACTTTATTCACTTTTTCTTTTTAAATTACTAATTTATCCATACTTTCTCTTACATTATATATTAAAAAATAAAACGTCTTAATCTCCGTGCTCGTATAAACGGGTAAAAATACCCGGGACGGAGGGAGTACTATTTTATTAATTTTAGGGAAATGCAATACTGAATGTGATACATCTAAATTACCCACATATTTAAATTACATCTAAAATGCTAAGATATTCTACCGACAATACCCCTAAAATAGCCCACATATCAGTTCTAGGAATTCAAAGAATTTAAAATACATGTCATGTATCAGACTTTGCATTTAATATGATGTGGGCCATTATAGGTGAGACAAGCTTAAAAAAATACTCTAAATATTTGTACACATCATTCTTATCAAGATTACCGGCGGACAAGCTTAAAAATAAAAAAAATACTCTAAATATTTATACACATCATTCTTATCAAGATTATCGGTGGATAAGTTCGTACACATAAAAAAGAAAAAAAATCCAATTTTTTTTATAATTTGATATCTATTGAACATTCTTATCAAGATTACATATCATATCATTCTTATCAAGATTACCGGCGGATAAGTTTAAAAAAAATCTCTAAATATTTGTACACATCATTCTTATCAAGATTACCGGCGGATAAGCTTAAAAATAAAAAAATACTCTAATTATTTTTACACATCATTCTTATTCAAGATTACCAACGGACAAGCTTAAAAAAATACTCTAAATATTTGTACACATCATTCTTATCAAGATTACCGGCGGACAAGCTTAAAAAAATACTCTAAATATTTATACACATCATTCTTATCAAGATTACGACGGACAAGCTTAAAAATAAATAAAAAAATACTCTAAATATTTATACACATCATTC
The DNA here is from genome assembly GCA_023678885.1 of Pogostemon cablin. Lineage (NCBI taxonomy): Eukaryota > Viridiplantae > Streptophyta > Magnoliopsida > Lamiales > Lamiaceae > Pogostemon > Pogostemon cablin. The sequence continues at coordinate 4,946,364 of CM043009.1, forward strand.
TTATCAAGATTACAGCGGACAAGCTTAAAAATTAAAAAAAATACTCTAAATATTTGTACACATCATTCTTATCAAGATTACCGGCGGACAAGCTTAAAAATAAATAAAAAAATACTCTAAATATTTATACACATCATTCTTATCAAGATTACGGCGGACAAGCTTAAAAATTAAAAAAAATACTCTAAATATTTGTACACATCATTTTTATCAAGATTGCCGGCGGACAAGCTGAAAAATAAAAAAAATACTCTAAATATTTGTACACATCATTCTTATTCAAGAATACCGGCGGACAAGCTTAAAAAAACTCTAAATATTTGTACACATCATTCTTATTAAGATTACCAGAGACAAGCTTAAAAAAATACTCTAAATATTTATACACATCATTCTTATCAAGATTACGGTGGACAAGCTTAAAAATTAAAAAAAAAAACTCTAAATATTTGTATACATCATTCTTATCAAGATTACCGGCAGACAAGCTTGAAAAAAAATACTCTAAATATTTGTACACATCATTCTTATCAAGATTAAAAAAATACCCTAAATATTTGTACAAATAAAAAAGAAAAATCCAATTTTCATTAAAAAAAATACTCTAATATTTGTACAAATAAAAAAGAAAGATATCTATCAAACATTCTTATCAAGATTACATATCTAATTTAACGGCGGACAAGCCATTAAAGATGGATATTAGAAGCGGACATACAATTACTTATCAAATTCTTTGGCGGACACACTATATAAAGCATAATTTATTGACGGACATGCAAGTACTTATCAAATTTAATGGAGGACACGTAATTATATAGCAATCTTGTCAGCGGACACATTATATAAGCTTAATTGAGGTGGCGGACATGCAAATTTTTTGGCGGACAAACAAATATCGAACTCAGTTTATTATTCTTAGACTCAATTTGTTTAACTTACATCATAAAAAATTGTAAATTGTTTCAACGTGTACTCTCCATGTGAAACAATCTTTATAATATTAATAAAAAATTAAAAAAGTAATTTAAATCCAAATTTCATATACAGAACGTGATTAATTAAACAAAATACTCCCTCCGTCCCCTTGAAAGGTATTCGTTTACTTTTTGCACGTGGATTAAATTGTATAATAATTTAATGTATAGTAAGATGAGAGAAATAATATTTTAATGTGTAGTGGATAGTTGTATTAGTATTGAGTGTGGGGTCATGTGTAGTAGTTGTGGGTCACATCAATCCAAAAAGAGAAATTGATACTTTTAATGGGACGGACCAAAATGGAAAAATTGATACGTATAAGGGGACGGAGGGAGTAAACCATTAGACATGATATATTATAAAATTAATAAGTTAAAATAATCAAATTTACCAGCAGACACGATTATAAAAATTGAATTGTTAAATTTTCAATTCCAATTACAAGCGGACACGATATTTATAATATTGAATTGATAGTTCAATTAATATTACCAGCGGACGTGATTAATTAAAATACTAATTTGTTGATTGAATATCACCAGACTGACTATTTTAATCATATAAACCATTAGAAGTGAGATATCTTAACAATTGAATTGTTAAAGTTTCCATTTATATAAACCAGTGGACATGATTAATAAAAATATTGATTTTTTTATTAAAATTATCAGCGGACGTGATAATTGAACTTAGTCTCAATTTTGGTACAAATTGATAAGAGTAAGCGTACTCTATCGTTGTGTGTAGACGTGGTAACCAAGTACAAAATTTATAATATCAAACCCAAGGGAGAAAGTATACGTATCCGTATTCGAAAGATGTTTCACTCTAGAAGGACTAATCAATAAAGAAAAGGGAGTGATTAACACTACAAACTACCCAAGAAAGCAATTAAAGGATAGAAAATGTACATATGAGATGGATAATGGGTAATGCTGAGCAATCTAAAAAGTATGTAAGACAAGCAATATAATGGAAAATGGTCATGTAGATTCACACACACACATGCTTTGAAGATCATCATGTTATGATATTAAGGGCAATCACTTATGTAACCCTAATCCCTATGGCCAAAGGCAATTATGTTCTCAACTCTTTTACAAGTTTAAATCTCCTAGGATTGTGTCTTACTCTCAATTCCCATGAAGGTACTATGATCATAAGTTGGGTTTCCCTCACTAGTTCATCACTAATGTTCTATCATAAGGTTCTAAGCACAAGAAGGGTATGGCTTACATTCCCTCACACTAACTAAGTCATCTCGTGTAAGATTCAATTAAATCACTAAGCATAATATTGGAATGGTCATCCTAACACTATGAATAGAAAATTTAACCAAATAAATCATACACGAAATGAGAATAAGCATTCATGATAGAAAATATTCATACAATCATTTCTTCGAACACGTGGTGTGCAAAATATACATTATTCTTCACCAATCATATTGCTAGCCTCACATGAGGCTAGCCACTCCAAATAATAATAAAATTAATATTGTCCATGGCATGCTCCAATTGAGCTAAATAATGAAGAAAACAACAAATCAAAGGTTGATGGGCTTCCCTTTTGAAGTTGGCCTTCTCTCCCTTCAACATGCTCCAATCTTCACTCCTTGATGTTCTTCCCTTTTTAAATTGGTGGATTAGTGGAATGTATGGATGGATTTGAAGAAATCAAGAGGAATGGATGGATGGATTGAAGGATAGAAGAATGAGATGGAAGATGGAAGATGGATGAAGATGGAGGTATAAAATGATGTGTGATGTGTGTGGGAACCCAAAACCCTTGATTTTCTGCCTTCAAATGTTGATATTGGGGGTATTTATACCCCTCACACACCTAGAAATCACATAAAGGAGAAAAACGCGACTTTTGGCCAAAGTGCAAGAAAACACGGGCGTGTTTTCCTGCGCCTGATCGTGTTTTTCTGCAAAATTTCAGCATTCTGTATATTTTGGTCCCTGCAGAAAAACACGGGCACTACATAAAACACGGGCGTGTTTTATGTATTTTGGCCAATTTTCTATTTTCTTCAACTTTCTCCTTTCTTCATGCTTTTTATGACCATTTATCTTCATAATCACCTATTCAAAGACATAAAAATCATCATCATCAATTTCCCAAAGTACTAAATATAATAGATACAAAAATACGAAACAAAAGAACGAAAACACATACAAAAATGACATAAAATTTAGGTGAAAATAGCGACGATCAATAATTTAATCAGCGGACACGCTTAATTACATTTTCTTTGCCCACCTTAATCGGCAGACACACTTAAAAGAATGGGATTTTCTTTTATAATATATATATATATATATATATATATATATATATATATATATAATATCTTTTAGGGTTGTTAGAGTGATACTATATTTTTTGTTATGATAAGATTTAAAAAGATAATTAAAAAAGAAATATAAAATAATAATGTTTCATGTCCGCCCCAAATTCCAATTGGATATGTTCCCATATTTAAAAAAAATTAAATTATCTTAATCCACCGCATAAAAGAAAGAGTAAACTCATTTACGATTTAGGCAAAGACTTCGGTGAGACCGTCTAATGGATCCTTTTATGTGAGACGGATCATCCATTAACCCATTAATTATATTTTTAAGGGCTTGTTTGGTTGTAGTTAAATTAGAAAATTAAAATTTTAATTATAAAATTAAATTAATAGTCTTATATTATATATATATATATAATGTTATTTTTTAAATTATATTTTTATTATTTTAAATTTTTTATTCATTTAATTTATTATTTTATTTAAATATTATAAATTTATAAAATGTGATACTCAATTGATGAAAAGTGATAACAGTGTTTTGAACTATTACATGAACAATTCATAATATAAATAAAAAGTGATAATATTTTAAACGAAAAGTGATAACATCTTTAATAAAAAGTGATAACTAATTATCAAAGTGTATTTTACAAATAATTTATAGAATGAATAAAAAGTGATAATATTTTTAATAAAAAGTGATTCATAATCAAAGAAAAGTGATACCCGTATAATTGAATTATTTCACGAACAAATCAATGGAATAATATAAAGTGATAATATTTTTAATAAAAAGTAATAACCGTTTAATTAAATTATTTTATGAACAATTTTTAGGATGAATAAAAAGTAATAATATTTTTAATATAAAATGATATCCAATTAAAATAAAGTGATAATAGAATAAATAAACTATCTGAAAAATAATAATTATTTTTATTGAATAACTAATAATAATAATAATATATTTTTTATAAAAACTGAAAAAAAAAATTGATTATAGATGGAGACATGGAGTAGTATCAGGTCTTATGTAGTCGAATTTAATCGTAGCGTGTTCCAGGCATGTAGTCAGTCTAGCGAAAGTTTAAAATTTAGATATGGCTTAATTAATTGATTGAGTCAGGCCCATCTTTTCTTTTAATTACTTTTTAATTTAATATAAAATATATTTATTTGGATTAATGGATTACCGTCTCATTTAAAGGTATCCGTGAGACGGTCTCACCCAAGACTTACCCCACAATTTATTTATTTATTTTTAATTCTCATCACAGAATATATAAATATATATATATATATATATATATATATATATATACTAGTATGAAACTCACGTACAACGCGGGATCATTTAATTATTATTCTTATTTTTTATAACTAAATAATCCGTGTTATATAACGTAACAACATTAATTAAAGAGTTTTTTTTGTTATAGCTAGACAATTTTTTTCATCAATATAAAGAACTTGCAACAAATTATAATATTTGACTTTTGATATTGTACGAATAACTAAATCATTAAAAAATTAATATATATGTACATATATTCTAATTATTTGAAAGAATTTTGACTTGTATATTTCATTTAATGTTACTTTATAATATAATACAATCGAAATTAATTTATTACTTACCCTGTCTCTTTAAAAAAATGTGCAACCATATAGGTGCATTTTTGTCTTTTTGCTGTATATTTATTTAATTGTTAGTATTTCATTTATTTCACTGTATTTAAGCACAATTATGATCAAAGTATGTCACTCTTAGTAATAAATCCTTAATTTTACTGTCTAAATAAATATCAATTACATAAAAAAATATCAATTTATTATTTTTTTCTATACATAATTTGATTTGATACTAATTTATTTATTTATTAATTACAATTAATGATACTAAAATAAATAAGTTACAATAAATGCATAGGACAAAAATAAATAAAATACTATACTTAATATATAAATAAATATATATATATATATATATATATATATATATATATATATATATATATATATATATATATATATATATATATATATATATATATATATTCATAAAAATTTTAATGAATTTATTATTTTTATTTTTTATTTATTTTTATTAGTTTCAAATATTATAAACAACTAAAGAAAACGATTTTTATAATTCCCATGTCATAATTGAATAATTCAAATACATATGAATAATTAAATAAAATTAATATGCTAAAATTAATAAATCATTTAAAAACTCGATTCCAATATCATTTGCCAACATCGAGTAATATATTAAAAAATATAATTAAACTTAAATAACTTGAAGAAAGATTTCGATTCTTCACATGAATCAGTCATTTAACCTCTTATTCATCTTAAAGAATACTCCCTCCGTCCCGGTCAAACTGCAGCGTTTGACGGCAAAAAGCTCTCACAAAAACTACAGTAAATGTAGCTCTTTGTCCTGGACGGAGGAAGTACTTGAATCGATTATCTACTTGAAGGTGTAAATTAATTCCAAAAATAGTTGATTGATCTACATGAATCAGTTTTTTAAACCTCTTATTCCTCTTAAAGAATACATCTTAACAATACTTTAATAGATTATCTATTTGAAAAGGTAAATTGATTCTAAAAACACTTGAATGATCTACATGAATAAGTTTTTTAACCTCTTATTCATCTTAAAGAATATATACTTGAAGAGATAAATCGATTTAAAAAAATACTTGAATCGATCATCTTATTCCTCTTCTTAAAGAATACTTGAGATTATATACTTGAAGAGGTAAACCGATTCCAAAAATACTTGAATGATTCAAGAATAATTGAATCGGTCCTCTTATCTTGAAGAAAGAATACTTGAGATTATATACTTGAAAAGATAAATCGATTCCAAAAATACTTGAATGATTCAAGAATACTTGAATCGATCGATTATCTTATTCCTCTTGAAGAATACTTGAATCGATCCTCTTATTCATCTTGAAGAATACTTAAATTGATTCTTGAAGAATACTTGAATTGATTCTTTTCATCTTGAAGAATACTTGAATTGGTTCGAGATTCAATTATTTAGAAGTGAATCGAATCTCGCTCCATGAAAAGAAATTTTTATACTTTTTATAATTCAATTATCTAGAGGAACTTGAAGAAATCTTCTATTCCTCTTGAAATATCGAATGTGTGTGTTTGGAACGACTAACAAAAATGCTTATTTATAGGTGGGGTGTGAGAGAATATTATATGGAATATTCTTTTTCTATTTATATATAATTTAAATTTATACTTATTAATTTATTACAATAAAAGATTTAGTAATTAAATAATAATACCAAAATAAATACATAAAGATATTCAAAATTTAAATAGTCATTAATCAAAATAAAAAAATAAAAAAAGAAATTTATTTTATGATAAATTAATGAGGTGCACATATAAGAAAAGATAAATATATTTTTAATTTATATTTTGATATATATTTTTAATTTGAATTTTTTTTCTTTAACTATGTATATGTTTATTTTTATTTATTATTATCTCAAATAAACATAATTTTTATTTTTAATTAATATTTTATTCTTAATTTCTATAAATAATTTTTTTAATTTATTACCTATATAAGATTAATTAATAAAATAAGAAAATACATTATTTTAAAAAGAAAATATTCAATAAGGAATTTAATGATAAGTAAATAAGAAAAATATAAAAAAATAATTTACAAATTCAAAAAAATGAGAAAATTACACGTCATAATGGAGCGCTCTGGAGACGACACGCAGACAGAAAATTTTCTGCTATAGTATACTTAAGATATATATATATGGGTTAAAGATTCTCTCTTATATTTTAACGCCTAATTAATGAGAAAAAAGTGAAAACTGACATCTGACAAGTGTAAGTGGGTAGGGGTAATTCAGGAAACTTAATGAAAAAGTGGGTAAAATAAATGGATTTACAATATTAGGGCAATATTGATGTTCGACAGTTGAAATAGGGCATTCTGACATATGTCCCATAATTTTATGTATTATATTTTTTTAATAATTATTATAAAATATAATTAAAAATAGGTGTATTTAATTTTTCTGATTAAACTATCGGTCCGACCGATTGAACCTTGAACCGTTGCCTCTACCGGTTTGATCTCCGATCCTTATAAAAATACTGCTTTGAATGACCGACTATATGAATGCATGAATGATTCGATGATTCTCTCTTTCCGACTTGATCATGATGGAATTTATAGAAGTGTAGGAGTGGTTTAATGGGCCGTGTTTGGAGAGGAAATATGTTGAAGACTGAGCATGGCTCGACCCAATGGACAGCCCAACTCGATCGAACGATCCATGTCGAATGGATAGATGTTTTGGTGGCATGGTAATCTTCATTTGGTTCGCCCCAACAGGGACCGCATGGCATTAGTACTCGAACAATTAATTGCTTACGTGGCCACATGACTTTGCGCCACCACATTAATCATCATGCCACTCATGCACATGATGTTTATCATCAATCACCACGTCATCAACTTATGTTTATCAATAATGGTGGCTCATCTTTTCCAAATTATCTTCCCCACGTCAGCATGCTTTGGAATATATTGTAAGATCCTTCCTTAAATTAAAATTATTTTCTTTATCCTTAAATATAACTAAAATCTGCTCTAATTCAAAAATATCCGCAAAATTCTAATATATAACAATTTAACATATAACTCCAACAAATATAAAATCCGTATTTATCACTTAATTAATATAATCTCTTGGTGAAGTTTTCTTCCATTTGTTATAAGTTTCTGTGTTTTTTATTTTGTAAAAAGTAATAATTTAGACCTAGTGAAATACACGATGAAGGTTGATGTTTTAAGTAGGAAAATGGTGAAGCCATGGAAGCCAACTCCAGCACACCTCACCACTTACAAGATCGCTCTCATGGATGAAATCAACCCATCAGTCAACGCCACTCGTATCCTCTACTTCTCCTCCCACCACCCCCACCCCCACCACCAGGGATTGGGAACTGATCTCTGTTTGCAGGACTCACTGGCTCATGTCTTGCCCCTCTTCTATCCCCTGGCCGGCCGATACGATAAGCACAAGCATCAAGTCGACTGCGACGACGAGGGTGCTCAGTTCTCGACAGCGCGCGTGGACTGCGACCTCCAATGAATTCTGGATGCTAAGTTCGAACTCGACCTACTCAACGACCTGCTCCCACTAGAGATAGGCGCTGTCGACGAGCCCACGGATCCAATGCTCGCAGTGCAACTCAATATCTCTGCTCTGCTTCTAATATAGACTCAATAAAACTTTCAGTATATTTTATTTTATTACTGAGTATTATTATTTAATGTGTAATGTGTCGTGGGGGCCTATATTTAAATTGTAGTATATATTTTTAAAAAATGCAAGTGAGTGCAGGTTCGAATGTGGCGGTTTGGCTATCGGGGCGTGAAGGACTGCGGCAGGATCCTGAGCGACATGGAGTTTGGGAGGTGGCTGTTGGTGGATAGTTACCTGGAGGGAGTCGGGAAAGCCGACAGCCCCGACTACAAGTTCATATTCATTACCGATTTCTCCAAATTCGGAGAGTACGAGCTCGACTTCGGGTTCGGGACACCGGTGTGGGAGAGCATGGTGGCGCCGTGGTGGTGCCGCTCCAGGACTATTGCATTCTGCTCAACACCAGAAACAACGACGGCATTGAAGCCTGGGTGTCTCTGCATCAATCTGACTTTCCCTTTTTTGAAACGGATCCGGATCTTCGGTAATGCATATTTAAGAGAGTATTGTAATTACAGCTGCTCAAATAGAAATACTTGCTAAAGGGTCATTTTGATGCTCATTAGACTGAACCCAACAATATGTTTTCAATTGTTTCATCATTTGGTACATCATCTCCTGTGCCACATGGACGACAGGTAGGAGAGAAACTATACCCTAAATCTTAAACCCTAGGGGCAATGATTGAATTTATTTCCCCCTCTTATACCCTAAGGGCAATTATTGAATTTATTTCCCCCTCTTATGTGTCAATCACTTAATGTTGATGCACAAAAATGGTTCGATGTAGTTTTCTTAGATTTGACGCGCAGACCTAATTAGATTTGGATGATTAGCTGCTATTTGAATCCATCAATTTTATTAAAATCAAGATGCTGAAATAGATGTAGCCATCGATTGAAATATGCATGGCATAACCCATTAATAAGTTTAATTTCCTGTATCATTTCGTATTTCGTGTATCACCACTTTTAATATGCTTCACACATACTGCCTGCTGCCCCTTAAAAGCGGTTCGAATCTTCTATTACATTTTGGTGTTACATCTCCTGTTACAAATCGTTGAATGATTGATACATGAGATAAACTAATCTATACCCTAACAATCAACCATAATGGGAAAGGTTGAGATTTTTCTCTCCGCATATGTGTCACTCATCTAACGCGTGTAACAGGAGATGTAATACCAAAATATAACAGGACATCCAAGATCCCCTTAAAAGAGGGTCTTTTTTTTTTCATTTTGTGTTTCCCACTTAAAAAGTCTCACTTCCTTTTTTACACACATAGGATCAACACACACCTACTAATATAATTAAAATGGATACTCACTAATACAACTGCTCACTATACATTAAATAATAATACTCATTAATCCACGTGTCAAAAATAAAAGACCGTCTTAATGAGAAACTGAGGGAATAAGTAAGTTAATAAAATCTGACCATTACCTTTAGAATTTGTAATTTCTTTTTATATTATAATATCTTCCTCTATAACTCTCACTTTTACCGAGTTTAAGAAATGTTTTTATTTTAATCAACTTTACTTATAATTTAGGATAATGTGATGTTTGTCATATTAATAATAAATAAATGGTAAAATAAATTATGGATATATTATATAAGAGTGACACTTTTCAAAATATAGAGTATTGAGAAATTATTATTTTTTATTGATCATGTATCTTTCTTTATTGAAAATATATCCTATGTATTTTTACCCATTTTTTATTTTGGGTTGTCCCACGTATTTTTATTCACTTTTTATTTTGGGATGTCTCACATATTTTTATCCATTGCATTAATGGTAAAAATACATAATATTTTATTACCTACTTTTTACAATCCCAACAACTTTAATTACTTTTTTACACTTTATTCATCATTTTCAACAACTTTATTTACTTTTTCTTTTTAAATTACTAATTTATCCCTACTTTTTCTTACATTATATATTAAAAAAATAACATGTCTTAATCTACGTGCCCGTACAAATGTCCCGAAAATATTCGGGACGGAGGGAGTATTTTTTATTATTCACAAAATTCATGAAACAATTTCACATATAGTACATTTAGGTATCTTTCTTTATTGAAAATGTTATATTATTTATTTGTCAAAAAAATCCATGAAACAATCTCAATTATAGTATATTTAGGACATAAATTTTCAAGTTTTTTTTTTCTTTTTAAAGTGGTCTAACCTAATTCATCCTTCTTTAGGAATTCGTTAAATTTTTTTGTCATCTAGAGTAATAATTAAGTGTTAGGACACTATCTTTTTTTTTTTGTTGGCAGTGTTAAAATATTGTGAGTCTGCTGCGATAGTTTCTTTTTATTTCAAAATTTAAAAATAATCGCTTAAATATTTTAAATCATAATAAAATATAATAAAATTTTAAGGGTATAATAATAACAAATAAATAAATAAATAAACAACACTACAACATAAGTTACATTACATAACACCAAAAACATATTACTTAACAATTAAAAAATATTATTATGGGTCATAAATAACACTTTTTCGGTGTCACTGTTGCCCCTGTTATCTAAAGTCTAATATTACACTTTATTTACTTATGATAACACTTCATAACAATTTTAACATTTTATTGTAACACTTTAAAAAATGTCACATATTATACTGTTTATGTAACATTTTTTTTTATCCTAATGTAACATTATTTTGTTAACACTTTTTAATGTAAATGTAACATTATATACATTCTTTTGTTAACACTTTTAAATATAATGTAACATTAATTACATTGTTTTGCCAATACTTTTAGATATAATATAACACTAACTACATTATTTTGCTAACACTTTTATATATAATGTAACATTAACTATATTATTTTGCTAACACTTGAATATAATGTAACATTAGTAACATAATAATTTTATCATTTTTGTGAATATATGTAACTTTTACAAAATAATTATGTAACACATATGTTAACACTTGAGGTATTTATGCAATATTTAATAATAATAATAATTATTATTATTATATTTATTATTTATGAAATTATTAAATTATAATTATAAATTTTAATAATTATATTGATTATTTAATAATAAATTATGTCAATAATTTACTAATTATAATTTAATTTGATTAATAAACTTAATTCACTACATATATTAAAAGATATCATTACTAAAATCTAAGAAATTTTTTTGAAACAGCAAAGTGAGTACAAGGGGTACTCAACCATACTAAAATCTAAGAAATTACTAAAGTTTAAAAATTGCAAAACAAGGTAAATATGCAATATTATTTAAATTCATGTATTATGATGAAGTATATACTTATATATACATATTCACCCCCTAAAATTAAGTTTGACAAAAAACGCAAAGAAATAAAATAAAGCCTAATAAGCCGTCTTCATCTTGAACTTTGTTTCCAATATCATGCATCACCATTGTTAATGTCATCATTCTAATTGTCGTTATAATCTCTGTCTTCATTTCTCTGAAAACAAGAAGAACACTTATATAAGATATATAAGAATCATTTCAAATATTTCCACTTAAATTATCTCTGATCAAAACAAAAACTATTCAAATTCAAAGGTATCTCATACCATGTTACCAAATATAATTCACAAAAGAGAATTGAAGCTAAAAATTTCGTATAAGAATAGTACAATACCGATTATGCGTTTAATTTTCCAAACAAGCACAAGTAATACCTACATATTTTCCACATCATATAATTAGATATGAACAATGACATAATACCATAAAAGCCGCTTTTTTATTTCTAAACAAAGTAAAAATTCAGTAGCTTGAAAACATAAATACACATGGCCTAGTTTATGGAGCAATAATTGAGGCTAAACTAAACACCTAAATTCTGTAACTTAAAAAATTAGAAATTAATGCACCAATAGTCATTAAAAGACTGAGTTATCTAACTGTCTTTTTTTATAAGAATAAATGCAGCAACACGTCATTCAATACCATTATGATGTCATAGTTGCAAGAACATATATACTTTACTAATGAGCAAGCATTAAACTTTAACACCTACAATTTTAACTCAACATTTATAAATTAAGTCTTATACCAGAAATTGCAGCAACATCTGAACAAAAAAATTTACAAGTAAATTGCAGCAGCATATATAAAAAATTCTAGTGATCGTAAACTGTAAAAAATAGAAAATTTAAAAATTGGGCATATCCACAATCGATTACTTGGAGTGTCAAGCTATGGACAAATAGTAATATTTTCTCAGTAAATAACTCTTTATATATCAAGTGGTGCATAAAATAGATTTACTACCATTCCTCAAATCATTAGGTAATATTTCTCATATTATGTGCGAATAACATATAAGTTATTACCAGCTGACTACGCTTTTTTGCAAAGGAAATAGGACCTAAGATGGGTGTGTTCTTTTGAGCCTCTCTCCTTTTCTTCTTCTTTTTACTCATCTCCTGCATGTAATTCTAGAAAATAATTTGTTGAAAAAAGCTCAATTTTAAATAAATATAAATTTATTTTGTATGCAGCTGAATCAGAATTTATCATGTAACAATTTATAATATAAATTAATAATGAAACAAGAAAACATGAGAGAAATACGTGTTTGTTAACAAGAGTCAACAATTACCTGCACCACTTCTAAGTCCCAATAAGTCACCACCATGAAATTCAGAGCAGGAAAAAGCTGCACATATTGGTCAGCAAGAGAAAGTAAATATAACGGAGTGAATAATTATATATATATATATATATATATATATATATATATATATATATATATATATATATATATATATATATATATATATATATTATCCAAGTTTGAAAGGATTAAAGAAAATGGAGTGGGATTAATATTTCCAATTTCATATCGTGTTTTACTACTAAGTATACAACATGGGCTGTTATTATACAAAACTGCAAAATAACAAGAGACTAATTTTGCATAAAGATAATGAATGAACATTAATCAGAAAAGATGATTTTAAATCCTCTCTTATCTTTAATGATATCATTATGTTAATCAGCCAGATTTTTTAAACAGTTCAAGATAGATTAGAAAAATAACACATCAACCACATGTCCACCTCTAAACCTTTATGCTTAAACTGATGATTAAACAATTCATATAAAAGCATAGATCAACAACTTTAAAGTCATTCTACAGTGATTATAAGATTATCAGAGTATCCCAATAAGTCAAAAGCAAAGATGCCTCCAATAAGTATATATTATGTGATTTCCATGAAAACTGCAAGAAGATCATACAAACAAACACTATACAATATAAAACAAAGTAAAACTAATAGTTTGTCATATTATGGCGTACAATTTTCCGTCTGTTCTTTGCTTAAAGGAGAAATTCAAAGCCAATACTGGTTCTTATAATATGGACTAATGGTTTATAGCATGTCAAAAAACAGATATTGCGAGAAATTGGCAGAGCACATAAAAGCAATCACGATATATAGGCCTTACCAAATATAATTTCTTTCCCATCTGAGAATCCATACTTCAGATTATCCACTGCATCATTAAGATACCCTGCAGTAGGAGTACTTGTGTAGAATAACAAGGCCGTCACACTTATTTCAGTTAACTATGTTGTTGGCCTGGCGAGGGGTGCTTATATCAGGTTGATTAGTAATACCATTACTCAAGAGATTAGGATTGAAGTAAGCTTCAAACATGCCATCATCATCAAGCTTTTAATAATCAAGAGCAGCCATAATTCAAGGGCTATTCATTTATAAAAACCAATGTAATTACTCCAGTGAGAACTGCCATACCATTATAGTAAAAGCAGATAATAATCCATGAAATGAAATGACATAAGGATCATATTTAACTTAAAAGATGGATTACAATTCTAAAAAATAGTTTGTCTACAAGGAACATAAGAACATTTCAGATGTCCTTTAGAATTGATGTGATTGATAATAGAATCTCCTTTACTTGAATGAGCGAGAATTGTATCTAGCATAATATGTTTGTTTTGCTAAAAAAGTTGCAAACTTAAATTACTTTCGTTTTTCTATTCCTCTAGACTCTACTAATTACTTGAGAGTACCATCAGCTGATATACAAAACCAATAAGTATCAGCAACAAGAAATAGGCAGACATTATTAATGCAAGTAGATGTTATCATGTAAGGATGTCAGCAACTTAAATTCTATTGCGAATGGGTTATATTATTAAAAATCCGAGAAGAAAAGAAAAACGTATAACGCAAATAAAAAAGAAACGGAAGAAGTTCTGTGGAAAAATTCAAACAGTGTCGGAGAGAAAAAAAAGAAAGCCCTCTCTAGCCTCTTAAAACCTACCTACAAAAACTCAAATTGCAAAAATTATTTTTGAGAAATTATAAAACACTTGCATACATGCTTACATATCATAGAGATAATTAAATATTGCACACGCTGAATCTAGTAATAGAAATTACATAGGGTTTCGTTTAACTCACAATCTTGAATGAATGGGAATTTAGGTTGCGATGTGAGGCTTCTTCTCTCATTATCCAATTTTAGAGCACGTCTGCCCGAGGCCGGCATTATTGGACACAAAGGGTAGCGGCGGGATGGGTGCATAGGGGCCAATCATACTTTAGTAATGGTCGACCCGTCTCACAACCGTCTTACAAAAAATTCGTCCCACTAGAGATTGTCTCATTTATTTATTACTCCTATTATTAAAACATATTACACTATCTTTATAAAAAAATGACTTTTTTAAAATTGGGTATCTATATGAAGTTGAAATTTGGATGGAGAAATAATAATTTTTAATTACGGACTGAAATATAAAGAGTATTAATATTTGATTAAAAAAAACAAAGATATACTCTTATGGAGAACTTTTAGATATTACTATAATTCTATAACATTTATATATTCACGCTATAACAAAACTATTACTCATATTAACTAATGAAGAAATACTAAAAAAATGAAATATTTTAAGTTTACTTTCAATTATAATAAGTATTCCTTCCATTCCTACTAAAAATATCAAAAAAAGTAATTCAAAAAATATTTTTAATTAATATTTGTGCAATCAGTAAATATAAATTAAATGTGAGAGTGAGGGAGTAATTTTTTAAAATAATAGTAATAGTAATAAGTCATCAAATAAATGTCAAAGCATCTATATATTTAGTAGTGCTGTTTCTATTTCATTTTTCAAACATAATTAAAAAAAAAAAAATTATTATATTATTACATATGAATTGGAATTTTTTTTCATAATAAACCAAGCCTAATGATTAACTTTAAGTACTCCTTGTTTTTACATTTCAATAGATTTTTTCATTGAAAAAATTATATTTTTATTAATTAAAATTTATAACATTTATAATAAAATATTATACTTTTACATACCTGTGCACCGTACCAAATTAAGGAGACTAACTCATGTATAAAAAACCTATGATTTGCCACTAAAATAACTTACCCCTATTAAACTAACTCATGTATAAATAACCTATGATTTGCCACTAAAATAACTTACCCCTATTAAATAATTAAATTGGAAAATGTGAATCATAATTAATCATGTGAACTATATCCTTTGTATTCAAGGCAAATTTCGTGTGAGACCATCATGAGGTGATTTTAAGTTTACCTAATCAATTACTATTACTTTCAATATAAAATGTTACCATTTTTTATTTATGCTATAAATTATTCATCAAATAGTTTACTGCATTATCATTACTTTTCATTAATATCTTTATTCATTTTACGTAAGAGCTTACGTTAGATGGTATCATACAAATCTTTGTCTAGAATTTAAGGTGATTATAAGGAGTACCATTGTACCTAAGGTTTATAGGTTTAAAATAAGCCTAAAACTTGTGTGCCCTCAAATACCATGATTTTCAAAAATTGTACTCTTTAGTATTAAATGATACTTAATATCCACTATTTATTTTCTGACAAAAATAAAAAAATTTTAATCAAATATTTATATTATTCATATTTCAATGGACATTTTCAATAAAAAAATTATACCCTCATTAATTAAAAGTGTATACTCATTTTAGAACAAAATATTATATCATTATACACTTGTGCACCTGAAAATATAAAGTGATTAAATCTTAAAATAAAGCAAATGTTGGAAATGGCGAACGCCTTCGCCCCACCAGTCCAAACACCCCCAAATCGGTATGTGACACATCTTTTTTAAAACAATTATAATTTGATTATGTTGGATGTTGCAATTGCACAAAGGAGACGTGATTTTTAAAAAAGTACTCTATCTAACGACTCACACTCCAATAACAAATTTGTGGTTTTAACTTATAATTTTGAACCTTGTACAGGGTCTAATCTTATCTTTAGACAAAAACCTGTGTCTGCAATTTAAATTGGTGTTTCATATTCTTAAGAAGAATGAATCTCCTTGTGTGGAATTAATTTTTGTGCTAATGTTCTTGCTTTGGTTGGAAGTAATTTTTGTGTGTAATATTGTACGCCTCGTCAAAAACATTTTATGTATTGTAATTTCTAGATAGTGATACCATATGTTGGCCGGTATAATATCTTTTATTAAGATCTTTTAAATATAATTTGTTTAAAGATTATAGCAATAAAGCTTTAGTAGCTGCCTAGGTAATGTCCTTTATACTTGCTCGTAGTTTGTAGAGTCTTGCAATCTTTGCTACATTTTTTATAACTTGTACTATTGTGCTTGGGTTAGCCTGTTCTACTTTTTCTTGTGTGTCGGTATTTTAGTGTTTTATATTGGAATTAGTTATCTTGCTTTGCTGGAATTATATACTTGATAGAATTGGGTAGCCTGTTTTGTCGTGTGATGTATGCCGGTATCATGTTTGCTGGAATTATGATATCTTGTAAATCTTGGATGTAATGCGTGGGTAATTGAGAGGGTGGAACCACTGCAATCAGCTACAAACAACTACATACGTAGGGGGTTGATTCCTAGTTAGTAAGGTGGCTGGTATTCTTATTGGAGTTATACTAAAGATGCTAGTGTGATGGCGTGTATATATGACTGGCGTGAGAGATATTATTGGAGTTGCTTATTTTGCTGGATCCATGTGAGACATGATACTAGGATTACCATGGTTGTCATTTGATTCCTTGCAGCCAGTATCAGACAACTAGAGACACAAAGGAAATCCCCATTGAGCACTATAGTCACGGCTACCTCAGGAATTGATTTATAAATTACTAAAGTATCCTTTTTTTGCTATTCTTTTTGTCAGTACTAAAGTTGCTAGTTGATATACTGTTCATGCAACCACCTTTTAATTGTTTGTATTCGGAGTAAATATAGGATACTTTATACTTTTGTGCTCTCGTTTTGTACTTTTGTACAGTTAAATATTGAAATATATTTATCATTTTAAGATGTTCATCTCTGTAACTTGTAATTTTTTGTCATCTCATTTTTCCTTCTCCATATGTTAGCTTATTTATTTGCATAGGATGCAAACTTGAGGATAGATATTGAAGGCATTTGAGGGCCAAAGTGCTCTACACCATACTATTCTTTTTTTACCCTTTTGTTTCCCAATAAACAAAATCCTTTGATAATTATGGTTAATTTAATTTTTTTCTCACATTTTTCTATTTTTATCATCGCTTTTAACATCTCCTTAAATTTTTAACATGTTTTTGCTACCAATTTTACAATAATTTATTATATATTTATTTATTTATTTTTTGCACATAATCATATAAAGATTTTGGTTCACTTTAGATATATTTAAGGGGCCGCTATTTGCACCCCAAATCTACTAAACGAACCCCATTAATTTATAAATAATAAAATATATACACCTCAATTAATTTCTAAATGCACCCCAACAATGAACTATAAACAAGAACAATTTCATCGCTTTCATTATCCTCGCAAAATTCCTCTGTAGGTCGAAATTCATCTAAATTATGCATAATTCAACGACAAAAACGCTATAAAAGATGAGGAAATAATCATGGAGTCGCGGAGAGAAAGAAGATCCAGAGATGAAAAGACGATATGCATATCCATACAAAGAATCGGAATTAAGAACAATAACTCATAATTCTGCTTCAGATTCTTCAGGAATCCACAAGCGTGGTATGAAAGTGAACCGAACAGTGACTTTCGCAGGATTGATGGTAAGCCCATCTTGAATCAACACAGTTTTCGATCGCCAGAAAAAGAGTAGAAGAAGAAGAAAAAAAACAGAGAGGTGTAAGAGAAATAGGGATGAATGAGTGATGAGTGTTTCTCTGTTGTAAATTATTCAAAGGAGAAATCTTTATTGTTTAATTGGGGTATATATATATATATATATATATATAAATAATTATGTACAAGAAAAAAATCAAAATTGAGAGAGGATGGGAGTTTTGGTTCTTCGTTTTCTTTTTTCCAAATAACCATTGTTGGTTAGTTTTGATTGGTGGTTGGTTGTTTTCACGTGAGAAGAAACGCCTCCTGCTAAACAGTGTTGCGGCAGTGTAAACGGCATTTGGCAGCTCACTCTTTCTCTCTCAAGATATTATACTGATGCAAAATTCATAGGATTAGGGTTCATTGTGTCCTAGGATTAGGATTCATCGTGGTTTAGTGATTATAATGGTGGGGTGCATTTAGAAATTTAATTGTGGTCTATATAACACTTTATAATAACTAATTTATTTTATTATTTATAAAAAGATACTTATATCTTTTCATATAAATATATTTTAAATTTATTAATTAATGAGGTTTGTTTAGTAAATTTGAGGGTGCAAAGAGCCGCCCCTATATTTAATTATAACTATGGATGATAATTATCAATAATTTCCTAATAAAATAATGCTTAATGCTTTCTTTTTTCTCCTAAAACTATTAAGTGATAAAAAAACTACTACGTAATGATTTAGAAAATAGAAAATTTAAACTTTTTAAAATTTTATACATCTTAAATTTAAGTAAAATTAGATTCAAAGAATGCAAAAAAAAAAAACAATTAATAATCCCATTTATTACTACACAATTCGGGTTATCACCTTAGTTGAAGGACTATCCTACTTAATGTGTATATATATAATTTATGTAATTGATATTAGACTATATATATACTTATTAAATGCAAATGATATTAAAATGTAACATAAATATTTAACTTGTATAAAACATTATTTAAAAATATTACTTATGTAAAAGTGTTATATGATAACGTTATTTTTTTTAAAAGTGTTACATAGGAAGTGTAAATTATATAAAAGTGTTATATGCATGTGTTACATATTAAGAATGTGTTACTCATTTATGTCACTTATAAAAAAATGTTACATGGGAAGTGTAACTTATATAAAAGTATTATATGCATGTGTTACATATTGGAAAAATGTTACTTATATCTGTTACTTATATAATAGGTGTTACAAATGTAATGTGTTACATATTTCAATAATTTAGATTGTGTTACTAATTTGTATTAAATAAATTAAAAGTGTTATAAAGACGGTGTTATGTAATGTTAGTTATGTTGTAGTGAAAATTATATCCAAATCCCATATAGATTAAAATGACAAAGACTTGGGTGAGACCGTCTCACGAATTCCCTTATGTGAGACGGATCACCCATTAATTATATTTTTAAAGGCCCTGTTTGGTTGTAGTCAAATTAGAAAATTGAAAATTTAATTATAAAAGTAAATTAATTAGGTCTTTTATATATATTTTTTGTATGTATATAATGTTATTTTTTAAATTATATTTTTATTAATTTAAATTTGTTATTTATTTAATTTATTTTTATTTAAATATTATAAATTTATAAAATGTGATACTCAATTGATGAAAAGTGATAACAGTGCTGTGAAATATTACTGAACATTTATAATGTGAATGAAAAGTGATAATATTTTAAACGAAAAGTGATAACACCTTTAATAAAAAGTGATAACTAATTATCAAAGTGTATTTTACAATTAATTTATAGAATTGATAAAAAGTGATAATATTTTTAATAAAAAGTGATTCCTAATCTAAGAAAAGTGATATTCGTATAGTTGAATTATATCACGAAGTACAATTCATTGGAATAATAAAACGTGATATTATTTTTTTTTAAAGTGATACATGATATAAACAAAAAGTGATGACTGTTTAGTTAAATTATTTGAACTATTCGTATAACGAATTAAAAATTATTTTTAATATAAAGTAATATATAAATAAAATAAAGTGATAATAATAAAATAATCGAATTATCTAAAAAATAATTACTAATAGTATTATTATTATTGAATAATTAATTAATAATAATAAAAATAATTAATATTTTTTATTAAAAGCGAAAAATAATAGTCATGGCCCTTATTTTTTATTTTTTATTTATTTTTATTCTAAATTAATGGATATGATAGAATCCGTCTCACATAAAAAGATCCGTGAGATGATCTCACACAAGACCTACCTATAAAAATATATACTTGCATGCTACTCATTTTTTAGCTAGCCTAGAATTAATTCATCAATTGGTCCCACCACCATTAGCGTTTTTCCACCGTCTCTATCCTAAGAGGAGAAGGTAAATCTTAGAATAACGCACATGTGGGTAAAATACTCGCGGCTTGATTGAGTTTGTGGGAAGAAAATCCCCTACATCTACCAATTCAATTGAAATCCTACCCCTTCTACTATTTGAATTATTCCCGAGTAAAATCATCCAATATTAGTTATATATACCATACTCAGATTAAGCAACTCAAAGAAATTTTGATTTGATTTTGCCTAAATATTGAATCTAAGAACATATTCCCTCCGTCCCGAGCAAAGAGGTGCATTTACTTTTTGCACGTAGATTAAGGAGTATTATTATTTCATGTAAAGTGAGTAGGTGTATTAGATAGATGTGATGTGTAGTGGTGGACCATTGGTGGACCCTTTTTACTAAAAGAGAAAAATGGTGTAATTTAAATGAGACGCACAATATAGTAAAATGATGCTATTTGGGCAGAGTACAAATTACCCTATCGGCATACACTTTAAACACCTTAAGCATAAGAGTTGTTATGGGAGTTTGGATCTCCCGCCCAAATACACAAAGGCCCAAATACAAGACCAATAAATAAAGAAGTCTTAGATAGAAGAGGACCCAAAAGAAAAGCACAAAGACTTGTGTGAGACCATCTCACATAAAAGCTTACATGAGACGGATAAAAAGTGATATTTTTATAATAAAAAATGATACTCAATTAATGAAAAGTACTAATGTTATTTCATGAACAATTATATAATATAAATAAAAAGTGATAAAATTTTATAGTGAAAGTGATAACTATTTTAAAAATTATAAAATGGTACGGTTTTAAGCAAGACTTACCCAAAGAAAAGACAAATCTGAAGCCCGGACATAACTCGTTGCGTGGAAGCCCAGGGACAAGAAATCCCGTCGAAGGCAAGAAAGAAGAGGTTAACCTCAATAGACCAAAGCAAAGGAGAGACCGAGAGAAAATATTCGACCCAGCAATGTCGAAGATAAAATCGAGACGTTCGAGTATAAACTCTGAACCTTCCCGAGAAATAGGCAAAGCAATCTTCATGACAAAAAGAAGCACAAGAACAACAATTTCAAATGGCTAATCAACAAGAATGAGTGGCGGGAAGCACTCTCAATACACAATGAAAGATGCAATCAAGGTTAAACACAGATTTCCCTCAGGAATAATCGGGAAGACTCCCTTTCTTCCGTTTTCTTCTATTAGATTACAAGTAATACAAGACTTGAGTATCTCCAACACTCAATCTAACTATTACATTAATAGAATCAGAGTTTCTCCCATGAGACTCCCTCTCATGTGATCTATCACACTATTTCTTGTCAACACTAAAAAATACTCACTTTTACAAAAAAAACCCTAGAACTTTAATAAAACACAAAATGCTCTTGTTTTCTTCACACCCCGAAATCACAGAGCTTCACTTTGTTTCTTCTCATATTTATATGCCCCTTAAGATTTCTCTATCTTCAGAGTAATATCAACTCGGCTCAATCAATCTCCAACAATCACGTAACAGGTAATTTTTTTCTTTCGATGAGCTGCAGTCATTTGATCTTTTCCATAAATAACTCTATCTTCATAAGGTAATCAAATCAAATACCTGTAAAAAATAGAACATGAAAGAACTATGTCATTTGCCACTTACATTCCTTTCATTCTCCCCTTTGGCAAATGCACATAACAAACTGGATAAGAAGAAGATCAAATGATTAAATAAACATGCACATGCAGTACCTAATAAAGCAGTTTATCCAAAGTTAAGAGATTCTCTTCAGCAGAGGCATATTACAACCCAAAATAAAGAAAAAAAGTTTGTCAAAAATAGTTTTTGAAAAAGTCTACCAAATTAAATAAAGCTTAAGTAGATGAGCTCTCAGATCCATCAACATGATCACTCCCTTGATTATGTTCTTCTTCATCAGATTCCTCTTCTTCAACATCTTCTTCTCTAGCCACCACATTTTTTCTTGAACACTCCCCCTTAGTGTGTGAAGTTGCCAAGGCATGAACCACCCTTTGAACCCCCAACTGTTGTTCCTGTAAAATCTTAATCATGGAATCTTGTTGAGATAAAACAGAGTTCAAAATCTTTGGAGCATCAAGCAAAGAAAGTGAGGCAATCTTCTTCTCCCTGTTGACAGTACGCTGAGAGACTCGTAAAAGTTTAGGATCTGGGCCCATAGTATCCTTCTTGGAGTTAAGTATAACCTCATTGTTTGTTAAAAGACACCTTGTATCAATTTTTCCGACAAACTCCATGACTGTGTCAAAGATAATTTTGCACAGATTCATGGACTTTCCTTGTGCCACAGAGTACAGAAAACGGGCTTGCAGAGGAGTAAGATGAGACTTATTAGCGGAAAGAGTCCAGTTATGATGAGCCACCTTGTAAAGAAGAGAGAATTCAATCTTGAGATCGGAAGGAGACATACCACCTCCTGTCTTTGGCCAAGGCTTAGTCGGATCCTTACAAAGATACTTAGAGACAACATCCAGATCAACCTGTGGATCGCCATGTTCTTCAAGATTCAACCCAAGAGCCTTAATAATCGACCAAGTAGAGAAAGGTACAATTCTATTTCTGCAAAACACCTTTTGATACCTTAACGACTCAGGATCATAAACAACAGTAGAGAGATTAGCATAAAACTCAATAACTATCCTTTGACAATACGGAGGAATCCCAGACACAATATTCATTAACCCTGCATTTTCAATAATCCAACCACATTATATTCAGCAAACTATTCTAGATCTATGTTTCGTTCAGGGGTAAAAGAAAGTCTCACCAATTTAGACCAACGATGTTCCGCAACATCATTGTAGAACTCCATAGTAGCAGCTCTGCCAACGTCAAGTGCCATTTTTCCATCACTACTAGGTGGTGGAGACTTGGATCTAGAAGGTTCTGGGAGTTGCAGAATGGGTTCAGTAGCCGCTCCACTTTTCTGGCAAAGTGATCTTCTGGGAGGATCAACGAATGGAATAGTCTCAACATCAATGACATCATCAGTAGAGATCTCTACCTTGGAAGCAGTTGATTTGGACGGAGCAGGTTTAGTAGGGTTTTTGGATTGAGACGATTCAGGAGAATCCATCAACTTTCAAAAAGTGGGGCCTTTAGAGGGTATAGTATCTGTGGGGGGATCCACAGTTCCGTTGGGTTCAGGAGATCAAACCCGCTTGCGGGAAGGAGGATTCTTTTTGGCGATGGATTTCGAACGGCCCATGGAAGAATAAAAGGTAAGAGATGAAGAGATCTGTTACTGAGTGAGTATAAAAAGGGCCAGAAGGAATACGAAGAGCCAAACCCTCCCAAATAACCTATGTCACACCGAGTTCAAGGCCCAATAACTTGAAAGAGATCAGTCCATAAGATAAAACAAGTAAAAAGAGAGGCCCAGTAGCTTAGAAAATCCATCTGAGTTCCAAGCCCACCTAGATAAGACCACAAAAGCCCAGATAAAGAATGCATGCCTAAAAATAATAAAAAGGAATGCTCACACATGCAAGGGCCTCGATCATACAATGGAGAATTTGACATAAAACTGAGATGAAAACAGAAAATAAAACTCAATCTCTCCTTTTTTGTTTATTATTTTTTTTTAAAAAAAACAACATTGTAACTACTGGTGAAACAGTATAAGTCATAACAGATACTTTATAGACATTTCACAACATATTATCGACCAAGTAAGATAACCTTAGTAAATGGGGAAATAACCTTTTAACATCGCAGATTGCACCTTTGCGGTGTGTGTCGTTGGCTTCCTCCTCACAAGTCATTTACTGTGTACGTAGCTTTTTCTCATTAAGAGATGCTTTCACAGTACATCATTTCATTGTAGGTAGCCCTTTCCAACACAATAAATGTGAACAGAAATATGCATTTTCTCCATTTGCACAGAAGCGAGGTAAGAACACACAGGCAAGATGAAGCAAGAACAATAAAAGATGTCTAATGCAGCCCATATGAATCATACAGAAGATAAAATGATCAGATCAAGTCACACACATTCCTAGGGATTTTCTCAAGGAATTAAATCTAGTTATATCTAGGGCTTTAGTGGAGATATATGGAATTTGCTTTTCTGTAGATAGATAGTCAAGAACTACTAGATCTCTTATAAAGTGATATCTTAAGTCGATGTGCTTAGTCCTCTGATATAACACTGGATTTTTTGAGATGTTAATAGCACTTGTATTGTCACAGAATAAATAAAGGAACTCAGGTTCCAGATTGTAGTCTGCAAGCATTTGCTTCATCCAAATCAACTGTGAGGCACAACTTCCTGCTGCTATGTATTCAACTTCAGTCGTAGATAAAGAGACACAGTTTTGTTTCCGACTAAACCATGATACTAAATTGTTTCCAATGAAAAACATCCTCCAGATGTGCTTCATCGATCATCCATGTCTCCAGCCCAGTCTGAATCTGTATATCCTGCAACATGAGAATTTGTAACATGAGTATACCATAAACCATGATTTAATGTACCTGAAACATTTTTTATGATTCTTTTGACTGCCTTCATATGAGATTCTGTCGGTCTTGACTGATAGCGAGCACAAAGTCCAACACTATAAGCAAGATCTGGTCTATTTGCAGTAAGGTAAAGAAGACTACCAATCATGCTTCTATATAACGTAGCATCAACATCAACACCAGCTTCATCTTTACCCAATTTGGTTTGAGATCCGATAGGTGAGTTTGGGTGTTTGGAATTGTCAAGCCCAAACTTCTTCACCAACCCAATAGCATATTTTGTTTGATGAATAAACATTCCATCCTTCATTTGCTTAACTTGTAGACCAAAAAAGTAAGTCAGTTCTCCTACCATGCTCATCTCAAATTCGGACTCGATGACCTTCACGAATTCATTCACTTCCTTTTTGCTAGTTGATCCAAATATTATGTCATCAACATAAATTTGCACCACCATTACGTGTTTGTCTACTGAGTTTATGAACAGTGTCTTGTCTACTCCCCCTCTTTTGAAGCCTTTCTTGAGGAGAAATGTGGTTAGTCTTTCATACCATGCTCTTGGTGCTTGTTTGAGTCCATATAAAGCTCGGTTTAGTTTGTAAACATGATCAGGAAAATCCTTGTCTACAAACCCTTTGGGCTGAGCTACATAGGCTGTTTCTTTTAGATGTCCATTTAGAAATGCACTTTTCACATCCATTTGATAAACTACCACCTTGAGTTGACAAGCAATAGCCAGAAGTAATCTGACGGTCTCAAGTCTTGCCACAAGAGCAAAAGTTTCCTCAAAGTCAACCCCTTCAACTTGAGTGTACCCTTGAGCAACTAATCTGGCCTTGTTTCGAGTCACAACTCCAAATTCATCAGATTTATTTTTGAATATCCATTTGGTTCCAATAGCATTTATATCCTTTGGACATGGCATGAGTTCCTATACATCATTCCTGACAAACTGATTGAGCTCTTCTTGCATGGCTTCAATCCAGTTAGAGTCTCCTAGTACTTCATTGGCATTCTTTGGTTCAAACTGTGAGATGTAGCATGAATAGAATGATGAGTTGACCATTTTCTTGTAATTTTATCTTGGAAGATTCCTGATGATTCGATCAGAGGTATCTCCTATGATCAACTCAGGGGGATGATTCCGTTAAATTTTTAAAGAGGTTTTTTAACTGAGATGATAGTTTCCCTTTTATCAGTGGACTTATTTTCTTGATTGGAGTTTGTGTCTTTCAGGGATGTATGAGTATCATCTCTGAGCTTCTTTTCTTTTGGTGGTAATTCAGCAACAATAACTTCATCACTCTCTGCAGGTGTGATGATTCCACTATCTTCATCAAACTCAACATTTGAAGATTCCATGACAGTCTGAGTTCGAAGATTCAGAATTCTATATACTCGACTATTTAAAGCATATCCCAGGAATATCTCTCGATCACTTTTTGGATCAAACTTACCAAGAGAATCTCTATCATTTAGAATGAAACACTTACATCCAAAGACACGTAGGTGACTGAGATTTGGTGTTTTTTATTTCCATATTTCATAGGAGGTCTTGTTTGTTCCAGCTCTGAGGTACACACGATTCAGAATATAGCATGCAGTGTTGACAGCCTCAGCCCACCATCTTAATGCAATTCCTTTTCCTATCATCATGGATCTTCCCATATTCTGTAGAGTCCTATTTTTCCTCTCAACTACTCCATTTTGCTGAGGAATTTTAGGTGATGAGAATTCATGAAGAATCCCTTTAGACTTACAAAATTCCTGAAACTGATGGTTTTCGAACTCATTTCCATGATAAGATCTTATTCGTTGAACAAATGAATTTTGTTCTCTTTCGACTTTGAGACGAAGATACCATAACATTCTGACTTTTCTCTCAGAACCCATGTGAATCGAGAGTAATCATCAATACAAACATAAATGTATCTCTTGCCGCCTACACTTTCTGTTGAGATTGGTCCCATAAGATCCATGTGAATGAGCTGCAGAACTTGAGTTGTCCCTATAGTTCTGATAGGTGGATGACTAGATCTGGTTTGTTTGCCCATTTGACTGGCATCACACGAGGTATGCTCAGCAGATTTCAACTTGGGCAGTCCACGTACCAAATTTTTACGACTAAGATTCACAAGTTTAGTAATTGATGTGTCCAAGTCTCTGGTGCCATAGATCTGTGTGAGAGTGAGTGGCATTAAAACATGTTCTTTCACAATTTAGAAGATAACAATTATCCAATGATTGAGTTCCTGTAAGGATGCAGGAGTTGTCAGGATCATAGATTGAGCAGGTGTCCTTGGTGAATTTAGCTTGAAGATCCTAATCACACAGCTGACTTATACTGATAAGATTTACTTTGAGATTGTTGACTAGAAGAACATTAGTCAATTCAGGAAGACCTGGAACATTCAAAGTTCCTTCTCCTACAACTTGATTCTTCTTCCCATCTCCAAATGTAACATGACTGCCTATTCCATATGTAATATCTTTCATAAATCTTTCTTGACCTGTCATGTGCTTGGAGCATCCACTATCAAAGTACCAAGATTCAGATAATTCAACTTTATTTCCCACAAGTGATGAGAAACACTTATTTTTAGTTGTCCTTCCCTCTCTTCTGAATGGAATACCCTGATGATTGCAACCACCAATGTTTCCTGTATGAACATCATGCAACATTTGATGTGACCTTGAATTCCATAGTAATGACCTACAATTGAGGATATGTAAATTCTGAGATTTGGAAGTGTGGCATTTCTAGAAGTTCCTGCAGAAGTTTCTCTTGAAGCCTGCTTAAGAGTTCTGTGATCTCTAGATGTTCCTACTTCACTTTCTCTTGGAATTTGTCTAACTCGAGGAATTTTCCTTTTTCTCCAAGTAAGTCCATAGGTTCCTTCCTTAGACTGATTCATCTCAAGATTTGTACCAAACCTATTTGTGCTTTTCACAAAAACAGTGGGATTGTCATCACTATTTGTTTCTACAAACCCCAATCTGATTTTCCCATACCCATCACTTGCAGTTAACACTTCATTAAGTTTGGCTTTTCCAGTGTTCAAGCGATGAATGGTTTTATAAAGTCTGTCGAGTTCTGACTTATTGCTCTCCAATTTGATGTCCTTTCCTTTTAGAGCATGGATCAATTCACCATTTTGTTTCATCAATCTGGAAGCATGTTTTTGTAATCTTTTGACTTGAGAATCTTTGACTTCTCTTACTTTTGATACTTCACCCTGTAGAATGGTGATTTCCTCTACGTACTTCTCAACTAAGTCAGGTCTTCCAGTAGAATTTCGAGCTTCATTCAATTTTTGTAATACATCTTCTAACTTGGCCTCAGCTGATTGCAGCAGAATCTTGAGTTCAATGATGTGTTCATTCAGAAGAGAAATTTCTTTGTCCTTTTCATCAATCACCTTAGTAGTCTCCAATTCTCTGGTCTTGTAAACATTGATCGGTTGTTCCATGCTTCTAGTGATCTCAGAGGCCTGCTGTATTTGAGTAGTCATTTCTTTGTATACTCTGACTATTTCTTCTTCAGAAGGAGTTGAATCATCATCAGAGTCTTCATCTTCACTTCCTTCATTCGTTAGATTACTCTCATGTAGCCCAAGGAAAGCCATGTTACCAATCAATGACACATCGTCAGACTCTGAATCACTCCATGTTGCTTTGAGTAACCTCTTTTTCCTGAGGTAATTTTAGCATTCAGCTTGAAAGTGATTGAATCCTCTACACTTTCTGCATTGTTCTTTTCAATCTTTCCTTCAGGAATCTTAACCTCAGTTCTATCTGTAAACTCTGGTTTTTTCTTGTTACCCTCCTTCCTTCTGAATCTTCTCATGACCTTACTGTATTGTTTGGTTAATAAAGCCATATTTTGTTCAAGTTCAGTAAGTTTAGAGTAGCATTCATCATCATCAGATGATCCTTCCTTGTTAACAAGAAACGTCACATCTTTCCCTTTTGATGAATCAAACCCACAATTGGGTTCAAAAGTCCTTAGATCTCCTATGAGTTCATCCAACCCTAGCGAACGAATTTTAGAAAAAGTTTCTAGAGCAGTGACTTTTTCTCTAAACCTTTTAGGCAAAGTCCTAAGAATTTTTTGAACTAAGCGAGGTTCAGAAATAGATTCACCAAGCATATGACATTGATTCGTAAGATTAGTGAATCTAGTAAAGAAATCATCAATAGTTTCATCTTTCTTCATCCTAATACCATCATATTCAGTCAGTAAAAGTTGAAGTTTAGAATTTCATAACGAATCATTTCCTTCAAACTGAAGTTGAAGAATGTTCCAGGCTTGCTTAACTTCAGTACATCTAACAATAAGACAGTGTCTCTGCATGTCGACAGAGGTTAGGATGGAGTAGAGGGCTTTGCTGTTGTCAACTTGTGCTTTAACTTCCTCTTCAATCGGAATGACTTTGAGAACAACTTTTCCTGATGTGTCTGTTTCAGTCGGTTCCTTCCAACCTTTTGAAACCGCCTTCCAGTCCCCATCACCCTGTGACCATAAGAAAACAGTCATCATAGACTTCCAGTGTGGATAGTTAGATCCATCCAAGAATGGGGGTTTAGTAATAGATCCTGATTCCTTGACGCTCATGGCAGCGGATAAGAAAGCGATGCCCAAAAAACTAAACCTGTAAACAGGTTGAAGGCTCTTGATGCCAATTGAAAGATGCAATCAAGGTTAAACATAGATTTCCCTCAGGAATAATTGGGAAGACTCCCTCTTCCCTTTTCTTCTATTAGATTACAAATAATACAAGACTTGAGTATCTCCAACACTCAATCTAACTATTACACTAATAGAATCTGAGTTTCTCCCATGAAACTCCCTCTCATGTGATCTATCATACTATTTCTTGTCAATACTAAAAAAATACTCACTTTTACAAGAAACCCTAGAACTTTAATAAAACACAAAACGCTCTTGTTTTCTTCACACACACCGAAATCACAGAGCTGCACTTCGTTTCTTCTCATATTTATAAGCCCCGTGAGATTTCTCTATCTTCAGAGTAATATCAACGCGACTCAATCAATCTCCAACAATCACGTAACAGGTAATTTCTTTCTTTCGATGAGCTGCAGTCATTTGATCTTTTCCATAAATAACTCTGTCTTCATAATGTAATCAAATCAAATACTTGTCAAAAATAGAACATGAAAGAACATATGCCATTTGCCACTTATATTTCTTTCACACAACAAACCACTCACACACTTGGATGTTCTCTCCACCAATCATAAGACAAGAAAGTAAATGGCATCAAATTAATTGGCAAAGGATCCACCTAAGAAAACATGACATAAGCTCATTGGAGGTTAAGGATGAAGTGACCTAATTGACCCAAATATGACATGAGAGCAAAGTATAAATAGAGCAATACACAAAATCATTCACACATTTTTTAACATTTGTAATTATATATATTTAAAATTGAGAGATGATGAGCATAGATATTTCTAGAAAATATAGTTCATTTTTAACTAAGCTTTATATATTTAAGATTGCTTTTAGTGTTTAATTTATTTAATTCCATAAATTTTTGGAGCATGGTTGTCTGTTGAAAATTGTAGAATTTGTGATTAAAATGAGCTTTTACATTCAATTATTAAGATATGGAAAAAACGGAACTCGATTCAAAGTTAAAAAGAGTAAAAAGTGGGCTAAAACAAGATCAGGACTGCTGAAATTCCCAATTCAAATCCCCTATTACACCCCATGTTACATCTAATGTTACATGGGGTGGGATGTGAGACAAGTGTCCCATTTCACACACTTGAGTGTGTGAAATATGTGTGAAATGGGGCACTTGTCCCCCATACTACTCCATGTAACATTAGATGTAACATGGGGTGTAATGGGGGATTCCACTTGTGAAATTCCAGCTGTTGGGCTGCGGCCTCTTTATTTAATAAGAGTAAGAGAAGATAGGCCCACATTTGGATGGATGAAGAGAAGCAACTGCAATAAGGAAATTAGGTTAGGCCCACTTGCATAAATAAGGGAGCCGTTTTCTCCTCTGTTGGGCTAACTACTCTTATAGCACTATCTTTTCTTACTCTAGATTCACAAAATTAAAGGGGTCTCATTGATTAAAAAAAAACCCATAAAAGTTAATTTAAAAAGAAGCATAGCCGAGGAGGAGAGGTGTTTCCATTCAATATTCTCCATTTCCTATTCTTCCCCAATTCACCTATCCATTCATTGCCATCAACTACATACGTTAAACGGATTAGCCTTAACAGGTTTCGGGATAAATCGGGTCTGTTTAATCGGGTTAAAAAAGGTGAACTTAACCCTAACCCTAACGGGATGCGGATTAAATAGGCCGGACTCGCGGGCTGTACGATAAAAAATATTTTAAAAATTATAAATTATAATTTGTTATAAATAATATAACAATTTCAAAATTAACTACTTATTACATTATTTAAAATTTGAGAGAATTAAGACTAATACATGCAAATTATTATTAAAATATATAAATTAAAATAATTTGTGATAATTAAATTAATCTTAATATATTTATTTAAGTATTATTTTATTTATTAAAGAAAATTGTGGGTTTGAGTGAGAAAAAGAATGAGAAAGAGATGAAAATTAAAAGATGGTGAGAGTTTGTCCAACAATAGGTTGGGGGTAGGGTGAGAGGTGGTAGTTGATGTATAGATTATGGGTGTTAAAATTTATTAAACATAATAATAATAATAATAATTAGCAGCCCGATTAGCCCACGGTCCAGCCCTATTAGACTGCGGGCTAATCGGTTCGGGCCAAAAAGCCCGAATGTTAAATGGACTCAAATTTCTTGGCCCTAACCCTAATTTTTTCGGGTTAATCGGGCCGGGCCCATGATTTTTGGGCTTATTAACAACTCTACCACCAACTCCACCTATTTAATTCATTAAATTCTTCCATCATCTACACCATTTGATCAAGGAAGCAAGGGGAAATTAAAGATTACAAGAAAAGATAAAGGCTTCAAGTGACAAATGTGCTTGATTTATAAGCTTGATTTTGTGTGATTAATTTTCATGTGCTCCAAACACACCATAATATTTTTTGTGTCTAACGTGCAAACAATTAATCATAAACCAATTAATTTTGCAAACATTAACAAGATTCAATATCAAGATCAGATAGAGGTATGCATAATTAATGAACACCGTCACAGACATTCATGGTCTAAATTGATCAAACAGAGGTATATTATTATTGAATTGGTGGCCCAAAATAAAATTACCTGTAAAAAGAGTCGAGGAAATAAAACACATTGGAAGATGAAATAGAAATAAAAAGTAAGCAGGACATTACATTGAAGAGGGAAATGATCCACGTATCAGGATGTAAGGCATTTGATATCATTGTCTTGCTGGAAGCAGGACATGTCAAGGTGGTTGAGATGCACCCACGCCTCCATTCCCTCACCATCTTTCCTGTCCATCAGTATGGTGAAATTTTCAACAGGCAGTGCGCCGATGCTGCTCCAAACGGGCTTCCCCCACCCGAAATCGGCTTCGTACAGCTTAAACTTACTGTAGTCGCTGAAGCTGACCATGTTCACGCTGCCACCTTCCTTGAACTTATCCACTATGTTGAAATAGAAACTGTCGACGATGCCGTGTCCGTCTGCATCGGGCGCAAACATTCGACCGCACTCTTCAACGGTGTTCTGTATAGATTCGTCGAGGGCGTCTAGCAATGTGTGCAGCTCAATTCCCTGCACTTGGTCCGCCTCCAGGAGTCGTGTCGTGGAGGGGACGGCCAGGTTCCCGCAGGAACGATCGGGGAGGGGAGGGACGGTCCTGGACCGGATGTTGACCGGTTGAGTAATGAAGCAGGGGCGGGCGTACCCGTATTTGGCCCGATCCAGGCGGATCAGGGCCATGGATATAACCGCCGCCACCGCGCGCACTCGTGTGACTCTACGGCTGCCCAGCCGCCGCCGCAGCTCGGCGATGGCTTCCCCGCTGAACACGAGGCGCCTCACCACAAGCTGGCTCGGGAATGCGTCTATCTGGCAGCTGAAAGCCTGGTTCTTCTTCTTCCATGGGACCACCCTTGGACACTCCAGAGGCTGATTGTTGCAGCCGCCAGCTACCCAGGCGGCGATGAAGTTTCCCACGGAGCACACGTCGAAGATCCGGTGGGAGATGCTGACGCCGATGGCGACCCCGCCCCAGCGGAACTCGGTGATCTGGATTGACGCTAATGGAGTACTCGCAGCTTCATCCAGCTTGTAGAACTGGTCCGGGAGGAGGTCCTTGAGGTGATCCAGGGATGTGGTTTTTCGGACCACAGCCTCCACCTCGTCGCCGGACTCCGCGAGGATGAATTCAGCTCCGTCGTCGTTGCAATCGACGGAGTGGTCCTCGCGGATGTACCTTCCGGCGAGGATGTAGAAGTCGGGTAGGATCCGGGCGAGTGAGTCCTCGAGTTGGGTCACTTGACCAGGTTGTGGTTTGGATGAGTAGAAGAGGAAAACAGCTACATTCATGGGCGAATTGAGGTCGTCAAGATACGAAATCTCGTACTTCCGAAGCCTCTCTGGGGTTTCCACACATGGTTTTATCATCTTCTTGCTCACTATCTTCATCTTCATTTTAACCCCCACTTAATTCTCCACTAATAATCATCAACTCTGATCTATTCCAATATATATCTCTTACACCAATCATTAATATATACGTTTTCAATTCCCACGTTTCATATCTCACGCTCACGTGACAACGGCTTGAAAGAAACCACTCCCTCCCCTACTCTAGATTTTACTATTCCATGTTGTTTGAAATAGTTTTTAGTTTCCAACTTTATTAATTTTAAAGTTTAAAGGGTATTGTAGTATTTTTAGATAATAAATAAAAAAATTGGTATATATATGTGATAAAGAGGTGTAAATCATGATTCATTTTATGTGCAACGGGTGTAGCTATAACTAAGGAAGATACGGATGATGTGGATGTGTTGTATGAAGTTAACAATAAGAATCGTCAGTTGGAGCTGTTACAAGTTAAGCATGCACAGGGGTTGCTCATTTTGGCATATGGATCAATTAAGGAGTTAAATGAACTGGCGTAAGGGTAGTTATGCTAAGCTAGACAGCTAAATCAGGGTAATATATATGATGTGTCAATTGCTCATTGAATCTCTTAGCAGGTAGTTAAGAAGCTGGAACAACTTTAAGAACCGCATTCATGCAGAAGCCTTGGGAGTTCAGAATCATCTTTCAACCTTCCTTCTTTTGATTTCGATTTCTAAATGTAGATTAGCTTAGATAATATCATAATCATTCAATCATCTGTGTGTATTCAAGAAGATCAATAAAAGAAGGCTCTAATATCACCTACGGTGAATGTTGATCCTTGAGTAATCAAACCGCTCAATCCTTTGTGTCTTCATCCTTTTTCTGATTTCTTTTCGTTCATTAAACGTGAGTTGAGTGTTGAGAGGCTTCTTGATTTATTTGTGTTGATTGAGAGCTACAACCGACAGTATTGAGAGCTTAAAGATTCATAACAAGTACGTCCAAGAGTACGCAAATTTTGTCCCCAATTATTGAACTTGGTTTCAATTTTAGTATATTTGATAAGAGCAAGCGTTCTCTTTCGTAGTAGTTCGTGAGTGACCAAGTCAATTATCAATACATGGGAGATTAAAATCAAGAGTATATCCGGATTCTTTTAATCATGCTTTATAAAAGTGATCGGATTTTGAGATTTTGGAATTATACTACCAATTAAACTATCAAGTAACTAATAAAAGTAATTAACATCTAAAGATTATCAAGTAAATAATCAAGTAACCAAGGATAGAATAGAATGGATGTAGTAAAGATCTAAAAATAAGTAAGTCTTAACACAATCAAGATTAAGGACATCACCTAGACATATAAGATTTTAATGGCATACATTATTGATAATGGAATAGAAGCAATCACATATGTTTCTCTAATCCCTATGGACAAGGTAATTAGGTTCTAAACTCTTAACAAGTTTCAAGCCCCTAAGACTGATTCTTACTCTCAATTCCCTTAGAAAGTGCTATGATCATAAGTTTGATTCCTCTCACCCAATTAACAATCAATTAAGATCAATTAACTAAGTATTATCTCATAAATGTTTCAAACACAAGAAGGTTATGGTTTAACTCCCCTCACACTAACATACATAATCATATTATAAAATTATTCAATTAAAATCGTAGGTATAGTCATCCTAACACTATGAATAGAGAATTTAACCAAACACATCATAATAGAATCATGTAATCATAGATCATGAGATAATTTCCAAAATCAAACCAATTAAACCATTAAAAATCCAACATATCTAGTAACCTTTAATCCATCATGTGGCTAGAACAAACAACAACAAACATCATGCTAACGCCAATAAAATGCTTACATGATTCCATTGTTACAAACAAATCAAAGAAAATACAAATCAAAGGTAAATTCTTTCCCTATTTGCATTTGGGTAGAACTCTTTCTTCAAGTTGCATTTCACTTCTTCAAGCCTCAATTCTCCTTAAGGAGGGCATGGGTAGATGAATGGTCTAAAGATCTATGGAAATTGGTGGAAAATTGGATAGAATTTGGGTGGAAATGGATGAAGGAGATAGTGTGTGTGAAAATGGTGAGAAAGTGTGTGGAATGGATGTGGAAACTGCCCGAAATGAATATCTTCAGTAATTTTCAAGCAATTCACGTATTTATACCCCTGGAACCTTCTAGAACACGCGCTGATCAAAATTCCAACTTATGGCCGAACTAGACTCGAGCTCTGCAACTCGACTCAAGCTGCGACGCACATTTCTCGGTGGATTCCAGCGTGTGACAAAGCTTGACTCGGGTCTCGGACTCGACGTACAGGGGAGGCCAAGCAGGTGTTTTTGATGTGTACAATCGACATCGGAGGTCGACTTGCGCAACTCGACTCAGGCTTCATGCGCCAGCTCGACTAGAGCTCGTGACTCGAGTCTAGGCGTGTCGAATTCTATCCTTTCCGCTTTCGGCTCCCGACTCCATTTTGCTCCGTTTTTCACATGTTTTACATATAATTAAGCTCATTTTCACATATTTATCAATTTATATCACATCTCCATAATAACACAAAATACCACCAAAAGTTATACAAAACGGATAAAAACATACGAAAATACACATAGAAAGACACTAAAATTTAAGTGAAACTAGTGACGATCAATTATATCTGTATATTAATTGAATGTAATATCCTTTAATATAAAAACTAAACTAATATTTTTTATTTTTTTTAATTAAAAGATTAATTTTTATAATCAATTATTAATACCTTTAATATTATTTCAAAAGACCCTTTAAAAAAAGTAATACATACCTTTATTAATTAACATAAATATCCTTTAAAATAAATGGTCGTACCCTCGAATAGTATGGGAGCACAAGGGACCAATCTTAATAATAAATAAGGAAACACTAACCGATTCGGATCTCCTGTTATATTTTGGTATTACATCTCCTGTTACAAACTGTTGGATGATTGACATGTAGGATAAATTATTCTATACCCTAACAATCAACCCTAAGGGGAAAGGTTGAGATTTTCCTCTCCGCATACGTGTGTCACTCATCTAACGCGTATAACATGAGATGTAACACCAAAATATAACAGAACATTAAAGATCGAGCACAATGGACCAATCTTAATAATAAATAAGGAAACACTTGCGTGCAACATAAAAAAATAATTAAAATTGAAAAAAAAAATTAATTGAACAAATCATAACAAAATAATGATAAAAGTATATATTATAAAATGACTAAATATGGATTCACCCCAAATTACAGGAAATATTTGCTATATTTAATAAAAATATAATTATACACTAGAAAAAAAAATTAAAAATAAAAATTAAATAAAATACACCCACCATAACATGGGTGAAATAAATCCTTTGCCATTATTCAATTAGATTGAATAATATGAATCATGTGCAGACTGCTATGCATAAAGTTAAATCTCAAAATATATGCATTATTATTTGCGTACACATGAAGTACCGAAGTTATTACAAAACAAGTAGTAATATTAATTTGTTTATTGCGTGCACATTTTTTGTGTTAGGGATTTTATTAGAGAACGAGTTGAGGAATTGATTATCTTTTAGAATTGCATGCTACATATGTTTTTTTTTTCAAAAAAATATATTTCATATAAAAATTGGAATACAAAGGTACTCCAACCCATGAAAAATTCAGTTCAAACATATTTACTCCACAATGTGATTTTCAATTATCCTATAATTATAAAGTTTAGTGCACCCTTCCAAAAAAAACTGTAATTTCATATTAAATGTGGTCACATGCAAACACACCTCGGATCGGCTTGTCTGATTTGAATTAGTTACGATGCGGAATTAAGACCCATCACATGTCTGCACGAAAAAAAAAACGCATTTCGAGGTACGTAGTATATAACACAAATACCATAGTTATTATATATTAATATTGGCAATGTTACACGCCATTTTATTTTATGACAGATGTATTATTTAATTCATTCTTTCAGATTAAATGTGGTCACACGTGGCTTGCCTAATTTGAACTACAGGCCAGAAGACACATCACTCAAGGGTCAAGTCAATAATGGTAACGTAGAGATTTCGGTGTGCACAAAAATTAATACATAATCATATATAAATAATCACAATTTTTTTTCCCTTTAGAAAAAGCACTTATATTAAATAATATGGATAAGAGAATTAAAAAAAAATTACAAGTACAACTATCGATCCTTGAGGATCCCACAATATATCTCTACTCCAAATTAGTTCAAAACAATTACAGAATAAATTTAGGACATTTTCAAAACAAATTAGGGTTTAGCGATCATTAGAAGAAGGAATTATAATCATTAAAATACAATTGGGGTGTATTTAAAAAATTAATTGGAGTTTACATAACAATTTGTCATAACTAATTTTATTTTATTATTTATATATAAAAGTATTCCCGTCTTCTCCCATTAACACATTTTAAATTTATAAATTTATGGAGTTCATTTAGTAAATTTGGGGGGCAAATAGTCGAAAAAAAAAACAAACAAAACAAAGTTTTTTTAAAGATTTTGCATAATAAAATTTGTGTATTATTTCAATTCTCTCGTATTTTAATATATAATAAATAGTTGTATCAATATTTTGTGTTAACATAGAGATATAAAATGTGCAGTGTTATTAAAGTCAGTGTAGGGGTTTTATGACAGCTTGGCTATCGTCATTAATAGAGAATTAAACATTATATTAAATTGAGTCAACTGTTGATTGAATATAACAATGATAACAATAACATGCCATATATCCTTTAATTTATTTTTATTTTATTTTGTGAATTAAAAAATATAAATTTTTGGATCTTATGCATAAATGAATAACATTGAACTTGAAATTCTTGATAAGACGCAATAATTTTTGAGTCCGATTTTTTAATGGCCACTTCTGATAAAGTACAATTTAAAATAGCCACATCTCTTAAAACCAATTTTTACTAGCCACTTTCAAGTGGATTCCCCAAATTACCCCCATAACTGTTACACAAAGGACGAAAATAATTGAGCCATCATCATGTCAGTTTTGACTGCAATAAATGCGGGGTGGGTGGACCACATTTTTTGAAGTTTTAAATTTTGAATTTAAGATTTTGGATGTGGGTTGGTGGGGTACATCAATACCCATCACTTTCACCTTTTTCTCTTCCTTCATTCTTTGTTTCTTTGTTTCTTTCTATCTCATATTTCGTCCAACACACTCTCTCTTCTTCTCTCCATTCGTCCAACACCTCTCTCTTCTTCTCTCCATTCGTCCCAGTGAAGAACAGTGCATTTCTTGGTGGAGAATTCTCCATTTGCGGTCTCCAGAATTCTCCATTTGCGGTCTCCAGAGTGCATCAACTTGAAATGGCAAATTTTCAGGTATGTATATAAGCATTGTTATTGGCATGTTAAAATACCTATAATGTACTGTGTGTAATGTAATGTAAGGTGTTGAATTGGCCTTTACTGTAGTAGGAATGCAGTGGTGTTCATTTATTTTTGGTTTTTTTTAAATATTGTCTTGGCTGATTAGATGTTTTCAGTAGGTCGAATAGAACAATTCTTCAGGCCGAATAGAACAAAACGTCAGGCCGAATAGAACAAAACTTCAGGCCGAATAGAACAAGTGTAGGCCGAATAGAACAAAACTTCAGGCCGAATAGAACAAGTGTAGGCCGAATAGAACAATACTTCAGGCCGAATAGAACATGTGTAGGCCGAATAGAGCAAAATATATGAGCAATGACATATAATTTTGGTTGGCCGAATAGGGGTTTTCAGTAGGCCGAATAGAACAATACTTCAGGCCGAATAGAACAAGTGTGTAGGCCGAATAGAGCAAAGTGTAGTAATGACTTTTTTAATTTTGGTAGGCCGAATAGAGGTTTTCTTTAGGCCGAATAGAACAAATCTTTAGGCCTAATAGAACAAGTGTTGGCCGAATAGAGTAAACTGGAAGACTTGTATTTTTAAATTTAATGAAATTTTTGTTGGCCGAATAGAGATTTAGAGTTGGCCGAATAGAACAACTCTGTAGGCCGAATAGAGGAATTGGTAGGCCGAATAGAAGGAACTTTGGGCCGAATAGAGTAAATGTTTGTGTTCAAATATTTCGTTTTAGGGTTTTCATGAACTTATTGTTATTTTGCCCATAATTATGAATTTATGTCTTATTTAGCAAAAAAAAATATATATGTGCAGGGTGAATGGAAGCGTCCTTCCATGCAGGGTCAACAATGCAGTATACATAATTACTGCAAACCTGGGGTAGTTATGGATATCATTCGTAGGCAGTTAACTAGGCTTGGGGGTAATGCGGAGGAGATATTTAAGAGATCATGTTTTGGTCATTACTGGGATCTCAGCGATGAGTGGAACGCGAATGCTCATCTGCACAGTCTCATGACCTGTGAGATCATACATAGGGGGGACGATTTAACGGCTAGGTATTTTCAGGTTGGAGACGTGTGCCTTAGATTTAGCCGGGTAGAGTTCATGAGGATTATGGGACTCTGTTTTCGGGATAGACTCGGCTTTGATCCGAACGAGACGTATGGTATCCCGTCTGGTGGGTTATATGATAGGTTTTATGGTTAGGGTGAGAGACCTTTAGTAAGTCAGATTGCTAGTGACTTTGAAGGGCGAAGATTTATAGGTGTTAGCCCTGAGGACGCAGTTAAGGTTGCTAAAGTTCTGTTGTTGTACTACTTTCTCCTTGGGTCGGATGTCACCAAGGTGGGAGTAAACAACTGGGTCTGGTGCCTAGTGGAGGACGAACAGAGATGGGATTTATTCCCTTGGGGACAGGTCAGCTATATGACGCTTTTGCACTTTATGGACCACATTGTGACCAAAGTCCCAGCTAAAGCAAATCCCGATCGGTACAGATACCACTTTTACGGGTGCACATTCGCATTACTGGTACGTGTTTTAGGTTTGATATATTAAAGTTATAGTGTATTTTCAATTTTAGTATTAATTATCTGACATATGTGGTTTACGTGTGACAGGTTTGGGCGTACGAGCGTCTACCTGCCGTTGCTGCACCGTATGGCCATGTTCCCCACGGTAGGTTGAATTTAAGGCCACTCTGCTTGCGATGGATTTTTCGCAAATGGAAGAGGGTTGATAGGACTCTGTTTGATCAGGTATGACTTATTAATCCATTTAGTGAAGACATATATGTTTTATATTGTTTCTTATGTAATTGTTTATTTTGAATCAGGCTCTTGATGTGGTTGATTTTCCGATGATCCTTCCTGATGAGCTTAGCCAAGGGTATTGGATTGGCATAGAGGATGAGCCTTTGGAGGGGTTGATCATGGGGATATACACAAAGTCATTCTCTAAAACCAGCACAAAGGCTGTCCGGGCATACGATCCTACCGATAATCCATGGGATCAGCGGTACTATACGGGTGTGGCTGTTGATGATGCGTGGAGGGGCCAACATGCGGATGATGCTGCGGCTTGGATGACAAATCGGGATCCCCATTCTTACCAACCTCGCTGTACTCCCAGTCCTGATCACAGCGGATATGCTTCAGGGGAGAGGACGTATGTTGAGCCCGGTTCCTATGATCCGAGTGCTGGCTGGCATGCTCGATTTATGAAAGAGCATGACGAACAACATCGTTACGACGCAGACGCGCAGCAGCCTCTTGACGATAGGATGAATGATTTCCCAGGTTTTCATGGGAGTGGCTCTAGGGACGCATACCGAGGTGATCAACCCCACCAGGGATATGATCAGGACTTCCAAGAAAGGGTCTTTCGTAGGCTGGATCAACAGGATGAATTTTTACACAACCTTGCTTGTCAGGTTGTGTCTGAGCATCAAACAGCTCATTATTTTCGACAGGCACTTACGGCTGAGATTAGGCGCCTTCGATCAGAGCTTGCGCAGACCAGGATATCTGAAGCTGGGCCAACCAGCTCGAGGTCAGGGGTTAGACATTCCCCTACTAGACCGGTGGAGGCGCTCAGCCCGATGGCCCCCACACCCAGGGGTGATGAAGAGGGTATAATGCGGTCTAAGAGGCAGCGAAATCCATCTGCAGCGTTACAGTCTCCATTTACCACGACAGACCGATAGCGCCGATGGGAACTGTACCGCAAATTTATTTCAAGCAGAGAACAGTAAGTACTACGCCAGTAGTGTAGACGTTATCATATATTACTTTAAACAATGTGCTTTGATTTTAATGAATTATTGAATGCAGGATCGACGTTGGTCTTAGTTTTACAGTAGGGGCTTCCTTTTTCACTGAGATGGAGAACCCCAGTGTTTGGTTTGGAAGTGAGGTCAGAAATATTTAGTTCGTGTTTATATAAATTGTTGTAAATATTTTCATTATGTCATCAATTGTTAATTTTATTCGATGGATTTTCAGCACCTGGATGCATACCTCCGCTTATTATCGGAGCGCCCCTCTGACATAGGTGTACACGTGCATCCGGAGGTGGGCCCCTACTGCATTATGGACATGGAGTTCTCTGTAAGTAAATTAATTCATTATAATTGACTGTGGCAATTTTGGTATTTAATTTTTTGAGACTAATATTATGAATGATTCTCGTGTAAGGTCCGAGTACAAGCAGTATGGAATGAGCACACGGGTCAGTTTAGGGATGATAGATCAACATATGCCAACATAACTAATGAATTGTTGACAGATCTCCGTCAGTACGCCCGAGGTTCATTGCCAATGTGGAGGGGGTCGAGATCCTGGATTGATTGTGATATGGTATTATATCCTAATCATTGTTTCACTTACATGATAATATCCCCTAGAATGACTCTAGTGTTTTTACATCTAATGTATGCGTTCCTTTTAACTTTCTTTGGCAGTTATTGTTCATTGTCCACACCTCAGGGCACTACTACCCATGTGTGGTCCTTACAAAGCAAATGAAATTCATTTGTTTTGACTCGTTTCGCCATAGATGGGATGAGGAGCCCGACATGAAGGAGCGCCGGATACTGGAGACTCTACCATACAGACGTGTCATCCCATCTCTGATGCGCGAGCTTGACTCATCCGGGGTCCCGCACACATTCCCTCTATCACCAGCTCCCAGAGAGTATTGTTTCAAGCAAGAGGACGGTTCGAGTTGCGGACCAGCCTGTCTGAGACCATAGAGGGACTGTTAGTAAGGAACTTTAACTGGGACACCCCTGATCACATCCTGCGCTTCCGTAAGCACGTTGCCTTCACGATCTTTCAGTGTGCTAGAATAGGATGAACTTAGTAAATTTTAATTTTCATTTTTATTTTCTTTTTAAAGGTAGATTATGTTGTATTATATGAACTCATATATTTAATTTATTAAATGAAATTTATTGTCAAAAAGTAATATTAAATTTTGTTTAAAATATAATTAAATAGACAAATATGGATAAATAGGTATGAGACGGGTAGAACAGGATGAA
Source organism: Pogostemon cablin (assembly GCA_023678885.1). NCBI lineage: Eukaryota > Viridiplantae > Streptophyta > Magnoliopsida > Lamiales > Lamiaceae > Pogostemon > Pogostemon cablin. Next base: position 4,989,942 of record CM043009.1, read on the forward strand.
CTTTGTTAATTTTAATTTTGTTTAAGAAGGACAACATAGACGTGTATGACCAATTTCACCACATTTCCCATATTTTTTTTGTCTACGTATACGATGGTTAGGATTATCTATTATAGGAGGAGGTGGATTATCTTGTGAGCACGCCAATCCAGTACAATTTTTACGATTGTGACCTGGCTGTCGACATCTTGAGCACACATGTTCTTTGTGACGTCTCCTGGACGACTCGATCCCTGACCTTATACGAGACATTCGTGGTCGGCCGGCCTGTCTGTGTGGTAGCGGGGGGTTCACCTTCTGTGACAGGACTCCTTCGGGTATGTTCCACTGAGTGCAGTGGGGAACAGGCAATACTGGACCACGCCACATATTCACGACACTCGTATTATGATAAGCTGTAGACACAAAACCGCTGGCTGGCAAACCGCAAGCATTGTACAACGTATAGTGTAAGAGACACATAAAAATTATAACAATGCAAGTAAGTAAGGTAATGACTGCGTACTCGATTGCCTTCGTCGCATGAATGCATGGAACAAGTTCTTTCTGGAACTTCTGACATGTGCAGGTGTAGTAGTTCAGATCAACAGTGAATATATTACTAGCATCCTTGATCGCAAACTTATTTTCAAGGAGCATGGAAATTTCTAGCTTTTGGGCTGATTGAGAAAGTTCCACTAGTTCGTCATGGAGACGCTGGCATAGGATGGTACTCCGTTGTTCAGCTGCTGTTCGACGTTCGTAAAACCACCTCTCAGTGGTAGTCCGACAAACCTCTAGCATTGTGCAGATAGGTAACTTCCGCGCCCAAAGGATGGCATTGTTATACGACTCAGCTGCGTTTGAGGTCATAAACTCGTATCTATTGACAGGACAATGCACCCTTGACCATCTCTCATATCCCCACGACCCAATCAACTCCATTAACTCCTGCGATCATGTCCCACATCTCAGTAAGTCTATCATCCTGCAAATAACAATGTAGGAGTGGTAAAATTAGGTTAAAGAAGACATTGTACCAACTCGTTCTTGTAAAAAAAATTACAAAAGTGTAATATGTTGGTTGACTCACTTATCAAAATCTCTCGGTAGGTATACATCCATCACACGATGGAATGTATATAAAACGTTCTTTCCAAAGCCAGCCAATCTGCGCTTTAAATGGTAGCCACATAGACCGTGATGGGCATCAGGGTACACAGTAGAAATAGCGTGTGCAATACTGGCATGACCGTCAGAAACTATCAACAGGTCTCGTGGACATCCGTAGGACTCGCGTAACCTTTCTAGAAACCACGTCCACGACATGTTGCTCTCAACATCGCCAGTGCCTAAGGCGAGTGGAAATATCTGATGGTTTGGATCATGCGTGACTGCGACAAACACGGTTCCTCTGTGACTACCCTTCGTATGAGTGCCGTCAATGACAATGACCGGACGACCAGACTCTAAAAACCCCCGCCTCGATGCTCCAAGTGCATAAAATGTAAACTTTAAACGGTCATCTTCATCGACAGATATTCGGGTGTACGTACCGGGATTTGTGGATTCCAACTGATACATGTAAGCAGGGAGCAATTCGTATGAGCTATCGTGATCCCCGTACGTGTGTCCAACAGCGTAGTGTTTCGCCTTTAACGCTATATTGTAGCTAATGTTGAATCCAAAATAAGTCCTGATCTCATCTATCATCGCACTGGGTCGGAGGCCATGAACCTTATCAAACTGCCTAGCAACAAAATATTGACCGATTACTTTGGACGACACCTGTGTAGGAGCAGATCTGTCTGGATCATTTAAACAACCAAGATGTTCGACGAATTTAACCACTCTCCACAACCCAGAGCTCATTCTTGCGTGCAACTTAAATGGACAGCCTGTTTGACCCTTCATGTTACATACAACGTTGTACCTTGTCGTGCTAGATCTTTCAACATAGGTCTCCACTCCGTGCCTCAAGTTATACATGCCTACTGCTGTCTGGATCTTCTCTTTTGTCTGAAATACACTGTTCTTTTCAATAACACCAGACGCATCAATCTCAAGGCCAGTCAGCTGATCTACTCTCTCTGCTTCAATCGGCATGCCTGGAATCAACCAAGGACGGGTGTTGGGCCGTGCACTACGCAACTCTTCTGACTGCATTTCAGGACGGCGCAACTCATGATTAATCTGTTCAAGAAAGCTAGGCCCTCCTCTCTTACGTATGTAATCACATATTTCTTCATACAATTGGTGTCTTCTCTCCTCAGCACCATCATCGCTTTCGCTAGAAGACTGATTAGTATCCTGCTGTATACGATCCCCTTCTTCCACCGTTCTATTCCTGGGGTCATCATCATCATCGTTACAACCGTCTACGTCCTCCGCACCCTCACCAGAGAAATCACCAGATTCTGCATCTACAGATTCTCTAAAACCAGCACACTGCATCTCTGAGGCCGGACAACACTCCACATTCAAATCAAAATCATGCCTCCCAGAAGAATTTGCCCTCGTACATGGGTCATTGCTCGTACCAGCACCTCCGTCATCATAACCCATCCCTAAAACCATACTACTCCCTGCACCCGTGATAGGACAGAGTGTGACGTACATCATTCCGACATCATCAACACACTTGAACACTTCTGCCACACGTGCATCATTCTTTATCTTATATTTGAACAAACGGCCATTGTAATCAACTAGAGAATGAACTACATAACCCCAATGCCCCAAATCAGCTTGCACTATGTCATGAATTTCTTTTAGCAAGCTACTATAACACAAACTGGCCTCTGGCAAGAACAACCAGTTCACCACTCCACCTATATATTGCAATCCTTCCCATGCTCCACCCCAACATATCCCAGCTTTTCTATAACTCATCTGCACATTTTTTCAAAAACAACTTTAATGACATCAACATTAAAAGATTAGATAATTAGTTGCATCATTAAATCATTAGAAAATTTGTACTAAATTTGTATTCTATCCAGTCAACAAATTAATGTATGCAAACCTACACTGTTTCAACAAAACCCTAAACCCTTGACACACCTTAAAATGTGTCAGTATTTTTTTCTTCTATTCGGCCAATTATTCCTCTATTCGGCCCAAAAGTGTCTCCTATTCGGCCTAGTAACTTGCTCTATTCGGCCAACATTGAGTTTCTATTCGGCCTACCAACGCTTTCTCTATTCGGCCAACGGTTTCTCTATTCGGCCCACCAAGCTATTCTATTCGGCCCACTAACTTCTTCTATTCGGCCTACTAAGTTTCAGAAAATAAAAGAACATTTTTTGGGCATTTCGGCCGACGGGTGTTTTATTCGGCCCACAAAGTTGTTCTATTCGGCCCACTAACTTCTTCTATTCGGCCTACTAACTTTCTAAAATTTAAATAATTTTTTTGGGCTATTCGGCCAACGGTTACTCTATTCGGCCCACCAAGCTATTATATTCGGCCCACTAACTTCTTCTATTCGGCCTACTAAGTTTCACAAAATAAAAAGATCATTTTTTGGGCATTTCGGCCGACGGGTGTTCTATTCGGCCCAAAAAGTTGTTCTACTCGGCCCAGCAACTGAATCCATTCGGCCTACTCACCATTGTTTAACAAATTTAAAAAGATTAATTAAAAAAACCAAGATGTAACATGAGTGGTGAAGATTTAAGAGAGAAAAACTTTTGAATGTTACAAAATTATTCTACAAGTCATACAATTTTTTCTATTCTATTATAAAAACGTTGAATAATTAGAATACACTCATGAGCCATGTCAACAATTATAAAATTAGGGCATCACAATTATAAAACTTGTTTTAACATACCTTGTACACCTGCTACCCAAATATCTTAATTCTCTCCAAAATTACTGGAAATTTGCTCCCAAATGCTCAACCTCTGGTACAAAAAATTTTAATATGTGTTGGACGACCACCCCCATTTTTCAATTTCCACTATATATTATCCTCATTATTTTGTATGGATATGGGGGAGCTACGGGAGCACATGCCTACATAGTAGTACTAGGTATTAGGTATTGTACTTCCACACTTTATTCACAAATAAAGAAGAATCCGATTCCTTTACTGTACTTTGGGTCAAAAAGTGTGGAATCTCATCTGCAACCACCTGAAAAGTGGGTCCCCCACAAGGGCATTTTGGTCAATTCATTTCAAAGTGGCTAGAAAAAATTATGTATAACAAATGTGGCCACTTAAAATTACAGTTATCCAAAAGTGGCCACTTTTTACCATTTCCACATAATTTTTCTTCCATCTCTATCTTAAGAATGGGTGGAGAAAATAAATAGAAGAATAACCGCAGTAGGTAAAATATTCACTGTTTGATTGAGCTTTTAGGAAGTGAACCACTTCATTTACCAACTCAATTGAGAGACTTTTCTAAGAACGCTGAGGAGTTGAGGTGACATAGCAAGTTATACTCCACGCTGTGTAAAATAAAATTATTCATTTCTTCCATGTTTTAATTATTCATTTCTAAAATAAAATTTAGGATCAAGATAGAGAAAATTACAAAATCAGTCCCACCCGTCACAGTCCCATTTAGAGTCTTGATTTCAGTCTCAAACGTTTTTTTTCCAGCAATAATGATCCCGCCGTTGAGTTTCCCATTATTCCTGTTAGGAATTTTGGTCCCACTGAACTAATCCTTAAATACTGGACCAAAATTGCAAAATTCTTGCAATTTTGATCCCAAAGCACCTGTGCAGTCAATCTTTTGCGAGCAAATTGGATATTTTTTTAAGGAAAGTTTCACCCATTAATTATTTCCTTATAAAAGCAACACAACCTCAACCCTAAAAACCATGTATGAATTGGGGTAAATATCAAAATTAGTCCTATAAGTATGACATTTTTCAACTTTAGTAATTTTTCATTTGCAATTCTCAATTTTGGTCTTTTTTGTCCACTTTTAGTCCTTTTTGTCCAGTTTTGGTCATTTTGGTCCAAATTTAGTCATTTTTGTCCAAATTTAGTCCTTTATGTTAAAAAAAAGTCCAAAAATTATCCGAAAATGTATACATTTAGGACCAAAAGTGAACAAAAAAAGGACCAAATTTTGAATAAAAGGACCAAACTATACCAAAAGGACCAAAACTGGACAAAAATGACTAAAAGTGGACAAAAAATTACTAAATTTGAGAATTACAAAAGAAAAAGGACTAAAGTTGAAAAATGTCATACTTACCGGACTAATTTTGATATTTACCCTATGAATTGAGGCTATAACCTTCTAATTTTTGTATTGCATATGAATGCTAGTATGAAAATCTAATGCATGATACCTAATATATTGTGTAACGTAAGAATGTGTGGAGACTAATGTGTTATAACCTTCTACTTTCATAGTTTAATGACATTAACCATCACAATACAATTTAACATCATTCTTAGTCAGGGTAAATATCAAAATTGGTCCTGTAAGTATGACGTTTTCCAACTTTAGTCATTTTTCTTTTGTAATTCTCAACTTTGGTTCTTTTTTGTCCACTTTTAGTCCTTTTAGTCCAAATTTAGTCCTTTATGTTAAAAAAAATCCAAAAATGATCCGAAAGTGTATACATAAAGGACTAAAAGTGGACTAAAAAATGACCAAATTTTGAGAAAAGGACTAAAATTGGACCAAAAGGACTAAAAGTGGACAAAAAGGACTAAAGTTGAAAAACGGCATACTTACGGGACTAATTTTGATATTTACCCTTCTTAGTCACGTAAGATAAGATCATGTCAATCACATATGATAAGATCAATGCCATAATCAACATAAAGCAACAAATATGTCAACATAGTTTTCGACATTCAATCGTCTCCAACAAATATTTTATACTCCCTCCGTCCCATTTCAATGTTTACGTTTGCTTTTTGCACGTTGATTAAAGAGTATAATATTTTAATAGATAGTTGGTGGAAAAATATAATATTTAATGTAAAATGGGTAGGTGTATCAGTGTTGCATGATATATTAATTGTTTTATGTGGGTCCCATATTCCAAAAAGGAAAACGTAAATATTGAAATGAGACGCGCAAAATAGAAACGTAAATATTGAAACGGGACGGAGGGAGTACTTGCGTTTCACCTACAAAAGATAAAATTAATTCCAAATTTTTTACTTCAAAACTCAGCTAAAATCAAGATTCTCAATCAAATCAATCTTCTATACATATAATTATTACTCAAATAATATAGATATAGAGAAATTTTATCTACAAGCACCTTAATAAGTTTCTCAGATGCAGTCAAATACTTCAATTTTGTAGATAATATTCTCTTACATGTACAATGGCATTGCAAGACCAAATTTTCAAAAATTTAATTATAAAGACACAAACACCTTGAAATTATTGATCAATTAAAATAGATTCACAAAAGCAACACACTTGACATTTGAAATCTATAGTAACCAACAAAAGGTTGCAACCAATAAATAGAGTTCATGATGCTTTAATTTTCTGATTCTGCAAGAAAAGAAAAATAATTCAACCTCAGGAATTGTATGTATCTTTTCTGTTTCTTTTTAAATTGAAAAATTAGAGAAATAATAGAAAATTATCTTGATTTACATTCTCCCCTGCCATCATCCTAGAGTAAGTGAGTAAGAAACATAATCAACTAATATCAATTTTATACATAGGTTATTTTTCCATATCGAATAAATAGAAAGTGCAATAACCTGATGAGTAATGATTAAGTACAAGTGACCACGTTTTGTAACCTTCTTGGAAACATAACTGCCAAAATTGTAATGAAACATAATACCTCTTTGGACCATCATTGGGTGAGGAACCGCCTGAAGGATTAAGCGACCTATTATCCACTAGTTTATCATTACTTTGAGACAAAGCCATAGAGCTCTCTCCATGCTTAGTGGCAGGAATCCGTTTCATAGCTAATCTGGCCCTCTCCCTTGAGCCTAATCAATTTTCCGTGACTCATGTTCCTCCACTGGTCCTAAACAACATGAAACCAACTCTACCAGATATTTGAAATAAATAATCCTAAGAATTGTAGTTTGTGCTTGCAATGAATTATTTTGACTTAGAATCAATTTTCTACTTGATTTGCTTACTCACAACTATTTTAAAGAAGTGCTTTTCACAATTTATAAGCAATTGCAAACGCACCTATAATCAAATAGAAATATCACTGCGGTTATCTCTCTCTCTCTCTCTCTCATAAAATAAAAAGAAGATGAATAAAGAACCTTGAGGATTGTACACTTCTAGGCCATATTTGAGGGCTTCAGCTTTAAGAGAAAGAAGAGTCATGTAACAATGACATGATTAGGCTGATTAGCGAACTCGATAATGACATGTACGCGTGCGAACTCGACACTAAATCTGCCAAATCACCAAACAACATTGCATCCCCAAAATTTAGTGGAAAGATATCCAGGAAAAAAAAAGATTCATGATTTATGCCTTTATGGCATTACATCAGCTAATTAAAATGGTCTCACTTGCATTCTAATTTTGTTTGTCATGCAAAACGCAAGCAAATATTCCACAAAAAACAATGATTCTAACATCAACCATAAGAATCCTTATCATAATTTAGAAAACTGAATTTCAGAGTAATAGTTGATAGCACATTAAATGCATATTTAAGTTTATAAGACACTTAATTAGCTTCTGCATAAGATCAACCTCAACCAAAGACGGAACAATAAGAATTTCATTAAGAAAAAGAAAAAAATTACTCATTCACAAGCAAGCTAATGGATTCAAACTCAGCTTGTAAGACTCTAATAAAAAAATTAACAAAGAATACTCCAAAATTTCCAAATTACTCATTGTATGAATTAACTCGGTCAATATCTTAGAAGTATTATTATTCAATCAAATTAAAACAAAATAAAAATCACAAAAACGAAAACAATCAACATTATTCACCTGTAAGTAACATCGCGTCGAGAACCTAAAAAGGAACCTGAATACTGATAATCCATTGAATAACCATTAGATGTCTCCATAGGTATAGACGACAGCCTGTGGCGGAGACGGCGATCAAAGTGGCTGTGGAATTAAAATCAATGGGAAGTAAATATACTATCGATTTGCAGTAAACGAAAGAGGACGACAGTTATCAAGCAAGTAACCAGAGTGGTTCTCTACTGTGATTCATGGGGAAAAACGCATTGCATCCCCTAAATTTATATGAAATATGCCAAATCTGTTTAATCAGTTGATAAGGGAGATTCGCTCACCGTAATGGCAATGGCAAGACAGGCCTTCATTCGACGGGAGAGAAGGGATTTGGGAAGGGAAATTAGGGTAGACGAAATTTTGAGGAAAAAAATTAGGTTTTCAATTTAGGGGAATTGGTTTGAATTGGGAGAGAGGAAATACGGATTCTAAGCCCTATTTCCTGCAAAACCTCGTTCCAAAACTCAAACAATCCCTCTCTTCGACTCTCAAACACTATCTCCCAGTTGCAGGCAATCTCCTTTACCCTGTTGACACCGACAAGAAGCCCCTGCTCCGGTACTCCGCCGGTGACTCAGTTCGCCTGATAATTGCCGAATCCACCTCCAATTTCGATGAGCTCACGGGGAACCACGCCCGAGATGCGAATCAGTTCTACGGGCTGGTTCCCCGATGCCTCGGGTAGAGGATGACTCGGAATACAAAGCAGTGTCTCTGTTATCTGTGCAGATTACTTTGTACCCGGGTTGGGGCACACGTCTCTGGGCATATGTCTCTATAAAAGATAATTTTCATATATTAAAAGTAATCGATAAAAATAAAATTTATGTATGAACTCAATTCACATAATTGTTTGTCATTAATAAATAAGATAATAGAAGATTACTCTAGAATTAAGCATTGGTGTCTAATAGAAACTTTGTTAAGATTTATATATAAACTCAATTCACATGTGTTTGCCATTAATAAATAAGATTACTTTAGAATTTGGCATTGGTGTCTAACAGAGACCGCGGCCCTTTGAGAAATTTATAATACTCCCCCCATTAACAAGCTTCACTTTTATTATTTTATGTTATTAAAAAAAAAAATAACTAATCAATTTTATTGATATTTTTGGATATTTTAACATTTTTAAGTAATAAATAAAGTATAAAGTAATGTTATAGATGTGAAAAAGGAGTCAAAATTTTGAAATAAAGTAACTTTTGAGATTATTCAATAAAATTTTGTTTTCTTTTTTCAAAGGGTGAAAGGAATCATGGGACGGACCAATGAGGAAAGTATGAAACTTTTTATGTGACGGAAGAAGTAATATATACTCCCCATGTCCCCTTTAAAGAGTGTCTCTTTTTCATTTTGGGCGTTCCACCCAAAGAGTCCTATTTCTTTTTTTATAACATGAGACCCACACACATCCACTAATACAATTAAAATATGGGGTCCGCACTCCCACTAATACAACTACCAACTAAACATTAAATAATAATACTCATTATTTCACGTGCAAAAAACAAAAGTCCCTCTTTGAATTGGACGGAGGAAGTACTCTCTTCATTCCATAATAATAGTTAAGTTTGCTTTTTGCTTGAAAATTAAGAAATATTGTATTTTAATGTGTAGTGAGTTGAAAGATTTAATATTTTAATGTAAAGTGAGAATTTGTATTAGTGTTGTGAGTGGACCCTATAATAATATATGATCTCTTAAAATTGTTTGCATTTACTATACCACGGATATTGAGAAAATTTTACTTTCTTACTAATTTTATTAACTTTTAGGAGTAACACAGTACTTTTGGGTAATAAATAAAGTACTTCATAAAATATGTTATGTGTGTAAACAAAGGATTACTCCCTCCGTCCCATAACAAGGTATACGTTTGCTGTTTGCACGTGGACGGTTCTAGGGTCTTTATTTGCTTTTTGAACGTAAATTAAGGCCCATTATTATTATGGATAAGGTGAGTAATTGTATTAGAGGGAAGTAGTGAGTCATATTGTGTACTTTCTTTATTAAATAGAGGAAATTGATGCCTTTTAAGTGAATGTCAGGAATAGTGAAACATATACCTTGTTATGGGACGGAGGGAGTACATTTTTAAAATTAATGTATACTATTAAGGTGTTGATTAGAATGATATTTCATTTTGTGAGGTGAACAATTACGTGGGATGGACCAATAAAAAAAAGTGAATAATCTTTAGAGACGGAGGGAAAAGAATGATATTTCCTTTGCTGGGGTTGAAAAAATACTCCCTTTGTCTTATAAAGGCAAATTTTAGTCGCGTATAGGGTTGAAGGCGTAGTCGCAAAAGAAGTCAGAAATTAGGGTCTATATGTCCAAAATTTAATAAAAGTGGTATTTTTTTGAAAAAAATATAGTGGGTGATATTTTTCTAAAATGAATTATTATAAGTAACATTTTTGCTGATGTCAAAAATAAAATAAATGGCTGGAAAATTGCTGCAAATTTGAGAATCCTGTAATATTACTAATTCAATTTTAGTTCTTCATCAGTTTTTTATTTTTATTTTTATAATTAATAAGTATATCTAAAGTGAGAGATTAGCCTTTAAATTCTAATAACTTATAAGAAAAAGGGAAAATTAATTAGTTTCTATGAAGTGTGCATTGTTTAAAATAGATAATTATATGATCCTGCTGATCAGATTAATTAAATGTGGCAGATTTAGGAATAAAAAAACAATGACAACAACAACAACCATAATAATAATAATAATAATAATAACCTACCACCCCAAAATTCCGTATTCGGATGTGGGATTATTTTTTGAGCATGCATGCTGCAATCTCCATATGTTCCAGTGCATTTAAGTGCGATGACGTGTCTTCAGCCTCGTAACTAGTTCATATTAGGCTAGCCACGTGGCTGCATGTGACAATATTTAATCTAAATACTTGACAATTACTTGCTCTATCAATCTATCCATTTTATCATTTTGGATCGTCCACTCTTAATCTATCTATTTTCACTTTTAAATATATATAAGGTCCACCCACCTACTAATACAATTAAAATATAGGACTCATACACCCCACTAATACAACATATCATTACACATTAAATAATAATACTCCTTAATTCATTCGTAAAAACAAACGAATAAATTGAGGATGGACAGAGAGGTAAGGTGATTAATATGGGTGCTAATAAGAGTACATAAAGGAATTTTTATTTGATTTATTTGATTGTATATATCTTTCCTTATTCGATGCCACAAATTGTGGATCGCTGTTGTAATCTTGTACTTAAATACGTCAATACAGAAGATCATAACACACAGTGAAATTATCTCCATTCTCCCATCTTACATGGTATCAGCCAGGTTCATCTTCTGACCCTCTCTCTTCCCCGTTCCTTCTTCTTCTTCCATTTCCATTCCTCTTCGTCTCTTCCCCTCTCTTCTTTCTCCACATGGCAGGCGTTGACACTCTTCCCATCACTACCATGATAAACATGACCCCTATCAAACTCGATGTCACAAATTATCTCTCCTGGCGTCGTCAAATTATTCACATGGCTGAGTGTTTCAATCTCATGCAGTTTCTGGACAAAACCACCACCGTTCCCGCTGAAACCATCACCAACACTGCCGGTGTTGAATCGCCGAACCCTACCTTCAACTCTTGGAAGATGAAAGACATGACATTGCTGAGTGTGATCTACACATCTCTCTCCCGATGCCGCATCTGAAGTTATCGATGCACACACATCACTCGCTGCCTGGACCATGCTGAAATTGGTATATTCTTCCTCCTCTCGTCAGCATCAGTTGCGCGAGGAGTTTATGTCTCTCCGCCGAGGCGACTCCTTCGTTGATGATTACGGATGCCGTTTCGAGACACTGTGCGATCAACTCCATGCCATCGCACGCCCAATTGACGAGGCTAAGAAGAGCCATCTCTTCTTGCGTGGATTAGGGCTCCAGTTCGTGGGCTTTGCGGATACCAGAATGGCCCTAACTCTGGTGCCTTGTTTCCGCGATCTTCTCAGCCAAGCAAAGCAATATGACTTGATGCTTAAATCCATGGAGGGCTCCTCGTCGCAGGTTTCTTTTTTTGCAGATCGAAGAAACCCTAACCTCTCGCGTCCAGCAACTCACGGCCGAGTCTCTTCCGGAGGAAGTCAGCAGCAGTCTGGCCGTGGCTATAGTGGTGGCCGTGGCTATGGTAATGGCCGTGGCTTTGTTCAGCGTGGTGCTTGGCCGGATTCCGGAGGGAGATACTCCGGGGGGCCGACGGGTTTCAACAGCGGGCGATGGCAGTTCGTTTCTTGTTGTCAGATTTGTCGGGGGAGCACTATGCTGACAAGTGCCCCTAATACCTTACTGCTCGCGACGGTGTTAAATCGACCAACCTTGCCGAGGCATTTGCCTCCTCTTGCAATGTTTCTGGTCCTTCGTTAGATTGGTACATTGATTCGGGTGCCTCCGCTCACATGACGAATCAAAATGCTGCCTTGACCTCTTACGAGCCCTATTCTAGTAATAGCAAAGTTGTTGTTGGCAATGGTAATTCTTTGCATATCTCGCATGTTGGCTCTTATGACTTATCTACTGATATTAAATTGTTGGCTTATACACCCTTGATAAAGGGATTCCTTCTTTGGTGACGGCTGTGAGAGATAATAAATTGAAGGCTAGCTTTGAATTATGGCACTTACGTTTGGGGCATGTCCCATTCTCTGTTATTTCTTTGTTAAATAAACTTGGACATTTATCAGTCACTTCTGTTTTACCCAGTCCTAAGCTCTGCTCTTCTTGTCAGTTGACAAAGAGCAAGAAATTATCCTTTCAATTAAATGATAAACGTGTTGCACATGTTTTGGATCTGATACATTGTGATTTATGGGGGCCTGCACCAGTTTCTACTTCTACTGGTTTTCGGTACTATGTGGTTTTTGTGGATGATTACTCAAGATTTTCTTGGATTTATCCGTTATGCAGGAATTCTGATTTCTTTGATACTTTAGTATGGTTTCATGCCTTTGTATGCACTCAATTTTCAAGGCAGGTTAAGATATTTCAAAGTGATGGTGACACTGAATTTGTTAACTCAAGAGTACGTGATTTTATGCATAAAAATGGTATTCTTCATCGTATATCATGCCCATACACTCCTCAACAGAATGGTAGAGCTGAAAGAAAGCATCGTCACATCACAGAAACTGGTTTATCGATGCTCTTTCATGCTAATGCTCCAGTATCCTTTTGGTTTGATGCATTTTCTATAACAACTTTTATTATTAATCGAGTTCCTTCAACAGTGTTGCATGATAAATCTCCCTTTGAGCTGCTATTTGGTTATGCTCCAACATATTCCGTCTTTAAGCCTTTTGGATGCCGAGTATTTCCCTATCTTTGTGACTATGCAGCTCACAAACTAGAATCGAGAAGTCGTCCTTGCATTTTTCTGGGGTACAACAATGTTCAAAAGGGGTTTCGGTGTCTAGATCCTCATAAATCTCGGATCTACACGACTCGTCATGCTCAATTTGATGAATTATTATTCTCTTTTTCTACTGACTCTCTTTCTGTGTCCACCACAGAATTGGACTTGTCTACTTTTACAGATGCAATGGAGCACTCTGCAATTTCTCCTTCTACACTGGAATGCTCTCCGTCAAATCCACCAGTGAGGCGGCCTATTGCCTCAGAGGATCCCAATGAGCTACCTGAGCCCATTATTCTCGCTCCGATGTAGACGAGCTTCCATTGCCGGATGCGGAGCCATTTGATGCTCCCGGCATCGGTGGTCTTCCACCACTCGATGATGAGCCGCCCATTGCCCCGATCGATAAGCCAGCCGACATGGAGTCTCCGATCGTCGTGCAGCCTGCACCACGGCCGACACCACCGCCGCACCACATGGTTACGAGGGCTCGTGATGGAATTTTTAAACCAAAGTACCCAGTTGATATTGCCTCCACGGCTTTCCTTTCTTCTCTTGCCGCTGTTTCTGAACCCCGTGGCTTCAAATCAGCTGCTAAGCATCCGCATTGGTTACAATTTTCTCATTTCATTTTATAAAATTTCTTACAATTTTCTCATTTATATTTGTCTCATAATGCTCTAAAGTATATAATATTTCATTCAATAACTTTAAATTTTTTATTTCAAATTTATTGTTCTCACTTAATACATATAAGATATTAAAACATATTTTCTTAATTAAACATAGTAAATATTAACTGTATTGTGAGACGAGAAGAATATTATATGGCCCCCTGGATCGAAATCGTTAATCCGCCACTGATCATATAGTATGTAATTTATAAAATTAATTGGAGTCCATAAATCTCACCCTAAATCTGAACATCATCATTCTCATTACAGTCGATCGAATCTAAGTTGAGGAATTGATGAATCGAGGCGTTTCCGAGTGGGGAGCAATGCACCCCGCAATGGTCTGCATACTCCAGCTGCAGCGACGACGATCCCCATTCAATCACAGAGCAGAATTCGCCGTGTTGCAGCTCCAGCGACTGGTTTCCCTCACTAGAAATTGATTCTCTCACTTCATCGGTAACGAGTGAGTATTTGTAGTCGGGAAGAAATTTGAAGATTGAAATTGGATCGAAGTAGGCTGGATCGTCCGTGGAACTGGTTCTCTGCAGACTCCCACTCCTGACTCCATTCCTCGTCTGTGGCGCATTGCTCGATTTAGCCCCAAAATTGAGGAGTTGTTGATGATGGATCCTACTCGTCTGCCGTCGGGCACCGTCTCCGCCACCAGCCATGACTCTCTCAGTTTCGTACCCACACGCTCTTCCATTCCTCTTCCGTCAACAAATTCAAGGCTCTTCCATCTTCACAGCCGCCTTCAACACAGCACCATGAACCCTAGGTTTCTAATGGGAAATGGTGTGATTTGGGGAAAATTTGAAAAATCTTTAAATTTAGAGCATCTGTTTTCTTTTTTTGTTATTTTAATTTGTGTTTCTGTTTTATGATTCATTAACAGAATATATCAAAAAAAAAATTATTATTATTAGAATTTTTTTATAAATTATATATTTAATTTTAATGTTATATACTGTATATATGATGTGGAAATGCAAAATAAATTTAAATTTTATGATAGAAGGTGGGGTGTCAGTTCTATTGGCCTATGTTAAGTCACATTTGTCACGTTGGATTCAACTGCCGGAAAGCCCCAATTTAAGTGAGGTGCATGTACGAATTTCCGGCTAAACATCAATTTTTGGCGATTTTGGGATCAAAATTGGCCCAATATTAAAGTTATATGACAAAATAGAAAAATTTTTTGGACGAAATAAAAAATTTCTTATATTTATGGGACTAAAAATGATTTTAGTCAATATATTACTCCTTTTTGGAAAAAATATTGTAAATGTGTTTGCGTTCTTTAGCAAAAGACGAACGTAATTTTTGTTGGCAATTCGTTAATAAAAAAAAAAATTTGTGTTAAATGGTTTAGAGAGCTTAATTTTCACTGCACTTCCAAAGAATCAAATTCAATTTTGAACTCGCACCACACAACTGTCGGCTCAATTGAGATGTCTTTCTGCACTCCACCTACCACCACTTGAGGTATGCTAACTCTAAGTAGTAGATATTATATAGGGATAGCACTCGGAATGCTATGGTAAATCAATTTTGCCCTAATGTTGTAAAAACATTTATTTTGTCCTATTTTTCATTCAATTTCCTGAATTACCCTCCACCCACTTACACATGTTAGAACTTATTCCCTAATTTTTTTGGAAAAGTAGCATTGAAAAAGCAATTACCAATTGAAATAGGGGAATCTTTGACCATATATATAGGATTTCTCCTATATTATAATAATATTTAATTAATGAATCGATTTATCACACATTGACAATTTAAAAATAAAATTTAATAAATTAAGAACATCATATAAGCGCGAAATTAAAAAAAACAATATTTAAAATAAGGGGACACGCTATTTTATTTTATATAAAAAAAGAGGCTGACAAGGTTGTGTTATTGAAAATTTCGTTTGATACACTATTTCATCACAATTAAAGAAAGGGACACGCAATTTCAATAAAATAAATTGGCGGACATGCAAATTTATATAACATATACCAACGAACATGCTAAGTTAACACAACAAAATTGCCGACACGCTATTTGAATTGAAATACATCGGCGGACATGCTGTGTTAATAATATATTATCGTCGGACACGCTAATTCATTAAAATTATATCGGTGGACAGAGTATTTTAAATAAAATAGATGACGAATTAACAGTGAGCATACTATTTAAATAAAATTTCATGGGCGGACAAGTTATAAAACATCTAATTAATTGGCGGACAAGCTATTATATGTCAAATAAATGGGCGAACATCAATTTTAATTTATTGTCATATAAATACATCAATATTTGAAACATCAATTCTAAACAAGGGGATATGTACAATTAAGATTTGGGGCGGCGGACGTGTATATATATAAATTGATATTATATATATATATATATATATATATATATATATATATATATATATTCTTCATGTCCAATGTACACTGAATAAATTTTAGTGGTGTCCGCCACATTCAATTTTGGACTATTGAATTAAAAACACTGGGGTTATAAATTTAAAATATATTTACATGCATCATTATCCATTATTACATACAATTTTGGACTATTAAATTAAAAACACTGGGATTATAAATTTAAAATATATTTACATACATCATTATTCATTATTACTCTTATCACTAATTAATATTTACATCCTTATCCATTATTAGTAAATATATGAATACATCCTAATCTAATATGAATGTAAACATATGGATTATTAATAAGATGAAGAGCGGTTAAAATATGAATGAGCTTGGTGGGGAAATGGTAATAAAAATACCCAAGCGGACACATACACATAAAAAAAGAATTGGTTTGGTGGATGTCTGATAATTATATATATATATATATATATATATATATATATATATATATATATATATATATATATATATATATATATATATATATAAGTAAAAAAGAATTGTGTTTGATAGGAAAAAGAATTTTGTTGGTGTCCGACAATAAAGAAATAAAAAAATTTATGTTTGGCGCATGTCCGTCGATAGAAAATAGAATTCTATTAGTGTCCGACGAAAAAGAAATAAAAAAAATTGTATTTGTCACATGTCCGCCGATAGAAAAAAATTTGTTGGTGTCCGCCAATAGGAAATAGAATTTTATTGGTGTCGGCGACAAAGAAATAAAAAAGAATTGTATTTGGCGCTTGTCGCCGATAAAAAAAAAAATTTCATTAGTGCTTAGTGATAAAAAATAAAAAATAAAATATATTCTTACACTCAAAATTGTCTTTTTTTTACCATTCAAATTCTAATATGTTTTATATATTTTATTGATATTTTTATATAATTATTTAATTCATTATTATTTATACTATAACTTATTATTTTATTTGGCACATGTCCGCCGATAGAAAAGAGAATTATGTTGGTGTCCAGCGATAAAAAAATAAAAAAGAATCGACAACGTAAAAAGAATTGTGTTTTTGGCGCATGTTCGCTGATAGAAAAGAGAATTAATTATACTATAACATATTATCATTATTTATACTATAACTTATTATTGTGTTTGGCACATGTCTCCGCCCATAGAAAAAAGAATTTTTGTTGTTTATTATTGTGTTTGGCGCATGTGCGCCCATAAAAAAAAAAAGAATTTTGTTGTTTATTATTATGTTTGGCGCATGCCCGCCATAGAAAAAAAATTTTATTGGTGATGTCCGCCCATAGAAAAAAGAATTTTATTGTTTATTATTGTGTTTGGCGCATGTCTGCCCATAGAAAAAAGAATTTTGTTGGTTTCCAGCAATAAAGAAATAAAAAAGAATTGTGTTGGGGGCATGTCAGTTGATAGAAAAAAAATTCTATTGGTGTCCGCCGATAAAGAAATAAAAAAGAATTGTGTTGGGCACATGTCCGTCGATAAAAAAAATTTCTATTGGTGTCCGCCAATAAAAAAATAAAAAAGATTTGTGTTTGGCGCATGTCCGCCGATAGAAAAAATATTTCTGTTGGTGTCCGCTAATAAAGAAATAAAAAAAATTGTGTTTGGCACATGTCCGCCTATAGAAAACAAAAATATATATATTTTTATTATTATTTTTTCAAAAAGGAAAAAATTAGTTGTCCTGAGGCATTACACGTCCGCTTTATGAAAACAATAAAAATAGATAATTATAATTATTACAAAGTTACAGTAACAACAAAACAAATAAATCTTTTTAATAAAAAAGTATAATATTATAACTAATTAATGATATCCCACTATAATTGTTGCAGAGTTACAAATACAACAAAACAGAAAAATCTTTTTAATAAAATAGTATAATATCATAATTACTTAAGGATATCACACACGTTATAAAAAAATTACTTCACATTACAATAATTTAGGTAATTACATGATAATTTTTAAAAAGTATAATATCATAATTAAGTAAGGATATCACACACACGTTATAAAAAAATTTCTTCACATTACAATAATTTAGGTAATTACATGATAATTTTTATATTTATATAATGTACAGTTCAAATAAGATATATTGATAAAAAAAAAGGATAATTATAATGGTTACATAATTACAAATATAACAAATCCATTATTTAAATTAATCAAGTCATGTGGTAATAATGTTTAGATTATACGTTTAACAAATTCATTATTTTAATCATGTCCGGTAACACTTGGTGTTAACTTTAACAATTTAATTCTTTAAATTAATAACGTGTGGTATTCGTAAAAATCTATTATTAAATTAATCATGTCTGCTGTTAACATATATAATAATTCAATTAATATAATAATAATTTAATTAAAAAAATTAGAAAAAATATAGTATTGAATGACAGTTGGAATAATAAAAAGGCTAAATATAGTGTGCACCCGGGTGCACACGAAGCTTCGTGTGCACCCACGTACAAATATAAGAAAAAACATATACAATTATGAGTAAAAATGTATACAATTTAATTGTTAATTTTTTTAATAAAAAATTGAGTGTAAAAAATGTACAATTATTAAAATACATGTATACACTATTGAATAAAAAGTTATACACATATGAATGCTTGTTTTTTTAATGAAAAACTTAGTGTGAAAAAAGTATACAATTATTACAAAACACGTATACAAAAGAGAATAACATGTATACAAAATAGAATAAAAAGTTATACAAATATGGGTGCAAGGGTGCACCCAGGTGCACCTAATATACACTCATAAAAAAATTATATAATTTAAGCACAGCGGACGAGATTAATTTAACCCATATTTTATCTGACATATGACATGTTCTCCACACATCTCTCTTGCCTTAAAACTTATACATGGGTCATCTTTAGGGGTATTCCAGGTAGTATGCTTCAAAAGTGGGCATTTTAGATGTAATCTAAACATGTGTCCAATTTAAATGTTGAACATCCCATACAGGGCAAGTTGTGGGATTTCCCTATTATATACCCCCTATCCTGTACTTAACTTCATCAATACTGTAATAGTGTAGATCAGGGCCGGCCCTGGGCATCAGCGAGAAGGGCGATAGGCCAGAGCCCCCAATTCTTACCCGTATAATACTGTTTATTGTAATAATTTTCTTTTTGATCTCTTTCTTTTTTAATTCTTTAATCTCTCACCAATCTATCTTTTAGTATTTATTTAAACTTTGATAGTTTGATCTTTTTATTTTTTAATTATTTTTTATTCAATTTTAACTGTTGTGATCTCTCTCGTTCTTTCTTTTCTTATTCTTTCTTTAATCTTTGATCGTAGATTAAACTTTGATAGTTTGATCTCTTTCTTTTTTTCTTTAGTTGTTTTTTATTCAATTCTTAACTTTTTTCTTTAGTTGTTTTTTATTCAATTATAATGGTTGTGATCTCTTTCGTATCTAATTTATTTTTTAATTCCTTTTGTTGATCTTTTCTTTGTAATTTTTTTATTTTATGATCATAGAACTTTTCTCACTAATGTAACTCTTAGTTCTAATTCTAATTCTAATTCTAATTCTAATGTGCTTATTACATCTGCCTCTTAACCGATCTACCCCCTAATTCTAATTTTAATGTGCTTATTCCATCTGCCTCCTTTTTTTTTTTAATAATTTATCCATCATCCATCTGCCTCTTAATTCCTTTTATTAATTTTTGTTATTTAAATGGATTTTAGTTTGGATAAAAATAAAATAATTTGGAGAGAAAAATTTGCAAAATAACTACTCCCTCCGTCCCGGAGAAGTTGGTATAATTTTTTTGGGCACGGAGATTAAGGAGTATAATAATTTAATGTAAAGTGAAGTAAAGTGAAATGAGAGAAATAATATTTAATGTGTAGTGGGTAGTTGTATTAGATGTGATATGTGGGGCCATGAGAATAGATTAATTGTTTTTGTGTGGGTCCCATGTATTAAAAAGAAAATATGTCAACTTTAGTGGACAAACCAAAAAAGAAAGTGTGTCAACTTCTATGGGACGTAGGGAGTAAAAGATAATGAACTTAAAAAACACTTGCAAAATAACTGAAAAGATAATGAACTTAAAAAATACGAAAATATTTAGAGAATAGAGATCATACAGTAATACACGATCTTAGAGTTTGAGATAATATTTATAATAAAACATTAAAACTAGAGATATATTGATGGAGAATAATACTAAAAAGTATCTCAAGTTTTTTAGAAATAAATTTACAAACATATTTATTAAATATACTATACTAGAAAATTAATAAAATACTCCCTCCGGCTACTTAAAAGGTACTCTTTTGCTTTTTTCGCGTGGATTAAGGAGTATTATTATTATATGTAAAGTGGGTAGTTGTATTACAGGAAAGTGGTGAGCCATGTAGTGTACTTTTTTCTAAATAGGGGAAATGGATACCTTTAAACTGGATGCTCAAAATGGTAAAAGGGATACCTTGTAAGTGGCCGGAGGGATTATTTATTAACACTATTTTTTAAATAGGGGCCTCTTTGGTAATTTCGCCTAAAGCCCCCAAAATCTCAGAGCTGGCCCTGATAAATATGTAAGAAAAAAAATTTGTCTTTTGACTAATAACTGATTGACTTTTTAAAAAGAATTGTAATATGTTTAGGTAATAATAAATAAATTGTAAATTATGTTATGTGTACAAGGTATAAGTGATATTTTTTAAATTAAGAAGGTTATTAATTAATATAAATCTTTTATTTTAGGTTGTGAAAATAAGAGTGGGAGAGGATGGAAACGAAAAATATGGAAATAAGTGTCCTGATATGAAGGGAAAACTATATAAGTAGGTACATAGGATGCGAGTTTGGTAGATCGAAAAGGGCGAAATAAAAAAAAATAAAAATGGTTGAGATAAAGCCACACGCAGTAATGGTGGAATTCTTATACCAAGGCCACATCACTCCCTTCCTCCATCTTGCCGTCGCCCTTGCTTCCAAAGGCTGCGCCGTCACCTACGTCCAAACTG
This sequence comes from Pogostemon cablin, assembly GCA_023678885.1. Taxonomy (NCBI): domain Eukaryota; kingdom Viridiplantae; phylum Streptophyta; class Magnoliopsida; order Lamiales; family Lamiaceae; genus Pogostemon; species Pogostemon cablin. The sequence goes on from CM043009.1 coordinate 5,011,398, forward strand.
AATACACCAAACACCTCATCTCCAAATCCAATCCCCTCCACTCCCTCTTCGCCGGAGCTCGCGAATCCGGCCTCGACATCCGTTGCGTCTCCATCTCCGATAGCTTCCCCCTCCACTTCGACCGCACTCTCAACTTCCCTCAGTTTTACCAATCTATTCTGACCGATTTCCCGGCGCGAATCGACGAACTTGTCGGGAAGATTGTCGATTCCAATCTCTCTTGGTCGCCAACACCACCTATCTGTGGCCGCCCGCTGTTGCCAGCAAGCATGGGATTGTCAACGTTTCCTTCTGGACGTCAACGGCTCTCCAGCTGTCGATTGGCCATCACTTGGAGCTGCTCAAGGAGAATGCCCTTTTATCTTCACATACGGTATACGCATATATGTTTATATATATTTACTGGTTGCACTAAATTTTTTTTTTTATTAATAGAATATTCTTGTTTGTAAAAAATTTAATTTTATTGTTAAATTGGTTTAATAACGGATTAACCAATTTCTATTGGTAAAGTAGTAGTTGGTAGATACATAATTCCATAATGTTTTCGTTAAATTATATAATGATTTTGTCCGTAATTCTGTTTGGTTTTAGTGTTAATTTCGGCGTAAATTAAATTACTCCAATATTTAATGACTGATTAGGTGAGTATAAGGATGAATTACATGGTTCATTGGGAATAAACTCGAGTTGTGTAAGAGATCATATTGAATACACCCGTGTTGAAAATGATGTCGTCCCACAGATTTTAAAAGACAGTCAGATGAAGATGTTTCTGGATGTGAAGAAAGCAGATTTCGTGTTATGCAATACTGTGCAAGAATTAGAGGACGAAGCATTATCAGTTTTAAATCACAAGTTTCCAACTTACGCAATCGGCCCCACTAACTTCTGCGCCGAATGGCTGAGCAAAAAGCCTCGCCATTCGGTGCTTTTTGTGTCATTCGGCAGCATTGCTCCGACCGAAAAGGAAGTGGTACGGGAGATTGGAAGGATTAAGGTTGTGAATGGATAAAGTAAGCAAGATGATGAAGGATGCATTAGCTACAAATGGCTCCTCAGATAGGAACTTGGATAAATTTCTCCAGGACTTGAAGAACAAGATATGCACCTGAATTTCTTGTTTCAATGTTTCATGTATTAGTAATTTTGACTTTTTTTTTTAATAAATTAGTTAAGTAAATTGTGATCAATTTTTTTTTTTTTGGGATATCATAAATTATGATTATGGTCAATTTTAATTGATATTCTTGTAGCAATGTGAAAGAAAAACGTACTATACAAAAAAAAAAATATATATATATATATATATATATATATATATATATATATATATATATATATATATATATAATTAAAGAAATATATATCTTGTGAATTGGGATGCATATAAGTATTAATTTTTATTTAATATTGTACTTTTTTTATAAATATATTATATTTTTATTCATTAGTATGCAACGTGTTAAATGTGTATGCACCCCGATCTACATAAGAAATTTTCGTAATATAAATTGCTAATTTACTGAGTGGAAATCATATAACTAAATAAAAATAATAATAAATCTAATAATAGCTCAAATAAGATTGTAATTCCTAGAAAAGTTTTTATGTGAATTGATCGTGCTTCAATTCTTTCTTTGATCTCATGTGTAAAAAAACTCTGTCATTTGATTTGGTAATGAATTAGGGAAAATATCACGATTCATCTTTTAAGTATTGTTAATTAAATTTCAATTTTATTTCTATTTATTTGCAATTCCCAATATTTTATATATTTTGTTCGATTTAGTTTTTTTTTTCCAATTTTGATCTCTTTTTTCAAATTATTTTGATCTTTTATGTATGATTTATTTCAATCTTAGTCTCTATTTTTTTTTAATCAACCGGAAATAGTCTCATGAGCACTTGACACGCTAATTTAAGAGAATTTGAGGAAACATTGTAAACCTTTGATCGATGTTGTTCCTGAAATAGTTATTAAACTTCAATTTTTGTCCGACTAATTCGGTGGAATTGTTTTAAACCTTTGATTATGGTCCTAAAATTATTGTAAATTTTCAATTATGGTTCTATTATAGTTATTTTTTTTAGAAAATACTCCCTCCGTCCCACCGAAAGGTCACCATTTTACTATATTGGGCGTCCCATCCAAATGTCATCATTTTTCACATTTAGTAAAAAGGTACAACATGTGGCCCACCACTCACTATTAATACAACTACCCACTACACATAAAATAATAATACTCCTTAATCTACGCACAAGAAGCAACAGGTGACGTTTGGGCGGGTGATTGGTCGTGTATAGTCGGGATGACCAATTAAAAAATTTATCAAACCACAGGGAGGAAGGTACTAGAGTTTAAGCGATATCAAGTTTATCGTGATTTTATAAGGACGATCGAAAAGGGGGATAGATAAGCATGCAAATAAATGCACTTAAACTAATGAAAATAAAATAAAATGAATGCAAGATAAAAGGGGTTCCAAATGATGAAAGGATGAGATTAACAACAATCATGACATAGATAATGAAGTATTCATGCAATTAACTCTAATCTCCCATGGACATATCATAGGAGCGATCACTAATTCCACCTAAATTCTCTCTCGAGATGGATAGAATGTAGGCCCTCAACAAGGCTCCCAAAATTACTTAGGATCGATACCATAGCAAACATCTCTCACTAGGTACTAATTACTCTATGAGTTCCCTAATAAGGTTTTAAATCATAAGCAATATTCCCTTTTAAGGTACTATGAATTCACTAATGGTTTGGGTCTCCTTACCTAATCAACCAACCTCTCGATTAAGCCAATTAAGTGTTCTACCAAAGGGTTCTAAATTTAGAAGGATATCTCTATCTCATTCTAAATTAATGCACATGAAGTGTATGATGAAATGATTCAATGAACTATCCTAAACACATAATTGATTTCTCAATCTAATCATGTACCCGTGACAATTAATCACACATATCATCATATACATCAAGCAATCAACATTCAATGATAGAAATACACAAAGCCCATTCAAGATTAAAATCAAACTGCATAAAAACTATATTATCCAACACCAATCATGGAGTTAGTCTCACAAAGGAGATTAGCCTCTCATAGTCACAAGAAATTCAACATGGACATTAAAATCCTTACAAACCATGATCAATCTATAAAGAAATGCACAAAAATTAGAATTAGATTCCCCCTTTGAAGTGCTTCAATGGAGATCTCCTTCTTCTTGTGATCTCACTCTCCCTTGCTTCATTGATCACTTGGATGGTGAATTTGATGGAGGGGATCAAGTATGGATGGATGGATGAAGAATGTATGAAGATGATGGTGTGGAATGGAAGAAATGGTGTGTGATGTATGTGTGCAGAGCAAAACCACGAAAAAATCTCCTCAAATATTGAATAAATGGGTATTTATACCCCTTGGGAAGCTTCTAGAAGTTTCTAGAAATTTTCTGATCCCAACCCCTACACGGCTCATGTGCAGCACACGGCCACAGGGGTGGCCGTGTTGTGTCTTCTGATGCTCGCACACGGCTCTTCTGGATAGGACCGTGTTTGGTACACGGCCCGTGTTACTGCACATGGCAAGTTTTCTGCGCACGGCCACAGGGATGGCCTTGTTGGGATTTTTGGCGATGGAGCATGGTCATTTTTTACATGGTCGTGTACTGTACACGGCCCGTGTACTTGCTGTCCTGTTTCCTTCACTATTTTTAGCTCGTTCTCCCTCGTTTCAACTTCGAATTGAGATCCGTTTTTTTCTACGTCTTCCTTATCATGTCTAGCATCCATTAAAAATTGAAAATCATAGGTTTAAGCTCATTCACACACATTTCAATAAAAACACAAAACACAACCAAATAGTACACAAATACGGATAAAATAATACGAAAATACACATAAAAAGTTACTAAAATCTAGGTGAAAATATCACTTATCAGCGGGACGGAGGGAATATCACATTTCGTTTTGTTAGAATGCTCGATTCTAACTTTGATAAATTTTTTATTCGTATTCTCAATTTTGGTCTTTTCATTATTCGATTTTAGTCATTTTTATCTAAGTTTAGTTCTTTATCTATAAATTTTATTAATTTTAATCATTTTCATATGAAAATTAAACTAAAATTAGACAAAAATAGTAAAATTTGATGTAATAAATAATAAAAGATTAAAATTGGAAAAAAATATAACTATAATAGGAAAAAGAAAAAAAAAACAAAATAAAAATGCAAATGAAAAATAAAAAAAGTTGGAATATAATTTGACATACTTACCGAATTAATTTCGATACTTTTTCTTATTTTAATCAATTTAGTATAATAACCCTACCAATTGGTTGGTTTATGTCCAATTTAAGTTAGACACTGTCACTAAGTTGCACGTGAATCCGATGAATTTTACTTAGATGACAATCCAAAATAAATTCATTCAATTATTTTGTCATATCGCTCTTTGAAAAAAATGCACTTTTTATTTTTGTACGAAGGTATTCATTTAGAAAAAGAGCTCATAGTTACAAATTTATTAGGTCCCAAACGTTGTATTTTCTTTTTGTCCACTCTTTAGGTTTTTGGATTTAAAAATTGTATTTGTTTTGTCACATACAAAATACAAAGGGTTTAGGGAAACTATTATATATGTAGGCTTATTTTAAGCCTGTTTTAGTTAAAAAATAATAATAATAATAAATAAATTCCAGGTATCATATTATGAAAAGGTATTAAAGTTTTTGAGCGGTCAAAACTAATATAGTACGAATACAAAATTTGTATAACTATGCGCACTAAGTCTTACTCTTTAATATTGCTATGATATGATATACTTGGGAACACTCAAATTTAAATTAATTAATTATAAATTAGGAAACCCGAAAAATTCATTTTTATCCGAATGATGGGATTTACTTAAAAAAATCTCATAGTTTCAAACTGGTCCTAAGTGCAGTTGAAAAGCCTAAAGAATGGATCAACTGTTGATTTATCATCTCAGCAGTGGACATATCAGGTCATTTCTTTCATCAAGTTTCTTTATATTTATCTTCTAGCATAAACTAGTGTTCTTAAATTGCAATGTGTACTGGATAATTCACCCAAATCATCTAATCCTATTTCAGATTCATTTGTAAAATTGTACCAGGTATATTTTGGTCATACTTGATGTTATTAATTGAAAATTTACATTGTTGACTTATATATATTTTTTAGGATTTTTAGATAAAAATTGCAGTTTTAGTACCAATTGAAAACTATGATATTATATTTTCGATATAATCCCCTTGTACATTACCAACTCTGATTTTATTTTTTAATAGAAAATTAATAAGTGATTCTCCATTCTTTTCACACTTATTTTCACATTTTCATGTATTTGTCCGTTCCATATTCATCTTCATCATCTCAAAAAGAACATCACATCAATAAATAACTTTTAAAGTTATTCTTAGTTTAAAAAATATTACTCATACCTAACACATATAACATATTTTATATTTTTTTATTACCTAAAAATACCACAATATCCTAAAAAGACAATAAATTAATTAAAAAATATTTTTTTTAAAAAATTACGTATCTACCGTGCTGGTGCAGTTAAGTGTGACACGAAAGGAGCATATATTAATTCAATCTTAACAAAGGTTATATTGGTCTCCACTCTCCACCCAACTAAATCAATAAAATAAAAATACAAATATTTGTGTGAGATAGTCTCGCAAAATAATTTTTATAAGATGGATAAAAAGTGATAATATTTTAATGAAAAGTGATACCTAATTAATAAAAAGTGGTGCAGTGAACTATTTCATAAACAATTTATAGTATAATGAAAAGTGATAACATTTGAAACAAATATAATTACTCCCTCCATCCCATCCTAATAGTTACATATTTCTTTTTTGGGCGTCTCATTCTAATGGTTACATTTCCCTTTTTTGCATATGGGACCCACACAAATTAATTATCTCTCTCTCCATGGGTCCACACATCACACTAATACACCTACCTACTTTATATTAAACTATTATTTCTCTCACCTCAATACACATTAAAATACTATATTCATTAATCCACGTGCAAAAAGCAAATATAACTATAAGGATGGGACGGAGGGAGTACATTTTTAATAAAAAAATGATAATTAATTTCGAAAGTGTAAAATGGTCTCACAATAAGACGATTTCACTCAAGACTGCACCAATATAAAAATATACTCCCTCCGTCCCGTAACAAGTTTCATCTTTAATGTTGCATGTTGTTTAAAAAAATTATTATTTTTACAAACGGTATTAATTTTTTTGGGTATTTTAGTATTTTTAGATAATAAATACTCCCTCCGTCCACTTTCAAGGGTATTATTTTTCCATTTTGGGCGTCCGCCCCTAAGGGTCTCATTTCATTTTTTATCCACACACACCACTAATAAAATTAAAAAATGGGACCCACACCTCCACTAATACAACTACCCACAACACATTAAATAACAATACTCCTTAATCTCCATGCCCAAAATCAAATGACACCCTTGAATCCGGACGAAGGGAATATAGTGTAAAGTAATGTCATGATATGAATATGAAAAATGAGTGACATATTTAAAATTAAAGTAACTTTAAAGTTATTGGATTAATTTTATTTCTTTTTTTTTTGGTGTGGGGTGAAAGGAGATATGAGACGGATGAATGAGGAGAGTGTGTAACCTATTATGGGACGAAGAGAGTATTACATACCTCGAAATGGTGAATTTTTGCAGGATGGGCCATTCGAGGGATAGGTTGATGGTAAATTTTTGTATGCTGTGTAGGTTAGTTCACGTTACTAGGCATATTTGGACACATTTATAACTATTTTGTTGAATTTTAAAATTTATGGATCAATTAAAAATTTTGGAATATCATATACTCATTTCTAAAAGAGGCAAACTTAAAGAACTAAAATTTCGAAATATTATTGATTTCAGTCTTTTAATTTTTATTGCATACATTTTTATATTTATAACTTTTTACTTTTTCAATTTTAATCCGTTCTGTCAATTTAGTCTTATAACTTATTAAATTTTCAATTTTAGTCTTTTGCAAAAACTTTGTAAGTTCCGTAATTTTTTCAAGTTTTATAATTTTATCATATTTTTTCAGAAGGACTAAAATTGAAAAAGTAAAAATTTACTCAACTAAAATTGACACAAAAAGAATAAAATTGAAAAAATAAAATATTATAGGAATAAAACTTGATTCATCAAAAGTTACGGGATCAAATTTGTCATTTTCTTTAAAAAAATTCATTTTTTGTCGTCAAGTTAGAAGTGCCACGAGGTATTACTGGTTGTGTGATCTTTTCCAGCCGGTAAATGAACTAAATTGTCGAATTTTAAAAAATTAATAAATAAATTTAAAAAATTCAAAAAAACTAGTTTAAAAAAAATAAGTAAAAATAATAATAATTTCCACTTAGATGATGTGTCTTCTGGCTTGCTAGCCTCGTAACTTGTTCAAATTAGGCAAGCCATGCATGTGACCACATTTAATTGGAAAAATGGACAATTGATTAATACATCTTTGCATGCAGTCATAAAATAAAATGGAGTGTAATATTGCCAATATTAGTATATAACAATGGTACTTGTGTAATATATATTCATATTTATATACTACCTTCCTCGAAATGCATATCATTTTTGTCCTATACACATGTGATGGGTCTTAATTCCGCATAGTAACTGATTCAAATCAGACAAGCCAATGTGTGTTGCATGTGACCACATTTAATATGAATCTTGGAATTTGGATCAATTAAATTAAAACATAGCATGCAATTCTAAAAGAGTGGACGTAATTAGTTATTTATATAATAATATTGCTAATTCCTTACTCGTGTAATAAAATCTCTATACACAAAAAATGTGCAAGCAATAAACAAATATTACTACTTGTTTAGTAATAACTACTATACTTCATGTGTACGCAATAAACAAATAATGCATATATTTCGAGGTTTGACTTTATACATAACAGTCTGCACATGATTCAGATTATTTTAATTAAATAATGGCAAAGGATTGATTTCACCTCTTTTGTGGCGAATGAATTTTTTAATTCGTAGAATTTAATATTTATTTTCGATTTTTGAGTCTATTTTTAGAGTGTAATTATATTTTCGAGTAAATATAGCAATACTACTCTAAATTAAGATGAATCTATATAATATATTGTGTTTAAAATATAAATCTTCCCGTATCTTTTTATTTTTTTGAAAAGGTTCCAAAATAACTAAGACATTTATTTTCGTTCCAAATATTTCAATTTTTCTTCAATTTCATCCCAAATTTTTTTTTCAATTTTGTCTCATAGCTTTATAAAAATACCAATTCAATCTCTTCTCATGTGAGTAGAAAAATTGAGTTTTTTTTTAAAGTAAAAATCAACATTTTGAGGAGAATTTAAAGTTATGGGACTATTTCGGAAAAATTAAATTTCTTCATACTATTTTAAAAAAGAGTAAATTTGTGTGAGCCGATTTCAATTTTAAACTCATAATATACTTATCTTGTTATGTTTTGTTCAATTTTTTCATTTTTATATTTATTTATTTGTGGAAAGACAAAAAAGTCACAAAGATTATACGCGCGCAATTCTTTGCCTATTTATTGTTAGGGTAAGTTTTATGTGAGATCGTCTCACGTGATTTTATTTTATATTTTTTAAAATAGTTATCACTTTCGCTATAAAATATTATTCCCTCCATTCCAAAGAGAAATTCAAAGTTATTGTAGATACGGAATTTAAAAAAAATATATTTTTTACTTTATTTTTAGGGTCGGGGTAGTTTGGTATTTTTATTTAATAAATAAATTATAAAGTAAGTTATGTGAGTTGTAAAGGGATGGCAATTTTAAAATTTAAGTGTGTTGTGGGGTTATTGATTTATATGTATTTTCTTATTTAGGGTGAGAACTTGTTTATGGGACGAACAAAATAGAAAGTGTGAATTTGTTTATAGGACGGAGGTAGTATCACTTTTCATTAATATTATAAATTGGTAAAGAAATAACATTATGACTTTTCATTAATTAAATACTCCCTCCATCTCGTTACAAACTTTGCATTTGCTTTTTGGACGTAGATTAAAGAATGTAGTATTTTAATGTATAGTGAGGTGAGAGAAATAATATTTTAAGGTAATGTGGGTACGTGTATTAGTGTGGTGTGTGGGAAAGAGAAATAATTAATTTGTGTGGGTCCCATTTACTAAAAAGGAAAATGTAAAGATTGAAATTGGATGCCCAAAATGGAAATATGTAAAGATTGAAATGGGACGGAAGGAGTATCACTTTTCATTATAAAAATTATCACTTTTAATCCATCTCACGTAAATTCTTACATAAACGGTCTCACACAAGTCGTTGTCTTATTATTAAGATTGGTCTTTTGCGCTCTCAGTGCACAAAGGTGTTTGAAGATACTAAAATTTACTATATTAAAGGATACTCCAATTAATAAGGATATGCTTTATTTTTTATTGAGAGGGTTCGTTGAAAATCAAGAATATTAATGCTTATTATGAAAATTAGTATTTTAATTTAAAATTTTAAAAAATTTAATTTTATATCGATTCGTAGAGGTATTATATTTTTACGGGTAGATCTTGCGTGAGACCGTTTTACTTAAATCCTTACGTGAGACGGAAAAATAATAATGATTTAAAAATGATTAAATCATTATTATTTTCACTATAAAATGTTTCACTTTTTATTTATAATATAAATTGTTCAGGAAATAGTTCACTGCACTATTACCACTCTTCATCAATTGAGTATCACTTTTTATGAATGATGTTATTACTCCCTTCGTCTCATTCTAATGATTACATATTTCTTTTTTGGGTGTCACATTCTAATGGTTACACTTCCCTTTTTAACATATGAGACCCACACAAATTTATTACTTCTCTCTCCATGGGCCCACACATCACACTAATACACATATCCACTTTACATTAAAATATTATTTCTCTCACCTCAATACACATTAAAATAGTATATTCATTAATCCACGTGCAAAAAGCAAAAGTAACCATAAGGACGGGACGGAGGGAGTACTTTTTATCGGTCTCACGTAAAGACTTACGTGAGATGATCTCACACAAGTCTGCCTATTTTAACTGTCTGAGGGCAAAACCGTGCACGGGGCGGAGACTCCGCCTTATTAATTAATCACATACTAATTAAAAAGTTGGTCTTTTATGTCCCTAAGTATACAAGGTGTGAAAGGGTACAACATTTTGTTTTAAAAAATATACTCTTTAATTAATAAGAATATAGTTTTTTCATTGAAAAGATTTGTTGAAATATGAATAATATAAATATTTGATTTAAATAAATAATTTTTTTTTAGAAAATAAAGAGTATACGTTTTTATATAAATGATATACCATTTAATATTAAAGGTACGACTCTCGAAAAAATCAGATTTGGGATACGGTATTAAAGTTATTACATCGAAATGCGTATGATAAGCAGATAAGGTATTAATTTTAGTGCATACTGAAATTTCCATGTTACCATTGACTTAGGTGACGTGTCTCCTTGCTAGCTTCGTAAGCAGTTGAAATTAGGTGAGCCACGTGTGACCACATTTAATCTAAAGAATGGACTATTAATTAATACATGTACCATGCAGTCATAAAATAAAACGGAGTGTAATATTGCCAATATTAGTATATTACTATTGTACTTTAGTAATATATATTCATATTTCATGTGGATACATTATACTCCCTCCGTCTCTGAAAAGTCTGCACACCTCTTTTCGGCACGGAGATTAAGAAAGTGATAACTTTTAGGGGTATAATGGTATTTTTATGTAATATATAAATGATAAAGTATGGTAGGTAGAGATGGTTTTTTTGTAATTAAAGTGTTTGGGGAAGGGTGATTGTTTTTTACTTTTTGTTTTTTTTGGGATGTGCAAACTTTTGTGGGACAGCCCAAAATGGAAAGTGTGCCAACTTTTCAGAGACGGAGGGAGTAATATATAGTATCCTAAATTAAATTGATCACATTCTTAAGAAATTAAATACTCCCCAAATTATTCACGTATTCAAATTAACTTATTCCGTTCAAAACGCATTCTACCTGACATAATATCATGGAAATTTTTATTAAGGCGAAACACTGGGTGGAGTGAGTTAACGGGTGAATCTTATTTTACTGATTAGTTTTAAATACATGAAAATTTATTTTTAAAAAAGATGAATGGTTATTAAATGAAAAATATTTTTTTTAAAATTTACTCTTAGTATATGAAATATTATTTTTTTGAGAGATGAATTATTAAATTTTTTAATGAAAAATATTATACTTTAAATTCTGATATGTTGCGATTTATGTTCTTGTTGAGCAAAATTTGAAAAGTAATTTTTTTAATTATTTAGAAGACTAATAATTCACCCAAAAAGCAATTTTTTTTTTATATAAAAGAGTTATTTTTAAAAATAGGGTTCATGCTGAACCTGATTCAATTCACTCAAAATTAATTATTTCTCAAATAATTAATTATTTCTAACATTTAAATATTTAAGTTCTTTTAATTTTTACCATATTTCATAAATTATAAAATTTTTATAATTAAAAATTACATTTAATATTTAATTTTTTACAAAGAATTATAAAAATTTACTTATTTAATTTCTTACTATTTAAATGTAAAAAATAATTAATTTTATTTATAAAATAAAAATTAAGAAGTTACATATTTTATTAATCTTAAGTATACTATAGCAGAACTTTTTTATGTCAGAACTTTGTTAGCGAATTTTAAGTTAATTTTTTTAATAAAAAATTGAGTATATAAAAACTATACAATAATTAAGAATTATGTATAAACACATCAGCAAAAAAAGTTTCTGATATAGTATACTTAAGATTATATATATAATTGTAAATTATAGTAAGATCAATTAAAAAAATTAAATTAAAAAAATATCAATCCCAACGAAATTAATTAAAAATTTAAGAAAATGTAAATTTTATAGCTAAAATAACTATAACAAAATAAATATATATTAATATAGAGCATAACACAAGTGGTAGAGGAAATGGTGGAAAGACCTTCCAACTGAGCTTGCCCCTGTAAGGTGAGAGTTCGAAACCTGCCTTTGGCAAGGTGAGAGTTCGAAACCTGCCTTTGGCATGGATTGGCCCCTTGCAAGCCACTTCAAACGATTTACCTCCTCCATCAATCCCTAGCTATATATATAAATGTATCGAAACCTGCCTTTGGCATGGATTGGCCCCTTGCAAGCCACTTCAAACTATTTACCTCCTCCATCAATCCCTAGGTATATATATAAATACACATACGTATATTAATAAAATATGTAAGTCTTTAATTTTCATTATATTTATAAAATGATTTTCAAATCAATAATTCAACAATAATTTTTAAATTTTTAAAATAGAATTTTATATATCATAAATAAAAATAATTAAATTTTATTATATTAAATAGTAAAATCTAAATTTTTATTAATTTTTTTTAAAGTTTTTTTTTGGGGCATTGGGGTGGGTAGGGGGATAGGATAGGTTGGACGATAATATTTTTATTATTTAAATATTAAAATCTAAAAGTTTATAAAAAAAATAAAATTTTGGGGGTGGGGTTGGGGGTGGTGGACGGGATGGTTGGTGGATAGGGTAATTTGGTGATAATATTTTTATTATTTAAATATTAAAATTTTATATTTGGGTGGTGACGAGTGGGTAGGGGTAAGGCTGAGTAGTAATATTTTTATTATTTAAATATTAATAAAATTTAATTTTTTTTTGAAGGGTGGGAGGTGGTGGGGGATGGGGGTGGATGGGTAGGGAGTAGGGATGGGTGGTAGGGGTTTAAAATTTTAAAAATATATAAATACAAATTTTTAATTAATTTATTAATTTTATATACTATTTTTATATATTAATATATCAATTAAACAGTAGAATGGTTTCAAATAACACGGTTTGAGTAAGGATTTGAAAATTCATCCAAAACAACTAAAAAAATTTAAAATAAAATTCATGATTTAAAATCCGATCCATTAATTTAAAATTTTGAATTTATAAATTCATTTATTTCTAATTGCATCCAAATAAGTAGGAGGGATTTGAGGAAGAGATTTATAATTAAATCCCTCCATCAAAATACACCTTAGTAATATTTAATTGTTAAATTTCCAAAGAGAAGCTAGGTCAATTACATAAAATTATATTAGTCAGGTTTTTAATCAAAATATCTTTTGCTGAATAATCCATTTGAAACAAAAATATATTTAGCTAGGTCAATCGCATAAAATTATATTAATCTGGTTTTTAATCAAAATATCTTTTGCTGAATAATCCATTTGAAACAAATATTTAAATATAGATGAATTAGTCAGTTTTTTTTTTATTATTGTTCGCAACTATTTATTCTTTACATTTTGGTGCTGCAAGACACACCTGACATGTAAAATGATCCCCATACCCTCTCCCTTAAACTTTTGATCAAGTAATGTATTTTTAGTTTAAAAAAATGAGGGTCGTTACAAAAATATACATATTTCGTGAGTTACGTAAAGTGATGTTACACTTTTTTTTCTTTTTTCTTTTTTTTTTTCTAATTTATATAATTGTTAATTGTTATTTTATAGTCGGTGCCATATGCATGGTGCCTCCCTACATTAAAAATGCAGATTCAAACATTGCATATAAGTTAGTGATATCCGTTGAACATAGATCATGCATGCATACGTATGAATGGTGTAGATCAGCAACATACATGTTTAGGGTGATGATTAAGAAAGTAATCAGCATGACCAACGGTTGTGATCAGCTATTGACAGTAAGTTGGAACCATTGGATGAAGTCTTGAGGCATGCAGCTGGATTGTGGATTTAAGTAAAGAATCTAAGTTTGTTGAGTTAGTTAGTAAGTTGCATAACAACTGATCCAGCTGGTTTTAACACGTGAGATTGCTGGTTAAAGCTGATTCTCAATATAAGTAGCAAGATGGATTGAAGGGTAGGATCAGTGCTGCTGCATAAGGAGAGCCGTAGGACCAGAAGTAATGTTGAGCTGATGGATTGATGACATGGTAAGAATCTTAAGTGGTTAATTGATCAGTTGTAACTGAATGAAGCCAACAGATCACGTGGAAAGCTTGCTGATGGATTCTAAAACACGCCTGTGTGGTATAAGAGGGAAACACACACATCAGAATGATCATCATCATCTTCATCAATTAGGTTTAGAAGATTAGGGTTTTCTCAGAAGTTTATTCTTCATCTTGTTGTGTAGTTGTAATTGTTTCATTATTAAGTGATTATACTTCTCCATAAAGTGGATGTAGATCTTTACGATCGAACCACTATACATCCTTGTGTTCTTATTCGTTTTTTATTTCAGTTTTCTATTGATCAATACGTAAGAGAAAGTGAGGAAGATAGAGTGTGTAAGTTTGTTCAAAGGATAGCTCAAACTTGCTTGAATTCATAAGAATTGGCGCCGTCTGTGGGAAGCCAAGAAGAAGAAGAAGATTCAGTGGAGAAGAAGATCAAATGGTTACTACTAAGTTTGATATTGAAAAATTTTCAGAGAAGGTAGACTTCAGTCTGTGGAGGATTAAGATGGAGGCCATCTTGGTTCAACAAGGATTATCATAAGCAATCAAACCACTTCCTGAAAATCAAGCTGCAGCAGTTGATGTTGTTGCTCATGCAGCAGATTAAGAACAAAAAACCAAGGCTAGAAGTGCACTTATCCTTTGTCTTGGAGATAAAGCCCTGAGGGAAATCTCCAAGTAAGCTATAGCAAGAGGAGTTTGGAAGAAATTGGAGGAGCTGTACATGGTTAAAAGTCTGGCCAACCGTTTATACATGAAGCAGAAACAATGCTCTTTCAAGGTATCAGAAGATAAGTCAATAATTGATCAATTAGATGAGTTTAATAAGATCATTGATGATCTAGAAAATATTGATGTGGCTCTGTCAACTGAAGACAGAGCTGTCATCCTCATGTCAGCTATTCCAAAGTCATTTGAAGGTTTAAGAGATACACTTTTATTTGCTAATGCTGAATCAATATCTCTTGAGCAAGTCTTGTTAGCAGTTAAGGAAAAGGTGCTTCACAAGAATCCAGAACAACAAGCAACTGCAGAAGGTTTAGTAGCAAAGAAACAGAATCAGTGGAGCAAGAATAATAAGAATAATAAGAGTAGCAATACTGATAAGAGGAAGCCAGAAAAGAATTATAGTACTCCATCAGATGAAGAAGAAAACAAGAACTGCTATCACTGCAATAAGCCTGGATATTTCAAGAAATAATATTTCAAATGAAAGCAATGGTGGCAAAGAAGATAGCTGAAAATGGAGGAAATAAGAGGTCTCATGCAAATCAGGTAATAACTAATCAAGTTGGTTCAGATTCTGATTTCATTGAAGCAATGACAATTTGTTCAAGTTCAGTATCAGAAGAATGGGTTATGGATTCAGGATGTACATTTCATATGACTTCTAGAAAAGATTGGTTTACTGAATTAAGATCACAAGCTGAAGGATCGGTCATGTTAGGTGATGATCACACCTGTAAGATTGTAAGATTGAAGGAATAGGTTCTGTCAAACTTAAAATATTTGATGAGAAAATCAGGTTGCTGACAAATGTCAGATATGTACCAAGTTTGAGAAGAAATCTAATATCTCTTGGAATGTTAGTTTCTCAAGGTTATGAGTGTCTTTTGAAGGGAGAAACACTTACTATCATAAAAGGAAAATCAGTAGTTGTTAAAGGTTTTAAGAGGTCTGATCTGTAGTTCTTAGATGGTTCTGTTGTAACTGGACAGATTAATGCAACTAAGGATGATAATAGTGTTAATATTTGGCATGGAAGGCTTGGTCATATAAGTGAAAGAGGCTTGCAAGGACTTGCAAGACAGAAGCTGCTTGAGATCAGTTCAACTTGCAAGTTAGATCAGTGTGAAGCTTGTATATTAGGCAAGTCAAAGAGGTTAAAATTTGGTGCAGCTGAGCATAATACCAAAGCTAGATTGGAATATATCCATTATGATCTTTGGGGACCTTCTAAGACCTCAACAATAGGGGGTGAAAAATACTTCATATCATTCATTGATGATTATTCAAGAAAGGTATGGATAAGAATTTTAAAGACAAAGGATGAAGCATTATCAGTTTTTAAAGTTTGGTTGACAGAAACAGAACTACAGACTGGAAACAAGGTTAAGTGTTTGAGGACAGATAATGGGCTTGAGTTTGTATCACATGAATTCAACAAGTTTTGTCAAGAAAAGGGTATTAAGAGGCACAAAATAGTACCAGTACACCACAGCAGAATGGAGTGACTGAAAGAATGAATCAGACACTTCTTGCAAGAGTTAGGTGCATGATGAGTAGTGGAGGCTTTTCAAAAGATTTCTGGGGTGAGTTAGTGTCAACTGCAGCTTATTTGATCAACTTATCTCCATGCACATCACTTAAATTTAAACCACCTGAACAAGTATGGACTGGAAGGATACCAGATTATAGTCATTTAAGGGTGATAGGTTGCCTAGTGTATTCACATCAGAAGCAAGACAAGCTGGATCCTAGAGCTGTTAAGTGTATGCTTGTAGGCTATCCTAAAGAAGTAAAAGGGTACAGGCTATGGTGTTATGAGACTAACAAGTTCATTGTTAGTAGGGATGTAACATTTAATGAAGACAATATGCCTTTATTAGAGAGAGGTGTTGATAAGGTCATTACTACAGATAAGTGTGAGTTTAAGGTGGAGCATGATGGTAAAACAGTAGTACAGCACAATCAGGATCAGAGAAATGATGATGTACATGAGGAAGATGCTGCAGAGGAGAGAGCTGAATCATCTGGTTCAAATGAAAGAAGGACTCTTAGCAGTTATCAGCTAGTTAGGGAGAGGTTGAGAAGGCAAATCAGAACACCTATTAGATATATAGAGGCTGACACTGTATCATATGCCCTCTATATAGCATCAGATATTGATATCTATGAGCCAAGAACATATTCAGAGGCAATATCAGGCAAAGAGAGTATGGAGTGGTTAGATGCTATGGAAGAAGAGCTGCAATCATTAAAAAGGAATAACACTTGGATGATTGTTGACAAGCCTGCAAATCAGAAGCTTGTAGGTTGTAAGTGGATATATAAGAAGAAACCAGTGACAAGTAAGAAAGGAGGAATCAGATATAAGGCAAGGCTTATAGCAAGAGGTTTTTCACAGCAAGAAGGTGTTGATTATAATGAAATCTTCTCACCAGTAGTCAAACATTGCTCAATAAGGATCTTGTTGTCATTAGTTACTCAATTGAATTTAGAATTACATCAGATGGATGTAACAACAGCTTTTCTACATGGAAATTTAGAGAAAAAGATTTACATGAAGATTCCT
Source organism: Pogostemon cablin (assembly GCA_023678885.1). NCBI lineage: Eukaryota > Viridiplantae > Streptophyta > Magnoliopsida > Lamiales > Lamiaceae > Pogostemon > Pogostemon cablin. The sequence goes on from CM043009.1 coordinate 5,028,845, forward strand.
GAAGGTGTTAGTTTGAAAGGTGCAGACTCAAAGGCTTGTCTGCTACTTAAATCACTGTATGGACTGAAGCAAAGCCTAAGACAGTGGTATCTCAGGTTTGATGATTACATTACATCAAATGGTTTTGTCAGAAGCATGTATGATAGCTGTGTGTACATAAGATGTAAGGAAGGATGCTACACTTATCTACTACTTTATGTAGATAATATATTGATAGCATGCAAGGATATGATAGGAATTAATACAGTAAAAGATACTTTGAGGAAGGAGTTTGACATGAAAGATCTAGGTGAAGCAAGAATGATACTTGGTATGCAAATTAAAAGGGACAGATCAGCTGGTCAGCTAAGATTGTTTCAAGAGTCATACTTGGATAAGGTTCTTAAAAGGTATAATATGAATTTCTGTAAGGATATTTCAATACCAGTTAAGCAAGGTTTAAATCTGTCATCACTTTAAGGTCCTCAAACAGATAAGGAGAAGACATAAATGAACAATATACCATATGCAAGTGCAGTTGGTAATTTGATGTATGCAATGGTGTGTTGTAGGCCAGATTTGGCTTATGTTATGAGTATGATCAGTAGATTTATGAGCAACCCTGGTCTTATACATTGGGATGCAGTGAAGTGGGCACTTAGATACATCAAAGGTACTATGTCAGTTGGATTGAAATTTCAGAAACAAGTTACTTGGGACAGAGCTGTTGTTGGTTATGTGGATGCTGATTATGCAGCTAATCTTGATACAAGGAAGTCAATAACAAGTTATGTGTTTAATTTATTTGGTACAACAATAAGTTGAAAGGCTACACATCAACACATAGTAGCACTCTCAACCACTGAGGCTGAGTTTGTTGCTCTCACATAAGCAATCAAAGAAGGTGTTTGGTTGATTAGTATTTTGGGAGAGTTTGGTGTTCAGCAAGATGCTATTGAAGTATATTGTGACAACCAAAGTGTTGTACATCTCTCAAAAAATCAAGGGTATCATGAGAGGACTAAACACATTGATGTGAGACTTTACTTCATAAGAGATATGATAGAAGCGAAGTTAGTGGCTGTCAAGAAGATTAAGACAACAGACAATCCAGCTGATGCGTTCACTAAGGCTCTACCAGTTCAGAAATATGAATTGTGTAAGAGTCTTATTGGTGTTCAATAAAAGGAGGAAAGGAAGGTGTGCTGCAGCCTATAATTGCAGCAAGGTGGAGAGGTTTGATCACTTATGATGATGCATGGTCTGAGATGGAGATTTGTTGAACATTGATCATGCATGCATACGTATAAATGGTGTAGATCAGCATCATACATGTTTAGGGTGATGATTAAGAAAGTAATCAGCATGATCAACGGTTGTGATCAGCTATTGACAGTAAGTTGGAACCATTGGATGAAGTCTTGAGGCAAGCAGCTAGATGGTGGATTTAAGTAAAGAATTTAAGTTTGTTGAGTTAGTTAGTAAGTTGCATAACAACTGATCCAGCTGGTTTTAACACGTGAGATTGCTGGTTAAAGCTGATGCTCAATATAAGCAGCAAGATGGATTGAAGGGTAGGATCAGTGCTGTTGCATAAGGAGAGCCGTAGGATCAGAAGTAATGCTGAGCTGATGGATTGATGACATGGCAAGAATCTTAAGTGGTTAATTGATCAGTTGTAACTGAATGAAGCCAACAGATCACGTGGAAAGCTTGCTGATGGATTCTAAAACACGCCTGTGTGGTATAAGAGGGAAACACGCACATCAGAATGATCATCATTATCTTCATCAGTTAGGTTCAGAAGATTAGGGTTTTCTCAGAAGTTTATTCTTCATCTTGTTGTGTAGTTGTAATCGTTTCATCATTAAGTGATTATACTTCTCCATAAACTGGATGTAGATCTTTACGATCGAACCACTATACATCCTTGTGTTCTTATTCATTTTTTATTTTAGTTTTCTATTGATCAATACGTGAGAGAAAGTGAGAAAGATAGATTGTGTAAGTTTGTTCAAAGGATAGCTCAAACTTGCTTGCATTTATAAGAATATCAAATATACGGAGTATATTTTAATGTGATACAAATAAAATATTATTTCAAAGATACATGATCTCGATTCTCATTGTGAATTATGAATGATATACCTCGATTACGACTACTACTTTAATCGTGTGATATAATTTATTAGAATACTCACAATAAATTATGGTGGGCCGGGATCCAACAAAATTTAATGTATAATAAATAAAAATGGACTGTACTTGAATTAATATAGTTTCGGGCAAAATGATAAATTACTTGAGAAAATATTAAAATTTGTTATTTAAGTATGGTTGATTTCAATTTTATTTTATTTTTATTTGCAAATCTCAATTTTGATCATTTTTGTTCGATTTTGATTCTTTTTGTTCAAATTTAGTCTTTTAATCAAATTTAATCCCTTTTTTTTGTTCAAAATTTGATTTGAAATTGGAGAAATTCTGATATAAAACACTAAATTTTCAATATTTTTGTCCAAATTTAATTCTTTATATCATAATTTATACAATTTTGGTCCAAATTTTGAACATAAAAATAGACTAAATTTGATCAAAGGATTCAATTTGAAAAAAAAAATTGGATAAAAAATAACAAAAATTGACAATTACAAATAATAAGGAATTAAAATTAAAATTCGTACTACTTTAAGAATATTGATATTTTCCCTAAATAAATTAATTAGACAACTTAATGCAGAATAAAATTCGAGATATGTCATTAATAAATTATAACATTATTTAAGTAAATAATTCAGATGCAATAATATTACTTTATTATATGTGACGACGTGTTTTCAAGTTTTCATGCCATCGGGTTTTTGCTATTCTACCCTTTGAAAGACAGTAATGGTCTATCATACCGAAGAAATAAATATTTTTAGAGGAGTAATAGTCCTTCGTACTTATCAAAATATACATTTCCCTTTTTAAATACATAGAACCCACACACATTACTAATACATTTAATATATGGGACCCACATACTCTACTAATACAACTATCCACTACACATTAAATAATAATATTCCTTAATCAACTTGCAAAAAACAAATGTACACGTTTGTGGCGGACGAAGGAAGTATATGATAAAAAGGAAAGAAATCAAAATAGTCTTATACAAATTTACTTTATTCAAAATAGTACTATAACTTTTAAATTCTCATTAAAATGATCATTTTTAAAAAAAAAATGTCAAATTTTGCTAATTCAATGAGATGGAATCGGTGCTTTTACAAAGTTTATGAAACAAAATATTGGAAAATATTATTTTGGGACAAAATCGAAGTAAAAGTACTGAAAGATCTGGAATAAAAATGAATGTGTGAATTCTCACAAAAGGGTTTTTTTTATTAAAAAAAAACTTAAAAATATCAAATTTTGCTAATTCCATGGGACGGAATCAGTGCTTTACGAATAGTTTTGGGTCAAAATTGGTGAAAATATTGTTTTGGGAAGAAATTAAAGAAAAACTAAAATATACGAGAAGAGAATAAATATTCTAACTATTTTGTAATTTTTTCTAAACATGGTTGCTTACTGAAACTACACTTGATAACCTTTATTCTTGAGGGTTATTTTTGGTTGCATAGAAAACACCGATCAAAAGCCTCATGGTATGTTTTGATGACTCAATTATTGTTTTTTCCTTTAAAACTATGATAGACTAATCTCTTTTACAAGATTAGAAATATGAATGGTGTCGGATAATTTTGGGTATTTTTCAATTGAATGATTCTATTAATTAATTGAGCTTGTTGAATTTCTATCATTGATGTTGATTGCTTAATTTATATGTATGATTTGTGTGGTTAATTGTCTTGGGCATACAGAATGAGAATTCAATTATATGTTTGAGATTGTTAATTAATCATTCCATCATATATTTCATACACACTAGTATAGGATGAGATAGAGATGTTCTCCTATACTTAGAACCCTTTGATAGAACACCTCGTTGACTTAATCGAGAGATTGGTTGATTAGGTGAAGGGTCCTAACCTTAGTACCTATAAAGGATACATATATTTAAATAGTTCATGTGATAGGAAATTCTAGTCTTATAAGTACCTGGGAGGTGTCTAGGGGTGTCAATTTTACCCGCGGGTTCGGGTACCCGGGGGGTAATACCCGATCGGGTAAGGGTAGGGTAGAGTATAATCGGGTATCGGGTAGGGTACTACCCGTATCCGTTTAAAATGTTAAGGGTAGGGGTAGGGTATGGTTTTTATAAAATATCCGTCTACCCTACCCGATTACCCTACCCGTTTACCCGTATACTTATATATATATATATATATATATATATATATATATATATATATATATATATATATTTTTTAGGATGAATCTGTTGCCAATTAAATTTGAGATTATGGAACTATAAAGATCTTTGTTACATTTGAAGTTATCAAATCTGCGTAAACTTGAAGCCATGCAACAGTTGAAGTTGATTTTATAAATATTACTTGATTAGTTTGATTAGTTTTTATTGTGCTACTTGGATTTTTTAATGCTATTAGTATAACTTGAATCCTTATTTTGTAGTTTGATTCATGATTCTTGTGTGGTTGAGAGTGATGATTTATTTATATGATGGACATTTGTATTTATTTGAGGCGAATAAGATAAAGAGAAGTATCGGCATCATAGGGATAAATGAGAATAGTAAGACAATTAGGATGGCCATTTTAAAATAGGTGGATATCCGTTTACCCGATGGATATCCGTTTACTCGATGGATAATACCCGTACCCTACCCGATGATACATAAGAGGGTAATAGGGTAGGGTATGGGTGAAGGAAATAGATATAGGGTAGGGTATGGATTTGGCGTACCCGTACCATACCCTACCCGTTTACACCCCTAGAGGTGTCTACTTCGATCTCGACCACAAGAGGCATTCAGAGACCTTAGTAAGGGTCTATATCTTCTTCATCTGGAGAGAAAGAGTTCAAGTGAAAATAGTGATCACCTTTATTACCCGTGAGATATATGAATTCGTATCATTGTACCAAGAATTTCGATACATCTAATTTTGCTAGTCTCATTCTTACTCTATTTGGTTTTCTCATCATCATTCATTCATCTTAATTTGCTTAATTGCTTCATTGCTTGTTACTTGCTTTAATCATTTTTAATTTTCTTTAATTGTTCAAACCATATCAAATTATAAGATTTCTCTATAAAATTATAACAAATACGAGATCACTTAAACTCTATTCCTTATGTCCCGTGAATTGATATTAAACTTCGTCATTTGTAAGCTACACATGAGATGAGTACACTTGTTTTTTTTCGCACGTAAAGATATTTAGCATTAATTACAAATGCAATTAATTATGGGACAAAATGAGCATCACTTTGCATTTGTCTTGAGAATTGTTCATGAGATGGTTTAATTTGAAGTTATCACTTTACGTTGATCAAAGTATACTTATATATTTTCACTTCTTATCCAATTCACGAGAATAATTTCATGAGACAATCTCATAAAAGTTTCAGCCATTGAAAAGTGAATTGAATCAATTTACACGTTCTTCAAATATCTGAAGAAAAAAAATGAAAAAATCATGGTCTAATGAAAATCCAAAAAAACTAATTACCTAAAACTAATATAATCTCTTGCTATAACAAATCTGTTGGTTTGAATAGTAACATGATGTAAGAACTCCCTATGCTTATATAACAGCTTGCTAAGTTTTCTTCCATTTGTTATAAATTTCAGTGTTTTTGTATTTCGTATAAAGAGGAATACTTAATTTAGAGGTGGTGAAATAGGAAGATGAAGGTTGATGTTGTAAGTCGGAAAATGGTGAAGCCATGGAAGCCAACACCAGCACACCTCAGCACTTATAAGATTGCTCTCATGGATGAAATCAACCCATCAGTCAACGTCACTCGCATCCTCTATTTCTCCTCCCACCGCCCCCTCCCCCAGGGAACTGATCTCTGCTTGGAGGACTCTCTGGCTCATGTCTTGCCCCTCTTCTATCCCCTGGCAGGCCGGTACGATAAGCACAGCCGTCAAGTCGACTGCAACGACGAGGGCGCTGAGTTTTCAACTGCGAGGGTGGACTGTGACCTTGAACGAGTTATGGATGCTAAGCTCGAGCTCAACCTACTCAATAAGCTGCTCCCACTAGAGATAGAAGCGGACGAGGAGCTCACTGATCCAATGCTGGCAGTCCAAGTCAATAGGTCTGCTTCTATTTCCTCAACGAGACGATTTCACACAAGTCTTTGCCAGTAAACCTTTCAGTGTATTTTATTTAAAAAAATGTGATCCAGGTTCGAGTGTGGCGGGTTTGCTATCGGGGCGTGCGTCTCGCACAGGATTTTCGACTCGGCCTCGCTCAGCATATTCCTGGCAGCCTGGGCCAATGCTACCAGCAACGGCGGCCAATTGATCTCCCCCACTTTCGACTCTCCCACCTACTTCCCTCCTGAGAACCTACAGCTTCACGAGTCGAGGACTCGAGAGGAGAACATCATCACCCGGAGGTACACGTTCGACAGGGACGCCATCGCGAAACTGCGAGGAATGCTGAGCAGTAGATGGAAATCAGCAGGAATCGAGGTGCCCCCGTCAAGGGTGGCGGCGGTGTCCGCGGTGCTGACGCGGGCGCTGGTGCGTGCAGACAAGGCGAAACAGGGGAAGTGGAGGGCTTCCCTGATCGGGCAGGTGATCAACGTCAGGGAAAGGACTATTCCACCCCTGCCGAAGCACGCATGCGGGACGTGGGCGGTGGAGACCTTCCTGGAATTGAGCGCGGAGGAGAGCCGGGAGATGGAGCAGAACCTGTCGGAGATGGCGCTGAGGATGCGGGAGGCGGTGGCGCGTGGGGTGAAGGACTGCGCCAGGATCCTGAGCGACAGGGAGTTCGGGAGGTGGCTGTTGGTGGATAGTTACCTGGAGGGAGTCGGGAAAGCCGACAGCCCAGACTACAAGTTCATATTCATTACCGATTTCTCCAAATTCGGAGAGTACGAGCTTGATTTCGGGTTCGGAAAACCGGTGTGGGTGAGCATGGCTGCCGTGCCGCTGCAGAATTATTGCATCCTGCTCAACACTAAAAACAACGACGGGATTGAAGCCTGGGTGTCTCTGGATGAATCCGACTTCCCCTTCTTTGAAACGGATCTGGATCTTCGGATCCTTACGGATCTCCGTCCATGATCATACCTGTTACTACTGCTTACTCATTCTTAAATGTAATCCATCTAATCAATAAGTCCTAATTAAGTGGATATTTAGGATCCTATCACGTTTTAAACTATTGTAATAATGTCTTAATAACCTTTTATCTTGCTAATATCACTGAATTTCAAAGACTTATCTCTAGCTAGCTGTGCCATAATCAACCTCTAAATCCTCCTAATCACACCCATCAGGATTCTAACCATATAAGTGTAAGTGACATTGTAATACATTTTTTAGTCCAATTAATAATTTTGTTTTTCCCAACATCCCGGTAATTAATCATCCCACAAGTAACGTGTGGATTATTTTGAAGAATCCTCACTAAACACTAAATTAGCATGATAATGAGACATTAAGTTGTCAAATCATATATTGCAGCAAGTCATTTAAGTATTTAAGCTGATTTTAATACTTTAATTTTGAAAACCTAAACATTATAAAATATTAAAATTCATCATATAGTTCTTTTTATTTGCAATTCTCAATTTTGATTATTTATTTTGTTCGGTTTTAGTTCATTTTGTTCAAATTTAGTACTTTTGCTTAGTCCAATTTTTAATCCAATTTTAACCATTATCTCAGAATTTGTTCAATTTTAATCCAAAATTTAGACAAACAAAGGGTTCAATTTGGTTAAAAAGAATCAAAACTTAACATAAAAAGACCAATGGAAATTAAAAATGACTAAAATTAGAATAATTGATTTAAATACTTTACTTCTCCTATACATTACAAAATATCAAAATTCGATCGATTCTAATTTTAATTTTTTAATTTGCAATTATAAATTTTGATTATTTTTAGTCTGTGCTTTAGTTCATTTTATCCAAATTTAGTCTAATTTTTTTAAATTCAAATTCAATCTTTTATGTCAGAATTTTTACCGATTTGATCCAAAATTTGGACAAACAAAGGATTAAATTTGAAAAAAAAAATACCGAAATCTAAAATATAAGGACCAAAATTAAAATTACAAATGAAAAATGATTTAAATTTGAATTGATTAGCACAAATTTTGATATTTATACATTTATCCATAATTGATTATTTAAGAAACAAATTTCGGAAACTTTATTCAACGTGAAAAAGAGAGTAGAAACAACAAGAAATGGAATTAAATTTCAGTTTGCAGTAGTCCAAGTTCGAACAACATTGGCAAGTGCCTTAGTGGATGATCCCTCTGGAGCCAGAGCATCTGCAGCAGCAAGTTTAAGTTGTAATGTCTGAACAAACGTCTCAAACTTTTTATCTAGCTAATATCACTGAATTTCAAAGACTTATTCCTAGCTAACTGGGCTAGCTGTGTCTTAATTATACATTTCAAAGACTATTTCCTAATTAATTAATCAACCTCTAAATCCTGCTAATCGCACCCATCAGAATTCTAACCATTGGCTTGGCCGGTGAGAACTTGAGGTGCCTAAGGGTGAAATTCTCAAAGGTCTCAGGTTCAAAACCCTTAGGTTCTAATCGAGAATTAATATCAGATCAAGTCAATGATTTGTCTCACACATGAATGATTTAGCAGAAGATCAGAGCTTAATTATAGGAATGTAATTAGCATATTTTATTGTATCTTAATTGTATAGTAACTGCATAATTTCATTATATATATATATATATATATATATATATATATATATATATATATATATATATATATATATATATATATATATATATATATACACATATGTATGCCATGTACTAATATGTAAATGGTAGAAAAAGTTAATACACACTATTCTTTACATGGTATCATTGAGCCATCTGCTTTGACGAGCCACCAAATTAAGCCACCAGTTTATTTTTTTTCTTTCTTCTTACGTTGTCATCTATCTCCCAATCCCATCATGTCTAATGAAGAAAACGTCAATACCACCCCTTCTCCCCTTATCAAAATCAAAACCTTAACTCACCTACCTATTCGTCTCACCTCCCTAATTATGTATCGTGGAAGTTGCAGTTTACGTCCTTATTCTTCGGACTGGATCTCATGGGCTATCTTGATGGATCAACCCCATCCCCCCCTCCCACTCTTACCACTAATACATCCACATCTCCAAATCCGGAATTTGTCCATTGGAAACACCAAGATCAATTAATCTTGCATGCTCTCCTCTCATCACTTACGGAGTCAATTATCCCTCTTATTGGCTCAGCCACCACCTCTCGTGAGCCTTGGTCCCGTTTAGATCGTATATTTGTTCCAAGCGATCACAGTCACACATCATCCATTTAAAAGATAAATTATCATCTATCACTCGTGGATCACTTCCTGTTTCTGAATTTCTACTTCAAACCTCTCTGCCTACTGCGTTGTCACCTTCCCCTCCACCTCCTTCCGCCACGCCTGATTCCACGGCTGCTCCTGTAAACCCAGCACTTGAAAATGATACATCTCCAATGGAACCCTCTCCTCACACACTTCCAATCGATCCTTCACCAATCATTCCCCCTGTTTGCACTAACCAACGCCCCTATTCTGATTAAATTCAACATCCTATGCGAACTCATTCCAAAAATAACATCTTCCGTCCAAAGAACCTGAACACTCTTGCCACTCGACATCCTCTCCCTCCTTTAGTTGAACCCACGTGTGTATCTCAAGCTATAAAACATCCCGAATGGCGACAAGCAATGAACTTTAAAATCAAGACTAGCTCTTTTAAAAAATCGAACGTAGGATCTTGTTCAACCACCACCCAATACCAATATTATTGGTTGCAAGTGGGTTTTCCGCATCAAACTCAATCCTATGGTACTATTTCTAGATATAAGGCTCGTCTTGTCGCTAAAGGATTTCATCAACGCTCAGACATTGACTTTCATGATACTTTTAGTCCTGTTGTTAAACCAGCTACCATTCGAATCTTTCACACTCTTGCATTGACAAACTCGTGGCCCATTCAACAGCTCGATGTCAACAATGCATTCCTTTATGGAACACTTTCAGATACTGTTTATATGTCTCAACCCCTTGGCTTTCATGATCCTACGTCTTCCATTTTAGTCAGCCGTCTAAACAAAGCTATTTATGGTCTCAAGCAATCTCCACGTGCATGGTACGAAGAGCTCAAATCATTTGTTACTACCTATGGTTTTACAGTTTCACGCTCAGATACATCCCTATTTCTATTCAAATAAGGTTTTGTCTCTCTATTCTTCCTTGTTTATGTCGATGATCTCCTAATCACATGGAATGACTCCACTTCCATTACTAACTTCATTACAGCACTCTCTAATCACTTTTTCGTAAAAAATCTAGGAGATTTACACTACTTTCTTGGTGTTGAGGTAATTCGCACACATGACTCTATCTTTCTATGCCAACACAAATATATTCATGATCTTCTTGAACGCACAAATATGATGGTGCTAAGGGTGTTCACTCTCATCTCTCCTCTTATGTCTCTCTTCGCCTACACGACGGTTCTCCAAAAACTGATCCTCACAAGTATCGCTAAATCGTGGGTGCCTTCCAAAACTTAGGACTCACTCGTCCTGATATTTCATTTGCAGTTAATAAACTTTCTCAATTCATGCATGATCCCTTTGAGATTCACTTCACTACTGTTAAACGTATTCTCCACTACCTTAAGCAAACTATCTTTCATGGTCTTCTTCTTCGGGGAGGTGTCCCACTAACTCTCAATGACTTCTCTGATTTTGACTGGGTAGGAAATCATGATAGATCGTTCTTCCACTTCAACTTATGTTATCTATCTAGGTCGTTCTCCTATCTCATGTCCTTTAAAAAACAACGATCCATAGCTCGTTCATCAATAGAAGCTGAATATCGAGCATTTGCCACCTCCTCGATGGTGATACTCTGGCTTTCCAACTTATTTTCTGAATTTTGTATAAATCTTCCTGACACACCTGTTATTTTTTATGATAATCTTAGTGCAACTTATCTATGTGCTAGTCTTGTTTTCCACTCACGTATGAAACATATTGCAATAGACTATCACTTCGTGTGCGATCATGTTTTGCGAAACTCTTTTCGTGTCTCTTATGTCTCTACTACTGATCAATTAGCTGATATTCTCACAAAACCTTTAGCATTACTAAGTTCACTGCATGTCGTTCCAAGATTGGTGTATTCAATGGATCCTCCATCTTGCGGGGCCTAATAGAGAATTAATATCAGATCAAGTCAATAATGGAGATCCCGATGATTTTTCTCACACATGAATGATTTAGCAGAAGATCATAGCTTAATTATAGGAATATAATTAGCATATTTCATTATATCTTAATTGTATAGTAACTGCATAATTATATTGTATATATATATGTATGCCATGTAATATGTATATGGTAGAAAAAGTTAATATACAACATTCTTTACACAGTTCATACAGAGAACAATGTTCTTGCTTGAAATAAGGGTCCCCGCTAGTGAACGGTGGGTTCTGGTCTCCCCCAAATTAGTCGTTCTACGGATCGGGGATACCGTGCATAAAAAAATTCTAACCATTTAAGTGTGAGTGATATCATAATACATTTTTTAGTTCAATTAATATATTTTTTTTCCCAACATCCTTGTAATCATTCCACAGGCCACAACTAACTTGTGGATTAATTTGAAGAATCCTCACTATACACTAAATCAGCATGATAATGACATATTATGTTATCAAATCATATATAAATAAAAAACCATCAAAATTTAAATTGAAATTATGATTGGTTTTAGTAGATTAAGTATTCCTTCCATAAAATGCAGAGGGTTGTTTTTTTCTTTTTACACGTGGATCAAAGAATTATATTTAATGTGTAATAAGTAGTTGTACTAAACTATTAGTAGGTGTGTGAACTTGATTTTAATTTTGGTTTAAATTGATTTAGAGCAAGTGTACTCTATCGTATAGTAGACCGTAGTGACCAAGTGCAAAATTTATTTAATATCAAACCCAAGGACGAAAGTGGATAGCCGTATTTGATAGATGTTTCACTCTAGTAGGACTAATCAAATAATGAGGGGGTTGATTAACACTAAAAACTAACACTAAGAAAGCAATTAAAGATAAATGGATACAATGGACACGGAAAATGGATGATGGTGAACAATCTAAGAAGTATGCAAGGCAAGCAATATCATGGATAAGGCTCATGTAAACTCACACACGCATATGCATTGATGATTTTCATGTTATGATATTAAGGACAATCACAATTGTACCCCTAACTTCTATGGCCAAGGTGATTAGGTTCTCAACTTTTTTATAAGTTTAAATCTCCTAAGATTGTTCTTACTCTCAATTCCCATGAAGGTACTATGATCATAAGTTGGGTTCCCCTCACTAGTTCTTCACTAATGTCCTATCATGAGGTTCTAAGTACTTGAAGAGAATGACTTTCCTCTCCTCATACTAACCAAGTCATCTCATGCAATCAATGATTCAATTAAACCACTTTACATAATATTGAAATGACTATCCTAACGCTATGAATAGAAAATTTAATCACACAAATCATACATAAAATGAGAATAAGCATTCATGATAGAAAATATTCATAACAATCAATTCATCAAACATGCGGTGTGCAAAATCTACATAATCCCTAACCAATCATATTGCTAGCCTCACATGAGGACTAGCCACTACATAGCATTAAAAATTCATTACAATCCAAGGCATGCTCCATTTGAGCCAAATAATGAAGAAAATAATAAAATAACGGTAAGTTGGCTCCCCTTTGATGGTGAACTTCCTCCTCCTTGATCATGCTAAAATCTTCAACCAATGATGAATTCCTCTTCTTATATTGGTGGGTGGATGGATTAATGGATGGATTTGAGAAAATCAAGTGGATTGGATGGGTGAAGTGAAGGATGGAAGAGATGGAGATGAATCAGATGAAGTGTATGAAAAATGTGGTGTGGAATGTGTGTGACTGCTCCCAAATGATTCCTTCTGATTCTCTTCCGGATTTTGTGGTCAAAACATGTATATACATCCCATGGAAGCTTCTAGAAACACATGCAATTTTAATTCTGACTTTTGGTCAAGCTCGACCCGAGCTCTGCTGCTCGACTCGAGTAGGGTCATGTTTCTCGACGTGTTCTGCGTGTTGTCGGAGCATGACTCGAGTTCTGTGCACGGCTGATTGATGTTATTTTCACCTAGATTTTAGTGTCTTTTATTATGTATTTTTATGTGTTTTTATCCATTTTGTATATCATTTGATGGTGTTATATGAAGATATGGAGATTATTGTTTTGAATTGATAAATGTGTGAAAATGAGCTTAAATGTATGAAGAATAGGTGAAAATTGAGCAAAACGGAGTTGGGAGCGGAAACGGGCTGAAAATCACCCAACTCGAGTTGCATGGTCTTACTCGACTTGCAACTCGAGTCTAGTTGAAGCTCGAGTAGATGCAAGAATTGTCCAGTAGCTCAACTCGAGTTGCAAGGTCCAACTCGACTTGCAACTCGAGTCGAGTTAGGTGCTAGAGAAAGCTCAGTTTTTGACACGAGTAGACAAGTGAGAGCTCGAGTTACCTTACTCGAGTCGAGTTGGGGTCAGGGCAAGTCGAGCAGCAAGTCGAGTTGAGGAAAAGAAGTGTCCAAAATTGTCTAGTGAGCTAACTCAAGTTGCAAGACACAGCTCGACTTGCAACTCGAGTCGAGTTAGGTAAAAAAACTATCTAGTTTGCAGAGCCACGCAACTCGACTTGACAGGAAGTAGCTCGAGTTGGCTACTCGAGTCGAGCTGGGCTTAAAAATCAGAGAATTTCAAGAAGCTTCTACAAGGTTCCAAGGGGTTTAAATACATGTTTTGATCACATATTACGGGAGGAATAATTTTGGAGCAGTTTCCACACACACTAAATACCTAAATCACACACATTCATCTCCATCTCTTCCATCCTTCATTTCATACATCCAATCCACTTGATTTTCTCAAAACCATCTGTTAATCTATTCATCCACCAATCTAAGAAGAGGAATTCATCAAGGAGCGAAGATTTGAGCATGTTGAATGAGAAGAAGGCCTACTTTGCAAGGAAAGCCAACATACCTTTAATTTGTGATTTTCTTCATTATTTAGCTAAATTAGAGCATAACATGAATTGTATAGATTGTATCATGATTTGTAGTGGCTAGTCCTCATGTGAGGCTAGCAATGTAATTGATTAGGGATTATATAGATTTTGCACACCACATGTTTGATGAATTGATTATTATGAATATTTTCTATCATGAATGCTTATTCTCATTTTATGTATGATTTGTGTGGTTAAATTCTCTATTCATAGTATTAGGATGGCCATTCCAATATTATGCTGAGTGGTTTAATTGAATCATTGATTGCATGAGATGACTTATTTAGTATGAGGAGAGGTAAGTCATACCCTTCAAGTGCTTAGAACCTTATGATAGAACATTAGTGAAGAACTAGTGAGGGGAACCCAACTTATGATCATAGTACCTTCATGGGAATTGAGAGTAAGAACAATCATTGGAGATTTAAACTTGGAAAAGAATTGAGAACCTAGTCACCTTGACCATAGGGATTAGGGGTACAAATGTGATTACCCTTAATATCATAACATGAAAACCATCAATGCATGTGTGTGTGTGAGTCTACATGAGCCTTTTCCATAAGTGTTGCTTGCCTTGCATACTTCTTAGATTGTTCACCATCATCCATCTTCCATGTCCATTATATCCATCTATCTTTAATTGCTTTTCATAGTTAGTTTTTAGTGTTAAACAACCCCATCTTTTATTGATTTGTCCTACTAGAATAAAACATTTATCAAATACGGCTACTCACTTTCGCCCTTGGGTTCTATATTATATAAGTTTTGCACTTGGTCACTACGGTCTGCTACACGATAGAGTACACTTGCTCTAAATCAATTTAACCAAAATTAAAATCAAGTTCAACAGCCTCGGTCATGGGTGTGTAGCTAATTCTGATGCTCGCACACGACTTCAACTTACAGGTCCGTGCGCAACGCACGACCTGTGCTCAACCACACAACTCGACTCGAACTTCAGAGCTCGACTCAAGTGTGGTCGAGTCATGTCCGTCCTCTTCGTTTCAGCTTCCGACTCCGTTTTGTTCAGTTTTTGACCTATTTTACATACATTTAATCTTATTTTCACACATTTATCAATTCAAAACAATAATCTCCATTTCTTCATAAAACACCACCAAAAGATATACAAAATGAATAAAAATACACAAAATACATAATAAAAGGCACTAAAATTTAGGTGAAAACGACACCGATCAGTGTGTGGTCCCATGTATGTAAAAAAGAAAAGGGAACTCATGAGACGCTCAAAATTAAAAAAATTAGACAAAGGGGACGGAGGAGTGTGTTGGATATATTGTTTTACCAATATATTGCAACTAGTCATATACCAACTTGAATCCCCTGTTACATTTTCCATGTTCCATTAGTATTCCATAAAGTAATAAAATTATATTTTACAATTTATCATTAAACTCTTAAGGCAAGTATTGAATTTTGGCCATTGATTGTGACATGTGTCAATAGTTTAATATATGGAATATTAGATGAAACATGAGTGTAACATGTGATCTCATTTGGTCATATACGTATTCAAGCTGAATTTAATTAATACTTTACTTTTGAAAATTCAACACATTACAAAATATCAAAATTCATCCTTTAAATATAATTGATTCTAATTTTACTTCTTTTTATTTGCCATTCTCAATTTTGGTTATTTTTAATTTGATTATTTTTTTATTTGGTTTTAGTTCATTTTATTAAAATTTAGTCCATTTATTTAGTCCAATTTTTTAATTCTTTATAATTAATTTATCTAATTTTGATCCAAAATTTAGATAAACAAATGATTAAATTTAGATAAAAATATTAAAATTGAACGTGGAAATTAAGAATGGCAAATAAAAAGAGTAAATCATTCCACAAATTTTGATATTTTTACTGCTAATTGATAATTTAAGAAACAAATTTCGGCAACTTTATTCATCGTGGAAAAGAGGATAGAAACAAGAAGAAATTTCAGTTTGCATTGGTCCAAGTTTGAACAACATTAGCAAGTGCCTTTGTGGAAGATCCCTCTGGACTTAAAGCATGAGCAGCAGCAAGTTTAAGTTGCATCATCTTGTCTCGAATTCTCCTTCCTTGTTCTCCTTCCATCAACTCTTTCACCACTTCCGCAATGTGCCCTCTCTCCACCACCCCGTTTTCGTTCGCTCTCACACGAATAGCTGTCTTCAGTCCATCCGCCAACACCACGGCGTTCATCTTCTGCTCGAAGCACAATGGCCAGGCGATCGAAGGCACCCCAAAGACGGAGCTCTCAAGAACCGAGTTCCATCCACAGTGCATCAGAAATCCTCCGGTCGAGCCGTGGCTCAACACCTCCACCTGAGGAGCCCATGAGTCCACCACGAAGCCCCTCCCCTGAGTCCTCTCCAGAAACCCCTGAGGCAAACTCTTCAGTGGATCATCTTTCTCTCCTCCTGCATTTAAATACTCAGCAGCCGCATTTTCCGAGCAGCTTCTCACCACCCAAAGAAACCTCTGCTGGCTCATTTCCAGCCCCAAAGCCAATTCTCCCAACTGCTCCTTCGACAGGCTCCCTCCGCTGCCGAAGGACACGTACAGAACCGAATCAGGGGGCTGATCATCCAGCCATTTCAGGCACTCCGACCCGACCCGTGCAGGATCCGGATCTCTCCGGATCAGCGGCCCAACCTCGTGGACAGGTGGTATGCCACGCAGCTTTAGCTCCCGGAATGCTTCGGTTTCAAGTTCAAAAAAACTGTTGACAATGATGCCATCTGCTGAGAAGTATTTCTTGCAGAGATCCAAACCCGATTTATAATCCGGGCTGCTCCGGTCATTCATGCAATCCGGGAAGTCCTCAGGAAGTAACGCCACGTTTCCGGGCAGCATGATGGGGTCCACGAACTGGGAGGAGCAGGCGGAGTCGAGGTCGGGCAGGTCCAGGGAGAGCGCCAGCTCATTGGCTGCGATGACGTAGAAGATGTAAGCAGGGATGCCGAGCTCTCTGGCGACATCAATGGCGTAGGGAGTGAAGAGATCGAGCACGAGGGCGGTGGGAGGAGTGGGTAAGGAATCCAGGGCGTGGCGGAGAGAAGGGAGGGAGCGGAGGAGGCGGATCGGAAGCAGCGCCTCGGCGTGCATGTCGGCAGGGAGGTCGTCGGTGGGGACGGGAGGGAGGAAGAGGTGATCGATGGTGGAGGGGAGAAGGGAGGCGTGGGGTTTCATGTCGTCGGGGATGACGAGGGTGACGTGGCAGGCATGGTCGAGGAGAAGTTTCTTTGCGAGTTCAATGAAAGGGATGAGGTGTCCTGCGAACCCTGGAGGAGGGAGCAGTACTGCGTGGAGTTGTGTAGCTGCCATGCCCTCCAAACTTAATTAATTTGCACAAAAGATGTATATTACTCCTATCTGGAATTCAGCAGATTAAATTTATAACAGAGATGAAGGAGCTGCCTGTTCTGTTTTGCTCGACACTCCTTATTTTTTACTCAGCTTGGTATCATGGAGTATTCATTAATACACACTAATGTTTATTTTCTACTTTGAGTTTTTACCATATTAATTAATACAAGAAAATATTGAACACAAATCACCAACTAGCTTAGTGGCGGGCTTGCGTGTAGAAACCGAACGTTCACGATTTTTAATCAATAAGTGAAAAGAAAAAAATAATTTATTATTATGTTAAAAAAAAGTCACAAGTTTTTCACATCGGATCTTCTGCGTCATTTACATGCATTATCTTCTGTGTCATATGTTAAGTGATTGACACGTAAGAGGGGGAAATAAATCCAACTATTGCCCATAGGGTTTAAGGATTATGGTATAGTTCCTCTCTTATACGTGTCGTCCATCTAACGGTGTAGCACAGAGAATTCGAGCCGCAAATTTTTTTATTTATAAAAGCGTATAGAAAATTATGGAAATATCTTATTTCAGCAATTTTTAATAAAAAGTTATAGGAAAAATGTAAAAAATCATCCTTTAAGAATGATGGTTCTAATTTTAGTCATTTTTTATTTGCAATTCTTTTATTTTTATTTTTATTCTTTTTATTTGATTTTTGTCATTTTTGTCCAAATTTATTCCTTTTATCAAATTTAGTCTTTTTTATCCAAATTTTACACCAAAATTGAACAAGTATTCACATAAAAAACTGAATTTGGACATAAAGGAATAAAGTCAAACGAATAAGGACCAAAATTAATAATTATAAATAAATAAATTACTAAAATTGAATTAGCCATACTTAAATAATGAATTTTTTATATTCTTTTCCTAATTAATCAAAAGGATAATAGTCCAAATAAACTATATTTTGATTAAATAATTAATATTCACATATTATATAAAATTTACATCTTTATTTTATAAGTAGTTATATACTCCCTCCGTCCCGCATTAATGTTGACGTTTGCTTTTTGCATGGAGATTAAGAGATATAATATTTTAATGGGTAGTAAAGTGAGAAAAATAATATTTAATATAAAGTGGGTGAACTTGGTTTCAATTTTGGTTAAACTGATTAAAGCAAGTGTACTCTATTGCGTAGTAGACCGTAGTGACTAAGTGCAAAATTTAGAAATATCGAACTCAAGGGCGAAAGTGGGTAGCCGTATTTGAAAGATGTTTGACTCTAAAAGAACTAATTAATAAAAGAGTGGGTTGTTTAACACTACAAACTAATAACTAGGAAAACAATTAAAGATAGAACATGTAAACATGTGATGGAAGATAGATGATGGTGAGCAATCTAAGAAGTATGTAAGGCAAACAACATTCATAGATAAGGTATATATAGACTCACACACACACAAGCATTGATGGTTTTTATATTATGATATTAAGGGCAATCATGTTTGTACCCTTAATCCCTATGGCCAAGGCAATTAGGTTCTCAACTCTTTTACAAGTTTAAATCTCCTAGGATTGTCTCTTCCTCTCAATTCCCTTAAGGTACTATGATCATAAGTTTGGTTCCCCTCACTAGTTCATCACTAGTGTCCTATCATGAGGTTCTAAGCACTTGAAGGGTATGACTTACCTCTCCTCATACTAACTAAGTCATCTCATGCAATCAATTATTCAATTAAACCACTAAACATAATATTGGAATGGCTATCCTAACACTATGAATAGAGAATTTAATCACACAAATCATACATAAAATGAGAATAAGCATTCATGATAGAAAATATTCGTAACAATCATTTCATCAAACATGTGGTGTGCAAAATTTACATAATCCCTAACCAATCAAATTGCTAGCCTCACATGAGGACTAGCTACTACAAATCATGAATAATTCACTACAATCCATGGCATACTTCAATTGAACCAAATAATGAAGAATTTCACAAATTAAAGGTAAGTTGGCTTCCCTTTTGAAGTAGGCCTCATTTTCCTTCAACATGCTCCAATCTTCAATCAATGATGAATTCCCCTTCTTAGATTGGTGGATTGATGGAATGGTGGATGGATTTGAGGAGATCAAGTGAATTGAATGGATGAAGTGAAAGATGGAAGAGATGGAGATGAATGTGTATGATTTTTGTGTCTAGTGTGTGTGGAAACTGATACAAAATGATTCCTCACGTAATTTGTGGTCAAAACAAGTCTTTATACCCCATGGAAGCTTATAGAATACGTGCATATCATAAAACTGACTTTTGCACCAACACGGGTTGTGTAGGTGCAGCACGGGTCGTGTAGGTGCATCGCGTGCAGCACAGTCTCACCATTTTGCGCATAACTTTCATATTCGAATCTCGATTCGAGTGATTCATGCGCTCTCGCGATCCTCTCTTCCGTGGCTTTCCAACCATATATCACACGTCCAGTTTTGAGCTCCACATGAATACAAAAAAATTATACAATTTGAACGTGCGTTTTTCAGCATTTTGCTTTGGCTCGTTCTTCCTCATTTCAACTCCGAATTGAGCTCCATTTTTTCCCACATCTTTCTTATCGTGTCTAGAATCTATTTCTTTCTAAAAATCACACAAATTACAATAAAATATCAATTCTCTAAATATTTACAAATATCGCTCAATTTAAGGCACTTAATCATGAAAATCACACATTTATCATTTCAAAGCACAAATCTCTATATCTTCATATAACACCACCAAATGATATACAAAATGAATAAAAACACACAAAAATACATAATAAAGAGGCACTAAAATTTAGGTGAAAAAGACACCGATCAGTGGGTAGTTGTATTAGTGTTGTGTGTGGGTCCAACATGAAATAATTAATTGTTTTGTGTGGGTCCAACTTGATAGAAAAGAAAATGTAAACTTTAACTCGAGACAACCCAAAATAGAAAACTTAAACTTAACATGGGACGGAGGGAGTATAAATAAAGATTTAGGGTGTTAATAGTATTTAAAATAATCTTGTGAGTTTACCGATTCAAATTTCAGTAAAGTGACAGATTAAGTGATCAATTTTAAAACATAAGTCGTTTTATTATTTTTATTTTTTTACATTATTCAAAAATATTTCAAAATAGTTAGAATATTCACTTTCATCTCAGATCTTTTAATTTTACACTGATTTCGTCCCAAAATAATATTTTCTAATAATTTCGTCCCATAACTTTTGTGAAAGTACTGAATCCATCCCATATTTCAGTCCATAGAATTAGCAAATTTGGAAATTTTAAGTAAAAAGAACCAATTTTATAAGAATTTAAAAGTTATAACTATTACTATTTTGAAGAAATCAAGTTTTGAGATTATTTTAAATAAAGTAAATTTGTATAAAAAAGAATCAATTTTATAAGAAGTTAAAAGCTATACTATATTTCGAAGAAATTAAGTTTTTGAGATTATTTTAAATAAAGTAAATTCATATAAAATCACTTTAATTTATTCTCCTTCCTGTGTGATTATCAAGGTGTGATATTTATGTAGAAATGACTTACACTAAAAAAATTGTTTTTATCAACGGAATATTTTGTTGGTAAAAGCCTTAATTCCATTGTTAAATTGGCTTACTAACGGATTAACAATAGATCCCGTTGGCAAAGTGGTGGTTGGTAAATTTTTAGCAACGAAAAATTAATTCAGTTGGTAAATAATTCTGTTGCTAATAATTCCGTTGGTAATTTATATAATGATTTCCTTGGTAATCCGTAGGTAACTAACAACGGATTGAATTCCGTTGCTAAAATAGAGAATAAATTCGTTGGCATTCTGTTACTAAAATAAAAATGTCATTTTTGTTGCTAATCCATTGTTAATTACCAACAGATTGAATTTCATTAATAAATTCCGTTGCTATATATATATATATATATATATATATATATATATATATATATATATATATATATATATATATATATATATATATATATATATTTATTTATTTTGTAGTGTTACTCTTCTATAAATATTTATTTCTTCGGTATATAGACTATTACTCTCTTTGGTTGGAAGGGTAGAATAGCATTTTATTTGAAGGCGGCAAAAACCCGATGGCATGAAAGATTGAATACACGTCACATAATAAAGTAAGGCAATTTATAGTGTGCACCCGGGTGCACCTAAAGATAAGGTGCACCCACATACAAATATAAACAAAAACATATACAATTAAGAGTAAAAATGTATACAATTTAATTGTTAATTTTTTTAATGAAAAATTGTACTATATAATATTCAATAAAATGTTATACACATATGGATGTTAAATTTTTTAATAAAAAATTAATGTGAAAAAAGTATACAATTATTACAAAACACGTATACAAAATAGAATAATATGTATACAAAATAGAATAAAAAGGTATACACATATGGGTGCACCATTGCACCCGGGTGCACCCAATATACACTCATAAAGTAATATTATTGCATCTGAATTTTTAATTAAATAATGTTATTACCTGATCTCGATAATCATTATAATAATTTATTAATTACGTATCTCGAATTTGGTTCTGTATTAAATTGTCTACTAAATTTATCATATCAATTCAAGTACAGTCCATTTTTATTTATTATATTAATTATTTTTAATCCCGGCCCACCATAATTTATTGTGATTATGGAGTAAACAATATATCAGACGATTAAATTCGTAGTCGTAATCGAGATATATCATTCATATTCACAATGAGAATCGAGATCATGTATCTTCGAAATAATATTTAATTTGTATCACATTCAAATATACTCCATATATATATATATATATATCACATACTTAGATGCAATGTTTGAATATGCATTTTTAATGTAGGGAGCACCATGCATGTAACACCGAACTAAAAAAAATATAAAAATAAAAAAATTTGTTATTTAAGTATTCTTTAAGTACGACTGATTTTAATTTTAATTATTTATTATTTACAATTCCAATTTTTGTTCTTATTTGTTAGATTTTAATATTATTTTCAAATTTCGTCCCTTTTCTTGTCCAAATTTTGGATTAAAATTGTACAAATTCTAACATAAAAAATTAAAATTTGACAGAGAAAAAAAAATTCATTAAAGGACTAAATTTGAATAAAAATGACCAAAAGTGAATAAAAAATTATCATAATTTAGAATTGCAAATAAAAAATAATTAAATTGGAATCAGTGATACATAAAGGATGGATTTTGATATTTTCTCATTAAAAACTAAAAGTAAAGACTTGTGTGAGACCGTCTCATACAAGGGTCATGACACGGATAAAAGTGATAACATCATTAATGAAGAGTGATAATGGTGCAGTGAACTATTTCATGAATATTTTATAATATAAATAAAAAGTGATAACATTTTATAACGAAAGTGATAACTAATTACAGAAGCGTAAAATGATCGTGAGACGATCTCACTGCACAAAATTAAATACCAATTTATAAATTATAAAAAATTAATAATAATAAATTGTGTAAGATCACTAACGTAAAATCTCCCTCCATCCCTAAGTAAGAGTCCTATTTTACCATTTTAGTTGTCCCACCCAAAGGATTTTATTTTCTTTTTTGAACATATGTGACCCAACCACACCTACTAATACAATTAATACATGAGACCCACACACCCACTAATACAACTATCCACTACACATTAAATAATAATACTCCTTAATCCACGTGCCCAAAAGCAAATGTGACTCTTACCAAGGGACGGAGGTGTATATATATATATATATATATATATATATATATATATATATATTTAAAGGACCCTCATTCTTTTATTAAAATTACAGTACTTGATCAAAAAGTTTAAGGGAGAGAGTATGGTGATCATTTTACATGGGAGGTGTTTCTTGATGATTTAATTTTATTACTATAAGTTTATACTTTTATAATTTTAGTCTTTTGCATTAAAATTTGCTAAAGGTTATAAATTTGAAGAATTTACAGAACTCGCAATGTTTTGCAAAATGGTTAAAACTAAAAAGTTATAAGACTAAAATGACTGAATTGAAAATGGAAAAATTTATATAAATAAAAAAAGATTCAACAAAAAATCAAATGATTGAAATTGATAATATCTCAGAATTTTTTAGTCCCTTAAGTGTTTGTCTCTTTTAGAAATTAGTATATTATATTCCAACATTTTTAAAATGATTAATTAACTTTTAATATTCAGGTGTCAAAACATACATTGTAACCTGAATTCACCCACACAACCTACAAAAATTCACCATTTCGAGGTACATAGCATATTTGTATAATGGTACAGTTTTAGGTGAGACTATCAAAATTCTCAAATTGAGCGGTCACGTGCGACACGCATGCATGATTCTGGTAAATAATTCGATTTTCCTGTTAAAATGTGACTAAAATTGAAAACTTTCAGTAGTTACGAAACAAATTGAAAAATATATATATATGTTTTTTTTAGAAATAAAACGATACATTCACCATAACAGAGGTGAAATCAATCCTTTGTCGTTATTTAATTAGATTGATCAGAATCATGTGCAGACTGTTATGTAGATATACAGTGTAACCTTGAAATATGTGCATTATTTGTTTATTGCGTACACATGAAGTACCGTAGTTATTAGAAAATAAAGTAGTAATATTTGTTTATTGCGTGCACATTTTTTGTGTATAGATTTTACGGTAAAGATGGGTGGCCAGATTCTGGCCAGAATATTTAACAGATCATTTAATGCATATTTTAGTTACCATTTTGCCCTTTATGGGAATGACGTAAGAAATATAAAATGAAAATCAATAAGCATTATTTACTTATTTATTTCCTACACCAAAATAAATATCTAATCATTAATCTTGTTAAACTCTCTACTCACTAACTCTTTTATTATTTAAGATTCAACGTATATTGCTAAAAATTCTGTGTAAATATACATATATATTTATATCTTATATATACTTTAAATACTACATCCGTTCATTTATAATTTAGTTTTTTTCTATTTCAAAAATAAACAACAATTTTTTTTTAATTTGTCAAGATATTCGTTAATATAATATGTCATAATAAAAAAATACATTTATATATTATATATAAATAATAAGTATTTTATTTATAAAATACATAAATTCATATAAATAAATAAATAATTATTATAATTAACTTAAAAACAACAATTTAAATATAAAAATTAAATGATTGTATATTGTAATAAAATTCTTTTTGTGCAACGCACGAATGTGTAAAATATAATTTACCATTAAAAATAATATTTATATTTTTTATAATTTTATGAGTCTAACTAAAGTGTTCCAATCCAATTGAATAATTTAAATAATTAGATCATATGAATAGCTTCCTGAAAAGGATAAGAAGTGTAACATTTTGTAAGGAAAAGTGATATTCAATTGATAAAAAGTGATAATTATCACGTGAACTATTTCGTAAACAGTTTATATTATAAATGAAAAATGAAAAGTGATAATATTTATAAAAAAAAGTGATAATGTCCTTAATAAAAAATAATAAATAATTACGATAGTAAATTTTATGAATAATTTATGGAAATTATATCTTTAAATGTTTTGGTGCACCATATGCACCAAAAAATTATACTTCATAGTTCATATTTTATCTTTTGTTTTAGATTTTAGAAGTATTAAATTATTTTATTTTATTTATAAAACATACTTCATCCATCTAATTTTTTACTCTTACAAATTTACTTTCTTTTAATTATACTTCATCCATCTAATTTTAATGTTTATGTTTATTTTTTTCACAAAAATTAAAAAATATTATATTTTTATGTGTAGTAAGTTATAAGATGTAATATTTAAATATATAGTGGGTAATTGTATTAGAGTTCAACGTGAGTATTATGGTGATATATTAATATTTTTTTCCACATACAAAAAAGGGAAATGTAAATATTGAAGGGAACAACTAATTTAAAAATATGTAAAAATTGAAATGAGATTGAGAGAGTATAACTTTACTCAATATTTGAAAATAATAATAGCTATATAAGATAAATTTTATTTATATTTAATATTTTAATTTATTTTAAATTTACTTATTAAATCGCTAATTGAATCAACATTTATACTCCTATTTTAAGAATAAATATTAAAATAATAATAATTGAAGTATATTTTTTAAAATTATATGTATTGTAAATTCATTATATTTAACCGATCGAATACAATTGAAAATCTCCATTGAATCGTATATTAAATTATAAGAAAATTGTATAATTATCTTATTGACTTTTAGTGCAATATTAAAATTTTCATTTATAAAAATCCATTTAGTATGTTTAGTATGAAGAGTTAGTCTCTTGTGACGGGTTATTGGTGAGACGGATGTGAGACGGGTCAATCCGTCACTAAAGTATGCTTATTTGTGGTTAAAGTGTGCTTATTTGTGGTTAAAGTATGTCGATAATAAATCAAATTATAACACACTAACATCATACTTTAATACATAATCCAACATACTTTAAAAAATATACATTAACAACCATTAAACATACTTTATTTAAATAATCGACATACTTTGACACGTCTCACAAACCGTCTCATAAAAGTAGCGTCTCACAAGAGAATTTGTCAAGTATGAATTCTTAAAAAAATGTTCTGTATATCATACCGTTTGTAGAAAACTCTCGGAATTCTTTTGCTTGTCTCAACCCGTTAAAAAATACTTTACGATGCTCATATCCTTCTCTAGTTTAATTATCAATACCTACAAGTTATCTATTCTCATTTAATACGTTTTTTATAATAAATAATTATATTTTATAATATTAAATTAATACTTATTAAAAATATAAAGAGTTAAATATTACATATGCATAACATTATACATTACGAAAATAATCAAAATAAAAAAAATTGTAATTTTTAATAATGAATAATAAACGTGAATTAATAGTTTCTGTTATTGAAATTTGAAAAATTATAAATTATAATCTCATCTTATCTTGAAAATACAAGTCCTTTATGAAATATAATGGAGCCAAAACATATTTAATTTTAACTATCTTATCTTATATTATATTAAGAGGAAAATAAGTTATTCAATCATATTATTAAGAGGAATTAAAAAGGCTAGACAGAAAAAGAAAAACTAAGAAATTAATATTACATTTTTAAAATAGAAAGAAAGAGTGAAATGAATGCATCAACAAATTATTTGGAGAGAAAAATAGAAGGTGTATGTTTTAATGATAATTATTAATCTCGAAAATCTAATAACTATTAATTAGGAGAGATAGAGTATTTACTTTAATATTATTACTGTTAATAAGGGTATATTTATCCATTAGTATTTATATTTGGTAAAGATACGTGACCAGAATCTGGCTACCCAGAATATTAATGGTATTATTTTAAAGACCTTGCTAAATGGCCAGATTCTAGCTGGCAGAATATGACAATTGTGTAATTATAAATAGTATGAAGCCAATTAAATGACATTAATACCCTTTTCATTAATATGTAAATAAAAAATTAAATGCTAAAAGTGGATAATAAATGCAACATAAAACACCTACTAAGCACCATTTTCAAAATATGTAAACTCAACTATTAGTGTTCTACAAACTCCAAGAACCATTATCAATTTTTTTAATAGATTAATCATTTAATTAATAAAAAATTATTTAATTATCAATTTTTAAATAAAACAATTCATAAATCACGATATAATTATATATATATTTTGTTTAGATGAGTTTTATAAATATTTTTATGATGACTGATAAGACAAAGTCTCTTGTGAGACGCTACCTTCATGAGACGATTTGTGAGACGTGTTAAAGTATGTCGATTATTTAAATAAAGTATGTTAAATGGTTGTTAATGTATGTTTTTTAAAGTATGTTGGATTATGTATTAAAGTATGATGTTAGTGTGTTATAATTTGATTTATTATCGATATACTTTAACCACAAATAAGTACACTTTAACCACAAATAAGCATACTTTAGTGACGGGTTGACCCGTCTCACATCCGTCTCACCAATAACCCATCTCACAAGAGACTAACTCGACTGATAATACGCGTATAATTAAATTAAAACATTTAGTTAAACTTAAATATTTAGATAAACTTATATTTTAATGGTGTAGTGTTTATTTATTTATTTTAATATTTTTCGCATTTTGTAATAATTTTTTGATAAAATTTTAATAGTAATTTATATTTATATAAAACATAGCGTGTTTATTTAATTACTCAGATAAATTCACTTTTAACTTATTTATTCCAGATTGACTCCTTTAAAGAAAATATCATTCCAATTTAAAACTTTAAAAATATATTTTAATCTCACAATTGTCATACTCATTTTTTAACACATAACATTATTTTATATTCTATTCCAAAAATATTATATTACCCTTAAAAATCAATAAAGTTAATTTTTTTTAATAATATGGAACATTAAAAATGAACATACTCATGTGACGGAGGGAGTATAGTATAAAATTATAGAACATGAGAACAAAAATTAGCAAAATATAATGTGATACCGTCTTATAAAATAACTTTTATGATGAAGTCTTTTTAGGTAATAAATAAATTATATTATATATTTCGTGTGTTAGGTGTGAGTGGTAATTTTATAATTAAAATGTATTTTTAAGATTAGGAATTGATGTGATATTTTCTTTTATCGATGGTGCAATTTAATGTGGGACGCAGTATTTTCATAATCGGACCGGAGGCTGAACCGGTAGATGCAACGGTTCGAGGTTCAACCAGTCGGACCGGTTCAACCGGAAAATTAAATTTTACATATTTTCAATTATATTTTATAATATTTACAATTCATTAAAAAAATTTATACTAACCAAAATTATTTTATAAATAGAAAATTCAATTTACATAAAAATATGATTAGATAAAATATTTATAGTTTATAATTCATATTTTATACAAATTTTTATATATTTTCTCAATAGGATATTACATAATTTATACTCAAATTACTATACAGTTGGTTCACCACTCCAAAAAAATTACATAATTTAATTCAAAATTTAAATATTATATTTTATAATAAATAAAAATAAAAGTTAAATAATATAAAAATATAAAATATAAAAAGAAAATAGAAAAATTTAAAAAAATAAAAAAAAATAAAAAAACCGGTTGGACCAATTTTTCTGATTTTTCCGGTTTTGGCAGG
Organism: Pogostemon cablin; assembly: GCA_023678885.1. Taxonomy (NCBI): domain Eukaryota; kingdom Viridiplantae; phylum Streptophyta; class Magnoliopsida; order Lamiales; family Lamiaceae; genus Pogostemon; species Pogostemon cablin. The sequence continues at coordinate 5,057,692 of CM043009.1, forward strand.
TTCTGACCCGTTCTAACCGGTTCAATTCAAAAAACAGTTTTATAGGGGTTTGAATCGGTTTCGAGGCCAGTTCCCGGTTGAACTGGTTCAACTGGCCCGTCCAACTGGTTCTTGAAATCACTGGTGGGATGGATGAAAAGAAAAATTGTGAAATTAAATGCCGAAAGGATGGAAGTAAAATTTTTCATAAAAATTAATATATCTATAAAAAAATTTTAAAAAATAATAACTTTGAATTGGAGTACTATTTTATAAATAATTTATAAAAATAAATTAAAATTAATAAATTATTTTTTAAAAAATAGAAATAATAAATTATAAAAAGATAAAACGATTTCCCGCTTTAAGATCAACACAAGTCTTGCTCATAAAAATTTAGTGAGTGTGCACAATTATATTATTCTATACATACCGTATTAAATGTGACACTCATTGTGGACATTGAATTTAAGAAAATTTATTTTATGAAAATTTTACTAAAAAATTTTACTGATTTTTTGATGATATTGTAATTTTTTTTATATAATAAATAAATTATAAATTATATTATTTCCATTTGATAAAAGTGATAAATTTAAAATTAAAATATAGTTTGAGTTTAATTATTATAAGTTATTGTGATATTTCCATTTATATGGTGTAACATTTATTATTGTGGGAAGTAGTATAGACGAAAATGAAAAGTGTAGCATTTATTATGTGATGAAGGAAATACTCTCTCCGTCTCGTTTCAAACTTTACGTTTGCTTTTCTCATGTAGATTAAGAAATATAATATTTTAATTTGTAGTGAGGTGAGAGAAATAATATTTTAATGTAAAGTGGATACGTGTATTAATGTGAAGTGTGGGGTTATGAAGAGAGAAAAAGTTAATTTGTGTGTGTCTCATCTACCAAAAAGGAAAATGTGGAGATTGAAATGGGACGCCCAAATTGTAAATATGTAAAGATTGAAATGGGACGGAGGGAGTATATTTTATCTAAGTTTATATAATTTAATATTCTGTTCTAAAGGGTATAAAATTTAATTAATAAAGGTATAATATTTCATGGAAAAACTCTGCCGAAATATAAATAGTATAAATCTTTGATTAAAAAATTAATTTTTTCTCAAAAAATTAAGTGTATAACATTTAACACTAAAGGATACTCAATAATCATATTTTACCTATATAATACTTCATCCATCCCACAGCAAGGTATATACTTTTCTATTTTGGTCCGTCCAAAACAAAGTATACATTTCCTTTTAGGTAGATGGACTCACATAAAATAATTTTTATATCTACATGCCTACACACTATACTAGTACAACTACTCATGATATATTAAAATATTACTCACCTCACTACACATTAAAATATTATACTCATTTATCCATATAAAAAAAATGTATATCTTCGTACTGGAGTATATGTAATTTAGAGTAAGTTTTTTTTTAATGTTGACAAATATACCCATAATAGTTGCAGGAGTATCAAAGTAGGTGCCTCCTCCCTAATTAATTGATCTTAGATTTTCGAGATATACGATTATAATAATGCATTATATTACAATTTGAAATAAAATAAAATTAAATTAATTTACAATCAAATAAAATTCTTCTAATTTTACTAATATAAGGAGAAAAAAATTAAATATAATTTTTTAAGAAGATTATGATCAAATTAACGGTGTAACATTATTATTAATCACTATAATATTTAATAGTTAATTTATTTATCAATTACAGTAAAATACTTTAAAATTAGAATTAGTTTCTTGTAAATCGAGTTTACATCATAAACTCTTGTAATCCTTGTGGTCCCCTTAATTTAAATATTCTATCAATGCATGGGTATATAGAATTGAAAATGAAAATCACTGATTTATAAAAGTATTTGTGTTAAAATTAAGAGCCAATTTAAGGATAAAAAGTGATAACATTATTATTACTTTCGTTATATAATATGTTTATCATAATATCGCTTTTTATCACGTAGTATCACTTTTAAGACTTTTTATTTTTTATTTCAATTAAATATATTATTTATTTAATATTTTCAATTCTATCACAATTTATTATTGAATTATATACTCATTAGACAAATTATATTAAATAATCGAGTGTAAATGCATGCATTCTAATTTTACATTTTAATACATAAAAAATTATTTTCTGGCTAATATTACTTCTAAATAAATATATTACTTTAAGTAAACTTTTGTTATACTAGTAAAATTTTCGCAATGATATTGAGTCAAAATATTTTTTTACTATAAAGAGCCTAAAGAAATTTATATTTTAGCAACATAATTTACTAACGAAATTTAATCAATTGGTAATTACTCTTGCAAAAAAATGATATTTTTATTTTAGTAATGGAATGCTAATAGATTTATTTATTCTCTATTTTACCAACAAAATTCAATTTGTTGATAATTAGTAATGATTACGAAGAGAATCATTATATCAATTGAATTATTAGAAATGGATTACCAACAAAATTATTTACCAACGAAATTGATTTTCGTTGCTAAAACTTTTATCAACCACTATTTAAATACTACTAATATTTAGAACATTATGTCTCATATATTTTATACGACAAAATATATTATATTTTAAATTAAGTTAATATGAATATTTTAATATAAATATAAAATAAAATATTACATAAATATACTCTTGTCTTTTAATGTTTAGGACGAGTACGGGTAATATAAAAAAATCACATAACCCACCTGGCCATGGGGCTCTTCACTTAAGTGAAATACTCAGGTTCGATTCCCATTAGGAATGAATTAGGAGAGAAGATAAAAGGAGGCTTGAAGGAGGGGAAGTATAGATGCTTGGTGTAACTACTAACTATAATAACAACTAACATTTACTGATAAAAAAAAATAAATAAATCACATAAGGATTTGGATTGCGCATACCCCATTTATATATATATATATATATATATATATATATATATATATATATATATATATAATTTAATTAATATATATAAGTTTTATTTAATTATATTTATTAAATATTTATTAAAATAATAGAATTTATATTATATTATTTTTTATCTAATTAATAATAATATAATTTACATTATTACATTTTTTAAACATAATAAATAATATATTATTATATATTAGTTATATAACATAATTATATATATATAATATAATATAATAAATGAATATTAAACGGGTACGGATACCCGCAGGTATTGATAAATGGGTATGAGATGAGAACGAATATTATAATAAATATTTTAAACAAGACAGGTACGGATACTTTTTTAATTGGATACGAGTATGGTTACCCCAAATTACGCGGGGGATATCCATACACACGTACATCATGTGTATGATTTTTTTATTCAATAGTGTATATATATTTCTTAATAATTTTATACTAATTCTTTTACATTTAATTTTTATTAAAAAACTAACAATTCAATGCCCGAAAAACGTGTAAACTATCAATTTGCGATCAGAATTATTTTTTCTATTAAATAGGGGTCTGAAATATATAAAACTATCAATTCAGAACCAAAATTTGTGAAATATTATCTTTTATTTTATCAATTTTGGGCCTAAATTGAGGGCCCGAACTTATAGTCTTACTTATTTAATATCCTTAATTGATAGAAAAAATTATTTTGACTTTAAATTGATAGTTTAGCTATTTTTTTAAGTTCGAATGTATAAAACTATTATCCAATAGCTATTTAATTGCCCCCAATTATCAATGCTTAGACATTATTAATGGAAAAGAAATAATTACGAATTGAATTTGGGAAGATAAAAGGGAATGAAGTAGGCGGGTGATTCAATTAATACGTAGTTAATTAATGGGTGAGAGAAGATATTAATAATTCGCCATTAATTCCCATAATTATTGTTTATTTTTATATTATCTTTAAGAGAGAAATGAATGAAGTTTTATGGAAAAAATCCATAATCGGAATGAAAGTTTGAGGTCATTTGTATGTCACTATATTGAGTCTTCAAAACTATTTCTACCAATTATAGTTTGAAATTATTATTCATTATATTGGACAAAGTAGTTGCAGATGGAACACAAATTTGAAATTAAAATAATTTTTTAAGATGGTTAAATAAAGTAATTTTTTTTATGTGAAGAGTTTTGTGGAGATAAACAAATAATAAAAATTTGAAAAGTATTATAGAATGGAGTGAGTATTAAATGTGAAAGATACACCTATTTTTTTTTGTCCCATAAAAAATCACTTTTTAAAAAAATCAAAACAAGTATAATTTTTCATACATTTTACTTATAAAAAATACCACTACATAATACTCTCTCCGTCCAGTTGAAGGAGGATATTTTACTTTTTGCATGTGGATTAAATAGTATTATTATTTAATGTGTAGTGAGTACTTATATTAGTATGGTTGTGTATCCCATATTTTAATTGTATTAGTGAGTGTGTGTAAGTCCATGTGTTTAAAAAAGGAAAAGAGACTATTTAGGACGGACGCTCAAAATGAAAAAAATTATCTCTTTCAAGTGGACGGAGAAAGTACATTTAACATATTTTATCATTTATTTAGAAAATAATTGTATATTACTCCCCCATACTCCCTCCGTCCCATAGAAACGTTTACGTATTTTCATTTTGAGCGTATGATAAAAAAAGTTCACATTTCCCTTTATAATAAATAAGACCCACATAAAATATTTAAATATCTCCATGTGACCCACAACACTACACTAATACAACTACTCACTACACATTAAAATATTATTATTTAATATGTAGTGAGTAGTTGTATTAGTGGGTGTGTTATTTTAATTGTATTAGTGAGTGTGTGGATCATATGTATGTAAATAAGAAAATAAGACTCTTTTAGTGGAACACCCAAAATGAAAAAAATATAAACTTAGAAGGAGATGGAAGGAGTATATATATATATATATATATATATATATATATATATATAGAAATTTGATTTGAATTTCTACAAATATACATTATTTGTTTCCATATTTAAAATAAGGGTAAGTCATGCTTAAGACTGTCCCACATGACATCATTTTATATATTTTTTTTAAATAGTTATCACTTTAACTATAAAATATTATCACTTTTATTATAAAAGTTACTTTTTACTTTTTGTCCGTCTTACGTAAGTGGTTATGTGAGACAGTCTCACATAATTTTTTATTTTAAAATAATTAATAAAATAAAATATTTAATTATATCTTATAAAAAATAAATTAAAAAGAAAATTGAATGAATATTAAAATTATCTATTTAATCGATCTTTATATTGAACTCCAATAAATTAATACTCATTTATCTGATATATAAATATCTTAATTATTATCATTATAATTTCCCCGTAAAAATAATATAAACTCTATTAAATTAAAGCTCATTTATCTGATGTAAATATATTAGTTATCATTATAATTTTCTCGTAAAATTAATTAAAGAGTTTATATGAATCTATATAATAATATAAAAAACTAGTGGAAAGAATTATAATAATCATCATTTTTCAGAATTAAAAACTAAGGAGTGTATTAATTTTGGAAACACAGAACCGAGAATTATTTATTATTAATGACTGTTAAAAAAGGTCTTGAAAACATAAGTCTCATTAATTAGAAAGAGAATATAAATAAATATGGAAAATCTAAATTGCTTTAAGAATGTGGAGGATATACATGTCATTTAAACTTTTAAAGATCTTGTTATTTAAGATTGTCATTTTTTGGCTGGCAGGATTCTGGCTAAATAGCAGGATCCTAAATTTTATTAGAAAACGAGCATTGAATTGGCAATATTATATAAATTTACGTCCAATCTACTCCATGCTTTAAAAGTTAAATTGATCCAAATTCCAAGATTGATATTAAATGTGGTCACATGCAACACACATCGGATCGGCTTGTCTGATTTGAATCAGTTACGAGCGGAATTAAGACCCGTCACACGTCTATAGGAAAATTATATGTATTTCGATGAAGGTAGTATAATAAATATGAATATACATTACACAAGTATCATAGTTATTATATATACTAACATTGGCAATATTACACTCAATTTTATTTTATGACTGGCAAATGTATAAATTAATTGCCCATTCTTTCAGATTAAATGTGATCACACGTGGCTGGCCTAATTAGAACTAGTTACGAAGCTAGAAAGAAGACACATCACCTAAGTCAATGGTAAAATGGAAATTTCAGTAAGCACTAAAATTATTACTTTTACATTAATTTTCCATTTACTAAAAAAAATATTGTTTTTTACCAACAAACTATTCATTTAGTAAAAACTTTAATTTCATTGTTAAATTGATTAATTAATAGATTAACAACGAAATCTATTAGTAATTTTCCGTTGATAAAGTGGTTGTTGATAATATTTTAGAAACGAAAACTCAATTCAGCTGGTTATAAATAATCCATTAGTAATCCGTTGCTATTAAATTGTTGGCAATTTATATAATGATTCTGTTGGAAAATAACAACGAATTTTATTCCATTAGTAAAACATAAATAAATTCGTTGGCATTTCATTACTAAAAGAAAAATATTCCCTCCATTCGGTTTAAAGCCCTCTTTGCATTTTGTACGTGGATTAAGAAGTATTATTATTTAATATGTAGTAGGTAATTATATTAGTGAGTATGTGATCCTTTATTTTAATTGTAATAATGAGTGTGTGCGAGTTTCATGTATGTAAAAGAAATAAGACTCTTTGGGAGCTGGGCGGACGCCCAAATTTAAAAAAAATGAACTCTTGAAAGCTGACAGAGGGAATATAATTTTTGTTATCAATCCGTTGGTAATTTTACCCACTGATTAAATTCTGTTGGTAAATTTGATTGTCATATATTTTTTTTAATAGCGATACTTTAATTTAAGTGTGATTCTATATGCAAACGGTATATGAGATTTTAATTATTGTATTTTATTTTGTTTCCTATAAATAAATAAATAAATAAATATATATATATATATATATATATATTTCTTCAATTTAATTAGTTTCATATCTGCCTACATTACTTGATTATGACCCAAAATCAACTAAAACCCCAAATTGAGGGGTCACAGACTATCCACGTGCAAGATTGTGGCAAAAATTCATTTTTCCGACTAAAATAGGATTAAAATCAAACATTTTTTTTATGGTTACGAGACTAAATTAAAAATAATATTTTTTGAAAGAAAATAAAATTGTTATGGGATGAAAACATGAATTTTACAGTCAATTGTCCATTCTTTCCGATTAAATGCGGTGACGTGTATTGCAGTGACTTGCCTAATTTGAACTACTTACGAGGCTAAAAGACTCATCACGTCGTCAATGTAAACATGGAGATCTACGCACATGAATTAATACCTCACGATTCGATTGATTTATTAGTATGGATTGAAATCGGATCATAAATAGGCTTAGTTTTGTAACGTTAATTAATTATATTAAATAATACTATGATTATAACAATATATTCATTATTAATATTTTACTCCTTAAAATATATCAATTTTAGTTCTAAAACATTAGTTAAATATTATTTTGGTCGTAAATTTTTACGTTCTCAATTTCGGTCATTTATATCAATTATCACTAAAGAAAAATATTTTTACCAATGGAATATGTCGTTGTTAAACCCTCAATTTCATTGTTAAATGAGTTTAGTAACGGAATCCGTTGATAAATTTTTGTTGATTAAATGGTGGTTGATAAATTTTTAGCAACGATTCTGTTAGTAATTTATATAGGTAGTGTTTGATTTGGGTTTAAGTTGATTTAATAAACCGGTGAATAATGTTATTCTATATTTGTTATGCTTGTTTTAGGTTTAAATATGATAGGTTTAAACTTTAAGTCAAATCAAGTATTAATTAAGGTGGGAGAAGAGGAAAGAGAAAGAAAGAAAAAATATTAATTGAGTAGAGATAATGTAGGGTAGGGGTGGATAAATGGTGTACCCCACCATTAGGGGCCCCCACCGCCCCTGCACTGGGAATTGGTGGAGGAGGTAAATCGCAGGATGTGCCTCAAGTGGCTTATAGGGAGGGCTCACTGTTAAACTTGTGCTTGCAAGGGGCCAAATCCATGCCAAAGGCAGGATTCGAACCCCCACCCTGCAGCAACCAAGCTCAGCTGGAAGGTCTTTCCACCCTCCCCTCTACCACTTGAGCTATGCCCTGGGGGCAGGGTAGGGGTGGATAAATGTTAATAGGGTATGTAGGTGTAATATAGGAGATATTTAAGAAGATTTATTAAATCTAAATTCTGATGATTAAACCGGAATCAAACATCATCATAATGATTTCATTGGTAATTCATTAGTAATTACCAACTGTTGGTAAAATAGATAATAAATATGTTGACATTTCATTACTAAAAAAAAGTGTCATTTTTGTTGCTATTCCGTTATTAATTACCCACAAATTGAATTCGGTTGGTAAATTCCACTACTAAAAATTAGTTTTTTTGTATTGTATAGCATTATAAATTTTAGTTCCGTGTGTACTTACAAGTTCTATAATTTTTTTTAAAATTTTGCAAAAGGATTATAATTGAAAAATAAACATTTCAGAACTAAAATTAAATTCAATAAAATTTACATGACCAAATTAAAATTATCCCCTTCATAAAATTCATACTTTACATATTTGTCCATCTCATAATAAACTTTAAATTTCAAAATTATCACTCTATCACCTAATACATATTACATATTTTATTATTTATTTATTATTAAAAGCTATATATATTATTCCTAAAAGTCGAAATATTTAGTATAAAAGTAATTTTTCTTATATTTTAAATTAAATGTGCAATATTTTTTGGGATGGTGCATGGTAGTAGTATTTAATTAATTATATACATAATTTTCATTTGAATGGACAATTTTTGTAAAGTGATTAACTGATAATAGAATGTTGGAAATATTATGGCCCATTCATAAGGTACACATATATAATATTAATAATACATACGTAATTAAATAATGTGATAATGGCAAAAAGTAGTCACTTTGACTTAAAAAGAATTTTTTCTAGCCACACATATTAAAGACAAAATTTTCCAGCCACTTTTTATATTTAAGACCATTTTACCCCCTAACTTTATTTAAATGAAATTTTAAATTTTAAAATGATTTTATTTGCTATATCCGATTGATACGCGAAATGACGGTCCAAATAGTTATTCTATTCGGTCTAGACATATTTGCCTATTCGGCCTATACGTATTTGTCTATTCGGCCTATACGTATTTGCCTATTTGGTCTATATGTTTTCATCTAAATAGTTGTTCTATTCGGCCTAGACATATTTGTCTATTCGGCCTATACGTATTTGTCTATTCGGCCTATACGTATTTGTCTATTCGGCCTATACGTATTTGCCTATTCGGTCTATATGTTTTCGTCTAAATAGTTATTCTATTCGGCCTACACATATTTGCCTATTCGGCCTATATATATTTGCCTATTCGGCCTACATGTATTTACCTATTTGGCCTATGTATTTATTTAATTTTCATCACTTTTATCACGCTTTAAAATGGTATCAGTGCCCTAGGTTTATTTATTTATGAATGAAATAATTATTATAAATTCATATCACTTAACGAGAGAAGAGTTTCAAGAAAATATGGATTCGAACGAAAGTTCGACATCCGAGAGTAACAAGTCTATCAGCCCTGTTCAAAGCTAGAGCAACAGGGACTTCTGGCCTATTAACTATGACGAGACAAGTAGCTCTATACAACAATACTATTGTGTGTTGTATAGACAAGATGCAAAGAAGAAATACGAGGACGCCGATCAATTTTGGAATAATCTCGATCGGAGGTGGAAACTGGCAGATGCCTGTGCTAACCACACCAAAGAGGAACACCTGGAGGATATCCGTCAGGATCAGATAAGATATTCCAAAGAGGTACCAAGGAATATCGTGAAAATTCGAGGTTTCACCGAGATCCATGGACGTATACCCAAACAAGAACAATGGAGGAGACAACAAAATCAAGGTCCGAGGGAGATCTGTAAGCCCTATCACTTTTCACACTAGACGGGATGACAGAGTGGAAAGAGATTGAGGCAGATAACTCTAAGATGAACCAAGATCTTAGAGAACTACAGAAGACAGTGAGATTCTTCGGAGAATATTGCCAAAACATGTCCAAGACAATAGCTGAGATCAGCTTCCAAATGGACAAGATAGAGACGTTGCAAAATAAATAACTTGATCTCATCAAGAAATTGAAAGATCAAGTAATGTCTCTTGAAACCAAGATCACGGGGAGAAAGTCAGGAGGAAGGTTGCCTGCAACCTTCGGAATAGAACCCCTTTTACACCAAAAGGGGAAGACGACAGAGGTCACAAGGCCAAAGTCCGAGAGCGAGAAGATGATTGCTATCCTTCGAGGAGAATCCACATCCCCGGATGGAAAGAGCTAATCTTGAAAATCTACAAGATCTATATGAGTCCTTCCAAGGACTATCAATTGTAGATCTAAAAATGAATGTTGGAGAAGCGTCAAGCTTACAACAGCAGTCACAGGCTCCTCAACAGGAACAGAGCCAAAATGAAGGAACCTCTGGACTACATGGAATCCAGGGAATGAGAAAAGAAGAGACAACCCAACAACAAGGAAACTTCAAGATAAAGGCGATGGGATTATCAACAGGAGCAAGCCTAGCTCGAAGATCTAATCCATATAACACCCCATATAGTCGGTCTCATCTTGAACCGATAAATCCATACGGGTTGATCCAGAACCTCGACACTCTGGACTTCAAAAATAGAGAGACCTTGATCGACGAATGGACCAATGAAATAAAAATTGCAGGAGGTGCACTAGATCTTGATAAAGAAGGGTTCATAAGATTCCTAACTATGAGCCTCGAAGGATCAGTAAAGTGCGCCTGGAAGGAGTTCTCAGACGAAGTCAAGAAGGAAGCCATGGAAGGTGAAGATCTTGGCAATATTGTTGAGCGCATGTCCAAAATCTTCAAGATCCACTTCATCGGAGTAGGCTACTTCGAAGGAATAGAAGAGGAAAAGAAGAAGAAGTATAGGAATGCGCTATACAGCCTAGAGCTACTTGACATCTGTCACGTAGATGAGTACATCAATCTCTTCACAGAGTATAGATGGAAATCAAAGATCAAGGAGGAGGAAGTATTCCACCTATTCTTTGCCAAGATTCTAAGTACATGGAGGGAAATGCTAATCAAAGAATATGAACCATGCGAGCTGGATTCAATAGCAAGGAGGATGTCTTTTCTCAAAGCCAAGGTTGCAGAGTGGTGCCACCAAGGATCACTACACAAGAACTACAAGAGACTAAGGGGAATTAACAAGACAGTACTCTTATGTTGCGAAAGTAATGATCTTCCAACCATCATTAGAAGAAATCCAAGAAAGCAGAAAAGGGTGAAGAAAAATCATCCTTACACACAAAGAAGCGGAGGATGGAGGTCTAGAAGACCAAGAACCTTTTGGTTAAACCAAAGGCCCAGAGCTATAAATCAGGGTAAAGATCTGGGCCATCAAGATGGAGTTCAAGAAGTCAAGCCTCATCCTCAGGATCAAACCAGAGGAGTACAAGAAGAACTCCCACAAGAAAGACATTCCGGAGAGCAGCCACACGAGCCAATGAAAGATTTAAGGATTGTAACTGCTACACGTGTGGAGATAGATGGCATATATCACCCGATTGCCCAGAGAACCAGAGAGGGGGATACGACATTTCGAAATAACTCCAGAAATGGAGGAAGCTGTTTACTTCCAAGATCTGGTGCAGGTATATCAATTTGAAGATATACCTTCAGACGAGACCATCTATGAAGAAGAATTCTTTAGTCAAGACGAATCTTCTGAAGATGAGTCGGAGTGAAGAAGAATGCTTCAAACAGGAGATGCAAGAAGATATGTCAGAATTCTTTTCCCAGACATCCATTTCTCATAAAGCCCTTATGAGAATTATGAAGGAGGATCCAAGGCTCAACCTATACGATGGATTCACCGTAGGAAGGTTGGACAAATTCTTTCCAAGCTTCAAGAAGAGAAAGCACCATATTATATACAAGGTGACCAAAGGAAAAATTGCCATCCCAATGGAGCTCACGAGAAATGTGATGAAAATGCAACTAGTTCCTGTTGACGAAATCAAAAAGGAGCTGAGTAAACTCAAGGAAGGAATAGCCAAGACAATGTCTTGGATCCATATCAGAGCAATCCGGATCCTCATCAAAGCAACTTTCAAAGAAGGTATCGATACACCAATCGATATTGCAATCTTTGATAAAAGGATCAAGAATACAAGAGAAGTGTGCCTTGGAGGAATCTCAAGAAACATGTACACTGGCAAGATGGCATCCTACATATACCCAAGGATTGCCTACAATCTGGCAGATAAAGACTTCAGTAGGGCACTGACTCTTCATCAAGATTTCAAAAACAAAGATTTGATGAAAAAAGAGAATAGGCCTTACTCGATCATATACAGTATCTCGTATGCTCTATCCAACACCTATCATTGATGAGAGTGAAAATAAGCGTGTTTTAGTGTCCAATTTAACACCTTTTTGATTGATATTCTTGTCATATATTAGCACAATGGTCTTATATTCATTATATGTGAGAAAAAGGTGCACTTGAGGTGTTTTGTTGTGTTTTAGGTGGAAAAAGGATCAAAACAGCCAAGTTTGAGAAAAGGTGCAATTTGTGCAAGAATGGTGATAAACGCACATCCAACTTGTGTAATTATTCTGTATTGATATGCAGCTCTGAACGGGAAGTGTGATACATGGTTGGAAATCCACTGAAGAGAGGGTCGTTTTGGCGTAAAGAACATCCCATTCGCAGTCCGAACGAGGAAGTTATGAGCAAAGTGGTGACGCCGCGCGAGCTGTGCGAACAGAATTGCAGTGCTACTTTCCATGGCCTGTTACATATTCAACTCTTGTATTTCTTGTGATTTCTTCATATGGATAGAAAGACAAGGAAGAGAGGATCGCGTGAACGCAAAAATCACTCAATTCGGAGGTCGGATGTGAAAGTTATACGCGAAACGGAGAGACTGCGCAAATCCAGTAGCAGGGTTCGACCTGTGGTTCGACCTGTGGCAAGTGGTTAGACCTATTTGACGAGGTCGAACCTGCGCTTCGGGAACTTACCAAATCCGTATTTTTGAGGCCAAAACGCGTGGGATCACTTGAAAAGCCCATTCCAAGCCCTAGAGACGTGATTACAAGTATAAAAGGAGGCTCATGCAGTCAAGAAAAACGTCACCAATCACCGAGGAGAGGCCACAACATACAACACCCCACAAGGGGGGATCACCCCCCATCCATCATCCACTTCCTTTCCTCCATCCATCCATCACTTTGAAGATTCGTTTGTGGAATCAAGAGGAGAACTAAGAGGACGATTCAAGATGGAGAAGGGCATAAAGACGCCATATCAAGGGTTTATTCGTTTCCTAATTTATCTTGTATTTTCCGGACATTTGGGTAAGATCTATCCAACACCCATGATTGTTCTTCGAAACATCATGGGCTAGAGCCTTTTTGGTAGATTTAGGAGTTTGAAGGTTTTATCTAGTTAATTGAACTTCCATGTATACACTCCGTACAACACTACTTGTGGTTTATTTTATATATGATTGTACTTTCTTAATCCATATTCACGGTCGTTTTGTGCATCTTCAATTGGTATATAGAGTCTGAATATATATCTTGGTTGTAGATTGAGTACATTCACCGCTGAACAGGATTCCATGTTATGATTCTAAGTGAGGGGACTCCGAAGCTTCATTAGAACTATCATATATGAACACTTATTAATTGAATTGAATTCGGGTTAATAAGTAGGATAAAGAGGATAATTTCATAGTACCTATAAAGGGAGATCATATCGGGTTAGAGTACCAATCCTAGGGGAAAATAATTGATACTGATAGTACCTAGAAAGGGGGGTGAAATTATATCTCTTGCTCCGAGGTTATTCACACGTGTTACACGCATGTTTACTTGTGTCTATAGAGTAGATATGAATGGCTTAGTAATGCGTCCATATTCCACAAGGCAGAGTCGGACATCAACACATAAAAGGGAGATTAATGAGTGAAACTGGATTATCCTAGAGCTACCTATTCTCCTACTTGATCCACATACGTATTCTTCGAGTGATAGTTTATTTTATTTGTTATTTAATTTAGTATTTTAGTTATAATCAAATATCAAACTCTTATTGCTTTGTCTTAATTAATTTAGATAATAATTTAATTGATAATACGCCGTCCCTTGGGTTCGATATTCACTTGGTCACCTTTCGAGACTACAATTGATATCCTTATACTTGAGGATTATTTTGTGTGTTGAGAAAACGCTCATCAAGTTCTTGGCGCCGTTGCCGGGGACGGCTGTTATTATTGATTTTATTATTTCTAGTTGATTAAGATTTTTTCTTTTTCTTTTATTTGTGATTATTTATTTCTATCTAACCTTGAATTTTTCCGAGTTACTTGCGCGCTTGTAAAAGGAAAGTGAGGAAAAGAAAGAATAACACACTGCGCTAAACATGGCCGGAGCAAGGCAGAATCCGGATAATTTTGCCATACGTGAAATTTTCACGAACTATGGAATTGGTAACATGGGGTTGATAGGAGCAAGGGGGGAAGATGATGATTTTGAAATAAATCCCGCTCTTATTAACATGGTGGAAAAGAATCCCTTTTCTGGAGGTTGTTTTGAAGATCCATATCAACATCTCCGAAGATTTCTTGGCTATGCAAACACTCAAAAGGGAGCTGGAGCTAATGATAATGCTAGACGGATCGCCCTATTCAAGTTCTCATTGATTGATAAGGCAGAAGCTTGGTATGAGACTCTTGATGCCACAGATTGCACTACATGGGACCAACTGCAGCAGAAGTTCTTGGAAAGATACATGCCACTCTCAAGGATCTTAAGAATGAAGCAAGAGATCACTCGATTTGTTATGAATCAGGGTGAGAAATTTTATGAGGCGTGGGTCAGATTTAAAGACATGCTCAGAAGGTGTCCACAACATGGAATGTCTAAGGCTGAATACATAAGTATCTTCTACTATGGATTGGATTGTGAATCGCGTATTTTTATTGATGCATCATCAGGAGGAGCATTGTTATCTAAGACAGCACTTGAAGCGGAAAAGTTATTTAAAAACATCTCTATGAATACACGTGACTGGCCTGTAGTGAGAGATAGAGGATCATATGTACTTGGCGTGGTAGCGCAGGTTGAACATCAAGTGGAGAAGCCGAATAGGGATGATGAGATCGTCTCTAGTCTAGCTAACATCAACAAGCTACTAGAGTCCAAGCAAAGGCAGATTACAGAGTTGACACTAAGGGGGCCTAGTATGAAGCAGCAAGAAGTGAAGAGTGTTGAAGATACCTTCCATCGATACATGGCTGAGAATGATGCAAGGATTGATCATCTTGAGGATACCATGAATGTTGATCATGCAGATTTATCTAAGCAGATGAAGGAGCTTACTTTGATTATGGGGCAGATGACCCCGAACGTGAATCAATTGGCACAAAAATTGAAAGATAAAGCCATCACGTTAAGGTCTGGAACGCAGTATGAGGGAACGACGAGGCCGAGATCAAATTTGGACATAGCTAATCCTCGGTTCGACCAACATCCAGAAGGTTCGACCTGGCATTCAGGTCGAACCATGGTCGAACCTCATCTTGCAGTGCACTCTGTTTTTAAAAATCCTCGGTTCGACCAAAACCCAGAGGGTTCGACCTGGCATACAGGTCGAACCATGGTCGAACCTCTTCATCCGGAGTGCTCTATTTTGTCGCAGCAACAGTTTGACCACGACCGTAATGGTTCGACCAACCCAGCAGGTCGAACCCAGGTCGAACCGGAGGATATAAACTATACAGTGAGGCAGTTCGACCTAGGGGGCAGTGGTTCAACCTCTCAAACAGGTCGAACCCAGGTCGAACCTCAAATTCAAAAAAAGAGCCGTTGTCCAGAAGGTAGGTTCGACCAGTACGTGCCTGGTTCGACCTGTTCCACAGGTCGAACCCTGGTCGAACCCATCCAAAAGTTGCCCATTTCTGTGCTGAATGCTCCGCATGATGTTGATGCTACTCCAGTACCATTACATGAGCAGAATACTGAGCTTACAATGGAGAAGAAGTGGGAAGAAGCAAAGAGATTGAGAGCCAAGAAGGATAAAGTGAAGGAGGTTGAACGTGATGAATGGGGAAGACCAAAGACCAAGATACCTCCTCCGTTTCCTTCGAGATTGGCCGAGAAGGGATTGAAAGAAAAGTTCAAGAGATTTCACGATGTCATGAGCAAGGTAAGCTTAAACATTCCTTTCTCTGAAGCAATCATGGAGATGCCATACTATGCCCGATTCCTCAAGAATATTATATCAAAGAAGAGAAGCTTGAACGGAGTGGAGACGGTGAACCTATCAGAGAATTGCAGCTCGATCCTTCAAAGGAAGTTGCCTGCAAAGTTAAAGGATCCGGGAAGCTTCACCATTCTTTGTGACATTGGAAAAGGGTCGGCACATAAAGTCTTGTGTGATTTGGGGGCAAGCGTTAACTTGATGCCTTTGTCCATATTTAAAAGGCTTGGTTTGGGGGAGTTAACTCCCACGAATATTGCTCTTCAATTGGCGGATAGATCCATGACTTGTCCGAAGGGTTTAATTGAAGATGTTTTAGTGAGAGTGGATAAGTTAGTTTTTTCCGTGGATTTTCTTGTACTTGACATGGAAGATTATAAGGGTGATATTCCCCTTATTTTGGGACGACCGTTCCTTGCCACAGCTGGAGCTATGATAGATGTTAAGGAAGGAAAGCTTAGACTGTAAATGGATAATAAAGATGTGGTTTTCTCTCTTGATCATGCAATGAAGATGCCCATGGAGACTCAATCGTGCAAGAGCATTGATATGGTTTCTAACTTGTTTAATCTTGATTTTTCTAAGACAGGTGATTCTGAATTTAAGTGGAAGGTTGACAAGGGGGTGTCTAGACAGCCATGGGAGCAAGGAAATTTCAATGATCATATTTTTGTGACCAAGAAAGGTGAGGTGTTGAGTGTAGACAAGAAGAGGGAAAGAAAGTACTTGAAGGTGAGGATGCGAGAAGACCGTCCTCTACCGTCGTGACTCTACGACGTTAACCATGAGCGTCTGTTGGGGGCTTGCCCTTCCGTTTTATTGCTTTAATTCTTTCGTGTGAGTAAGAAATTTTTATATTTGACGTGCTTATTATTCGGAAATTACATCTCTTTTCAAACTTAGTTTCAACTTACGTTTTTACTAAGTTTGGGGGGGTGTGATGTACTTACCTCATTGAAGCACCAAGAATATAATCTTTTCTTTGTAATGTTTGCTAGGGGAGTTGATTTTTTGCGGTATATTGAAACTTTAATCGGTTTTGATGTGTCGATTTTTTGCAATTTGCCTAGTGTTCAGTGGTGTTTCTAGTGTGTGGAGTCGATTACATAGTCAATTAATTCTTTCTTAGAGTTCTCCTATTTTATTATTGATGAATCCTGTGATAATGAGTTTGTTTGAGCTTTGATGATAGAAAAAGGTAAAAGAGTGGCAAGACGAGTTCTACATTGAAGCTTTGACTCGAGGAGCTAGTGCGTACGTTGAAGAAAAATCAGGTGCCCTCGTTTCCTTTTTCTAATTTTTATATGTGCTTTTAATTCATGGAGTGAATGATTGTGTTAATGGTGGTAATCCATGTGAGCTTATATTGTTAAAATTGTCTTTGAAATTCATATGCTCTTGAAATTGATGAAGGAAGTGTACTTGAGTTATATTGTGATATGAAGTTCTATGTGTACTTGTGGGATATTGCTTACCATGAAAGGTGCTCTGTTACTTGTTAAATACCCATGTGAGATTTTGAGCCTCGTTGATCATGTACATAATCACATGATATTTCTTTTCTGGTGAGTATCGTTCTTGTGCGTGTATTCTAGAACTTGCATTGAGTCTCCTTGAATATTCAAGATTAGTCTAGCGGATTATGAAAATGATATTAGGCCATCTTTGATATTTAACCCATATTTTCCCATATACTTTACCTGAATTCATTATATCCCTAGGCAGCCCATTTGAGCCTTGTTAAATCCATTCTTTTGATAGCCAATAAAGCTTAATTGAAGAGAGTGGTGATTTGAGGGTTGATAAGGATGATGAAAGAAAAATCTTAAGGATCAAGAAGAAATTCGTGGAGTAGTGCTTAAATCTAGTACTCCATGGAATCAAACACCCTAGGGTAGTACTTAAATCTAGTACCCTATGGAGGATGTGAGAGGTAGTGCCCGAAACTGGTACCTTGAAAGAAAATTAAAAAAAGAGAAAAAAAGGGTGAAGAAAAGGAGAATGATGGAGTTGAAGAGCTAGGAAATTGTTGAAAGAAAATATGTTGTGCTTGAAGGAGAAAGATGGAAGAGTATTGTGCTTAATTGAAGTGATGAGGAAGAATGAAAGATAGAGAGAGACTGCAGTTTGATTGATCCGAGTTTTGAGTCACTTATCCATATATTTCCCACCTATTCCAAAGAGCCTACATTACAACCTAATGAAAGACCTTTTTGATCCATGATTTACTTTCTACAAGTAAAAGGAGAGTTGAGACAATAGGCAAGCTTATGGTTATGCATGCACTTGAATTGAATTTGAGCGTAAACACCTTAACCCATAAGTGTACATCTTTTACACTTGAGTGCGAGTAATATATACTTCCCGTGAGAACATGTTGATGGAGCATTTGAATTGGTGGTGATTGTCTTAACTTGTATGCTACGAATTGATTATTACATATAATAAGAGTTGCATGACCTAAGTTGATGACGATTGTATTTTGAATGAGTATTGGTCATAGTCCTTGTTTCCCCGCTAATTTTCGTACTCTCTTTCTCTTTATCTTTATTCTGTTGCCTCGGGATGAGCAACGGGTAAGTTTGGGGGATTGATGAGAGTGAAAATAAGAGTGTTTTAGTGTCCAATTTAACACCTTTTTGATTGATATTCTTGTCAAAGATTAGCACAATGGTCTTATATTCATTATATGTGAGAAAAAGGTGCACTTGAGGTGTTTTGTTGTGTTTTAGGTGGAAAAAGGATCAAAAGAGCCAAGTTTGAGAAAAGGTGCAATTTGTGCAAGAATGCTGATAAACGCACATCCAACTTGTGTAATTATTCTGTATTGATGTGTAGCTCTGAACGGGAAGTGTGATACATGGTTGGAAAGCCACTGAAGAGATGGTCGTTTTGCGTAAAGAACATCCCATTCGGAGTTCGAACGAGGAAGTTATGAGCAAAGTGGTGACGCCGCGCGAGCTGTGCGAACAGAATTGCAGTGCTACTTTCCATGGCCTGTTACATATTCAACTCTTGGATTTCTTGTGATTTCTTTATATGGATAGAAAGCAAGGAAGAGAGGATTGCGTGAGCGCAAAAATCACTCAATTCGGAGGTCGGATGTGAAAGTTATACGCGAAACGGAGAGACTGCGCAAATCTAGTAGCAGGGTTCGACCTGTGGTTCAACCTGTGGCAAGTGGTTCGACCTATTTGACGAGGTCGAACCTGCGCTTCGGGAACTTACCAAATCCGTATTTTTGAGGCCAAAACGCGTGGGATCACTTGAAAAGCCCATTCCAAGCCCTAGAGACGTGATTACAAGTATAAAAGGAGGCTCATGCAGTCAAGAAAAACGTCACCAATCACCGAGGAGAGGCCACAACATACAACACCCCACAAGGGGGGATCACCCCCCATCCATCATCCACTTCCTTTCCTCCATCCATCCATCACTTTGAAGATTCGTTTGTGGAATCAAGAGGAGAACCAAGAGGAGGATTCAAGATGGAGAAGGGCATGAAGACGCCATATCAAGGGTTTATTCGTTTCCTAATTTATCTTGTATTTTCCGGACATCCGGGTAAGATCTATCTAACACCCATGATTGTTCTTCGAAACATCATGGGCTAGAGCCTTTTTGGTAGATTTAGGAGTTTGAAGGTTTTATCTAGTTAATTGAACTTCCATGTATACACTCCGTACAACACTACTTGTGGTTTATTTTATATATGATTGTACTTTCTTAATCCATATTCACGGTCGTTTTGTGCATCTTCAATTGGTATATAGAGTCTGAATATATATCTTGGTTGTAGATTGAGTGCGTTCACCGCTGAACAGGATTCCATGTTATGATTCTAAGTGAGGGGACTCCGAAGCTTCATTTGAACTATCATATATGAACACTTATTAATTGAATTGAATTCGGGTTAATAAGTAGGATAAAGAGGATAATTTCATAGTACCTATAAAGGGAGATCATATCGGGTTAGAGTACCAATCCCAGGGGGAAATAATTGATACTGATAGTACCTAGAAAGGGGGTGAAATTATATCTCTTGCTCCGAGGTTATTCACACGTGTTACACGCATGTTTACTTGTGTCTATAGAGTAGATATGCATGGCTTAGTGATGCATCCATATTCCACAAGGCAGAGTCGGACATCAACACATAAAAGGGAGATTAATGAGTGAAACTGGATTATCCTAGAGCTACCTATTCTCCTACTTGATCCACATACGTATTCTTCGAGTGATAGTTTATTTTATTTGTTATTTAATTTAGTATTTTAGTTATAATCAAACATCAAACTCTTATTGCTTTGTCTTAATTAATTTAGATAATAATTTAATTGATAATACGCCGTCCCTTGGGTTCGATATTCACTTGGTCACCTTTCAAGACTACAATTGATATCCTTATACTTGAGGATTATTTTGTGTGTTGAGAAAACGCTCATCAATCATTCGGATCTATTCCAAATGAAGGAGTATATTGAGATACTAGAAGTGTTCGAAAAGGTTGCATGCGCAACCAGGCAAGAAATTATGTAGTTGCCGCCAATCCACGACATGAATTTGCGAATCAGGGATAAGCCAGTTTGGAGCAGGCAAGACAACCTCAGATTCAAGCAAAGAAGGATTTCTTTCCAAGAAGACAGAATGATCAGTGAAAAATAGGGAAATAAACTAATCGTGGAGGTGATCCAAGAATCGAAAAAGTTCACAAATAAAGGTGAACTGAAATGCCCAGAAGAATGGAGAGGAGTCGAAGTAATATTCGATATCACTAAAAAGAAAAACTCTATTCCTTGTGATGTCTTGTATTATCTTCAATAACCAATAACTGGGAGCTATCAAGGACAACTCAAACTTGGTGATCTTGAGCTGATAATTGAGGGAGTTGCAGGAAGATTCCCAAAACAACTAGTGCTGAGATTGGAGTTTCTCGAGGATCACAAACCTTGGGAACGACTACAAGATGGATGGAGTTTATGGTCAAGGGGAAAAGATACAAGGTTTACTAGTAGAGGATCGGGCTTATAAGCTCTGATCCACCCATGGCCACAAGTCCATTCTCAATATATATTACTGTCGGGATGATATATGAGGAGCATCGTGCATAATATTTTACGGCATATATTGATTCAGGAGTCGAAATCTGTACAGCAAAGGAAGGAGTCTTTCCTAAAGACTCAGGCAAAGAATTGCCAACTGTACTAGGAAAAGATTTCTCTCAAAGGGTGTTAATCCTTAACAGAAGAATCAAGCAGGCAGAAATTATGATCGGAGGAGCAGATCGTACCCCGTGGTACAAGGTGAAAACTCCACCAATATATTTTCACGACACCAGAATGGATATTCTATTAGGAAATAACTTCCTATAGACATTCAAGCGTTTTACCCAAGAAAACACGACAAGTCTTATTTTCACATCTCTTTGTGAACATAAAATCATCGCACCAAGACTACGTAATGCATTTAAAAAAAATGAAAATTCGCAGCAAGCGTGGTGATGAAGGAAAATTTAGCCATCCAAAGATGAATGATCGAAGGAGATACGGCGAAGCAGTCCTTCAGATAAGAACTGAGACTAAAGGAAGATGGAAGATGGAAAAACTCAAGGATAACACAATCAACCTTCTCAAAGCAAGCCTGGGAGAAAGCCTACAAAAAGACGTCACAATCGAAGAACAAACATCTTTGGAGGACGTCAAGAAGAAGATACAGAGGAACTTCAATGAGGATCCTCTGGCCTAGTGGGATAAAAACATGCTCAAAGCCTCACTCAAAGTCAAAGAAGAAAAGGAGCATGAGTTCATGAGATATAAACCTATCCTGATGAATCAAGAAGATCGGAAGAATATGCAGCAAATACTTAAGGAACATCTGGACCTTAAGTTAATATCCCAGGAGTATCCCCATATAGCAGTCCAGGATTTCTGGTTCGAAATCATGGAGAAGTCAAGCGGGGGAAATCGAGACTTGTGATCAACTACAAAGGGATCAACAATATCTTAGAGTTCGATGGATACTACATACCGAGTAGGGAACACTTTGTCAACTGTATCAAGAATGCCAAGGTATTCTCAAAGTTCGATTGCAAATCTGGGTTCTACCAGATTATGATGGAAGAAGGAAGCAAGAAGTTCACAGTCTTTTTCACGCCACAAGGCCATTATATCTGGAATGTGATGCCTATGGGCTTGGGAAACACACCCCAGATATACCAAAGGAAGATGTATAATATTTTCAAAGATTATTTCTCATTTATGTTTGTCTATGTGGACGATATCCTCATAGCCTCAAATAACATGAAGGAGCATTTGGCGCATCTGGAAATATTCTCAGAAGCATGTCACAAGGAAGGATTAGTGCTTTCTGAAAAGAAGGCAGTAATAACAACAAGACAGATCGAGTTCCTTGGAGTTGAGATTGATGAGTCTGAATTTTCTACAACCACACATTGTAAAAAAGGTTCAAGAATTTTCCTGAAGATTTCAATGACAAGAAGCAACTCCAAAGCTTCTTAGGAGTTGTCAACTTTGCTGGAATGTTCATCAACAATCTGACACAATACAAGAAGGTGTTCAGTCCTCTATTGAAATGGATGCGGAATTCAAATGGGAGGAATCACACCGAACAATGGTTAAACAACTAAAGGAGGTTTGCAAGAAGCTCCCCAAGTTAGCCATTCCTAATGACGAGGATGAACTGGTACTATATACAGATGCCAGTGACCATTGGTGGGCAGCAGTTCTTACAAAATCCACACCAGAAGGAGAAGTGCCATGTAGATACTGTAGCGGGCTCTTTACGGAGAACAAAGTAAATAAATGGCACATCAATGAAAAAAAATTCTTTGCGGTTCGAAAGGCGTTCAAAAAATGGCCGATGTTTCTTCTTGCGAAGAAATTTATCCTTAAAATTGATAACACAAGCGTCAAAACCTTTTTGAAAAATAAAATTGAATCTAAACCAGAAAATGCTAGACTATTAAGATGGCAAGCAGAGTGTCAATATTATGATTTTAATATTGTCATTATTAAATCTGTTGATAATATTTTGGCAGATTTCCTGACGAGAGATGGAAGGAGCTGAAATAGACTTCATCTTGATTGCTTCAAGACACCTGACGGACAACCTGGAGTTACTCCAACGGGAATTCTAGAATCTGGTGTTCAATGCTGGGCATGCCGGAAAAATACAAGAAGGCGATCGGACCAAAGTGTCTAATCGCATACGAGATTGTACCCGCAACAATGCGAGTCTATTCGAGATAATACGAGAGCCTCTATTTCGGGCTGTTGATAACAATCGTTATCAACAAAAGGAGTGCAGTAGAGAACGGGCCTTTAAACCCGGAGCTGGGGATTCAAATATCCCTGGCACGAGTTCTAGATCGGATATTCTGAAAGAAAATCCGATCCAAGAAAAAATTGAAACTCTTGAGTCATATCTTGAGCCTTCGAGTCAACCCAGCACCTCTGGGGTTAAAGAATGAGAGATCAACCTTAGGCCCATGATAGGCACTACTAAGGTTGTTATTAACTTAGCTGATTTCTCTTGTTGGCAAGAATACCAGGCCAGCTGGGAGAAATTAAATACCAGACAAGGAATCCGACAGGAGAAATGCCGGGTAGATAATTCTGGGGAATATCCCTGAGTTTGGATGCTAGAAGGCTCAAATCCAGATGATGTAAAACAATGGTATGATTTTGGGGCACTGGCCTCGATTTATATTGTTGCACCAAGCTTCTTCGAACTTTCAAAACTGCCAGAATGACTAGGAAAAATAGTTTTCAAGGCATGAGAGAACAACGCCACTCTATCCAGAGGAGACATATTGGAGCTTTACTTCACTAGTGCGGCTCCACAACCAGTTGGGAAAGGCAACCATGAGGCCTTTCATTTCATCAAGCTAAGAAGACCCGATATTTCAGCAACAAACAAAATCAAGGAGTCTTCTGGAAAGGAACCAGTCTTGGTTTCTACATTTTGTGAAGAACAAATCTCTACGCGAAGAGCGATGGGTTTGTATGCCTGCATTCAGGCAATGATTCAGGTGAAATACCCATTCATGTTCGAACACAAGACTTTGAATGGATCTTTTCTGTTAAACACCTTAACAGGAAAAAAGACAGGAATTGCTGAGAAGGCTTTTTCTGGAAAACAAGACCTTCTCTGGAGAAACAAGATACCCGTGAGTAAGCAAACCCATCGAAAGTACTATAATATGGCCCACTTCGGGCAATGGGTGGACAAGATTTGCACCAGCTGTTCTACCCAGATAGAACAAGAGTTTGGAAAGGGAGTTAGGTTAAGCATTGGAAAAATCAGAATTGTCGAACCCCCTCCTGCAAAAGAGACACGTGAAAAGAAGAGGGTAAAACCTCTTCAGAACACCCAAGAGCCAGGAGAATCATCAGGTACCAAAGAAGATAAATGACTCTTCAAAAAAGTAAGAGCTAGATGACTTCTCTAAAAGGGCAAGAGACATGTGACCGACAGGGAAGGATGACTCGCAAAAGGGAATCCAATAAAGAAACCAGCCATCTACTGAAAAGTTGGCATCCAATGTGAAGTGACGCAATCAGTGACGTCACAAAAAAGAATCCAATAAAGAAAAAGAGAACAGCCAGCTGCTAAAAATTGGCATCTAATGTGAAGTGACGCAAACAGTGACGTCACAAAAGATTGGGAGGCTTTGGAATCCAGATTTCAAATCCAAAAGCCTCTATAAATAATAGTTTTGAGGAAGCAGAAGGCATCAACCATTCCCCTCTGTTTTCTCTTTCTAAAATAAACATTGTATTCTTTTCTTTTCTTGCATAAGTGTTCTAGTTCCAGCTACAATAGGTAGCTAAAGGAGTTTCTCCTCTTGTTTTGTGAGGATGAGTGTAATAAATTTCTCCATTCAATAAATAAATAATCTTGGGCTACTGCTCGAATTATGTAACCTCCCATTATATTATGCAACCTTAATTTCCATAGTTTCCGACAAGAAACAGTAGCAACATCCTGTACACCCGGTGTAGGAAATGAATCAGGGTTGTGCTGAGGTCCGCTGAAGGAACGGGATTGAACCATCACACTGCGGGTGTGTGGTTGGTTGTGAGTAGCATCTGTAAAACCTCCCGGATACCCGGTGGATTGACGGCCAAAAAAGGTACTGTTACTATTTCAAGTCGGTTAATTACGAGATTAATATTGTTTAATTAATGTACGGAAGAATGATGGACCTGATATGGTCGTAATGAACTATGTCTATTTTAAAAAAGAAAATTGTGATGAATATTAAGAGAGGGTATTGAAAATCATATACGGATATCAATCGGGTAGAGTAAATAAAAGGTTTTATTGATTTTAAAAAAGAAAAGGGTAATTTTGGAATGAATAGTATAAAGTGGCTAGAAAAAATGTATTATTATGAAGGTGGCTAGAAAAAATTTAACTTAAGGAATAGTGGCTATTTTAAATTTTAGCCCTTAAATAATCCCTCCGTAGTATTCAAAAAATTCGATAACAAAGTGTACACATTTTTGTTCATAATTATATATATTTTTGTTCATAATTATACATAGTTCAAAAATGAAGGTGCATAGAGTTGCGCCAGAGAATTAGCATATGTAATATATATGCTCAGTTATTGCTGATCAAGATCCAGCAATTAAGTTAATTCAGCGTCAATACTATTTGGAGAAAATTATATCATACTTTAAAAACTAAAATATCTTTTTTCTAAAAAAAAATATAGGAATAACACTATATATGATTAAGTTTTGCAATTTTTCTTGTCATTAAATTAAAATTTTAAAAGAAAACTGGCCAGATTCTCAATATTAAATCCATGGAGAAGTAAAAACCTTAAAATTTTAATTAATATTTATATTACTCCTATTTCAGCTTATATTTTTAATAAAAAAAATTATATCCTTAATATTAATTAATGAGTATACTCTTTCAAATAAATATATTTATACATTTTGTGTACCATAGATAGTAGATAGAGATTAACTCTTTTTGGTGGAATTAATTGGATGTTAATAGAGCGGTGAAACTAAATCCAATGTAAGTTACTACATCCGTACACCCAATAGGTATATATTTATTTTTTATACATGATTAAGCAGTATTATTATTTAATATGTATTAGGTAAGTGCATTAGTAAAATGTGTGGAACTATATATTAAATGTATTAGTAATGTGTGTGGATCTAATGCATCTAAAAAGAAAAATATATACCTTTAATGCAAACGCAAAAATAACAAAATGTATAGCTATAGGGAGTATTTCGTAACGAAAATCGAATTTAACTTTAGCTGTGGAAGTGACTGAAAATGAATTTAAGTCATATATATTCAATTATATGTAGAGAAGATACTGAAATAGTAGAGTTGATTTTTGGTAAAGCAAAATGAAGATGAAGATAGTGAGCAAAAAGATGATAAAACCATGTGTGGAAACCCCAGAGAGGCTTCGCAAGTACAAGATTTCGTATCTTGACGACCTGAATTCACCCATGAATGTGGGTTTTCTCCTCTTCTACTCATCCAAACCACAACCTGGTCGAGTGACCCAACTCGAGGACTCACTCGCCCGGACCCTACCCCACTTCTACCTCCTCGCCGGAAGGTACATCCGCGAGGACCACTCCGTCGATTGCAATGACGACGGAGCTGAATTCATCCTCGCGGAGTCCGCCGACGAGATGGAGGCTGTGGTCCGAAAAACCACAACCCTGGATAACCTCAAGGACCTCCTCCCGGACCAGTTCTACAAGCTGGATGAAGCTGCGAGTACTCCATTAGCGTCAATCCAGATCACCGAGTTCCGTTGTGGCGGGGTCGCCATCGGAGTCAGCATCTCCCACCGGATCTTCGACATGTGCTCGGTGGGAAACTTCATCGCCGCCTGGGCAGGCGGCGGCACTCCGGATGCGGAGTGGGCGGCAGCGAGGGTGATTCCATGGAAGGAGAAGAATCCAGCTTACACCTATGATTCAGATGGATTCCCACGCCAGCTTGTCGTGAAGCGCTTCGTGTTCAGCAAGGAGGCCATTGCCGAGCTGCAGCAGCAGCTCGGCGGCCGGAGAGCCTCCCGAGTCTGCGCGGTGGCAGCGGTTATATCCATGGCCCTGATCCGCATGGATCGGGCCAAGCACGGGTACCCGCGACCGTGCTTCATTACTCAACCCGTCAACATCCGCCCCAGGACATCCCCGCCTCTGCCCGACCACTCCTGCGGGAACTTGACCCTACCCGCCACGACCCGACTCCTGGACGCAGACGAAGTCCAGGGAATCGGGCTGCGGAAGGTGCTGGACGTAATCGATGGATCTATTCAGAATACCCTTCAACACTGCGCTCGAATGCTGGCGCCCAAAGCAGACCGCCACGAAATCGTTGACCTTTTATGCTCCGACATAGTGGATAAGTTCCGGTGTGGTGCGAGTGTCAACGTTCTTTCCTTTAGTGATTACAGTAAATTTAAGGTATACGAAGCGGATTTCGGGTGGGGGAAGCCGGCTTGGTGCAGCATCGGCGCTCAGCCTTTTGAAAACATGGTCGTACTGATGGATTGCAAAGATGGTGCTGGAATAGAGGCGTGGGTGCATCTCAACCACCTTGACATGTCCTGCTTCCAGCAAGACTATTATATCAAATCCCTTACATCCACATAGGGAAATCCTTCACGTTTACCTTACTACCATATTTAAGAAATGTACGTTGTTCTCTTTTACCAATTTTACTGACTTGGGTGATGTAATATTTTTTAATAATAAAAAATATATTGTAATATGTGTGAGTTGAGAGTGAAATTATTTAAATTTAAGTAATTTTTAATGTTATAAATAAATGAGTTTTTCTTTTTTTAAGGGTATTATGAGATGGATAAATTTAAAAAATGTGAAAGGTTACGTGGAAAAAAATATATATGTTTTTCGGGCGATTGGGTGTGGAGGACGGCAAGCTTACAAATCTCAAGTGACTTGGTGTCAAGAAATTTAATAAGGCAAAGGCTAGCTCCGCGCGGACCGTACTTTCAAGCAGTGGCGGGCGGACGCAGGATTTGTGTTGAGAGGCCCAAATAATAGTACGACATATAATGTATGAGTTGATATTCTATATATTCGGGTACATATGTTAATTTAAGTGGAAAAAATTAAAAGATTATGTGTGGAAAAAATTAGAAGATTATGTAGAAGTAAAAATTTTGAAAAGGATTAAAGAAAATATTGAAAAGAATAAAAGAATATGAGAAATAAGTGGAAAAAATTTAAAGAATAAGAAAATAGTGAAAAAATTAAAAAAATGAGATCTTATGCATTCGAACTCGAAACCTTACAATCTCTTCCTGGTAGCTACTCCACTAGTTAGTAGAAATTATTACATATATACTAAAACAATAAGAATCTCAGGGGAGCCCCCGGGACCAACGTAAGTCTGCCACTGCTTTCAAGGGTATAATATTTTATTTTAGGATAAATATACTTTTTATTCATTAACTTTCTCTGATTTTGAAATTGATCAATCGGTTTCACACTTTTTGATATTAGTCCATTAAGTTTATAAAATTCGATAAAATCGTCTTCTCACCGACTGCAGCAAGTTTCTTAACCGGTCATGCTGACGTGGGATTTTTATTAATGCTAGTAAGAGTGAAATATGCAGCAGGATGCTAGCATTTACAAGCCATGTGAAATAAAAGAATTAATGAAAAGATTAGACGCTTATAACTTCATTACACTATAATACTCATCCTTACCGACTGTAAATGCCAGCAGGATTTGATCCTCTTGCCAGCATTAAAAAAAAATTCATGTTAGCATGACAGGTTGAGAAACCTGCTGCAGCATGTAAGAGGACAATTTTGTCGAATTTTGTAAATTTAATGGACTAATATAAAAAAATATGAAACCGATGGACCAATTTCAAAATTGCAGAAAGTTAATGGATAAAAAAGTATATTTGTCTTTTTATTTTATAGAGTATTTATTTTAGTTGATAGGGTATAATTTTCTCTATGAAAGCTAGAGTATGCTGAAATATAAAATGTATTAATGTTTAGTAATTTTTTTTTCGAAAAATCAAGGATATAAATTTTTATACTAAAATGTATGATAATCAATAATAAAGAATATAACTTTTAGAGCGCGTCTAATCTAGACGCATGGTGCGTCCAAGAACTCACAAGTTTTATCCCATATTAAAATATAATACCCTGTATATTTACTGAGGCTAAAACTTGTGTGCACTCGGGGACACCGTTTGCCCAGATCTCCTTTAACATTAAATGGTGTACTCTTTGATATAAGAACATGTACCATTTATTTCTTAAAAAAATAAAAAAAAATTATTGAAAGTTTATATCCTTTAGAATCAAATGTTTTACCCTTATTAATTAAAATGTATACCATTTAAAACAAAATGTTGTGCACTTACACATCTTGTGCATGTGGAGATACAAGAGACCAACTCATTAATAGAATGTAATATCTTTTAATATAAATACTAATATTCTTGATTTTTTGGATTAAAAGATTAATTTTTATAATCACTATTAATACCTTTAATTAATATTTCTAAAGACCCCTTAAACAAATAATGTACTCCCTCCGTCCCGTTGAAATGTGGGTGTTTGCTTTTTGCACGTTGATTAAGGGATATAATATTTTACTCCCTCCATCCATTGTTGATGAGTGTCGTGAATTTAGGGTCCAATTATAGCATGATTCCATACAATTATGCTTAGTTTGAGTGTTTAAGTGCCCTAGATTGTGCGATATTTGTAAATATTTGGAGAATTTGTACTTTGGTGGAATTTGTGTGATTTTCAGGTATAAAAGATTCTAGAAGTGAAGAGGAAGATGTAGGAAAAAATAGATCTCAATTCGGAGTTAAAACGAGAGAGAATGAGCCAAAACAGTGAAGCAGCACGAAGCTGTCACAAAAATTCGACCGAGGCATGAAAATTCGGTCGAATTTTTGTGCATTTTGTGAAAAACAAGAGCGAAACAGAGCATCGAAGGCTAGGCATGCGGTAAGAAAAATTCGATCGAAGCATGAAAATTTGATCAAATTTTCGTGCATAATTTCCTGCTGTGAACTTTGAAATTAGGACTTTTCAAGGGGGTATTAATACCCAAAAATCCCAATCTCCCGGCAGAACAGTTAGGGCTGCTGCTTCTCACACACTACACACCCCCATTTCATTCTTCACTCATCTCCATTCATCCATCTCACTATCCATCCATCCATCCATCCATCCTTCACTCCTCTCCATCCATCCACCAATCTAAGAAGGGAAGAACATCAAGAAGTGAAGATTTGAGCATGTTGAAGGAAGAGTTGACCAAGTTTGAAAGGGAGGCTTCTCAACCTTTAATTTGTTGTTTTCTTCATTATTTGGCTCAATAGGAGTAAGCCATGGAATGTATTGATTTTGTAATGAATTGTAGTGGCTAGCCCTCATGTGAGGCTAGCAATGTGATTGGTTAGGGATTATGTAGATTTTGCACACCACATGTTTGATAAATTAATTGTATGAATATTTTCTATCATGAATGCTTATTCTCATTTCGTGTATGATTTGTGTGGTTAAATTTTCTATTCATAATGTTAGGATGATCATTCCAATATTATGCTTAGTGGTTTAATTGAATCATTGATTGCACGAGATGACTTAGTTAGTATGTAAAAAGTTAAGCTATAACCTTCTTGTGCTTAGAACCTTATGATAGTACATTAGTGATAATTGCTTGTAAAAGTGTTTGAACTAATGAGAGGAACCAAACTTATGATCAAAGTACCTTAAGGAAATTGAGAGTAAGAGACAATCCTTGGAGATTTAAACTTGTAAAAGAATTGAGAACCTAATTGCCTTGGCCATAGGGATTAGGGGTACATATGTGATTGTCTTTAATATCATAACATGATGACCTTCAATGCATGTGTGTATGTGAGTCTACATGAGCCTTTTTCATGATGTTGTTTGCCTTACATACTTTTTAGATTGTTCACCTTCATCCATCTTCCATCACATGTGTACATTTTCTATCTTTAATTGCTTCCCTAGTTGTTAATTGTAATGTAATTAAACAATCCTTTAATTGATTAGTCGTTCTAGAGTGAAACATCTTTCGAATACGGATACATATTTTGCACTTGGTCACCACGTTCTACACAACGATAGAGTATACTTACTCTTATCAATTTGTACCAAAATTGAGACTAAGTTCAACTGTCAATCTATCAATTTTACCATTTTGGGTTGTTCATCCTTAGTCTATAAATTTTCCTTTTTGGATTATGGGACTCACACCCTCCACTAATACAACTACCTACTACACATAAAATAATAATATTCCTTAATCCACGTGCAAAAATCAAATGGATACATTGAGGATGGACGGAGAGAGTAATATGTAGTGAGGTGAGAGAAATAATATTTTAATATAAAGTGGGTAGGTGTATTAGTATGACATGTGGCCCATGAAGAGAGAAGTAATTAATATGTGTGGATCCTTTTTACCAAAAAGGGACATACACACTTTGTATTAGGACGGATCAAAATAGAAAAATGCGTATGCTTCAGTGATACGAGAGAGTAATATGTACCCTAAAACACTCTTGTCCGAGCATAAGAGATCAACCTTAGTACTACATAGGGGAACACTTGCGAGCAATTTTTGGCTGCATTTTTGTCATTCTGTAAAGAAAATAATAAAATTTGGAAAAAAAATTAAAATGGAACAAAACATAATAAAATAATGATAAAAGTATAGAAAAAATTACTCATAAGTACACACTTTGTACCCTAAATTACTAGGAGATACAATGAATTCAAAAAATTACTTTCACATACAAAATATTAAAGTAAAATACCAAATATGATCTTAATTCATTATAATTCCATATACTTTTAAACCACAAACTCTAAACCCCTCACCCACCCACTGCCGCCTCCGCCGGACCGCCGCCGCATCGTCGCCGGTGCCGCCGCCGAAGTGTAGGTGTATATAATTTTTTCAATGCACATGAAACTTACGATTCAGATTTTTTTTGCTGCACACACTTTTGCAGAACATACTTTTTTCACTGCACATAACTTTTGTTATACACGAACTTTTATGCTGCATACAAACATTTATGTGCAGCACATTGTAAGGGTAATATTAAAATATCACTATATATTTATGTAGTTAGTAGTAATATTTTTGTATGTTTGTATTTCATAATAATAAAAAAGTTGTTAATGTACCTTATAGTAACCACCCAAAAAAATATATTATAAAATGACTAAATATGGATTTATCCCCAAGTTACAGGAGTATTTGCTATATTTACTCAAAAATATAATTACACCCTAACACAAAATTCGTAAAATAAAACTTAAATTCTACAAATAAAACAATACACCCACCATAACAGAGGTGAAATCAATCCTTAACCATTATTCAATTAAAATAATCTGAATCATGTGCAGACTGTTATGTATAAAGTCAAACTTCGAAATATATGCATTATTTGTTTATTTCGCACCGTAGTTATTACAAAACAAGTAGTAATATTAATTTGTTTATTGAGTGCACATTTTTTGTGTATAGGGTTTTTAATAGAAAAAGAGTAAGGAATTGACAATCTTTTAGAATTGCATGCTATATATGTTTAAAAATTTTAATTGATACAAATTCCAAATTTCATAATAAATGTAGTCACATGCAACACACATCAGATCGGCTTGTCTGATTTGAATTAGTTACTAGCGGAAATAGGACCCATCACATTTCTACACGAAAAAAATTATACTCCGTCCAGAATCTTTTACTTTTTGACACGTAAATTAAGAAGTATTATTATTTAATATGTAGTGGATAATTGTATTAGTGGGAGTGTGAATCCTATATTTTAATTGTATTAATGGACTCTCTTGGATGAGACGCCAAAATAAAAAAAATATCCTCTTTTAAGGGGATGGTGGGAGTATGCATTTCGAGGAACGTAGTACATAAATATCAATATATATTGCACACGTACCATAGTTATATAGTAATATTGGTAATATGCATGGCAGATTTATTTATTAATTGTCCATTCTTTCAGATTAAATGTGGTTACACGTGGCTTGCCTAATTTCAACTACTTACGAAGCTAGCAAAGAAACACATCACGTAAGTCAATGGAAATTTCAGTATGCACTTAAATTAATACTTTTACATTTTTCTCCATACTTTAATTTGAGTGTGATTCTATATGCAAATGTTACCCGCACTTTAGTGTTGGTAGGTTAGATTAATGGCAAATACTTGCGTGACATCGTTTAAGGGCTTACATGAGACGGTTAGAAAGTGATAACTTTTATAAAAAAAAGTGATAATAAATTAATAAAAAGTGATAATACTATTTCATGAATAATTTATAGTATAAATAAAAAGTGATAATATTTTATAGCGAAAGTGATATCTATTTTAAAAAGTGAAAAATAGTCTCGCGTGAGACAGTCTCACGCAAGACCTACCCCAAATTAAGATAGTGGACAATTATTTTTTTAATAACTTTATTTAATTTAATGGTATTAATTAAATTAAAACTTAATCAAATGATTAATATATGGTTGAGATGCATTGGTGTCCCAAATGCATTATCATGGACTCTTACAAATAAAAAAATTACTCATTCCAACAACAATATTAAAAAAAATCACAATATATAAAAAATTGGGAAATATTATTTTTATTCAAAAAGTGTAATAAATCATCACTCAGAGTAACTTTTCATATATATAAAAAAGTAATGTTAATAAAATTAAGATGTCTGATGAACACTATTCACCCAAGTGTTTCGATAAATTTAACCAAAAAACTCTAGGTTGACCCCTTCACCAAGTGCACACATATTAGGCAAAAGTTCTTGCGCCTCGGGGACACGCCGTGCCCCCATGAAAACACAATCCTCCCCCTCTATGTTCTATTTAAATCTATGTATTGTTAAGGATATAAATTATAAAGGGGCACGGTGTTCCCAGGGCCACAAGAGCCTCACTCCACATATTAATCACCCTAACTATAAGGTACTCCCTCCATCCCATCCAAAGGTCACTGGTTACTTTTTGCACGTGGATTAAAGAGTATTATTATGTTATGTGTAGTGAGTAGTTGTGTTAGTAGTGAGTGGTGGGCCATATGTGGGGTCCTTTTACTAAAAAAGGAAAATGAGGACATTTGAGTTGGACACCCAATATAGTAAAATAGGAAAGTTTCGGGGAGGGAGGGAGTATATAATTGTCAAGTCTTTAAATTACATATTGTCACATGTAGCACGTGGCTTGCCTAATTTGAACTATTTACAAGGCTGAAGTCACATGACTCACATCACACATAAATGCACGGGAACATATGGAGATTGCAGTATGCATAAAGAGTAAGACAAACTCTCTTGTGAGACGCTGCATATATAAGATGATTTGTGAAACGTGTTAAAGTATGATTATTATATAGATAAAATATGCTTAATGATTATTAAAATATATTTTTTAAAGCATGATAAATGATGAATTAAAGTATGATTTTAGGGTGTTATAATATGATTCATTATTGACATACTTTAATTACAGAAAATCATACTTTACCTATATAATAAGCATACTTTAGTGATGGGTCGACCCGTCTCACAACCGTCTCACAAGAGAGTGTCTCAAAGAGTAATCCCTCATCCGAATACTATTTTTTTTACATGATGAATCTGCCACATTTAATTGATGACAAATTCTCTTGTGAGACATTACATATGTGAGACGGTTTGTGAGACGTGTTAAAGTATGCCTATTATATAGATAAAGTATGCTTAATGGTTGTTAAAGTATGTTTTTTAAAATATGATAAATGATGAATTAAAGTATGATTTTATGATGTTATAATATGATTCATTATTGACATACTTTAACTATAAATAAACATACTTTACCTATATAATATCACAAGAGAATTTGTCATCAATTAAATGTGGTAGGTTCATCATGTAAAAAAAATAGTATTAGGATGAGGGATTACTCTTTGAGACACTCTCTTGTGAGACGAATTTTTTGTGAGACGGTTGTGAGACGGGTCGACCCATTACTAAAGTATCAAAAGCATCATGGTTGGTTATGCAAATATGTCAGGGCAGGTTTTCAACCCATCTAAATCGAAAGTATTTTTCGGTAAGCATGTTAAGGCCATAGATAGAAGGCGAATTCATCACTTGTTGGGTATTCAGGAGGGGAGTTTTTCTTTTAAATACTTGGGGGCTCCTATCTTTATAGGAGCCCCTAAAATTGTGCACTTTCAGCAGGCAACGGATGCTATACTTAGTAAATTCCAGAGGTGGATGGGTAATACCTTATCGATGGTTAGAAGGATATGTTTGATAAATGCAGTTATTATTTCCACAGCTGTGCATGTCATGATGATTTACAGATGGCCACGATACCAAATTAAGAGAATTGAGCAGGCTTGTCGTAATTTCGTTTGGTCGGGAGATCCAATAAAGCAGCATCATTTACGGTGGCTTGGAAAAGAGTATGTTCTCCTACGGTAGAAGGAGGCTTAGGTATTCGTTCTCTTAGAACAGGAAATGAAGCTTATGTGATGAAGCTTGCATGGAAGATTATAGAAGGAAAGGGGGCTATGGACTTTGCTAGGATCAGATGGTTTGATGGGCAACATATGAGGGCTCATCATATCCCTTTATCTATTCGCAGGGCTTGTGTGACTCATATAAACCGGTTGAAAGAGGAGGAGATTTAGATAGTGGGTTATGATACGAGGGTTAGATTTTGGCTTGACAATTGGATTAGGGTTTCGATTGCTGATATGGTCAGAATTCCTCAGGAGTATCGACATCAATTTGATGATGTTATAGGGGACTATTTATATGATGGGGACTGGTGTTTTACCCCAAGCTTTACGAATGTGTATCCAAATGTTGTGGAAATGATTCTCAATACACACATGTCGTTATATTTTGAGGATTGTAGGGTGTGGACAAAATCTTTTCAAGGGAATATTACCTCCAAAGTTGCGTACATACACTTAAGACATGCATTCTTGGAAGTCAATTGGGGAAAGTGGATTTGGTCGCCATTCATTCCATCTAGGTGATCCATCACAGTTTGGAAGGCATTACGAGGGGTCCTCACTACATGGGACACTCTATCTAATAGGGATTTTTGAGGTCCTTCACGATGCTATCTCTGCAAGGCTGGGGAGAACACAGTGAATCACATTTTCTTACACTGCTCGATTTCTTCTAATGTTCTCTTGCTTGTCTTAGCAGGTTTTACTTTGGGTCACATAATTAATATCGACCAATCATTTGTGGAATTCATCATGTAAGCCATTGAGGTTTTGAAAAGTGCTCAAATATGATCTATTTGAAAGTTGGCTATCATTTCATATATTTGGATTATATGGCAGCAGCGTAATGAGATGATGAATGATGGCTATGAGATGATAAATCATGGCTATGATCAGGAGCTACGAGACAAGGTTGTTCGTGTTTCTAAGATAAAAGCTCAGCTGATGGCATTGATTAAAGAAGGGGACTACTTCAAATTGGGTAGCATGAATAATACCATGGAGGATTTTAACACTTTGAGATACTTCAAAATCAAGGGGGTACCGTGAAAAGCTCCTTCAATCACCCATTTACGATGGCATCCTCCGGTAGCAGGATATGTGAAAGTGAATGTTGATGGGCATGCAGCTGGAAGCCCGGGGCTGATATCAGATGGATGCATTTTTTGCAACAGTAGAGGCTTCCCGATGGGATGCTTCATTTCAGAGCTCGACATCGGATTTGCTATGGAAGCGGAGTTGCTCACGGCTATTTTTGGCTATTGAGTATGAACATGAGAGGAATTGGACAAACCTTTGACTGGAGACGGATTCAACATATGTTGTTTATGCCTTCACACATCAGAATCCTACAATCCCATGGGAAATCGTCTCAAAGTGGCGAAAGGCAAAGGATCTTCTTCGGGGTTTTACTTTTAGCGTTACCCACATCTTCAGGGAAGGTAACAGTGTTGCTGATGCACTATCTGAGGTTGGCAAGCCACTAAAATGGATGGACTCGGCCCCTACTGTAATACACAACTTACTCTTCTACGATATGAATAGAGAATTCTTAAGATTTAGATAGAGCATTTGGGCCTTCTAGACTTTTTCACATCTTTTTGTATTTCACTCTTTGTACTCTTCCTTTTCTTTTTATATGATATGATCTATTTGCTTATATAATAAGCATATTTTAGTAATGGGTCAACCTGTCTCACAAAAAAATCGTTTCACAAGAGAATTTCTCTTAATTGATATGATCAGTAGGATTATACAATTATCTATTTTAAAAATGCAAACTTCATAAAAACTAATTAATTTCAGTAGGATTATATAATTATCTATTTTAAAAATGCAAACTTCATAAAAACAAATTAATTTTCCCTTTTTCTTATAAGTTATTAGAATTTAAATGCTAATCTCTCCACTTCAATTACAATCATTATTTTATTAATTTATAGGTAATTATCTGCAAACCAACATTCAGAAATTTACAAATCTATGAATAAAAATATATGTACTAATGAATAAAAATATATACATTTTGTTAGTGAATTTTAGATTAATTTTCTTTAAGTAAAAACTGAGCGTTTGCAACTAAACCCTAGTATGCGACTTCTTTTGTGATTAAAGCCTAGACGCTACTAAAATTTACCTTTATGAGACACAGGGAATATTTTGTTAACCCAAAAACGAAAAAAAGGGTAAATATCAAAATTAGTCTTGTAAGTATGATATTTTTTAACTTTAGTCCTTTATCATTTGCAATTCTCAATTTTGGTCCTTTTTGGCCAGTTTTAGTCCTTTTGGTCCAATTTTCAAAATTTGGTCATTTTTTGTCCAATATTGGTCCTAAATTTATACATTTTCGAACCATTTTTGGATATTTTTTTAACATAAATGACTAAATTTGGACCAAAATGACTAAAACTGGACCAAAAGGACCAAAACTGGACAAAAAAGACCAAAATTGAGAATTGCAAATGATAAAGAACTAAAGTTGAAAAATATCATACTTACAGGATCAAATTTGATATTTACCCAAAAAAAATCATTCTCTTCCCTCCATTTTCGAAGATTGTTCACTCTTTTCTCATTAGTTCATTCCACAATTGTTCAACCCAAGAAAAGGATATATCATTCTAATTTAATACCTCAAAAGTAAACATTAACATTGAAATTGTAATTCTTTCTTTCCACATAACATATTTTATACTTTATTTATTACCTAAAAATACCATATAACCCCTAAAAGTAAATAAAGTTAGTTAAAAAAGTAACTTTTTTCTTAATATTCGTGGTACAAAAAAGTTGAACAATTTTAAGGGACGGAGGGAATAATATATTTTTATGGGGTCCACTCACAACACTAATATAAATCCTCACTTTATATTAAAATATTAAATCTTTCAACACACTACACAATAAAATACAATATTTATTAATTTTCGAGCAAAAAACAAATGTAACAATAATTATGAGACAAAATGAGTATACTATATTACTCCCTCCGTTTCTTAAAAGGTTTCACATTTTCCTCATTCATCTATCCCAAAATACCTTTCACCCTTCAAAAAAAGGAACCAAAATTTTATTAAATAATTTCAAAAGTTACTTTAATTTCAAAATTTTTACTCATTTTTCACCTCAATAACATTACTTTACGGTTCATTTATTACCTAAAAATACTAAAATACCAAAAAACAATTCAATAAAATTGATTAACGAAATAATTTTTCTTAAATAACGTTGAATAGTAAAAGTGAAACTTGTTATAGAATGGGTGAGCTTATAAATTTCTCAAAGGGCCCAATGCCCCCCTTTGCCCACATGTACCCCGGTCTGACGCCGAATTCAGGAATGAACCATATTTTTATCTATTATTTTTCAATATATGAAAAATTACTTTTTATAGAAATAAACTATTATTTTTCAAAATAAAAAATTACTTTTCAAATTCTTGCACACCTTAATTTATTGATAATGAAAATTTTCTCATAAAAGTATGAAGCATTTCTCATCTAAATAACAAAATTATTCTTCAACTAGTAATTTTTCATGTATTAAAATATATTTTACAAAATCAAGGTCTACATGTATATTCAATTCATACCAGACTTGCTCTTTATCAATTTATTTATTAGTATAGCAATGCCCATCGTGAGACACCTCAAGTTATTTTTACATTTTTGTTTAAATAGTTATCACATTTTATTAAAAATATTACTCACTCCGTCCCATTCAAAGAGGGTATTTTTTTCATTTTGGTCGTCCCACCCAAAAGGTCCCCTTTCCTTTTTACACACATGAGACCCACACACCCCCTCTAATACAATTAAAATATAGGGCTCACACTCCCACTAATACAACTACCCACTACACATTAAATAATAATACTCTTAATCTACGTGCAAAAAAGCAAAAGCCCCACTTATATCTGGACGGAGGGAGTATCTATTTTTATTTACAATACTGCGAATTATTCATGAACAATTCGCTGCACCACACAAGTAGGTTTGCGGGCAGAATTTGGATTTATAAATGTGTGATGTATGGTAGAAACTAAGCTGCATCATTGAATTGATTAATCTAGTGGACATTGAACAGAGTAAGGAAGATGAAGGGTGAAGAACAAGCAAGAGTGGATGTATGGAGATATATGCTCTGGGTTTCAGTGAGATGTAGGTGGTGAAGAAATTGTTTTATTTTTTGAGGGTGTGAATGATGTTATGGTACAAAAAAATGTAGGAAGTGTGAAGGGTTAGGGATGGTAAAAGGATCTTGCCAACACATCAGGCTACATTTTATTTATTATCTAAGGGGAAAATGTCACATTTGGTCCCATAGGAATTCCTTCAGTTCAAATTAGTCCAGTAGGAATTCACTGGTGCCATAGCTAACGGTTTTGGTCCCATAAGAATTTTATAACCATAATTTTTCGAAAATTTTCATCTCAAATTAACTTATATTGTTATAAACTACCATATTTATATTATTTTTTGTCTTTCAATACAGACATAGTCCATTACGACAATTCCCCTATGTTTTCTCTCTCAATAAATATTGTACTCCCTCCGTCCGCTTTCAAGGGTATCGTTTTTCTATTTTGGGCTTCCGCCCCCAAGGGTCTAATTTCCTTTTTTATGCACACACCTACTAATACAACTAAAAAATGGGACCCACACCTCCACTAATACAACTACCCACTACCCATTAAATAATAATACTCCTTAATCTCCGTGCCCAAAAGCAAATGACACCCTTGAATCCGGATGGAGGGGGTATTAGTTTTCTTTGGGGATTATTTTTGAAAATTATGGAATCAAATCTTCAAGTTGCCATTTTGGTCATGCTAACGGTTCAGAATATTTCGTTAACTATTAACAGATTTTGATGAAAAATCCCTATGGGACTAAATCTGTCAGTTTTGGGACTTTTTTTGTCATTGAGCAATTCTTACGGGACCAAAAGTGTAATTTTCCCATTATCTAAGTGACTACTTTTTTCTTTATTTCAAAACAGTGGATATGGACGAGTACTCAGGTGCTCGTCTGGCGATGGATATGACAATCATGGCTTCCACTGTCAACGGAAAGGAGAGAACTGCTGATGAATGGGAACAACTTATCAATGCTGCTGGCTTTCGCAAACACAGATTTAAGCACATGAAAGCTATCGATTCTGTCATCGAAGCTTATCCTTGATAGTGTGTGTGTTTCAATGCTTAAGTTATTCACTATGAAATTTCATTTACATGAAATTGGATTTGTGAAATCCAACGTCGTGTGTGTTATTCTTCTGTCAGTGCGACTGCAATAAAATGAGGAGCTACTTTTCGATGTTTCTATGATCCATCCCTTGGTGCATTCAGCTGGGATTTACTTTCACATCGCTCCTCACCGTGTGAATATGGTTAATACTTAATAGATTATTTTTTCATTGAATTTAAAATATTTTTTTTAAAATATTTAAAAGGCTAATTATACTGTGCATTCGGGTGCACCCTAATATAGGGTGCACCCACTTTCAAAAATATATACAAATATAACAAAAACACATACAATTATGAATAAAAATGTGTACAATTTAATTGTTAATTTTTTTAATGAAAAATTGAATGTAAAAAGATATACAATTATTAAAAAACATGTATACACTATTGAATAAAGAGTTATATACATATGGATGCTAGTTTTTTTAATGAAAAACTTAGTGTGAAAAAAGTATACAATTATTAAGAAACACGTATACAAAATAGAATAAAAAGTTATACACATATGAGTGCACCCTTGTACCCGGGTGCACCTAATATCAACTCTATTTAAAATATAAATGATGGAATTTAAAAAAAATCCGTATTAAAATGAAATAATTGTAACAGATTATTAGATTAAATGTGAGTTTCCATACTAAAACAAATTTTCAATTTTAGAAGGCTAATTATACTGTGCACTCTGGTGCAATCTAAGATAGGATACACCCACTTTAAAAAACGTATATAAATATAAATAAAAATATATACAATTATGAATAAAAATATATACAATTTAATTTATTTATTACTTAAAAATATCACAATACCCCTAAAGAGTTAATAAAACTGGTCAAAAAGTAACTTTTCTTAAACTCTGTATCTACAATATCGGCGAATATAAGTCCGGGACGGAAGGAGTAATTATTAGTTTTCTAATCGTAAAGTATATATTATAAAAGCACTAAATCCATACCCTAAAGTTATATATTATAAAGCAATTCTTCCTAAGTTACAGAACTATTTTGCGAATTTACTCGGAAACAAAATTACACCCAAAAAAAAGATTAATTTCACGAAATAAAACAATACATTCACCATAATAGAGGTGAAATCAATCCTTTGCCATAATTTAATTAGAATAATCTGAATCACGTGCAGACTGTTATGTAGATATAATATTATATGCATTATTTGTTTATTGCGTGCACATGAAGTACCGTAGTTATTACAAAACAAGTAGTAATATTTGTTTATTGCGTGCACATTTTTTTTTTTTTTTGTAAATGAGTAAGGAATTGGCAATATGATATAAATAATTAATTCAGTCAACTCTTTTAGAATTGCGTGCTATGTATTAAATGTTTAATTGATCCAAATTCCAAAATTCATATTAAATGCCGTAACATGCAACACATATTGGGTTGTCTGATTTGAATTAGTTACGATGCGGAATTAAGACCCATCACATGTCTTAGAAAACATGTTAATTCAATCCTCCCTTTATTGATTAGTCAATCTAGGATAAAACATTTTTAAATACGAATATGTACACTTTTTCTCTTAGGTTTGATATTATAAATTTTGCACTTAGTCACCATGTCTACACACAACGATAAAATACGTTTACTCTTATTAATTTATACCAAAATTGAGACTAAGTTCACCCCTCTAATTAAAACCTTTACATATACATTTTTGATGATGTATTTGAATGACCATATTTTTGTCAATATAAATAGCAATTTTGTATTTATACTTTAATATCTTTTGAGTGAGACAAAATAAAAAAGGGCTCACCATTCTGAAAAACGTATAGTCATTCCCAAAAAAAAC
The DNA here is from genome assembly GCA_023678885.1 of Pogostemon cablin. NCBI lineage: Eukaryota > Viridiplantae > Streptophyta > Magnoliopsida > Lamiales > Lamiaceae > Pogostemon > Pogostemon cablin. The sequence continues at coordinate 5,100,775 of CM043009.1, forward strand.
AATAATAATAATAATAATAATAATAATAAAAATAAAAAATTTATAGGACACTTAAATGTGTAATAGGACATTTTCAATATGTATAATGAATAAGACACTTTTGGAAAGTGTCTTTTTGCTCGAGCCATTAATGTATAATAGGACATTATGTAAATAAAACACTTCAATTACTTATCTTGTAATGTGTTAATTAGAAATGAAAAATAGGATGCTTTGAAACATCCTAATGTACTATGATTTGATAGTACACCTCACGTGTGTAGTATTAATTAGTGGGTCAATTATTAAATAATGGGAAATAAGGATTGATGTTTAATTTATTTCAATACAAGAACAAATACATATAATACAACAATGAATTTAAATATAACCGCAAGAGTAGAAATATGTGCTGTGGAAAACCGAATTAATCCTATCTAAAGTAAGAGAGAGTATGTATAGACAATATTAACAGATTGCATATGAGCCCTATTAATTCAAGTACAATCCATTTTTATTTATTTATTATGTTAAATTTTGCTGGATCCCCATGCACCATAATTTATTTTGAGTATTCTAATAAATTATATCAGACGATTAAATTAGGGGTGATTATGTAGTAGTTGTAATCGAGATATATCATTCATATTTTTCGGCGACATATTCGTCTTTCCGTAAAAAAATAATAAAAATTGGAAAAAAAAAATTAAAATTGAAGAAAACATAACAAAATAATGATAAAAGGACTTAATATGGATTCATCCCAAGTTGCACGAGTATTTGTTATATTTACTCGAAAATAAAATTAATCTAAAAACTGACATAAAATTCGAAAAATAAAGATTAAATTTTAGAAATAAAACAATACATTCACTACAGTCTACACTACAAAAAAAACTGTTTTTTAATATTTCGTTGATAAAAATCTTAATTCCATTGTTAAATTGGCTTACCAACGGATTAGCAACGGAATCCATTGGTAAAGTTCTATTGATAAAGTGATTGTTGGTAAATTTTTAGCAACGAAAAATCAATTCCGTTGGTAATCCGTTGCTAATAATTCCGTTGGTAATTTATATAATGATTCCCTTGGTAATCCGTTGGTAATTAGCAACAAATTGAATTCCGTTACTAAAATATAGAATAAATCCGTTGGCATTCCGTTGTTAAAACAAAAATGTCATTTTTGTTGCTAATCCATTGATGAATTTAATTTTATTGGTAAATTTAGTTGCTAAAAAATATATTTTTTTAGTGCTACGACAGAGGTGAAATCAATCCTTTGCCATTATTTAAATAGAATAATCTTAATCATGTGCAGACTGTTATGTATAAAGTCAAACATCGAAATATGTGCATTATTTGTTTACTGCGTACACTTGAAGTAGCGTAGTTATTACAAAACAAGTGGTAATATTTGTTTATTGCGTGCACATTTTTTGTGTAGGGGGATTTTGTTAGAAAACGATTAAGGAATTGACAATATTATATGAATTACTAATTACGTCCAATCTTTTAGAATTGCATGCTATATTTTAAAAGTTTAATTGATTCAAGTCCCAAAATTCATAATAAATGCGGTCACCTGCAACACACGTTGGGTTGTCTGATTTGAATTAGTTACGATGCGGAATTAAGACCCATCACATGTCTAGAAAAATGATACGCATTTTGAGGAACTTAGTATATAATATATTACACAAGTACCATAGTTATATACTAATATTGGCAATATTACACTCCATTTTAAGTTATGTCTGCATGGTCGATGTATTAATTAATTGACCATTATTTCCAATTAAATGTGGTCACATGCATGCAACACAACTGGCTTGCCTAATTTGAACTAGCTAGTTACAAGGCTAGCAGGCCAGAAGACACATCACGAAGGTGGAAAATAATTGTTTTATTCCGTTTAAGTTTACTTAATTTTAAATTACTCGATACGTTTTTTAGTTGCTGATCTATTAACTTTATAATTTAGTGCATTTACCGGTTGAAACAGGTCGCTTAACCAGGTAATGTTACGTGACACTTCAGATGTGATGAAAAATGAATTTTTTTAGAGAAAATGTTAAATTTGGTTCCATAACTTTTGATGAATCCAATTTTAATCCTATAAGTATTTTTCAATTTTTAGTTCAATAATTTCTTACTTTTTCATTTTTAGCCCTTTCGAAAAAAAATATTTTGCTAAGAGTTATTCAACTTGAAGAATTTACAGTAATTTCAAAATTTTTGTAAAATAACTAAATTGAAAACCTAATAAGTCAATAGGACTAAAATTAGCAAAAGTACTAATACTGAAAAAGTAAAAAATAAAAAATAAAATTTTCAATTAAAAAAATTCGAGTATGATCAAAATAAATTTTTTAGTACCAATTTGAAAATATATGAATTTAAAAAAAAAAATCACATCATTTGGGAGAGAATGAAAATCGAAGGTTTACAATGATTCCTCCGAATTTGTTAATGAGACTATTTCCAATGGACAGAAAGTGTGCTAAAAAAAAAGACTAAATTTAGAAAAACGTACATAAATTGGAGAAAAAAAATAAAAGACCAAAATCTAAAAAAAAAATATGAAAAACATAGAATATCACAACATGAAAACTAGCTCAATTAAGTGCATTGTGGATAGAATTTCATTTAAAGTAGCTATAGATTTGATTTTTTGTTTGACAGATAGCTCCATATTGTATACTTAGCTATGGCTAGTAATTGTATAGTGTTTATAGTTGTGAACACTTTTTGATGCTCTGAAATATTATTTACCATTTTCAGAATATCAAAATATTAAGAATGGCAAATAAAAATAACTAAAATTTGAAATTGTGATATATTTCCTAATTCATTACAGAATCAAATGACAAAGTTTTTTACACATAAAAGATAAAGTAAAGACTTGGAGCATGATAAATTCAAAAACTCTTCTAGGAATGACAATCTTCTTTTTTCTATTATTAGATTTGTAATTATTTTTATTTAGTTAGATAGATGATTTCCACTCATAAATTAGTAATATATAAATATGGTAAATTCTTCAGTGGACCTGATGTATAAGAATTTATACATTTTGTTAGCGAATTTTCTATTTATTTATTTTAATGAAAAATTGAATATATATATATATATATATATATATATATATATATATATATATATATATATATATATATATATTACAAAGTTATATATTTATGAAGAAACATACACTCCAAACACAATTGAATAAAAATTAATACATTTGAGTACACTTCATAAGATATATGAAGTCTTTAAATATATATTTGTACTGTACATTTTTTTTTCACATTGCTATCAAGAATCTCAATTTAAATTGATCATATATAATCATAATTTATGATTTTTTTTAGAAAAATCATAATTTATTTAATTAAAAAGAAATTCTTAAATCATAACAAGTCGAAATAACTAATACATGAAACATAGAAATTAGAAATTCAGCTGCATATCTTGTTCTTCAGGTCCTGGAGAAATTTATCCAAGTTCCTATCTGAGGAGCCATTTGTAGCTAATGCATCCTTCATCATCATTTAGTATCTTATTAGGGAACTCATAGAATAATTAGTATCTTGTGGGAGATGTTTGCTATGGTATCGATCCTAAGTGCTTTTGGGAACCTACATCCTATCCATCTCGAGAGAGAATTTAGGTGGAATTAGTGATCGCTCCTATGTCATGTCCATGGGTGATTAGAATTAATTGCATGAATACTTCATTATCTATGCCATGATTGTTGTTAATTTCATCCTTGCATCATTTGGAACCCCTTTTATCTTGCATTCATTTTATCTTATTTCATTAGTTTAAGTACATTTATTTGCATGCTTATCTATCCCCCTTTTCGATTGTCCTTATAAAATCACAATAAACTTGAGATCGCTTAAACTCTAGTACCTTCCTCCCTGTGGTTCAATAAATTTTTTAATTGGTTATCCCGACTATACACGACCAATCACCCGCCCAAACATCACCTGTTGCTTTTTGTGCGTAGATTAAGGAGTATTATTATTTTATGTGTGGTGGGTAGTTATATTAGTAGTAAGTGGTGGGTCACATGTTGTACCTTTTTACTATAAGTGAGAAATGATGATATTTGGATGGGACGCCCAATATAGTAAAATGGTGACTTTTCGGTGGGACGGAGGGAGTATTTTCTAAAAAAAAAATAACTATAATAGAACCATAATTGAAAATTTACAATAATTTTAGGACCATAAACAAAGGTTTATAACAATTCCTCCGAATTATTCGGACAAAAATTGAAGTTTAGTAACTATTTCAGGAACAACATCGATCAAAGGTTTACAATGTTTCCTCAAATTCTCTTAAATTAGCGTGTCAAGTGCTCAAGAGACTATTTCCGGTTCATTAAAAAAAATATAGAGTAAGACTGAAATAAATCATACTTAAAAGATCAAAATAATTTGAAAAAAGAGACCAAAATTGAAAAAATAAAAAAAAAACTAAATCGAACAAAATATATCAAATATTGGGAATTGCAAATAAATTGAAATAAAATTGAAATTTAATTAACAATACTTAAAAGATGAATCGTGATATTTTCCCTAAATCATTAACAAATCAAATGACAGAGTTTTTTTACACATATAAGATCAAAAAAAGAATTGAAGCACGATCAATTCACATAAAAACTTTTCTAGGAATTACAATCTTATTTGAGCTATTATTATTTTTATTTAGTTAGGTTATTTCCACTCAGTAAATTAGCAATTTATATAAGTACGAAAATTTCTTATGTAGATCGGGGTGCATACACATTTAACACGTTGCATACTAATGAATAAAAATATATAAACTGATAAATAAGAATTTATTATATACTTTATTAGTAAATTTTCAGCTAATTCTTTTAATAAAAAATTAAATATTAAAATATAATACATTTATAAAAAAAAGTACAATATTAAATAAAAATTAATACATATAACTTAAAGGGAGGATTACTACTAGGTACACAAAAAAACCCTAAATTACTATGAGATACAAACATACAAAAGTATTACTACTAGGTACAAAATATATAGTGATATTCCAATATTACCCCTATTAATGTGTTGCACATAAATATTGTGTGCAGCAAAAGTTCATGTGCAGCAAAGTGTGTGCAGCAAAAAAAGTGTGTGCAGGAAAAAAAAGTGTGTGCAGCAAAAAAATGTGGTGGTCCGGCTGCGGCGGTCCGGCAGCTTTTCCGGCGGCGACCAGTTTTTTTTTTTTTCTTTTTTTTTTTGGACGAACAGTTTTTCCGGCGACCGGCTGCCGGAGCTCCGGCGGCGGCGGCGCGGCAGCTTTCCGGCAACGTTTTTTTTTTTTTTTTTTTTTTTTTTTTTTTTTTTTTTTTTCTGACGAACAGATTTTCCGGCGACCGGCCGCCGGAGCTCCGCCGCCGGCGGCGGCGGCGGCGGCGGTCCGGCAGCGGCAGCGGTGGTCCGGTGGTGGGTGGAGGTTGGGGTTAGTGTTTTAAAGGTATATGAGTTTAGGGGTATATTTGGTATTTTACTTTAATATTTTGTATTAAATAATAATTATTTTAAATCAATGTATCTAGTAGTAATTAGGGGTACAAAGTGTGTACCTATCAGTAATTATTTCTAACTTAAATGCATCCCAATTCACAAGATATATCTCTTTAATTATATATATATATATATACACGTTTTTCTTTCACATTGCTACAAGAATATCAATTAAAATTGACCATCCGATATATATATATATATATATATATATATATATATATTTTTTTTCTTTCACATTGCTACAAGAATATTAATTAAAATTGATCATAATCATAATTTATGATACGGAGCGATTTTTTAATAGCCAATTTTGACTAAGTACAATTTTAAGTAGCCACATCTGATAAGAATAATTTTTACTAGCCACTATTTAGTAGACTCCCCAAATTACCCTCAATAACTGTCGCCTAAAGTACGAAAATTAAGGGGTCTTATCATGTCAGTTTTGACTGCAATAAATGGAGTGGGTGGACCACATTTAAAATTGTACTTAGTGGGTTGGTGGACCACATTTAAAGTTTTAAAACTTTTCAAATTAAATTTTTGGATGCGGGTTGGTGGGGTATATATCATATCATTAAGTCATTTTCATTCTCAATAATCCATATTTCCTCTCTCTCATCTTTTGTCCAACAACCATCTCTCTTCCTCTCTCCTTTTCGTCCAACATCCTCTCTCTTCTTCTCTCCTTTTCGTCCAACATTCTCTTCCTTTCTTCTCTCTCTTTCGTCCCAAAGTACAAAGAGCAGCGCCACCTATTTGTAGTACACATTTCTCAAATCTCCTTTCCATCTGCCGGAATAGGCGTTTCCGACGACGTGAATTTGGTGAATTTTCGAAATGGCAAATTTTTGGGTATGTATGAAAGTTGTTTTATTTGTATTTTTAAATTGTGAGTTATTTTATAATTGAAAATTTGTCCTACATTGAGTTTGTGGTACTCGTTTTGGAGGATTTGTGTGGTTTTGTTCATATGTGTAAAATGCGATTTCATTTTGTAACTGTGTATACATCATGTTTAGAATTTTTTACATCATGTTTAGAATTTTTTGTGCAGTGTTGTTTAGGGTATTTTATTTTTGAATTTTTTGAAAATTTTTGTTGGCCGAATAGGGTTTCCTTGAAGACCGAATAGAACGAATGTGTAGGCCGAATAGAACAGTTGTAGGCCGAATAGAACAAATTCTATGAGTTATTTTTTTGAATTTTTGAAAATGTGGGTTGGCCGAATAGAGTTTTTTTCGTAGGCCGAATAGAATAAATTTGTAGGCCGAATAGAACAACTGTAGACCGAATAGAACAAAGTGTAGGAGTTTTTTTTAATTTTTCTAGGCCGAATAGGGTTTCTTTGAAGACCGAATAGAACGAATGTGTAGGCCAAATAGAACAGTTGTGGGCCGAATAGAACAAATTCTAGGAGTTATTTTTTTGAATTTTTGAAAATGTGGGTTGGCCGAATAGAGCTTTTTCAGTAGGCCGAATAGAACAAATTTGTAGGCCAAATAGAACAATTGTAGATCGAATAGAACAAAGTGTAGGAGTTTTTTTAATTTTTGTAGGCCGAATAGGGTTTCTTTGAAGACCGAATAGAACGAATGTGAAGGCCGAATAGAACAGTTGTAGGCCGAATAGAAGAAAATAATTGTCTTAATAAGTAAGCTGGTTGAATTGATGCAGAGTACATCTTTTTGATGTGTGTTAAATATTATTTAACAAAAAGTTAAATTTGTGCAGGGTGAATGGAATCGTCCAACCATGCAGGGGCAGAACTGCAGTATACATAATTACTACAAACCTGGGGTTGTTATGACACTTATCCTCAAGCAATTAACAACGGTTGGGGGTAATGCGGAGGAGATGTTCAGGCGATCTTGTTTTGGTCATTACTGGGGTCTTCACGACGATTGGATCGTGCATTCTAATCTCCACGGTCTAATGACACGGGAGGTCATACGTAGCGGAGATGATGTCACCGCTAGATATTTTCAAGTTGGGAACGAGTGTCTTAACTTTAGTAGGGTAGAGTTCATGCGGATAATGGGGATCTGCTTTCGGGATAGAGTGAGATTTGATCCGAATTTGTCGTATCATATCCCGTCCGGTGGGGTATACGATATTTATTATGGTCAGGGCGAAAGACCACTAATAAGTGAGATTGCCCGTGATTTTGAGGGTGCAAAATTTAGCGGTGTTAGTCCCGAGAACACGATTAAAATTGCTAAGGTCTTGTTGTTGTACTATTTTTTCCTTGGATCGGATGTTACCAAGGTGAGTGTAGACAACTGGGTTTGGGTCCTAGTAGAGGACGAGCGTAGATGGGATTTATTCCCTTGGGGCCAGGTCAGTTATATGACTCTACTGCACTTCATGGACCACATTTTGACCGAACTTCCTAAAGGAGCAAACCCCAACAAGTACAGATACTACTTTTACGGGTGCACATTTGCGCTCCTGGTACGTGTTATAGTAGATCACTTAAAGTTATAGTGTATTACTAATTTCAGCAATAGTAATAATCTAACATATGTAGTTTACGTGTGACAGATTTGGGCGTACGAGCGTCTACCTGCCCTTGCTGCACCGTATGACCATGTCCCTACCGATAGGGAAGAAAATAGGCCACTTTGCTTGCGATGGATTTTTCGTAAGGTGAAGAAGGTTGACAGGAATCTATTTTCTCGGGTATGAAATCTAAATTTTTGTGAATCATTAATACATGTCGGTACAGATAAATCAGTGATATTGTATCTAAATGTATTTGTTTTCTTTAATCAGGATCTTGTAGTGGTGGATTTTCCGCGGGTGCTCCTCCAGGAGCATAGAAAGGGTTACTGGATTGGAATAGAGGATGATCCTTTACAGGGGTTGATCATGAGGCTGTACACAAAGGCATTCTCTAACCCTAGACAAAAGGTCGTCCGTGGACCTAATGTCACATATGTGGAGCAGCAGACCATGGCGGAGCCATACGATCCTACTAGTAATCCATGGGAGCAGCAGTACTATTCTGGTGTGGCTGTTGAGGATTGATGGACTGGCCAGCGCACGGATGACCCTTCAGCTTGGGTAACAAATTGGGATGAGCATTCTTACCGCCCTCCCTATACTCCTAGCCCTGACCACAGTGAACATCATTCAGTGGAGACGAAGTATGGTGAGCGCAGTCCATATGATCCCACGCATCATGTTCCTCCATCCTTCGCTCGTAGTTGGCATGCTCGAGCTGTTGCTCAACATGGGAGCGGGATGGAAGACGCCCACGGATATGATCAGCAAGATCACGGATATGATGATCAGGACGACCACGAGTATGGTCAGTGGGATCACGAATATGAGCAGGACCACTCCGGATATGATCAGGATTTCAAAGATAGGGTCCTGCATAGGCTGGATCAGCAGGATGAGTTGTTATCCCAGCTTGCATGTCAGATAGTGGTTGAGCATCAGACACAGCATTTATTTCGACTTGCGCTTATACAGGAGTTCAGACGCCTTCGAGCTGATATTTTGCGGAGTCGGGGGTCTGAGTATGAGCCGTCTAGCTTGAGGTCAGAAATTAGATCTACCCCTCCTACAGCGGTGGATCCTGTGAGTCCGATGGCTCCCACACCTGGTGTCGCTCAAGATAGTTTGATGCGTGCTAAGCGGCCAAGAAACCCTAGTGCAGCGTTACAATCACCATTCACAACGACTGACCGCGAGCGTCGCTGGCAACTGTACCTACAATTTAAGAGAAGCAACGATCTGTACGTGCTAATCTACACTACTTTAGATGTTTTCATATGTTACTTTACATATTTGTGCTTGTTGGTAAAGAATTTTTGATTTCAGGGTCGACGTCGGACTCGGCTATGGAGTCGGCAGTGCTTTTTTCACTGAGATGGAGGACCCCAGTGCTTGGTTTGACGTCCAGGTAATTGAGAGAGAAGTAATTATGTTCACTAACTAACACTACTCTGTAATAAATTTCTATAAATTTCTATATGTTTCTATATGTTATCAGAGCGACCGACGACAATAGGCGTTCACGTCCATCAGGATGTTAGGACCTACTGCATTCTGGACATGCAATTCACTGTAAGTAACAACCACATTAGCAACCTATGTATAAATTTTCTACCACATTTTGAGACCAATCGTATACACTTATTTTCCTCTAAGGTCCGAGTTCAATCTATATGGAATGAGCACATGAGGCGGTACAGAGATGATAGAATGACATTTGCCAACATAAGTGATGACTTATTGACAGATCTTCGTGCGTACGCAGCAGGGAGCTTACCCGTGTGGAGGGGGTCCAGGCCATGGACAGAATGTGATGTGGTATTGTATCTTCACTTATGATTTGATCTTCTAATTATATCTCCTACTTTAACCCATTCCTCGTAACTTATTTTGACAGATTATGTTCATAGTCCACACAGATGCGCACTACTACACATGTGCACTGATTATGAAGGATATGACCTTCTACTGTTTTGACTCCTTCCGGCATAGGTGGAAAAATGAGCCCGACATGAGGGATCGTCGGATGACAGAGACTCTACCATTTAGATGCGTCATTCCATCCTTGCTGCGCGAGATTGACCCCCAAGGGGTTCCTTACACTTTCCCTTTGACTCCAGCTCGTGCAGAAGTTTTTTACAGACAGAAGGACGAATCTAACTACGGTCCAGCGTGTCTTAGGACCTTTGACGGGTTATTGACGAGGGACTTTAACTGGAACACTCCTGATCACATGTTGCGTTACCGGAGGCATATTGTTTTCCTAATCTTTCAGGCTGGTACCATTATTACCTCAGCATGATGTACTCAGGGCAACACTAATGATCACATGTTGATTACTTTTGGACACTTAATTACATTTTTATTTTATTTTTACAAGTTATGCAGTATTGCTATAATTGATATAAATTACAAGTTATACAGTATTGCTATAATTGATATAAATTACAAGTTATACAGTATTGCTATAATTGATATAAATTACAAGTTATACAGTATTGTTATAATTGATATAAATTACAAGTTATACAGTATTGCTATAATTGATATAAATTACAAGTTATACAGTATTGTTATAATTGATATAAATTACAAGTTATACAGTATTGCTATAATTGATATAAATTACAAGTTATACAGTATTGCTATAACTGAGTAGGACAACGTAGACGTGTGTGCCCAGTTTCACCACAAATGCCATATTTTTTTCTCTACGTATACGGGAATTCGGGGCAGCCGTTAGAGGAGGAGGTGGACCGATATGTGATAATGAAGCTCCAGTACAATTTACTCGATTGTGACCTGGCTCTCGGCAGCGTGAGCAAACATGCTCTTTGTGACGTCTCCGTGATGACTCCACACCTAACCTTATCCGAGACATTCGAGGTCGACCTGCCTGCCTGTGTGGTAATGGGGGGGTTAACAGTTTGTGACTTGACACTGTCAGGTGTGTCCCATTGACTGTAATGTGGTACAGGCATTACTGGACCGGACCACATCCCTATCACACTGGTGCGATGGAAAAAGGTCGACACGAAGCTACTGGCTGGCAACCTGCAAGTACTGAAGAACGTATAATATAAGAATCACAAACTCTATTGTTCGACCCAACAAAATAGCAGGTATGAATACGTACTCAATTGCCTTCATCGCATGAATACATGGAATAAGTTCTTTCTGGAATTTCTCACAGGTACAGCTACTGTCATTCAAATCCACTGTGAATAGCTGATCACCATCTCTGATTGCGTACTTATTACCCAGGAGTTGCAATACCGGTAGCTTTTTGGCAGCGGAAGACAGTTCCACGAGCTCGTCATTCACACGCTTGCAGAGAATGGTACACTCTTGCTCAGCTTGAGTTCGCCGTTCGTAAAACCACCTCTCAGTAGTTGTGCGTGCAATCTCTAACAGCGTGCATATAGGTAGCGTGCGCGCCCAGAGTATGGCATTGTTATACGACTCAGCTGACGTAGAGTTCATAAACTCGTACCGCTTTACGGGACAATGGACCCTTGAACATTTCTCATATCCCCACGACCCAAGTAATTCCAGTAACCTCTCCGACGACCGGTGCCCATGCAATGAGTTCATGTAGCTGAACACAACAAATATGGAAAGGTAAACATTTGTAAAAAAACAATGAATGGATGAGATTCGTAAATTTAACATTACGACGAAGTGGATTTGGAAGACTAACCTATCAAAGTCCCTCGATAGGTATGCATCCATCGTACTCTGAAATCTATACAAAATGTGCTTTACATAACCTGTCAACCTATTCTTTAAATGATAACCACACAAACCATGATGTGCATCAGGATAGACAGTAGAAATAGCATGTGTGATACTGCGATGACCGTCTGACACAATCAAAAGATCTCGTGGACATCCGTATGCCTCTCGAACCCTTTCTAAAAACCATGTCCACGACATGTTGCTCTCGACGTCGCCAACCCCTAAGGCGAGTGGAAATATCTGATGGTTTGGATCATTCGTAACTGCGACAAAAATAATGCCTTTGTGTTTTCCCTTCATATGAGTCCCGTCTATGACAATGACTGGACGACCAAACTCTAGAAATCCCCGTCTAGATGCTCCAAGAGCATAAAACGAAAATCAAAAGTGGTCCTCTTCATCAACAGAGATACATGTATGTGTATCGGGATTTGCCAACTCCAACTGATACATGTACGCAGGGAGCATATGAAATGAGCTGTCGTGATCCCCGTACATATGTCCAACAGCCCGGTGTTTTGCCTTTAACGCCACGTTGTAGCTAATGTCAAACTCGAAATCCTTCAATATCTCCTGTCTCATTACCTGGGGTCGGAGCCCAGTAATTTTGTCAAATTGCCTAGCAGCAAAATATTGACCGATGATGTTGGATGACACCTGTGTAGGAGTGGGCCTGTCTGGATCATTCAAACACTCGTGATGTTGAACAAATTTAACTACCCCCCACAGCCCAAGACTCATTCGTGCGTGCATCGCAAATCGACAACCAATTTTCCCTTTGAGCTTGCATTCCACATTATATCTGATCGAGCTAGATCTTTCAACAGTGGTCTCAACTCCGTTCCGCAAGTTATACATTCCTACAGCAGTCTGCAACTTCTTTTTTGTATCAAATACACTTTTCTGGTGAATAACGCCAGACGCATCAAAGTCAGAGGCAGTCATCTGATCTTCTCTGTCAGCTACAACCGGAATGCCTATGACCGTATCAGGTGCATTAGTTCAAAGTACAAGTTTACTTTAGTTCTCCTCTAAATAAACATATTATTCATACCTGGAATCAACCATCATCATCACTTTCGCTAGAAGACTGATTACAATCCTGTTGTATGTCATCTTCGTTGTTTTCATGTTCTTCTTCGATAGTCCTATTCCCGAGCTCAACATCATCATTATAAGCATGTGCATCATCCTCACCCTCACCAGTGTTGTCATCAGCTTCAGCATCTATGGTCGGACTGTACGCCACATTCAAATCAAAATCAGGCCTAGCACTAGACTGTGCCCTCGAACATGGATCATTGCTCGGACCAGGACTTCCGTCATTATAACCCAACCCTAACTCCAAACTATGCCCTGAACCTTGTGCAGGAGGTTCAACGAATGTATGGCTAGCGACAGGAACGAGTGTCACATACACCATTCCTACATCAACACAATTGAAAACTTCTGCCACACGAGCATCATTCTTTATCTTATATTTACACATACGACCATTGTACTTGACGAGAGAATGAACTTCATAACCCCAATTATCCAAATCAGCTTGTATTATGTTATTAATTTCTAATAACAAACTAGTATAGTACAGATTGTCATCCCGCAAGTATAACCACTGAACCTGTCCACCTTTGTATAGTAACTCATCCCAATATCCACCCAACACATCTCATCTTGTTTGTAGTTCATCTGCATATTTATTTAGGAAAATATAAATGACAACATCATAATTAGTTGCAAGTATTCTATTCGGCCAACAATGTACTCTATTCGGCCAACATATTATTTTATTCGGCCCTCAACTGTTTCACTATTCGGCCTACCTTCAGATGCTTTTCAAATTCTGTATGTTTTTCTTCTATTCGGCCTAAAGTCTCTCTTATTCGGCCTTTAAGGTTGTTCTATTCGGCCAACCAAAATTCTTCTATTCGGCCTACATATTTTTTTACAAAAGAAAATTAAATGTGGAAATTTAAGTTCTTCTATTCGGCCTGCGTTTCTTGTATTCGGCCCATAAGATTGTTCTATTCGGCCTACAACACTTGTTCTATTCAGCCTACATATTTTTTTACAAAAGAAAATTAATTGTGGAAATTTAAGTTCTTCTATTCGGCCTGCGTTTCTTGTATTCGGCCAATAAGATTGTTCTATTCGGCCTACAACTCTTGTTCTATTCGGCCTTTTTTTTATCATAAGTTATATTTTTGGAACTTTTCGGCCAACGTTTCTTCTATTCGTCCTATATAGTTGTTTTATTCGGCCTACAAATCATGTTCTATTCGCCCTACGAGTTACTAATTTAAAAAAAATAAAATTTAATGGTGATACATTTTACAATTCACATATACTATTCGGCATACTATTATTTCTATTATAAAACGTTGAAATAGATAAAATACACTCATACGGCATGTAAAGATGATCAAATTAATGCATTCATAGCTGTTAAAACAAGTTTACAACATACCTTGTATACTGCTCCCCGAATTCTGACGCCTCTAAATATCTAGTTAAAATAGTTGCTCCTCAAATGCTCAACACTAAAGAAAAAACTAGAACAATAAAACAAGCTTACAACATACCTTGTATACTGCTCCCCAAATTCTCATGCCTCTAAAAATCTAGTTAAAATAGTTGTTCCCCGAATGCTCAACACTAAAGAAAAAAATTAGAACAATAAAACAAGTTTACAACATACCTTGTATACTGCTCCCCAAATTCTCACGCCTCTAAAAATCTAGTTAAAATGGTTGCTCCCCGAATGCTCAACAATAAAAAAAAAACTACAACAATGAAAATGAATGTATGTGTACGATGCAGAACCACGGTTGGACCACTATTATATAATACCTCATTTTTTGTAAGCATATGAGGGCGCCACATGCCTACATAGTTGTACTTTGACATCTCTTTCAGAAATAGGAAGAATCGGATTCCCCTAGTGTACTTTTGGTCATAAAAGTGAGGAATCTGCTCGGCCCCACACGCCTAAATAGTAGTACTTTGACATCTTTTTCAGAAATAGTAAGAACCTGATGTGAAAATGTGGGGCCCCTCAAGGGTATTTTGGTCTATTCCACGAAAAGTTGCTAGAATAAATTGTATATAGCATTAGTGGCCACTTAAAATTACTTTTAAGTAATAGTGGCTACTTTTTGCCATTTTCACTTTAAAATGATATCCCAAAAAAAAAAATTGATCACAATTTACTTAACTAATTTATTAAAAAAAAAGTCAAAATTACTAATACATGAAACATTGAAACAAGAAATTCAGGTGCATATCTTGTTCTTCAAGTCCTGGAGAAATTTATCCAAGTTCCTATCTGAGGAGCCATTTGTAGCTAATGCATCCTTCATCATCTTGCTTACTTTATCCATTCCCAACCTTAATCCTTCCAATCCACTCATGAATTTCTTGATCTTTCCTGCTACTTCTTGTCTCGAAACTTGTGGCTGGTCACAGAGATTGATCCCGATCTTCCAATCTTCGACAACCCGATTTCTGTTCACGGGTTGATCTAAAAATATGGGATAGCAAAGTAGGGGAACTCCGTACCATATGCTTTCTAGCACGGAGTTCCACCCACAATGCGTTAGGAATCCTGCAATGGCAGGATTCGACAACACCTCGCGTTGGTTGCACCATTGAACAATGAGCCCTCGGTCACGGGGCAACTCCGGGGGAAACACGGCCGCTTTTCCATGTGGGTCCTCCGAATCAATCTGATCAGGCCTAAGGACCCACAAGAAATTCACACCACTCTCACTTAACCCATGGGCCATCTCCCAAACCACTTCCTTTTCGGTCAGAGCAATGCTGCCGAATGACACAAAAAGCACCGAATGACGAGGCTTTTTGCTCAGCCATTCCGAACAGTCTGTCGCGGAACGTAAACTTTCCGGGACAGAAATTTTGTCCGGATGGGCGAAATTAATGGGGCCGATTGCATAAGTTGGAAACTTGTGATTTAAAACTGATAATGCTTCTTCCTCTAATTCTTGCACAGTATTGCATAGCACGAAATCTGCTTTCTTCACATCCAGAAACATCTTCATCTGACTGTCTTTTAAAATCTGTGGGACGACATCATCTCCAACACGGGTGTATTCAATATGATCTCTTACACAGCTCGAGTTTATTCCTAGTGAATCATGTAATTCATCCTTGTACTCACCTATTCAATCATTAAATATTGGAGTAATTTACTTAACGCAGAAATCAACGCTAAAAAAAACTAATTTTTAGCAATAATTACCGACGGAATATCATTATATAAATTACCAACAGGATTATTAATCATAAATTACTAACGGAATTGAATTTTCGTTGCTAATAATTTATTACTAGTGTTCATTGTTAATCCGTCTGTAAACCCATTTAATAATAAAATTAAACCAACCACTACTTAACCAATAGAAAATTACAACCACATCTCGTAGATTTCGTTGTTAATTCGTTGATAAACCAAATTAACCATAAAATTAAGACTTTTATCAATAGAATAATACAAGGTAAAAGCATTTTTTTAGTGCAATCAGTAAATATATATAAACATAGATGCGTATGTATATACCGTAAGAAGATAAGAGGGCATTCTCCTTGAGCAGCTCCAAGTGATGGCCAATCGACAGCTGAAGAGCCGTCGACGTCCAGAAGGAAACGTTGACAATCCCATGCTTAGCGGCGACAGCTGGCGGCCACAGATAGGTACTATCGGCGACCAAGAATGGGCGGAGGCGGCCACCGCTGCTCCGATCAGAATCAACGATCTTCCCGACAAGGTCATCGATGCGCGCCGGGAAATCGGTCAGAATAGATTGGTAAAACTGAGGGAAGTTGAGAGTGCGGTCGAAGTGGAGGGGGAAGCCATCGGAGATGGAGACGCAGTGGATGTCGAGGCCGGATTCGCGAGCTCCGGCGAAGAGGGAGTGGACATGATTGGATTTGGAGATGAGGTGTTTGGTGTATTCAGTTTGGACGTAGGTGACGGCGCAGCCCTTGGAAGCAAGGGCGACGGCGAGATGGAGGAAAGGAGTGATGTGGCCTTGGTATAAGAATTCCACCATTACTGCGTGTGCCTTTATCGCAACCATTTTTTTTAATTTTGCCCTTTCCGATCAAAACTCGCATCCTACCTACGTGGGCGGATCTATATATGAGCCGCACCGCTGCCCACCAACATTATATGGTAGATAAGTACTTTAATTTTTTGGGTTAATTGAAAAAAAAAAATCTAGGAACTTTACCCCTATTACAAATTAATCTTCACCTTGAAAAATTGCAAAAAAAAATCACCATAAATATTGTTGCAAAACGTATCCAATTTGTGACTAAAAGTAGAGTTTTTTTTTTGTGCATTTTGCAATAATACTTAAAGATGATGGTTTTTTTTTGCAATTTCTTAGATGTGAAGATTAATTTGCAATAGGTGTAAAGTTTATGGTTTTTTCTGCATTTACCCTTATTTTTTAAAACCCATTCTAAAAAAAAAAATTTAAGCCCACCAAAAATTTTTTTAATAGATTTTCCATCTTAAATACTAGAAATGTAAGCCCAATTACCATAAAAATTAATTTTTGACCCAGCCCATTTATCATCAATTTGAAATAATTAACTCAAACCCTCTAAGGCTTTCACAACAATATGTTATACTCCCTCCATCCCACTAAAGTTGTAATAATTTTTTTGGCACGAAGATTAAGGAGTATAATATTTTAATGTAAAGTAAAGTGAGATAAATAATATTTAATGTGTAGTGGATATGTGTATTAGTGGTGTGTATAAAGTATGTGTGGACCCTATGTGTATATATTAATATTTTTTGTGTGGGTCCTTATACTTAAAAAGAAAATGTAACAACTTCTGTGTGACAACTTAAAAAGGAAAATGTCGCATCTTCTGTGGAACGGAGGGAGTAATATATTTTATTTTTCTTACATTAATTTAGCTCATCTCATGATTAGATTCTAGATTTGCGACACAAAATACTTATATAGTTTTCCTTTTCATATGATACATTTATTTTCATATTTTTTGTTTTCGTTCCTTCACACCTACTATTACCACCTAAAATAAAAGATTTTATATCAACTAATGACCTCAAAAAGTCTTTTTAATTTAAAAAATATCATTTACACCTAATACATATATCATACTTTATACTTTAGTTATTACCTAAACATGATACAATACCCTTAAAAAGTCAATAACGTTGTTCAAAAGACAATTCTTTTCTTAATCTACGTATGTATAGTACCAATAAAATTAAGTACAGCTACACCAAAAATACATTAAGATAACATATATAATGTGTTGTCTATTAGCTTCTTTTTGGAAAAAATCTCTGTTGTCGTTGTGAATCTTTATGTGTTGTCATTGTGCTTCATTTTAATTTTTTTAAAGATAATAGGTTATATATGTTGTCTTATTTGGTTAAGACAACATATATATATGTATTTTCTATTAATGTAGTATTATTAAATTATTCATAGCGTCTACATTTTATACGTATTGTCGAACTTATTAATTATTATACTCCCTCCGTCCCACGTATTTTTACCCACTTTCCATTTTGGGGTATCCCACGTGTTTTTACCCATTCCATTTTTGAAAAAAATACATAATATTTTATTACATACTTTTTACAATCCCAACAACTTTAATTACTTTTTTACACTTTATTCATCATTCCCAACAACTTTATTCACTTTTTCTTTTCAAATTACTAATTTATCCCTACTTTCTCTTACATTATATATTAAAAAAATAAAACGTCTTAATCTCCGTGCCCGTACAAACGGGTAAAAATACCCGGGACGGAGGGAGTACAAAATATTTTATAATTAATTTATAAACAAAATAATAAAATTCAAAATGTACTAAAACATTCTAAATAATCCAAAACATGCTAAATATCAAATATCCCTCTCAAATCTAAATGTTGGCAAAATCCAAATACATCTCATAAGATATGACATAAATAGAATTGGTTTAAAAACCACGAAACTATGGATGCAAGTCTAGACAATTAATGAAAATCCAAATACATCAACAAATCATGATCATTCCCCTTTAGCTCTGACGCCTCTTTTTTCAACTGTATGTGCCTGTCCAAACACAACCATAATCTTTATCATGAGAAGTTAAAACACCTACCATGAGGCTAAAAATCTTGAAAATAGTCCGTCAACCACTTGGTAATATGATTGAGCTTAAGGGCATAAAAACTCTATGACTTACCCGACATTACAAGGTACACATTAACTTGATTCTCTAAAGTACCATCCATTCCTTAATATAAAGCTCGTGCCCTTAATTCAATATTTGCTTGTAAAACATTTGCATCTATACTAGTTAAACATTAGAAAAAATATCCAAAAACATTTGCATCTGTATTTGAGAAGCAGCCTCTAGAAGGTAATTAAACATTAGAAAGAATAGCCAAAAATATTTACAGAAATTAATAACAGTTTTGCTAACTAGCTAGTGAATTTGACATGCAATTTTTATACAGATACTAATACAATACAATACAGGCACGGACCCACAGAAGAAAAAAATGAAGATAATGGCATGCGAAAGAGATGGACGGGAGGGATATATACCTGAATTTCAGCATCACTCTTTTCAACCTCCAGGTTTACTTCTGCAAAGTATATTTTCTTTTCTTCTATATTATGCTTAAGTATTTCATTAGGGAGTTTTGTCCTCTCAAAATTTATAAACCTCACCTGACATTGAAGTACAAATATAAATAGAGTGCTAAAGTTTTCATTTCAAAATAGAAGATTAAGAGAAGCTTGAGTACCAGACGGGCGGAGTAGGCTATCAGCCAATCAAGCAACCCACCAAGTAAACAACTCCCAAGTCCAGCTTTTCCCAGGTCAATATAATCTTCCTCTGACACTGAATTCAGTTCGCAAACCTCTAGCAACAAACGGTGTCGACCAAGTAATTCATGATGCTCTTTCAGCTCCTGGCATCCAAAATTTATAAAGTTAAACCAAGTATATAAAAGCATCAAGCAAACCAAACTTGATGAAATTAATCACATCTATTACCTTCTGAAAAGCCCCTTCACCTGTTAGATTTAGATAACTCCCACGGCAAACCTGGTTGCCACACAAGCATACATAAGCTTCGTACTCTTCCTTACTCTGCAGGCAATCAATAGTTATAAACAAAAATAATAAAATCCCAAATATTACAAAGGCTTCACAATTCACAAACCTCAGTAACAGAATTGTAGTCAAAAGTGATCTCTTCACCAAAAGCAATTGGTCTTACAGAATAGATCCCAATCTGATAATGGCCGTCGACTGCGGTGACCCTGTTGTCACAGTTAGTAAAATCAATAATTTCATTAAAGCAAAAGCCTTCAAAAATTACATAACTTGTGTTCACAGAAAGCAGTGGATAAAGTTCAAAAAAAGTTAAAAGACTGACAAAGAAATTATAACATGTTTCTAACCTCAGGGAAGTACAGTAAATAAGCAAACACAGAAAACATTCAAGAATTAGAAAATGAGACCATCAAAATAACACTTGGTGATATAAATTAGAGACATTAAAAAATCAAATCTGCAACATACTCCTGGGTGCAATCAACTAATTCCATCCTTTACAACAACATTTTGCAAGCTCAAGTAAGACAAACTACAAAAAAATGCATGCAGAAATGTTTTAATTTCTTGTTTAGCTAAGATGAGTGAGTGTGGCAGCCATCAAAAGACCCAACACACAATAAACTTAATAATCTTATTTCTTCACGAAAGCTTTTAATATCAATCAAACTAAAAAAAAAGGGTTTTCACATGAAAATAACTAATTGACTACCAAAGTTAGGTGGAGTCACAGATAATGATATTATAATGTACATACTTGGCTTCACAATTAGGTCTACAGGAGACGGCGAAAAGTCGTTGTGCCGTCGCCAAAAAACAAAGTGGGCTGGAGGCAGGGGATAACGACGTCGCCATTCAGAGGAGCAGCAAGCCGCACACGGTAGAGCAGGCGCGACGGCGAAAGCTCGCCAAGGCATGTCGGCAGAAATCGCCAACAGCTTTTGTGAAAGAAGGAAGAGAGCCCAAGGAGCGGGATCTGTGCCCGATGCAGTGCTGAGCAGGGGCTTCTTGCAAAGGAGGAGAATCTGTACCCGAAAGCCAGATCCCCAATTTGAATCCAGCAACCAAGATATCGCGAAACCGCGATCTGGAATTGAAATCAGGTGGAAAGGCCGCCGAAGTGAAAAAAGCGATGGCTAGACATCGGAGGTCGCGCACCGGTAGGGTTGAGCAGTGGCGATTTGGAGGAGGGAACCCTAGGTGGGTCTGTTCTTGACGGGATGGGCTTCACAGCAGCAGATCGTGGGTTCCTTTTGAGAAATCGGTGACTGAATCGATTGTAGCAATTAAAGGTAGAAGAGAGAAGAAATCAATCCTGAAGAAATCGATCTAAAAGAAATCGATTATGAAGAAAAAGGCCATGGGTGTTCTAGAGAGAAGTGAGAGCAATTTTAGAGAGATAAACATCCAAGCCATTTTTATTAAAATATCATATATTCTTAAAATAAAATACTCCCTCCGTCCCGGGTATTTTTACCCGTTTGTACGGGCACGGAGATTAAGACGTTTTATTTTTTTAATATATAATGTAAGAGAAAGTAGGGATAAATTAGTAATTTAAAAAGAAAAGGTGAATAAAGTTATTGGGAATGATGAATAAAGTGTAAAAAAGTAATTAAAGTTATTGGGATTGTAAAAAGTAGGTAATAAAATATTATGTATTTTTGCCAAAAATGGAATGGGTAAAAATACGTGGGACACCCCAAAATGGAAAGTGGGTAAAAATACGTGGGACGGAGGGAGTATTAAGATAATTTAAGACAACATAGATGAACATATGTTGTCTTTGTGCGTGAAAATTTTACGTCAACATATGGTATCATATATGTTGTTTTATAGTGAATTCATTTGAAAAGTGGTGTATACGACAATACAATAAGACAACACCAGATAATATGTGTTGTCCTTGTGCGTGAACAAAAAATTCAAGACAGGATATATATTTAAGACTACACATATAAGATATACGATAACACATATTTCTGATTTATGTTGTATATTTTCTATTGTCTTAGTGCTTTTTTGGTGTAGTGAGGGAATGTAATGTCTACTCCCTCCGCCTCATTTCAATTTTTATATTTTTCTATTTTGTGTCTCATTTTAATCTTTACGTTTCCCTTTTTGTTATATGGGACCCACTTAAAATAATTAATACATCACCATGGTACACACATCCAATATTAATAGATCTACACACTTTACAATAAATATTATATCTTTCTACAACTATATCCATTAAAATATTTTATTACTTAATCAACGTGCAAAATACAAATGTAAGTATTGAAAAAGGATGGGAGCGAGTACTACTCAAGGTGGCCGCATTGCATCAATATGGATCAAATAATCCATTGGGTGTACATTCAGAGATGGATAAAATTTTTTTACCCTTATTTTTATGTAAAGGATCTAGCTTTTGCTATCTTTTTTTCCATTTGGATTTTTTATGCTCCTAATGTTTTGGGGCATCCCGACAATTATGTACCTACTAATCCGATGTCCACCCCGCCTCATATTGTGCCGGAATGGTATTTCCTACCGATCCATGCCATTCTTCGTAGTATACCTGACAAATCGGGAGGAAAAAGATTGAATAGAGGAACTCCCGAACATTTGGCGATCTCAGATGTGTCGATGGTGACTCATTATTTCGATAAGATTTGTCTACATTTATCTACATTGGCTTATTGGATATAAAAAAAGACTGTTTTACCAGACCGTCGTGGGGATGGGTATTTTATTCTTTTTTAAGCAAAGCTCAGAAGCTCCGTCGAAAGGGAAATGATCTTTAGGTAAGAGAGGACTTTTCAATGTTGTATCTTTCGGGATAACTGGTATCACGAGTCACTCCAAAGCGAATCTGCTCCTCTACTTAGCGCAGATTCAATCGGACGACGAATTCTTGCGTGGTCCAAGGAAATCGTTGATCATGAGTTCCAGTAGAGACGAAACATGGGTAGAATTCGTAGCCCCTAGGGTTTTTGGCTATCCCTTTCTTTCGAAACATTGTACCTTTCTTGAACGAATTTGATTTCTATTGGTACGTCTTCTTGATAGTCTCTGATTGTTGTTCTTGTCAGCTTATTCGATCTTTGCTTTGTCTTAGACTCTTCCTATTAGCCTTCAACCTCTTCTCATAGCGGGGACAGGATTCGAACCTGCAGTCTTCAGGTCATGAGCCTGATGAGTTGACCATTCCTCTACTCCGCATCTTCATTTCTGATTTCTTATCTTACGAGATTTCATATCCAAGAGAAGAAGAGAAATCCAGTTTCATAAACCTTAACCTTTTAGGGACT
The DNA here is from genome assembly GCA_023678885.1 of Pogostemon cablin. NCBI lineage: Eukaryota > Viridiplantae > Streptophyta > Magnoliopsida > Lamiales > Lamiaceae > Pogostemon > Pogostemon cablin. The sequence goes on from CM043009.1 coordinate 5,123,986, forward strand.
CATCAAAGTCTTTCTTTTCCCTCTACACCTCGTATTTGGTCTTTCGACCCGGAAAAAACTGGTATACAAAGGTCGCGAGGGACCTAGCCGAAGAGAGAATGGAACGATGGATGTTTGGAGCTCTTATCCCTCATAAAGAGGTCATTCCAAGCGTATCAAACAACAGGTCTTGCAATACCTCAAGTGGTAGATGGAGTGTAGAAAGACATCTCAATTGAACTGAGAGTTGTATGGTACGAGTTCAAATCTTGCCTAAAGCATACATTTTGGCCTTTTGGAAGTGCACTCAAAATTAAGCTCTCCTCATAAAGTATTTAACACTAAAAAAGAACTCTTTTTTACTAACAAAAATTACATTCATCTTTGGCAAACACATTTACAATATTTTTGCCAAAAACTAGAAATATATTAGTAGATTGTTACGCCCTTATAAAACCTTCAATAATGTGCTTTAATCAAACGTGTTGAGTGACAATTAAGAAGATTGGCAAGCTTCTCACTCCCAAAGCACATACTCATTAACTTTTGTTTACACCCCCAAACACCCCCCCCCCCCCCCTCTTTCACTATGGAGAATCATGACCTGCAGAAAGTGTTTGGTATCAGGGATGATCCATTGTTTGAAAATCTGGAGCAGCAAGACAACTGGGATGGCGTCCCTATGTGCCTCTACCAGGGCTTCTGGTACCCCAACTTCGTACTCAGGGCTCTGCTGCCGTCCGAGAAAACCTTCACTGCTCACGACACTGACATCGTACTGGCCTCCCAGCCTAAATCTGGAACCACCTGGATGAAAGCTCTCCTCCACACCCTCCTCAATCGCCACTGCACTCCCCCCGGGACTTCCCCCCTTCTCACCACCAGCCCCCACAAGCTCGTCGAATCACTCGAGTGCTCTTATAACTTCCTCCTCCTTAGTGGCATCGGCCATCAGATTCCGGCTAACCCGCCCCACCTCTACTCCACTCACCTGCCCTACCAGCAGCTCCCCCCCTCTCTCCTCAACTCCAAATGCAAGATCGTTTACATTTCCAGGAACCCACTAGACCAATTCGTTTCTGAGCGGGAATTCCTCCTCAAAATCCGAATGCAGCCCAAATCTGAGCCTCTGTCTGTGGACCAGGAATTCGACATGTTCTGCAGAGGTGTGCACGCTTTCGGGCCCTTCTGGGACCATTTTCAAGGGTACTGGAAAGCGGGTTTAGAGGATCCGAACAGGGTTCTGCTTCTGCAGTACGAGGAGCTCAAGATGAACCCTGTTTCCAACCTGGAAAAGATTGCTGACTTCTTGGGGCTACCTTTCTCTGATGAAGAAAGGAAGAGTGGCGTGATGCAAGATATATTGAATCTGTGCAGCTTCGACAACCTCAAGAATTTGGAGGTTAACAAGACCGGAATCCATGCCGGCGAAGTCACCAACGACTCGTTCTACCGAAAAGGAGAGGTCGGAGACTGGAAAAATCATGTCACTCCGGCAATGGCCGAAAGGTTGAAGCAGATGAGTGGATCCGGTTTGAAGGTGGATTCCTTCTTCAAATATTAACAATATCGATGGATTAATTTGCAGATCGAATCTCCTGTTACATTATATATTACATCTCTTAATCGTTGAATAATTGATACGTGGGATATAATCAAATCTATATCTCAAAATGAAAGTATCATTCTTAATAGCATAACCGCATACATGTTATTCATCTAACGTCAACATACATAACAGGAGATTTAACGCCAAAATGTAACAAGACATCCAATATTCTTTCTGTTTTAGATGGATTTCATCAGTATGTTTCCTGGTTAATTTGGTCATTAATGGATGTGTTGTTTTTCTTTGGTAATAATAAATGATCCGTCATTAAGGGATTTCTCTTGTTTTTCTTTGGTAATAATAAATGATCCATCAGATTCGGTGATTGCAGAGCATTTATTATTTTAGCAAAGTTGAAAGTACATATCTCTTAATCTGCACTTTGTATCTTAGAGAAAAATATCACATTTGGTCCCATAAGAATTCCTTCAATTCAATTTTAGTCCAATAGGAATACACTGGTCTCATAACTAGTTGTTTTGGTCTCATAAGATATTATAATCATACTTTTCAAAAAATTTCATCTCAAATTAACTTATATTATTATAAACTACCAAATTTATATTATTTTCTGTCTTTCAAAATAGACATAGTCAATTTTGGTCTTGTTAATGGTTCAGAATATTTTTCAATTATTAACAGATTTTGATGAAAAATTCCTATGGGATTAAATCTGCCAGTTTTGGGACATTTTTGGCATTGAGCAATTCTTACGAGACTAAATCTGAAATTATCCCTATTAAGATGCGGAGTCATGCACTCTCAGTCCTTGCCAAATTCAATTTTCATTCCAAATTATTTAAAATTTTCGATTTAGTTCCATAACTATTTCAAAATTTTAGATTTCATCCCAAAACTATTTTTTCGTCGCAAGTCGTCTCATAACTCTTGAAAATTTTTCAAAACCGTCCCAAATTTTAAGAAGCTTCCAAAATTTTAAGGGACTTTTTTTATTGAAATCATCTCGCAACTCCTGAAATTTTTTTAAATCGTTCCGGAAAGGATATTTTTTATTGAAATCCAAAAGTTATGTGACTATTTCAAAAGTTTTGATTATTTTTGGACGAAAATCGAATTTTTTAATAGTTGTAAGACTGAAAGTGCATATAACCCAGATTTTGTAAGAGACAAAGAATGCTTAAAGCTTTAAACCATACGTCCAAATTTATAGGGAAATAAACATTATCACAAATCGATTCAATTGTTTGATTGAATATAACACTGATAATAACATGCCATATCCTTAAATGAACGTTTGGTGAATTAAAAAATATTAATTTCTGGATCTTATGCATAAATTATAACATTGAAACTTGATCCAAGTCAAATTCTAGGAAAGTGCCAAGGTAATAATTTTTCTTGAATGACGCCAGGCTTCTCAGGGTCCCACCACCATTAATGGTCCCACGGTCTCTATTCAAAGAATTAATGGAGAAGGTAAATCTAAGAAGAGTTATATTTTATGCACATACCCTTCCATCTCATTTCAATTTTTACATATTTCTATTTTGGATGTCTTATTTTAATCTTTACGTTTCCCTTTTTGGTAAATGGGACACGCATATATTAATTAATTATTTCTCTCTCCATGGGCCCACACATCACACTAATACACCTACCCAGCTTATATTAAAATATTATTTCTCTCACCTCACTACACATTAAATTACTACATTCCTTAATCTACGTGCAAAAAGCAAACGTAAAGTTTGAAACGGGACGGAGGGAGTATATGTTTCCTATAATTGTATAGTTTTTTTTTATATTCAGTTTTTCATTAAAAAAGCTAATAGAAAATTTGCTAACAAAGTGTATATATTTTTATTTAATAGTGTATATTCCATCCGTCCCACGTTAAGGTTTACATTTTCCATTTTGCTTTGTCCCAAGTTAAGGTTTATATTTCTTTTTGTGTTAAGTAGGTCCACACAAAACAATTAACTATTTCATGTCCACACACAACGCTAATACAACTACCCACTTTACATTAAATATTATTTCACTCACCTCAATACACATTAAAATATTATATCTCTTAATCTCCGTGCAAAAAGTAAACGTCAACGTTAACGCGGGACAGAGAGAGTATATTTTTATTCATAAGTGCATAGGAATCTGTAAGTGGGTACAAAGTATAATTTGTCATCTAAAAATAACCGCGTAAAATACTCACTGTTTGATTGACATTGTAAGAGGCGAACCCCTTGTATCTACCAACTCAATTGAAAGTTCTACCCCTTTCTACTGTGTTTGTGCAAGTCCATAAATTCTGAGGGGGGTTGGAAATAGGCCTGTCTTTACTTACCCAGGGAAAGAATGAATGCTTTCCTTTGCTGTTGGCTGAATTCAGAATTTGTTGTTTGATTTTAGTTTGTTACTCCTACAAGAGTAAAACTTGAATGCCATTCTGCATTTTTATTGAATGATATTTGAAAAAATTATTACAACTCAAACAAGAAGCCAAATCGGATTATATATAACAAAATTTTCATGATCTAGTGATATGAGCAATGAAACTTTGAAGATCCTCACTGCCCTCCATTTCATCTTTGTTAATGGCAGCGCTTATCTCCTTAGCCCTTCTCCTCATCTCATCCCCTTCTTCAGATGCAATCAGCCTCTCCACCGCCCGTTTAATCGTCGAAGCTTTCACTACTTCCTCCCTCTCTGCCCATTCCCTCACCACCACTCCAACTCTGAGAACCTTTGTTAAGAACTCAGCAACAAATGGTTGGTCGGAATGCATTGGCCAAGCTGCCATTGGAACTCCCGTTGCGAGACCCTCGAAGGACGAATTCCACCCGCCGTGACACATGAATCCACCCACTGATCCATGGGAAAGAATCTCGAGCTGTGGCGCCCATTCTCTCACCACCATTCCAATATTTTCTTGCACAACTCTCTCTTCAAAACCTCGAGGCAACTCCGCCCTCTGAGCTTCTCCGGAAAATATGTCGGCCTTATCAGCACCCAACAGCACCCAAAGGAATTTTTGCTTGCTTTCTTCCAGCCCCATTGCCAGCTCCCTCGTTTCTTCGTCTGAGAATGCAATAGAGCTCCCAAAACATACATACATTACTGATCTGGGAGCTTGTCTGTCCAGCCATTCCAAGCATTCGTGCCGTTTCTCTCTCGCATCGATTGAACTGCTTAATTTCCTCCCCAGGTTCGGTCTGATGGCCCATTGTTTCTTGTTTCCACTTATCTCCTCTGTCTCTAAAAGATCAAGGTATTGACCTTCAAGAGATCGACTAGTGTTGTAGATATCTCCCACCCTCCCTTTGAAATTCTCACGATCTCTTAACAAGAACTCCGCACACATATCCAAGGAAAGCTGTTGAATAGATGGAAGATGATTGATCTCTCCCTCCACATGGAATGGCTTTCCCAAGGCATTCCACAGCATGTACAAGTAGTACAAAGCAGGGGAGGTGTAGAAACAGAACAACTCTGCTTTTGGAACTGCAACCACTTCCTTAACTGCTTGAGAATTGCAAGTGTCGAAGACGACGACAACTCTCGTGGCCTTTTCGGACAGCTGTTGCACCAGTTCGGCCATGGGTTCGCAGAGGTCTGCATAAGCAAAGACGGCGGGAAGAAGATGCATTGGAGTTTTGTCGGTTTTTGTACTGGGATCAGGTGTCGGGATTGGTGGAGAAGGGAAGTCGTGGAAGATGATCTTGGCAAGGGCCTCCGGTTGTAGGCCGGTGGAGCGGAGTTTCACCTGCCGGTTATGGGTGGCCGTTCCGATGAAGTGAACCGGAATGCCGTGGGCAGATATCAGGGCGCCGAGTTCAAGGAGCTGATTGAGGTGGCTTTGGCCGGGAAAGGGCACCATCACAGCTACAACATCGTCGCCGTTCGCCATTGATGATGATTATAACTTGGATGATAAATTACGTACCAAACATGTACAGCTCTTATATTACTCCCTTCCTCCCGCACTTGATTTCGTAGGGGGCAATGTAAGAAAAGTTTTTTTTTTTTTTGATAAATTTAAGGATAAATATCAAAATTAGTCTTGTAAGTATGATTTCAAATATAGTCCTTTATCATTTGCAAATTCTCAATTTTAGTACTTTTTTGTTCAATTTTAGTCCTTTTTGTCCATATTTAGTCCATTTAGTCCAAATTTAGTCACTTTGTCAAATTTAGTCTTTTTTTGTTCAAATTTAATCATTTATGTTCAAAAATGTTAAAATTGTTCCTAAATGTATAAATTTTGGACCAAAAGTGGACCAAAAAGAACCAAAGTTTGAAAAAAGGATCAAAATTGGACCAAAAAAAAGACCAAAACTGAGAATTTAAGGAAAAAAAGGACTAAAGTTGGAATCAGTCATACTTACAGGATTAATTTTGATATTTACCCTAAATTTAATTAACTTTTTCGTTTAAGTCTATAAATAAACAACAAAGTATGGAGTTAAAATGCATTTTCAGTCCCACAACTATTGAAGATTTCGATTTTCGTCCCAAAACAGTTAAAACTTTTGAAAAAGTCCCATAACTTTTGGATTTCAATCAGAAATGGTCATTTTAGAGACGATTTTTATGGGACGATTTCAATCAGAAAGGGTCCCATAAAATTTTGGAAGCTTCCAAAATATTGGGACAGTTTTGAAAATTTTTCATGAATTATGGAACGATTTGCGAAGAAAAATTAGTCTTGGGACGAAATTTAAAATTTTGAGATAGCTATGGAATAAATCGAAAATTTTAAGTAATTTGGGACGAAAATTAAATTTGGCAAAAGTTATAGAATTCCGTTGGTAATTCGTTGCTAATAATTTCGTTGATAATTTATATAATGATTCCCTTGGTAATCCGTTGGTAATTAGCAACATATTGAATTCCGTTGCTAAAATATAGAATAAATCCGTTGGCATTCCGTTGCTAAAACAAAAATATTATTTTTGTTGCTAATCCATTGATAATTACCAACAGATTGAATTCCGTTGGTAAATTCGATTGCTAAAAAATATTTTTTTTAGTGCTACCGACAGAGGTGAAATCAATCCTTTGCCATTATTTAAATAGAATAATCTTAATCATGTGCAGACTTTTATGTATAAAGTCAAACATCGAAATATGTGCATTATTTGTTTACTGCGTACACATGAAGTAGCGTAGTTATTACAAAACAAGTGGTAATATTTGTTTATTGCGTGCACATTTTTTGTGTATGGGGATTTTGTTAGAAAACGATTAAGGAATTGACAATATTATATGAATTACCAATTACGTCCAATCTTTTAGAATTGCATGCTATGTTTTAAAAGTTTAATTGATTCAAGTCCCAAAATTCATAATAAATGCGGTCACCTGCAACACACGTTGGGTTGTCTGATTTGAATTAGTTACGATGCGGAATTAAGACCCATCACATGTCTAGAAAAATGATACGCATTTTGAGGAACGTAGTATATAATATATTACACAAGTACCATAGTTATTATATACTAATATTGGCAACGGTAAAGAACCCATCCAGAAATATTAATAAATATTAATTGCATGTCTATAATTATTAATTTAACCTTTTGTTCTTTATTTATTAAATAACTAAATAATAGACTTATCTCTCCTAATGATCTCTAACATTTATTATACTGTGTCAATTTCCACCACATTTACATCACTTTATAATTGATCCAAACAAAAAAAAATTATAAATAATACATATACGACAAAAAAAATATGTATCCATAATAAATTTGTATTTTCTATAATTTACGTTTAACTATATATATAAAATTTTTAAATTAATAAACTAAAAGAAAGGATAATTACGAATTATTTTATTAACTGGTTTGGTAATTTAAATTTCTTTTTGAAACAAACTTTTTTAAAAATAAACTAGAAGAAAGAATTAGCTTCAAAACTTCTCAAAAAGAAGTTAATTTTGTAAAATTAAAATTTAATGGTTAAAGTGTAAATTTAAAACTCAACGAATTTGAATTTAACTTCAAATAAGTGTTGTATTTCAGAGTCCGACTAGTGTGCACCTGGTGCACCGGTGTACCTTGACGATTTCAGCCATTAGATCAATCTTTAATATAATCTCTACCATTAACTAAATTAATAATTAAAAAATAAAAATAAAAAACTACCCACTATCCCCACCTTTCAGCCTATAAATCATGGGTGCACCGGCTTATCAAGTGCACCCCAGAATAACCCTGTATTTCATTATATTTTAACAAAAACTACACGAAATATTTAATTAATATGACAATTTAAAGAAATAAATTTTATATATATATATATATATATATATATATATATATATATATATATATATATATATATATATATATAGCTCACTTGGTCATTGGCTTGGAGAAATGAAAAGTATGGGCGTTTTTGAGAAACTAACAACTAATATTTACTGATTAAAAAATATATATATTATATCTTATTTTATATATATTAATTACGAATGCGCTGCTATAGATAACTTTATAAAAGTATGAGGTGTCGCAACATGGTTAAATTTCGTATATTTTTTATTTTTTGTTTTAATATTACATATATAATCTTTCTTCTTTTATTTATTATTATTATTATTATTCATGTATATATTTTTAAATCATATATATCTATAAATTAAAATCACTTTTAATCATATTTTTTATTGGAAATAGATAATTAAGTCAATCAATAAAAATATATCCAACTAATAATTTATTTTTTATTTTTATTCTTTCTTGATTACAAATATATAATTAAACCAATCAATAAAAACATATATATCTTTGAAAAAACTATATAAATAGAGCAAAAATTAATTAATATACATAATCACGCATACTAAATCTTTAGGACTATTCATGTTTAATCAGTTGAACTACGAACAAATGTCGGAATCGATTTGAAATATCCCTAAATATAATTTTTTAGATTGAATAAGTTTGAACCAATCAAAATAAAAAAAATTGGTTGAACCGGTCCATTCCGTTATATATATATAATTATTAATTTTCTTTTTTAATTTTAGTTTTGTATATTTTAGAATATACTAATAATATGAAGAGTGAGGCTTGTGTGCGCCCGGGCGCACTGGAACACATTTCGTGCGCTTTTAAAAATTTAGTATTATGGGTAAGGGTACATTGCTTTGGTCTAAAGGGTATACACTTTAATTAATAAAAGGTACAACATTCTGTTCTAAAGGGTATACACTTTTCATTAATATTTTTTTCTTTAGAAAATAAAGAGTACTCATTTTTATACTAAAGGTTATACAATTTAACACAAAATTCTAAAGGCTTATGGAATGTTGTCCATGCGCCCAGATACATACAATAATTTTCTTTAGAAAATAAAGGGTACACATCTGTATACTAAAGGGTATACAATTTAACACAAAATTCTAAAGGCGCACGGGATGTGGTCCGTGCTTCTGGGTGCACGTGAGTTTTTGCCTAATATGAATTATGATATTGAGTAATATATAAACTAGGTAGGAAGTATGAATTGTTGTATGAGCTATAAATATTTATTTTATTATATTTTTATTTTGAATTATTTTTTTTAATCTTTTAATTAGTAATATCATCTAGATGTAAAGTGATAATATATTTATTAAAAAGTAAAAAATTAATTAAAATAAATAAAATGATCTAACTCAAGTATTGCTATTCAGTAAGACAAAAATTTGTGTGAGACCGCACCGGCTCACGGAAAGGTATCTATAAAAAAAGTGATAATATTTTTAATGAAAAGCGATACTCAATTGATAAAAAGTGATAAATGTGGAGTGAACTATTTCATGAACAATTTATAATAAAATTAAAAAAGTAACAATATATATATTTAAAATAATAACATTTTAAAAGTTATAACTAATTAAAGAAATATAAAATTATCCCATCATCATAATATAATCTCATACTAGACTCCCCATTCAATAATTGTAGTGTTTTTTTTAAACATATCTTTACACTTAATGAGTACTCAATAAATGAAAAAGAATAAATAAAAAAATCTTGTCAGTTCATTCACACATAATACCTAAAAATTTGATTTATTTAATTTAATACTCCCTCCGCGTTAAATTTTACGATTTACATTTATTTATTTTAAGTGTGTAACCCACACAAAATAATTATTTATTTCATATAAACCCCACACGCAATATTAATATAATTACTTGCTACACATTAAATATTATATTTATAAACTTATTATTTATCAAAATATTATATCTCTTAATCTCCGTGTAAAAAGCAAACGTTAATGTTAGCGCGGGACGAAGGGAGTATAATTTTTTTAAAATACTATGTCTTCAAGTTTTTAAATAGAAAAATATATATTATGCATAACATTTGTCAATTTTTATTTTTTATGAGCTTATCTCTAATGAATTTGTTGTATGGTAATATAAAAAATTATTCTTTAAATTAATGATTAATACTCTCTACCTATATTTATCTCAACATAATTGTAATTTTTTTTATATTAATAGAATGTGAATAGGAGTAATATTCTAATTATAAAGAGTAATAATTTATTATTTTAAAAAATACTTTTTATGTATTAAAAAGTAAAATCCAGCTAAAAATTCTTATATATAATAGAATGCGAATAGGAGTAATATTCTAATTATAAAGAGCAATAATTTATTATTTTAAAAAATATTTTTATGTATTAAAAAATAAAATCCAGCTGTATGTATACCTGGGTGTAAGGATTGATTCATCTTTATTTATATTTTAATTATTAAAGTATAATTTTTTACTATATCATTAATTTTAATAAAATAAATTATAATTCTTAGAATAATGCATATTTACCGGAGGATAAAATGTTTAATTTATTATTTTTAAAATTAGTTGTGTAATTAAAATATGTTTAATATATATATAACTTTCATTTGTGTAATTAATAATTTAATACGTCATGTATAACGCCAAACCAAAAATTAAATTCAGTTAAAATCTAGATGAAATGATCCCTATTTTCATATTATTTAGTGAAATATTACTAAGCTAAAAACAAATTTTGGTGAATTTAGTAGAAATAATTAAATATAATGCTATTCCATATTATTTGAGGAAATATCATTTTATATGTTAAAATAATTACAATTAGTAAAATTCTAATTAAATTAAAAAATGTTGATTGAATGTTAGAAAATTTTAAAAATAATGAATAAGATTAAAAAAATAAACGATAACTTTTATATAACTTAATAACATACTAATAAACCGAAAATTTAATATATTTAACGAATAAAAAATTACTTTTAATTTTATACTTATGTAACACTACCAAATAAAAAACTTTGTTGTACAAATTAAATTGCTCCAATAATACATGGAGAAAACTTTTGAAAATATTCAATACAATAACTTTCATAATTAGTTCTTGAAACTATACAAAACTTTAATAAATGCATGTTGGAAAATGATATCAAATTAAAAGAGGAGGAAAAGGGTAGTTATGTAACATTCTACATATCTTACCCCTATCATTATATCTAAATTACAATAATACAACATTCTATCCGACTAGATTCTAGCCATTTAGCATCTCCCCAACCAAAAAATAGCAAATGTGTAAATAATAGGAATGAGAAAATGTTAAATGACAAATATATCCTCTCACAAATATCAACAATATCTTTCCTAATAATTCATCATATGCTTTTAAGAATTTAAATTAGCGTGTTTCCAAGATTTTTTTTAACGAGTAATTAAAGCATATTTGTCAATGCATTCATTTCATACTCTTTCTTTTTTTTTCTTTTTTTTTTCTTTTATATATTCTAATAAAATTTCTTAATTTTTATTTTTCCTTTTCAATGAAGCTTTTTTTCAATTATATAATACTGATAATAATAGATGATTGATGTTAATGTAATTGAATAAATGACTTTTCTCTTATTATAATATAAGATGCAGTTATAATTAATAATAAAAAGAAAATTTTTGGTATTCCTCTAAAAAGGAATATAATATAAAATGTAAAAATTTTTGGTATTCCTCTAAAAAGGAATATAATATAAAATGTAGTTATAATTAGATAAGTAAAAATGAATTGTTTCATTTAATCAATAATTAATATTTTATCTGATTATTCTTTTAAAATTAATCAATAAAAATATAAAATTCTAAATTTTAAATTAAAATTTTATATCATAATTATGTATTTATGAAAATTTATTTATTTATCAAAACATTAACTAGAATATTAGTCCTAAAATCTTTTATATATCAAACATTAATTAAATTGTTAATCTTAAATTCACTTAAAGCTAGTAGAAAATGAGAAAATCGCCGTACTTGTTTCATAAAATACATAAAACTAGAGATTTCTCGTAGTACTTATTTTTTAAAACACATAAGACTCGTTTCATTAAATCGATAAAAAAAATGTGACAATATATTTTAAATTGATGACTAATTATATAAATGGTTTTGATGTGAAAAATTCTAAAAAATTAAAATATACTCCGTATACTTTAGAGCAATACTTGCGTACGAGACTATGTTATAAAATATAGTACAAAATTAAAAAAGAAGCGTCATTAAAAAAATAAAAAAATTCAATAATAATAATGAAAATTTATATAAAATCGGTTGGATGTAATTTTTCAGGTTGACAAATTCAACTAATTCAACTTAAAATGAGTTGGTCTCTTGTGTCCCTAGGTGCATAAGTCGTGTAAGGGTTCATTATTTTGTTTTAAAGGGTATACACTTTAATTAATATGAGTACAACATTTTATTTTAAAGGGTATACACTTTCATTAACAATTTTTATTTTATTTTTTAGAAAATAAAGTGTACACGTCCTTATACTAAAGGGTATATCATTTAATATTAAAGAGTATCTAGACGCACGGTGTCCCCGGGCCGGGTCACACAAGTTTTAGCCATTTAAAAATTCAATTTTAAGGTGTTTGGAACTAGTCTCAGTTCAACCGGTCTCAATTCAATCCAATTTTAATAACATTATTCCATTGTTATTTGGACAATTATGGTGTGAGACTGCTTTTAAGGTTTCTTAAATAATTAATATTTTTTATTAATGATGTTATTTCTTTTGAATAAAGTGTTATTACTTTTTGTTTATACTAGAAATTGTTCATGAAATAATCAATTGCATTACTATTATTTTTAATTTTATCATTTCTTATCCATTTCACGAGAGCCTTCATATAAGACAGTTTCACACAAGCTTTTGTCAAATTATTTATGTATATATAATTATTTCTTATTTTATTATGTAACATACCGAATTAGATTAATAGTCTAAAAATATAATTAGTATAATTATTCTTAAACTGAACACTCAATATAATTACATCAAAATTAATATTTTTATAATCGGATCAGATATCGAGACGGTAGCCTCAACGGTTCGTGGTCCGAAATTGATCGGACCAGTGATTTAATTAAGAAAATAAGAATTACATATTTTTAATAATATTTTACTATTTTATACTCATTCTGTTTCGTCCTAATAGTTACGTTTGCTTTTTGCATGGGGATTAAGGAGTACAATATTGAGGTGAGAGAAATAATATTTTAATATAGGTGGGTAGGTGTATTAATGTGATGTGTGGACTTATGGAGAGAAAAGAAATTAATTTGTATGAGTCTCATATACAAAAAAATGAAATGTAATATTTTAATTTGTATGAGTCTCATATACCAAAAATAAAATATAATTATTAGGATGAAACGCCCAAAAAGAAAATATGTAACCATTAGGATGGGACGGAGTACATAATTTTATATTAACATATTAAATACATTCAAAATGAAAAGATTTCTTTATTTTAGTTTGTGCTAATAATTTGCTTCAAATTTAATCTCGAATTTTGGGACAAACGAAAATTGAAAATAATATTATTGATAGTAATTTGATATTTTAATATTTTATTTATAATATGCTTCAATCACACATGTTAAAATTAAAATAAATTTTAAAAATATTAATTATAAGATAATTGAAACAAAATTGGAAGATTATATTTTCTCCCACCCCAATTAATCATGGTAGTTAAATATTTAATTAAGGAAATTATTTTAATTAAATTAACTATTTAATTAAGAAATGAATTTTTAAATTGAATATTATCAATGCTATAATATATATATATATATATATATATATATATATATATATATATATATATATATATATATATATATCTAATTGACAATTTTTTAATTATGATGTGGCATAGCTAGAACAGTTGGGTGATGACATGTAATTTTTAGGTTAATTTGATTTAATTTAATTTTTTATTTTAATTAATTTTATCTCAAACAAGAAAATATAATTTTGATTTAAATTAAATTTTTTAATCATGTTATTATTTTTATTATTTAATATCAATCCCATTAAAATACTAAATTATCATGGTTTATAGCAGAGTTTTTCACTAACGAATTAAGAGTTTATTTACTTTATTATGGTCGAGCCAAATATAAAGATTGAAAATTGAAGATAACTAAAATGTATGGTATAATATATAGTTTATTAAAAAAAATTACATGTAATATAATTTATAAAATTAATAAATTAATTAAATTTTAAATATAATAAAATTATAATAAAATTAATATTAAAAGATAATTTAATCAGCTCAATACTAGTATATGTATATTCTATGGTTGAGTTTAACAAGTTCAATCGATTAACCCGAGTTTAGGAACTAGAGTTAATTTTTTCTTATATTTTAATTTAATTTAATTTTCATAATTATGTTTTAGATTTTTTGTTTGAATTAAAATTTAATTTATTTAAACATAAAATATAATTATCTCACTTAAATGTTTTTTTTAAATAAAGCATTAGTATTATTTATATTATTTGATTTATAAGTATTAAATTTTAAGTACAACTTTTTACTTTTAAATAATAAATTTAAATTTAAAACATATATACGCAAATCAAAATAAGTTTGACTTTATATTTAAAATGTTTTAATGAGATATGCATGCTTAAACGCTTGAACTTTGTAGTGGTAAGAATTAATGTTGGAGTAGTAAATGTTAATGATAGGAGTTTTGGGATTAACTAAGCCCAAGTTTTCTCCTTATAAATCTAGGAAAAAGACAAAATTAAATTTATAATATTTTAATGTGTAATAGGTTAATGTATTAATTTTATGTGTGCTCTATAAAAATATATATTATTCCATAATTTTTTTGTGTGGGGTCTAGTTTACTTAAAAAATAAATACTCTTTATATTAAAATGAAAAAAATGCATTTAGTGTATAAAGGAAGTACTACTATTTAAGTAGTTAAATTAATCAAATGAATAACAACAAGAGAAACTATAAAATAAAACTAGAACATAATTAATTTTTAAAAAAAAATTCCATATATAAGGTGAAATAAGAACATTTACTTTTTAGTTTCTTATTTTTGTCTTGCTGATACTATTATCAATATACTACTACTAATATTTTATAGTAAAAAATCTGTACATATAATGCACGAAATAAAGTTAATTAATATATAAATAATCTCAATACTTAGATATATTATGGCATAAATTGCATGGCATATTAATTAATAAGTTATATTAATGACATGGCATATTTTGAAGTTAGATTGCCATGTTTTCAACGGCATATTCAATTTAGATAATAAAAAGAAATTTAAAATTATTTTATTAGATTAAAGGACAAAATGGTAATTAAAGATGAACTGAAGAGATTCTGCCGGCCAGAATCTGGCCATATATATTTATCCTTGGCAATATTACACTCCATACTCCATTTTAAGTTATGCCTGCATGGTCGATGTATTAATTAATTGACCATTCTTTCCAATTAAATTAAATGTGGTCACATGCATGCAACACACGTGGCTTGCCTAATTTGAACTAGCTAGTTACGAGGCTAGCAGGCCAGAAGACACATCACGAAGGTGGAAAATAATTGTTATTCCGTTTAATTTACTTAATTTTATATCGAAAAAAAAAATCTCATAGTTTTCAATTGTTGGTACTAAAAACTGCAATTTTTGTCTAAAAATCCTAAAAAATATATGAGACAAGAAATGTAATTTTTCAATTAAAAAAATCGAGTATGATCAAAATAAAAATTTTAGGACCAATTTGATACTATGAATTTTTTAAAAAATAAATAAATCCCATCATTAATTGGGAGAAAATGTATTTTTCGAGTTTTCTGATTAATAAATAATTAATTTAAATTAGAGTTTCCAAGTATCACAGCAATATTAAAGAGTAAGAATTGTGCGCACAGTTATACAAATTTTGTATTCGTACTTTTAGTTTTGACCGCTAAAAAATTTTAATATCTTTTCATATACTTGCCCATATTTTCTTTTTTCAGAATATAATAGTTTCCTTAAACCCTTTGTATGTGACAAAAGAAATACAATTTTAAATCCAAAAATCTGAGAAGTGGGATAAAAAGAAAACAATGTTTGGCACCTAATAAATTTGTGACTATGAGAACTTTTTCTGAATGAATATCTTTTTGTATGGGACAAAAAAGTGCATTTTTTCCGTAGAAAATTTTAAACATTAATTTGTGTTAAATTAAATGAAGAGTGATATGACTGAATTTATTTTGGATTGTCATATATGTAAAATTCATCGTATTCAAGTGAAACTTAGTGACAGTGGCTAACTTAAATTGGACATAAATATATAGTGATATTCTAATATTACCCTTACAATGTGCTACACATAAATGTTTGTGTGCATCATAAAAGTTCGTACGCAGTAAAAAAAGTATGTGCACCAAATGTTATGTGTAGTAAAAAAAAGTGTGCAGAGCAAAAAAAGTGAGTTTGGCGATGGTCCGGCGGCCACAGTAGGTGGGTGAGCGGTTTAGGTTTGTGATTTAAAAGTGTATGAGATTATAATGAATTAAGATTATATTTGGTATTTTACTTTAATATTTTATATGTGAGAGTTATTTTTTTAAATCAATGTATCCCACAGTAATTATGGGTACAAAGTGTGTACCTATGAGTAATTTTTCTTTTTAAATATAGGACTCGAAAGATAAATTAATTATCAATTAGGAATTTGAAAAATAAATTAACTATCAATTAGAGGTTCGAAAGATTTTTTTTCTTTCAATTTAGGACTCGAAGGATGTGAAACTATTAATTCAATACCTAAAAAAATCATAAAATTATTTAAAATAATATAATAGTAATTACTAGATTAAAATTTAGGTTTATTTTGTGGTGCACCGGGTACATCAGTGCATCTAATAGTTTGTAGGTTACTCCCTCCGTCCCACCCATTTTGCTTTTTGTACGTGAATTAATGAGTATTATTATTTAATGTATAGTGGGTAGTTGTATTAATGTTAGTGTGAGCCCATATTTTAATTGTATTAGTGGGTGTGTGTGGGTCTTATGTGTGTAAAAAATGTAATAGAACTTTCTGGGTGGGACACCCAGAATGGAAAAAATCCCTCTTTGAGGGGGATGAAGGGATATTTTTTAGGGGTTAAATGCACTTTCAGTCCCATAACTTTTGCCAAATTCGATTTTCGCCCCAAGTAACTTAAAATTTTCGGTTTAATCTGATAACTATCTCAAAATTTTAGATTTCATCCCAAATTTAAATTTCGTCGCAATTCGTCTCATAACTCCTGAAAATTTTTTAATGACATTTAGATTTTGACTGCCTTAAATTAATTAATCACTACAACGTGTCATTGTTAACCTACAGCCTTAAATAGATAGTAAGTATCTTGAAATTCTGTTAGTGGATGGTGGTTCTATCCTCCTCTGAATTATTCGGTTTATGGATAAAATATTGGTGCATAAAATAATATTGGTACATATTTTTTTTATACAAGTGTAAAAAAGTTATTAATGAATTCAAATAAATTTCTGGTACTCAAATTAAATATTAAAAAATAAAATTATGATTTATAGAGAAATTATAAATTGAAGTATATATATGACATGGTAAAACTTATGCACATAAGATTTTTTTTCATTGAATTTAAAATATTTTTTTTAAATATTTAAAAGGATAATTATACTGTGCATTCGGGTGCACCCTAATATAGGGTGCACCCACTTTCAAAAACATATACAAATATAAACAAAAATATATACAATTATGAATAAAAATGTATACAATTTAATTATTAGTTTTTATAATGAAAAATTGAGTGTAAAAAGATATACAATTATTACAAAACATGTATACACTATTTAATAAAAAGTTATACACATATGGATGCTAGTTTTTTTAATGAAAAACTTAGTGTGAAAAAAGTATACAATTATTAAGAAACACGTATACAAAATAGAATAAAAAGTTATACACATATGGGTGCACCCTTGCACCCGGGTACACCTAATATCAACTCTATTTAAATACACCTAACAGATTATTAGATTAAATCTGAGTTTCCATACTAAAACAATTTTTCGATTTTTAGAAGGCTAATTATACTGTGCATCCGGATGCACTCTAAGATAGGGTACACCCACTTTAAAAAATGTATACAAATATAAATAAAAATATATACAATTATGAACAAAAATGTATACAATTTAATTGTTATTTTTTTAATGAAAATTTGAGTATAAAAAATATACAACGATTAAAAATATGTATATAATATTGAATAAACGTTATACACCTATGGATGCTAGTTTTTTTAATGAAAAAATTAATGTGAAAAAATATACAATTATTAAGAAATACATATACAAAATAAAATAATATATATATAAAATATAATAAAAAATGAAATAATTACTGATAGGTACACACTTTGTACCCCTAATTACTACTAGATACATTGATTTAAAATAATTATTATTTAATACAAAATATTAAAGTAAAATACCAAATATACCCCTAAACCCATATACCTTTAAAACACTAACCCCAACCTCCACCCACCACCGGACCACCGCTGCCGCTGCCGGACCGCCGCCGCTGCCGCTGCCGGACCGCCGCTGCCTCCGCCGGCGGAGCTCCGGCGGTCGGTCGCCGGAAAATCTGTTCTTCAGAAAAAAAAAAAAAAAAAAAAAAAAAAGGTCGCCGGAAAGCTGCCGCGCCGCCGCCGCCGCCGCCGGAGCTCCGGCAGCCGGTCGCCGGAAAAACTGTTCGTCCAAAAAAAAAAAGAAAAAAAAAAACTGGTCGCCGGAAAAACTGCTGCCGCCGGACCACCACATTTTTTTGCTGCACACACTTTTTTTTTCCTGCACACACTTTTTTTGCTGCACACACTTTGCTGCACATGAACTTTTGCTGCACACAATATTTATGTGCAGCACATTAATAGGGGTAATATTGGAATATCACTATATATTTTTGTACCTAGTAGTAATACTTTTGTATGTTTGTATCTCATAGTAATTTAGGGTTTTTTTGTGTACCTAGTAGTAATCCTCCCATAAAAAATTATACACATATAGGTGCACCCTTATACCCGGGTGGGTGCATCTAATATCAACTCTTTTTAGAATACATATATATAAGTGTATGTATGTTAAATATTCCACAAATCATTACATTTTAATTTAAGGATAGATGTGACGATCTTATACATTAATTCGTAGTTATTAATAAGGTTAAATAAACTATTTATCTCATAATAAATATAAAATTCTGTACTCCCTCCGTCCAACACTTATGTTCGCACTTTTCGTTTTCGTTCGTCCCACACTTATGTTCACCACCCAATAAAGGAAACTTCGCATTAACCAACAACCTCAAAAGTTATCTTAATTTCAAAAATATTACTGCCACCTAACACACATAACATACTTTTTAATTTATTTATTACTTAAAAATATCACAATACCCAATTGGTCAAAAAGTAACTTTTCTTAAACTCTGTATCTACAATGTCAGCGAATATAAGTTCGGGACGGAAGGAGTAATTATTAGTTTTCTAATCGTAAAGTATATATTATAAAAGCATTAAATCCATACCCTAAAGTTATATATTATAAAGCAATTCTTCCTAAGTTACAGAACTATTTTGCGTATTTACTCGGAAACAAAATTACACCCAAAAAAAAGATTAATTTCACGAAATAAAACAATACATTCACCATAATAGAGGTGAAATCAATCCTTTGCCATTATTTAATTAGAATAATCTGAATCACGTGCAGACTGTTATGTAGATATAATATTATATGCATTATTTGTTTATTGCGTGCACATGAAGTACCGTAGTTATTACAAAACAAGTAGTAATATTTGTTTATTGCGTGCACATTTTTTTTTTTTTTTTGTAAATGAGTAAGGAATTGGCAATATGATATAAATAACTAATTCAGTCAACTCTTTTAGAATTGCGTGCTATGTATTAAATGTTTAATTGATCCAAATTCCAAAATTCATATTAAATGCCGTCACATGCAACACATATTGGGTTGTCTGATTTGAATTAGTTACGATGCGGAATTAAGACCCATCACATGTCTAGAAAACATGTAGTTAATTCAATCCTCCCCTTTATTGATTAGTCAATCTAGAATAAAAAATCTTTCAAATGTGAATACGTACACTTTTTCTCTTGGGTTCGATATTATTAATTTTGGACTTGGTCACCATGTCTACACACAACGATAGAGTACGCTTACTCTTATCAATTTTCTTATGAATGCATGCAAAGTTGAGCTATACTTTGAACAATCTTGCACACACTATCTTCCTCACCCTCTCTTGCGTATTGAATCTAACAAAATTGAAATCAAACTGAAGAAAAGAGACAAGGATGTATAGTGGTTCGATCTTAAAGATCTACATCCACTTCTTAAGGAGAGAGATCACTAATATGATGGAATACAAGTTACAACTTCTTGGAGAAGATGATGAACTAAAACTTCTAAGAAAACCCTAAACTTATGAACCCTAACTGATAAAGATGATTCTATTCTGCTATGTGTTTTTTATTCCTCTTATACCACACCGGTGGGTTTTAGAATCCATCAGCAAACTTTCACGTGATCAGTTCCATTCAGTTACAACTGACTTCCATGTCATCAATCCATCAGCTCAGCACACTTCTGATCCTACGGCTCTTCCTTATGCAGCAGCACCTTTCCATCTTACTGCTTATATCGAATCATCATCTCCAATCTTGCTTCTCACATGTTGAAGCCAGCTGGATCAGTAGTTATACAACTACTAACTAACTCAACAAACTTAGATTCCTTTCTTAGAACCATCATCCAGCTACATGCATCAAGACTTCATCCAACGGTTCTCTCTTACTGTGAATAGCATGATCACAACCGTTTGATTATGCTAATTACTTTCTTAATCATCACCCTAAATATGTATGTTGCTAATCTACACCATTCATACGTATGCATACATGATCTATACACAATAAATCTCCACCTTAGACCATGCATCATCATAAGTGATCAAACCTCTCCACCTTACTGCAATTATAGGCTGTAGCACACCTTCCTTTCCTCCTTTTATTGAAGACCAATAAGACTCTTACACAATTCATATTTCTGAACTGGTAGAGCCTTAGTAAATGCATCAGCTGGATTGTCTGCTGTTTTAATCTTCTTGACAACCACTAACTTTTCTTCTATCATGTTTCTTATGAAGTAAAGTCTTACATCAATGTGTTTAGTCCTTTCATGATATCCTTGGTGTTTTGAGAGATGTACAGCACTTTGGTTGTCACAATATACTTCAATAGCATCTTGCTGAACACCAAACTCTCCCAAAATACCAATCAACCAAACACCTTCTTTGATTGCTTCTGTGAGAGCAACAAACTCAGCCTCAGTGGTTGAGAGTGCTACTATGTGTTGATGTGTAGCCTTCCAACTTATTGTTGTACCAAACAAATTAAACACATAACCTGTTATTGACTTCCTTGTATCAAGATTAGCTGCATAATCAGCATCCACATAACTAACAACAGCTTTGTCCCAAGTACCTTGTTTCTGAAATTTCAATCCAACTGACATACTACCTTTGATGTATCTCAGTGCCCACTTCACTGCATCCCAATGTACAAGACCAGGATTGCTCATAAACCTACTGATCATACTCATAACATAAGTCAAGTCTGGCCTACAACACACCACTGCATACATCAAACTACCAACTGCACTTGCATATGGTATATTGCTCATTTCTATCTTTTCCTTATCTGTTTGAGGACCTTGAAGTGATGACAGATTTAAACCTTGCTTAACTGGTATTGAAATATCCTTACAGAGATTCATATTATACCTCTTCAGAACCTTATTCAAGTATGACTCTTGAAATAATCTTAGCTGACCAGCTGATCTGTTCCTTTCAATTTGCATACCAAGTATCATTCTTGCTTCACCTAGATCTTTCATGTCAAACTCCTTCCTCAAAGTATCTTTTACTGTATTAATTACTATCATATC
This sequence comes from Pogostemon cablin, assembly GCA_023678885.1. Taxonomy (NCBI): domain Eukaryota; kingdom Viridiplantae; phylum Streptophyta; class Magnoliopsida; order Lamiales; family Lamiaceae; genus Pogostemon; species Pogostemon cablin. Next base: position 5,145,936 of record CM043009.1, read on the forward strand.
CTTGCATGCTATCAATATATCATCTACATAAAGTAGTAGATCAGTATAGCATCCTTCCTTACATTTTATGTACACACAGCTATCATACATGCTTCTGACAAAACCATTTGATGTAATGCAATCATCAAACCTGAGATACCACTGTCTTGGGCTTTGCTTCAGTCCATACAATGATTTAAGTAACAGACAAGCCTTTGAATCTGCACCTTTCAAACTAACACCTTCAGGAATCTTCATATAAATCTTTTCCTCTAAATTTTCATGTAAGAAAGCTGTTGTTACATCCATCTGATGCAATTCCAAATCCAATTGAGTAACTAATGACAACAAGATCCTTATTGAGCAATGTTTGTCTACTGGTGAGAAGATTTCATTATAATCTAAACCTTCTTGCTGTGAAAAACCTCTTGCTACAAGCCTTGCCTTATATCTGATTCCTCCTTCCTTACCTGTCATTGGTTTCTTCTTATATATCCACTTACAACCTACAAGCTTCTGATTAGCAGGTTTTTCAACAATCATCCAAGTGTTATTCCTTTTTAATGATTGCAGCTCTTCTTCCATAATATCTAACTACTGCAAACTATCCTTACCTGATATTGTTTCTGAATATGTTCTTGGCTCATAGATATCAATGTCTAATGCTACATAGAGCTACATAGAGTGCATATGACACAGTGTCTTCCTATATATATCTAATAGGTGTTCTGATCTGTCTTTTCAACCTATCCCTAACCAGTTGATAGCTGCTAAGAGTCCTTCTTTCATTTGAACCAGATGATTCAGCTCTCTCCTCTGCAGCATCTTCCTCATGTACATCAGCATTTCTCTGATCCTGAATGTGCTGTACTACTGTTTTACCATCATGCTCCACCTCAAACTCACACTTATCTGTAGTAATGACCTTATCAGCACCTCTCTCTAATAAAGGCATCTTGTCTTCATTAAATGTTACATCCCTACTAACAATGAACTTGTTAGTCTCATAACACCACAGCCTGTACCCTTTTACTTCTTTAGGATAACCTACAAGCACACACTTAATAGCTCTAGGATCCAGCTTATCTTACTTTTGATGTGAATACACCTGACAACCTATTACCCTTAAATGACTATAATCTGGTATCCTTCCAGTCCATACTTGTTCAGGTGGTTTAAATTTAAGTGTTGTGCATGGTGACATGTTGATCAAATAAGCTGCAGTTGACACTAACTCACCCCAGAAACCTTTTGAGATGCCTCCACTACTTATCATGCATCTAACTCTTGCAAAAAGTGTCTGATTCATTCTTTCAGCCACTCCATTCTGCTGTGGTGTACCTGGTACTGTTTTGTGCCTCTTAATACCCTTTTCTTGACAAAACTTATTGAATTCATGTGATACAAACTCAAGCCCATTATCTGTCCTTAAACACCTAACCTTGTTTCCAGCCTGTAGTTCTGTTTCTGTCAACCAAACTTTAAAAATTGATAATGCTTCATCCTTTGTCTTTAAAATTCTTATCCATACCTTCCTTGAATAATCATCAATGAATGATATGAAGTATTTTCCACCCCCTATTGTTGAGCTCTTAGAAGGTCCCCAAAGATCAGAATGGATATACTCCAATCTAGTTTTGGTATTATGCTCAGCTGCACCAAATTTTAACCTCTTTGACTTGCCTAATATACAAGCTTCACACTGATCTAACTTACAAGTTGAACTGATCTCAAGCAGCTTCTATCTTGCAAGTTCTTGCAAGCCTCTTTCACTTATATGACCAAGCCTTCCATGCCAAATATTAACACTACTATCATCCTTAATTGCATTAATCTGTCCAATCACAACAGAACTATCTAAGAAGTACAGATTAGACCTCTTAAAACCTTTAACAACTACTGACTTTTCCTTTATGATAGTAAGTGTTTCTCCCTTCAAATGGCACTCATAACCTTGAGAAACTAACATTCCAAGAGATATTAGATTTCTCCTCAAACTTGGTATATATCTGATATTTTTCAACAACCTGATTTTCCCATCAAACATTTTAAGTTTGACATAACCTATTCCTACAATCTTACAGGTGTGATCATCACCTAGCATTACTGATCCTTCATCTTGTGATCTTAATTCAGTAAACCAATCTTTTCTAAATGTCATATGAAATGTACATCCTGAATCCATAACCCACTCTTCTGATACTGAACTAGAATAAATTGTCATTGCTTCAATGAAATCAGAATCTGAACCAACTTGATTAGTTGTTACCTGATTTGCATGAGACCTCTTATTTCCTCCCTTTTCAGTTATCTTCTTTGCCACCATTGCTTTCCATTTGAAACATTGTTTCTTGAAATGTCCAGGCTTATTGCAGTGAAAGCAGTTCTTGTTTTCTTCTTCATCTGATGGAGTACTAAAATTCTTTTCTGGCTTTCTCTTATCAATATTGCTTTTATTATTCTTGTTATTCTTGCTCCACTGATTCTGTTTCTTTGATACCAAACCTTCTGCAGTTGCTTGTTGTTCTGGATTCTTGTGAAGCACTTTTGCCTTAACTGCTAGCAAGACTGGCTCAAGAGAGATTGATTCAGCATTAGCAAACAAAAGTGTATCTCTTAAACCTTCAAAGGACTTTGGAAGAGCTGACATGAGGATGACAGCTTTGTCTTCAGTTGACAGAGCCACATCAATATTTTCTAGATCATCAATGATCTTATTAAACTCATCTAATTGACCAATTATTGACTTATCTTCTGATACCTTGAAAGAGTACAATTTCTGCTTCATGTACAAATGGTTAGCCAAGCTTTTAACCATGTACAACTCCTCAAATTTCTTCCAAACTCCTCTTGCTGTAGCTTCCTTTGAGATTTCCCTCAGGGCTTTATCTTCAAGACACAGGATAAGAGCACTTCTAGCCTTGGTTTGTTGTTCTTGATCTGCTGCAAGAGCAACAACATCAACTGCTGCGGCCTGATTTTCAGGAAGTGGTTTGATTGCTTCTGATAATCCTTGTTGAACCAAGATGGCCTCCATCTTTATCCTCCACAGACTGAAGTCTGCCTTCTCTGAAAACTTTTCAATATCAAACTTAGTAGTAACCATTTGATCTTTTTCTTCACTGAATCTTCTTCTTCTTCTTGGCTTCCCACAGACGGCGCCAATTCTTATGAATGCATGCAAAGTTGAGCTATACTTTGAACAATCTTGCACACACTATCTTCCTCACACTCTCTCTTGCGTATTGAATCTAACAAAATTGAAATCAAACTGAAGAAAAGAGACAAGGATGTATAGTGGTTCGATCTTAAAGATCTACATCCACTTCTTAAGGAGAGAGATCACTAATATGATGGAATACAAGTTACAACTTCTTGGAGAAGATGATGAACTAAAACTTCTAAGAAAACCCTAAACTTATGAACCCTAACTGATGAAGATGATTCTATTCTGTTGTGTGTGTTTTTATTCCTCTTATACCACACCGGTGGGTTTTAGAATCCATCAGCAAACTTCCACGTGATCAGTTTCATTCAGTTACAACTGACTTCTATGTCATCAATCCATCATCTCAGCACACTTCTGATCCTGCGGCTCTTCCATATGCAGCAGCACCTTTTCATCTTGATGCTTATATCGAATCATCATCTCCAATCTTGCTTCTCACATGTTGAAGCCAGCTGGATCAGTAGTTATACAACTATTAACTAACTCAACAAACTTAGATTCCTTTCTTAGAACCATCATCCAGCTGCATGCATCAAGACTTCATCCAACGGTTCTCTCTTACTGTGAATAGCATGATCACAACCGTTTGATCATGCTAATTACTTTCTTAATCATCACCCTAAACATGTATGTTGCTAATCTACACCATTCATACGTATGCATGCATGATCTATACACAACAAATTTATACCAAAATTGAGACTAAGTTCACCTCTCTAATTAAAACCTTTACATATACTGATGTATTTGAATGACCATATTTTTGTCAATATAAACAGCAATTTTGTATTTATAATTTAATATCTTTTGCGTGAGACAAAATAAAAAAGGGCTCAACATTCTGAAAAACGTATATAGTCATTCCCAAAAAACAATAACAATAATAATAAAAATAAAAATAAAAATTTATAGGACACTTAAATGTGTAATAGGACATTTTCAATATGTATAATGAATAAGACACTTTTGGAAAGTGTCTTTTTGCTCGAGCCATTAATGTATAATAGGATATTATGTAAATAAAACACTTCAATTACTTATCTTGTAATGTGTTAATTAGAAATGAAAAATAGGATGCTTTGAAACATCCTAATGTACTATGATTTGATAGTACACCTCACGTGTGTAGCATTAATTAGTGGGTCAATTATTAAATAATGGGAAATAAGGATTGATGTTTAATTTATTTCAATACAAGAACAAATACATATAATACAACAATGAATTTAAATATAACCGCAAGAGTAGAGATACGTGCTGTGGAAAACCGAACTAATCCTCTCTAAAGTATGAGAGAGTATGCATAGACAACATTAACAGATTGCATATGAGCCATATTAATTCAAGTACAATCCATTTTTATTTATTTATTATGTTAAATTTTGCTGGATCCCCATGCACCATAATTTATTGCGAGTATTCTAATAAATTATATCAGACGATTAAATTAGGGGATTATTTAGGTGACCCATATCACCAATTACCCAAATTATTACCTGTTATCATAGGTTTTGTATGAATTTTTATTATTGCCACATCACCTCTTTAATTATTTTTTATTCATTATTCTATCACGTATCCTAATTTTGTGGGAATAAGTAATATTGTTGTTTAGCGTGATTATTAATATTTTTCTTATTATTCTTATTTACTATTACTTTATTTATTAATCTGTCAAATAATAATAATAATTTTATTTAAAATAATATTTTTAATTTCAAATTAATTTTGTAATAATTGATTTGTATTTTAAATAATCCTGAAGACCTGCAGAATTCTGATTATTAATATTTTCTTATTATTCTTATTTACTATTACTTTATTTTTTAATCTGTCAAATAATAATAATAATTTTATTTAAAATAATATTTTTAATTTCAAATTAATTTTGTAATAATTGATTTGTATTTTAAATAATATTTTTATATAAAATTCTAGAGAAATTATAATATAGGATTATTTATTGAGGGATACACAATTTAGAGGCTAATTGCATCAGGATACAATGGGAAATAGAAAAAATTTACGGGTACACAAATTCACCTTAATCTCCCAAGAATACCCTTGACCACCGAAATATCGCTCTTCCACCGAAGCTCCACCACTTTACCGCCTTCATCAGAATCGTTCAACGCCGGTATTATCTCATGGAAGAAGCGCTCCGACGGCAATTTTCGCTTCGCCTGATTTCACTCTGCCCAGCGGCGCACAGTAGGCATGAAATTTGCTGACTGAAACTAAAAAGTCGAGCAGTTTAATTTCCCGATCGCTAATGGATCTTATCACAGATCGTGAATCTCTCATTTCCATAGCAATAATTGCGGCGGAATTTCAACAATACGACGGTAGACATTTAAACTTGGATACTCATTCTCGTTTGAATTTTGCCCCAAGAATGGATCTTAAAATTTTGTGAAATTTACTGATGGATCTTAAAACTTTGTCAAATTTACTGTTTGGTTTATTGATGATATTACCACTTGTCTTTCTTGTTGGGAAAATTACCCGTGAATCATTGATTTTAACATATGTTTTCTGTTGAAATTACGCGTAAATCATTGATTTTTACAAAAACGTATTTTTTTTTCTGTTGAATAGTTGTTTGAATGCATGTAGATCCTGACTAGACTTGCATGTTCTATGATATTGTGGATTCTGTGCTGCATAACTGCTGCTAGAATGGAGATGTAGAGTCTTAATGTGATCAGAGAGCATGGGTTACTAGATAAGCCAGATGAGGTGATTCGTATTTTGGCTGCTCTTCCAGTTCTTCCTTCTTGCAGGGCTGGACTCGCATTCCTCAAGTTCTTTTCAAGAGGGGTATTGGGTTTAGGATACATGTACAGTGTGCTTTCAGTGTACATGACTGATTCTTCAAAACGAACCTGCTGTTTGCCGACGGTGCGCCTTCCTTCCTGCTCGTGAAGATTTTTTCACTCGAGAGGCAGGATTCACTCCATGACTTCCCCGTTGATTCAACGCAACTCTAATGGCAAAGAACTGATTTTTCGTGCTTTCTTCACTGTGGAGAGGGAAGACATTGAAGCTCTTGGAGATGTAGTTGTTGATCTGTTGATATAGGTGAGTTCATATGGAACGAAGTTAAGATCATTGTTGATGATTGATTGCAATGATTTGAAGATTGAGTTCTTACACCAAAGATTAGGAACTCTCTCTAGTACTCTCGCTGCTAAGAGATGCAAACTTCAAATTTGTCCTACAAAATCACATGTCATACTTGGTTGTACAAATAAATACTACACCACATCATTTGCTGTCTTATAGTTTTAACTTTTGCATTATAAGAATTTAAATGAGGAACAAAAGTACTAAATGTGTATTACCTTCATGTAATGTGTTAAAAAAATGTGCAAAATAAAATTGAATTATAAAATGTGCAAAATAAAATTGTGCAAAACAAAATGAACAAAAAATAGAGATATTTATGGTATCAAAATCTATAATTGTGTAGTTTGAATTGAATTGAATTATAAAATGTGCAAAACAAAATGTGTAAAAGAAATTGTGCAAAACAAAATTGTGCAAAATTAAATTGTGCAAAATAAAATGTGCACAAACTCTAAACCCCTCGCCCACCCACCGTCTCCGGACAGCCGCCGGACCACTGCCGGATCGCCGCCGACCGTCGGACCAAAAATAAAATTATGCAAAACAAATTGTGCAAACCAAATTGTGCAAAACAAATTGTGCAAAAAGTGATTTGGCGACGATCCGGCCGGCGGCGGTCCGGCAGTGGGTGGGTGGGTGAGGGATTAAGATTTTGTGATTTAAAAGTGTATGAATTTATAAGGGTATCACAATCATAATTGTGTAGTTATGTGTATTATTGATTTAAGTCATGTAGTTTATAGCAATTATGCATTATTTTATGTATCCAATAGTAAGTGACTCATATTTTAAATCTGTCCGTAGAATATGCATATGTACTTTTAATATTTGAATTATTAGTTTTAATTTTTTATTTCTCGTTTTTTATCATTTTTATCTAATTTTAATTATTTTGAGTTGAATTTTTTTACATATAATTCTCAAATTTTCGTTCATCAATCTATAATAGGAAAATTCAGGTTTTTATTTTTTTTATTTAATGTGGTGCTATGTTTTAAAAATTGGCATTATTAATTATGTATCATTTTTTTAAAAAAATTACTAAAAAGTGTAGACAATATCAAAATTGAGAATTCAACAACATTTATAAATGAGTTGATATTATTTGCTCTTGAGTGTATGTTTGACCGCGTGCATTCGTAAGTATTAATTTTTATTTTTCAAGTGTATCATTTTTAAAAATTGGACGTTTGCCCCAAGGGTCTCATTCCTTTTTTATACATATGCACACACACCCACTAATACAACTAAAAATGGGACTCATACCTCCACTAATACAACTACCTACTACACATTAAATAATACTCTTTAATCCACGTGCAAAAAGCAAATGACACCCTTAAAGGCGGACGGAGGGAGTATATATTTTCTTTTAATGATTGTATAACTTTTTATATTATTCTTTTTAAAGACTCACGACAAATTTGTTAATAAAGTGTATATAAATTTTTATTATTAATATATAAGTTTATGACTGGAAATCAAAGTCGGAACCAGCTTGTAACACCCGAAAAAAATTATTTTAAGGTTGAATCGGGTTTGACAGGAATAACCAGTCCAACTGATTTTGTATAAATTTTTTTAAAAAAATTAATTTTTTATTTTATGATATTTCACCTGTTTGATCAGTTCAATCGATTTTTCTGGTTCAACCTTAAATTTTTTTAATATTCCAGGCTGGTTCCGGCACCGATTTATGGTCTAATCGCCGGTCAAACCCTATTTCAAAAATATTACTTTAAATATAATATCTTTAAACACTTATTTTATAATATTGTGAGACTTTTAATATAATGTGAGAAATTATAAATTTTTTCAGTCAAATTATCACATTTGGTCATTTAAGGCTTTTGTCAAATTATCACAAAATCCACATTTGGTCCTTTAACTATTGCAATTTTTAATTTTAGTCATTCTTTGTCCAATTTTGGTCTGGAGTGATCAAAATTGGATAGAAATGATCAAAATTGAACAAAAATTGACTAAAATCGAAAATTACAATAATTAAATGATCAAATGCGGATTTTGATATACGCAAATGACCAAATGTGATAATTTTTCGAAAAGTAATACTCCCTCCGTCCCACGTATTTTTATCCACTTTCCATTTTGGGGTGTCCCACGTATTTTTACCCATTCTATTTTTGGAAAAAATACATTATATTTTATTACATACTTTTTACAATCCCAACAACTTTAATTATTTTTTTACACTTTATTCATCATTCCCAACAACTTTATTCACTTTTTCTTTTCAAATTACTAATTTATCCCTACTTTCTCTTACATTATATATTAAAAAAATAAAACGTCTTAATCTCCATGCCCGTACAAACGGGTAAAAATACCCGGGATGGAGGGAGTAACAATTTATAGCGAAAGTAATAACTATTTTAAAAAGTGTAAAATGGTCTCATGTGATCTCACATGACATGAAGGTTGTATGACTCAATTTTTTTAATTGAGAAGTATTTGATATTTTGAATAATAAATAAAATTTAAAATATGTTACATATAATAATTTTAAAATTATCACGTATTACCCGCCAACATTCAATTAATATACCTTTATTAATAAAAATATATATAATAATAAATAAAATTTATATGATTTGTTAACGAATTTTTAATGAATTTTCTATTGATATTTTAATGAAAGTTGAATATAAAAAGTAATATTTTTATTTAAAAATACATATACATTACAAAATAAAAACTAATATATATAGAGTGAAAAAAATTTAACTTTGTATTTCCGGATGCAGGGACATCTACTTTTACTGTATTAGACGATATTTTAGTTTTTGCAAAAATAATGTTAAAATAGAAAAAAATGTAAAGAAGATTTATTAAATATCACTATTAATAAAAAATATTTTAAATACATTTACTATTTTAATTTCTTTAATTCTGCTCTACATTTTCAAATGTAGTTTTAAATTAAATAAAAAATATATTATTTTTAAATATAAAAAAAAGTTTATAAAATAAATATAAAAGTATATAATAAAAAGGATGGAAAAATATATAAAATGATTATAATTTATTTTAAAAGTAAAAAAATCGATTAACAAATATTAATTTTTTTAATTGAGCACATATGTTCAAGTTAACCATCTCCTATGAATATGTGATAAAAGATATTAATTATTATCGGCTACTTGGATAGGAAATTATTTTTAATTTTTTTTTTCATCTAATGGTGATACTTATATCTAAGGGCTCTTATATGTTTTGGTGATGTATAACCAAGTTCATGTAAGAATATGTCTTAAATTAGGGGTGATTCTGTAGTAGTTTTAATCGAGATATATCATTCATATTTTTCGGCGACATTTTTGTCTTTCCGTAAAAAAATAATAAAAATTGGAAAAAAAATTAAAATTGAAGAAAACATAACAAAATAATGATAAAAGGACTTAATATTGATTCATCCCAAGTTGCACGTGTATTTGTTATATTTACTCGAAAATAAAATTAATCTAAAAATTGACATAAAATTCGAAAAATAAAGATTATATTTTAGAAATAAAACAATACATTCACTACAGTCCACACTAAAAAAAATTATTTTTTGCCAACGGAATATTCCGTTTGTAAAAGTCTTAATTCTATTGTTAAATTGACTAACCAACGGATTAGCAACGGAATCCGTTGATAAAGTGGTGGTCGGTAATTTTTAGTAACAAAAAATCAATTCCGTTGGTAAATAATTTCGTTGGTAATCCGTTGCTAATAATTCCATTGGTAATTTATATAATAATTCCCTTAGTAATCCGTTGGTAATTAGCAACGGATTGAATTCCGTTGCTAAAATATAGAATAAATTCATTGGCATTCCGTTGCTAAAACAAAAATATCATTTTTGTTGCTAATCCATTGATAATTACCAACGGATTGAATTCTGTTGGTAAATTCTGTTGCTAATATATATATATATATATTAGTGCTAGACAGAGGTGAAATCAATCCTTTGCCATTATTTAAATAGAATAATCTTAACCATGTGCAGACAGTTATGTATAAAGTCAAACCTCGAAATATGTGCATTATTTGTTTACTGCGTACACATGAAGCAGCGTAGTTATTACAAAACAAGTAGTAATATTTGTTTATTGCGTGCACATTTTTTTGTGTATGGGGATTTTGTTAGAAAACGATTAAGGAATTGACAATATATTATATGAATTACTAATTAGGTCCAATCTTTTAGAATTGCATGCTATGTTTTAAAAGTTTAATTGATCCAAATTCCAAAATTCATATTAAATGCCGTCACATGCAACACATTGGGTTGTCTGATTTGAATTAGTTACGATGCGGAATTAAGACCCATCACATGTCTACACGAAATAATATTATAAGGAGAACTTTTAAAATATCCAAAATTCAAAATTTTAAATCAATACCAACACTTTTTCTCTCTTCTATGAACAGTAAATTTTTCTGGACTTTAATACTCCTGTGTCAGTAACCTTGTCGGCTACCATTATGGTGGCCTACACGGTTGTCAGCATGTCACTCTTGTTGGTTTAAACTCATTTTTACTTAATTTTGACATTTTTCTTTTTCTTAAAATAGACATAGTCCATTGCGACCATATCAGACTCAGCTTGCTTCCGTACACTAATTAAACAACATTAATCTTGTAATTAATCCTATTTTAAATAGTAACAGTACCTTTTTTTTATTTAATGTGGTGCTATGTTTTAAAAATTGGCATTATGTATCATTTTTTTAAAAAAATTACTAAAAAGTGTAGACAATATCAAAATTGAGAATTCAACAACATTTATAAATGATTTGATATTATTTGCTCTTGAGTGTATGTTTGACCGCGTACATTCGTAAGTATTAATTTTTATTTTTCAAGTGTATTATTTTTTCATTTTGGACGTCTGCCCCAAGGGTCTCATTCCTTTTTTATACATATGCCACACACACCCACTAATACAACTAAAAATGAGACTCATACCTCCACTAATACAACTATCTACTACACATTAAATAATACTCTTTAATCCACGTGCAAAAAGCAAATGACACCCTTAAAGGCGGACGGAGGGAGTATATGTTTTCTTTTAATGATTGTATAACTTTTTATATTATTCTTTTTAAAGACTCACGACAAATTTGTTAATAAAGTGTATATAAATTTTTATTATTAATATATAAGTTTATGATTGTGGATACACTAGAGAATTAAAGTGATACTCAATTAATGAAAATCAATAATATTATTTCATGGATAATTTATAATATAAATTAGAAGAGAGAGAAATTATTACATTTGGTCCTCCAAGTATACTAAAATTCGAATTTGTTCCTTTAACTATTGCAATTTTCAATTTTAGTCATTTTTGTCTAATTTTAGTCATTTATGTCCAATTAAAAATTGCAATAGTTAAAGGACCAAAGGCGGATTTTGTGATAATTTGATAAAAAACTTAAAGGATCAAATGTGATAATTTGATTGAAAAAAATTATAATTTCTCACATTATATTATAATAAAAATTCTCATAATATTATAAAAAAGGTGTTTAAAGATATTATATTTAAAACAATGTTTTCAAAATTGGATTGGACTGGTTAGTTCGACTGGAAATCAGAGTCAGAACCAGCTTGGAACACCCAAAAAAATTATTTTAAGGTTGAATCGAGTTTGACAGGAATTGTAATACCCACATTATATATATGTATATATATATATATAAATATTTTATTATTATTATTTCTTTATTATTATTATTATTTAGATAAATAAATATGCTTGATATTTTTGCAAGTAGTAGACACACATATGCAAGCACACATGTAAGTTATCTTGTAGTATTTGATAAGAACAATTATTATTTATTATTATTATTATAAGTGATATGATTAATGGGAATCAATCAAGGAAATCATTGAAGGAAGGTGGAGTCAAGTTGGCAATCAATCAAGGAAATTATTGAAGGAAGGTGGAGTCAAGTTGGCAATCAATCAAGGAAATTATTGAAGGAAGGTGGAGTCAAGTTGGCAATCAATTATTATTATTATTATTATTATTATTATTATTATTATTATTAAAAAATGGGATAAAATTTGCATAGTTGAAATGAAGGGTGAACTTGTGCAACTTGAAAGCAAATAGACGTACACTTTCCATAAATTTTCTGTATTTTTGTGGAAATCAAAACTGGTCATGTGAGATATGACTAGAAAGCTACTGAAGATAGGGTCGCGTAGGCGTAAAGAACACTTAAATTGGAATCCAAACGAGAAAGTTATGATCAAAGTGGTGACGTCGCGCAAGATTTGACGAACAGAACAGTTGTGCCATTTTGCGTGACTTGTTATATACTCAAATGTTGATTGTTTGGAGAGTTCTTTATAATAATAGAAAGCCCATGAAGAGAGGATCGTGTGGACGCAAAAATCACTCAAATACGAGGTCAAACGAAGAAGTTATGATCAAAATGGTGTAGCCGCGCAGTTGCCAACGGGATGTGCGAAAATCACCAAGTTTGTATGATTACTATTATTTGATCAAATTAGCCTATGAATTATCATCTCACATGTGAAATCATATACACTTATCCCACATGTGAATCCATGTGAAAGAATTTCTAAGCCATGTTGTGACTATGGGGCCATACAAACATGTTAGATCACATGAAAATACACATGTACCACCACCTTGCCATGTTCCAATGTCTTTTTGATTCCATCTCACATATCTATAAATACCCAACTCCATTCAAGCCACACACACATAAATTTTTCTGCCCAAATTCCTTCACCCTTCACTCATATTCTTTCCATTAGCTATTACACTTAGTAGTAGTGTGAGGAGTTATCAATTTAGAGGTATTTCTCCACTCTTTTCTTTACATATTTTCACACACACATATATATATATATAACTCACACATATATACATAAATATATATATATATATATATATATATATATATATATATATATATATATATATATATATATATATATATATATATATATATATATATATATATATATATATATATATATATATCAATTCTCACACACTATTTTTTTATTGTGTTCATTTTGTTATTTTTCTGAAATGTTGACAAATGCTAGAAACACTTCTGAATTGACAACATAGTTTTGGAAAAAAGTTGTCTTTGCTTTGTTGTATTTCTGAAATGTTGTTTAAATGCTGAAAACATGTTGTCTTTGCCATTTTTTTTCATCTTTACTCCTTTTCTGATTTTTCTCAATAAATAGTAATTTCGAAAGAGATTTGGTAGTTTCGAAGTTTCAAAATCTTTAAAAATCAATTGTACACAACATTCAAACATTATATATATATATATATATATATATATATATATTCATATTTATATTATATTATATTATATTTAATTTAATATTTTTTTAAAATATTAATTTTATTTATATTTATTATCTTATTTTAACTCATTTTATTTAGTGATTAATTAATTATATTATCTTAAGTTAGTTAATAATTAGTTTATTTTATTTATACTATTAGAATTAGTTTTAGTAATAGAAATTATTATTATAAGTAGAACTCAGTTTAGTATACCCTTGCAGGCATACCTGAGACCGAAGAACAAGTCTAGATAAACATATTATTCTCTACGAAGTTTAAGGTGGGGTAACTTTCACTCTTTACCGAGTGCTACATTTTATGTCATTATTGCTATGTTAAGATGTGATATGTGTTACTTATATGACATGTTATGTGCTATGTGAATTTTTAGTTCGATGACAAATATTTTCTACTAACACTTGTACGGGGTGACGACTCAGTGCACATATACCAACTAACACAAGTTACTGACTACGTCGGTTCAGTACTAAAATGTATTTCAAGTATGCTAACATTTGTACTGGGGTGACGGCCTGGTGCACATATACCAACTAACACAAGTTATCGGATGACGATTCGGTCTAAAATATTTTTATTGTGTTATCGAACGACAATATGCAAATTATTTTATTAATGACATATGTTACATTTTATGGTATATTTGGCATGCATATTTATTTTTAACTGTGCAATCATTTAAGTTAACCCACTGAGTGTATTTTAGACGCTCACCCCTTATCAATTTTCAGAAGAAGGAAAGGCACCTGCAAGTGTACCAAACCCTTAGAAGACTTTATATGATTTATATTTTATTATTCTATTAGAACTTTATTTCAGATACATCATCTGAATGAACTTATTTTGGATATTTTACTCTACTCGGGTGAGTAGACGCTTATATGTAATAATCTTTATGCAACTCTTACGTTATTATATTATCGCTTTGGGGATTATAATTTTATTTCCGCTGCGTATTCTCGACTCCCTCTATTATTATATTGGGATATGTATATCTAGTAGCGTCCCAATCCCATAGCGTAACCCGGGGCGTTACAGCGTGGTATCAGAGCGGTCTATCTAAGACTTGCTCAAGTACCTGACTTATAATTTTATACCATACCCTAAGATTGACTATCCTATGACTATGACGTGACTACACTTTAGAATTTTATATGTGTATTGGCATATAATATTAATAATACTTTGGCTAGATCATGACACGTGGAACCTCACGAAACAATCAATCCCAAGAGGAGGCGCAAAACTCACAAGCTAACCCTGGTGATGATCTACTAACTGTACTCAGAGGTTTAGCTGAACACATTACAAGGAATCCTGCACGACCACCACCACCAGAACCTATTCTTAGAAATGAGTCAACCTTAGTAATTGAACATTTCCAACGTTTTAATCCAACAACCTTCAAAGGAACGGAGGACCCTGCGGAAGCAGAGAAATAGCTAAGGTCGTTAGATAAGATTTTCACCTATCACGAGTGCACTGATGCACAGAAAATTGCATGTGTTGTTTTTCAATTTGTTAGTGAAGCTGATTTCTGGTGGGAGGCTGATTGGTCGTTATAGTCCGGGCGACCAAGCAACAAAATATCGAACCCAAGGGAATTTAGGATTCATGGCCTTTAGGTATAGTATCGTGATTAGTTAGGGACGATCGAATCGGAGGATAAGAAAAATAAAAGGAAATGCAAGGAAAATAAATCTAATTACAATAATTTTGGATGCAATGGTGGTTTCTCGATGCGCTCAAACAATCATTAATTGATTCTACTTTTAGACTAATCATGGTAAGGGCGATCACTAAATCATACCTACACCTAAGCTCTCTGCCAAGATGAATAGGATACAAGTAAAAATGGCTCATTAGATCGTCTCCAATGCTCACAATTCCCATAGGTACTTATGGATATTAATATACCTACTAGAGATATTATCACGAAGAATTTTCTCTTTGAGGCAGGGACGTTTTCCTATGTTCCCTTTCTAGGTACTATGCTCACAATGGCTTGGTTCCCTTCACTAACTCAATTACAAGTAATCTCGCTAGTGTTCGTTTATGTAGTTCTAAACATAGGATGGTTCTGCCAAACTCCCTCCCATATTAATCCTCATGCAATAAGTGAAAAAAAACTCACATATGATAATCATGTAAAGGGACTAAGGTGAAAGCAACAACAAGACATGTTGATACACAATGCACAACCTAATCACTAAACACTAATATCAAAGGCATTAATCCCAAATTAAAGCATGCATACATATTCCATAAACGAAACCTAATCATAGTAGGAAATTCAATTAAGAAACATAATCATGCATCAATCACCCACCAAAGCAAATTAAGATAATAAGTAGGATTAGATTACACCTTAATGAAGTTTTACATCCATGAAGATCATCTACTCCTTAGTGTCTAAAATCCTAATCTAGAAAAACATTTAAAACTAAAATGGATCCCTCCCCCAAAGGGGAAGGGATCTCAACTATGGAGGTCTTACTTAAAAAGTCCTCTCTCAACTATGGAATCTTGAAAAGATTCAATTTTAATTGAATTTAAATGGATATAGGAATTGGTTGTAAGAGTTGGTCCAAATGAGGGTATTTATAGGTGTAGGGTGAGTGGATTTTGTGATGATTTTCGATGTGGGACAAGAGTGAATTTTATAGAATTTTCGGTTCCAGGAATTTAGTATAAGAATAAATTGGGCGAGTATTAATCACATGTGATGGCTTGGCAAAGTGGTTAGAGGCGCCCTTGTACATGCATGAGGTCTCGGGTTCGAAACCCATCCTCCGCACATTTTCTTTCAAAACTGCATAAAAACACGGTCGTGTTTTTATGCATCTGCCCGTGTTTTCTTGCAATTTTTTAGCTCTCTGGACAATTTTTGCACTTCTGAATAGACAACACTTTTCTGAAAAGTGATGTCTTTTCTATGTTGTCTTTGCCAAATTTTCTCTTTTTTTTCGTCTTCGTCCCAATTTAATTCTCATTTCTTCCATCACTCTTTCAAGCTCAAAACACCCCTTTCTGCAAAAATACATAATAATACCTCTCTCAAACTAATTAAGCAATTAATAATATTTTCATTAAAATCATGCTTAATTATTGAATTAAATCCAAATAAATCCACATAAATTCATGCAATTTAGCCCATAATTCTAGGTGAATTTCACACCGATCAAACCCCCCAAACTTAAAGTGTTTCTCGTCCCCGAGCAACGAAAGAAAAGAAAGAACGAGGAGGGGAATTCACCTAGAATTGAATCAAAATATCAAGTCATTTCAAAACCATTTCAATTCAATCAAAACAAGAGACAAGACATCAATTTAAGTGCATACAAGTTAAGCTTAGGAAATATACAAGCAAGTGAGACCTTCACTACTCCTCTCTAGATTTTGCTTTTCACTCTCACACTCAAAGGGTGTATCGGAGAAGTGTATACTCTCATAAATCAATTCAAATGCATGTCATTACCATATGCTTGCCAAAAGTCTACGCTCTCCACCACTTCTATGTGTGTTAATTATTGAATCAAAAAGGTCTTTATATGGGGTTGTAATGTAGGCTCTTTGGTATTGGGTAGGAAAAATATTTAGGAAAAGTAAGCTCAAGATTAGTAGAGAATTTGAGTTGACGGCCAATATCAACTCTCACTCTCTCTTTCCTCAAATTAGTGAAGAATTCAAGTTGGTTGGTAGCCTCAACTCTCATCCACACTTTTTTTTTTCATTTTTTACCTTAATCAAAATAGAATTTATCCATCCAACAAACTAAAGAATATTTTTCTTCTCTTCTTCATTATTGAGTTTCTTTTTATCTCTTTTCCCCAAGGGCTCTCTTTCCATTTTTCTACTAGAGCACCTTATGCTTCTTTTATACAAGCTTCACTCAATTTTTCTTTTCACACTACCTCCATTTTTTTTTCTCCCTCTTTTCTTACACTTTCACCATTTCTCTCTTTCCAAACTCTCTTGTAAGCTCAATTCAACCACTTCATCCCCATTAATCCTCTACTAATCGACAAAGGTGATTAGGATATAAAATATGGATAAAATGGCTAAATTTGTAGGTTGCCAAAGAAATAAGGATAATAAGCTCAATGGGGCAAACTACGATATGATTTCATTTGGAAGGATAAATTTGGCAAAGTGACTTGTCAAAACAAAGATGGCCTTAAATCATTTTCAACAATCTTCACACACATGTAGTTTCAAGAAGACACAATGGCAAGTTCTAGAATGCACACAAAAGAACGATGCACACACAAGAAAGGAAAAACCATTTGATTTCATGATTTTAAGGCTCAAAAGCTCACGGGTTTGTAGTAGTGAAAGAAACACGAAACAAGCATAAACCATAACTCAACAAGTACACAAGTAAAAATCCACCAAGTCACAAGTTCCAACCAAAAATCATAGCCTCAAAATTTCTCACAATGAAGCACAAGAGAGCCAAGAAAGATTTCTCCTTATTGAAAGCAAGAAAAGCACGAAAAACAAAAACAACAAAAAAAAGAGAAAATATGTGCCAAAGAAAAGAGTAAGGACTTATACGTGCGCCGGTGCAATATGCTCAAGTAGGAGTTCATGGATACAATTTTATAATTCAAACCGTAGAAAAGTCAAGTAACGAAGACGACATACCCCCCAAACTTAAATTAGACAAAGTCGAATTTAAGTTGAGAAGATGTTTGTTACCTCAATTTGCACCACTCCTTTGCTCTTCAAGGCCAATACCATGGCTCCACGCTTTAGTCCCTACAAACACAACCATAAAACGAAAAACAAATCAAAGCAAAAAAAAAAAAAATGTCCCTATCCTAACCACTCAACAAATCCAAAGTCACAAATACAACTAAATTCCCCGGCAACGGCGCCATTTGATTGGTCGTTATAGTCCGGGCGACCAAGCAACAAAATATCGAACCCAATGGAATTTAGGATTCATGGCCTTTAGGTATAGTATCGTGATTAGTTAGGGACGATCGAATCGGAGGATAAGAAAAATAAAAGGAAATGCAAGGAAAATAAATCTAATTACAATATTTTTGGATGCAATGGTGGTTTCTCGATGCGCTCAAACAATCATTAATTGATTCTACTTTTAAACTAATCATGGTAAGGGCGATCACTAAATCATACCTACACCTAAGCTCTCTGCCAAGATGAATAGGATACAAGTAAAAATGGCTCATTAGATCGTCTCCAATGCTCACAATTCCCATAGGTACTTATGGATATTAATATACCTACTAGAGATATTATCACGAAGAATTTTCTCTTTGAGGCAGGGACGTTTTCCTATGTTCCTTTCTAGGTACTATGCTCACAATGGCTTGGTTCCCTTTACTAACTCAATTACAAGTAATCTCGCTAGTGTTCGTTTATGTAGTTCTAAACATAGGATGGTTCTGCCAAACTCCCTCCCATATTAATCCTCATGCAATAAGTGAAAAAAAACTCACATATGATAATCATGTAAAGGGACTAAGGTGAAAGCAACAACAAGACATGTTGATACACAATGCACAACCTAATCACTAAACACTAATATCAAAGGCATTAATCCCAAATTAAAGCATGCATACATATTCCATAAACGAAACCTAATCATAGTAGGAAATTCAATTAAGAAACATAATCATGCATCAATCACCCACCAAAGCAAATTAAGATAATAAGTAGGATTAGATTACACCTTAATGAAGTTTTACATCCATGAAGATCATCTACTCCTTAGTGTCTCCACCTTCTAGGAAAGCAAATAAAATCCTAATCTAGAAAAACATTTAAAACTAAAATGGATCCCTCCCCCAAAGGGGAAGGGATCTCAACTATGGAGGTCTTACTTAAAAAGCCCTCTCTCAACTATGGAATCTTGAAAAGATTCAATTTTAATTGAATTTAAATGGATATAGGAATTGGTTGTAAGAGTTGGTCCAAATGAGGGTATTTATAGGTGTAGGGTGAGTGGATTTTGTGATGATTTTCGATGTGGGACAAGAGTGAATTTTATAGAATTTTCGGTTCCAGGAATTTA
Organism: Pogostemon cablin; assembly: GCA_023678885.1. Classification (NCBI taxonomy): domain Eukaryota; kingdom Viridiplantae; phylum Streptophyta; class Magnoliopsida; order Lamiales; family Lamiaceae; genus Pogostemon; species Pogostemon cablin. Next base: position 5,165,695 of record CM043009.1, read on the forward strand.
GTATAAGAATAAATTGGGCGAGTATTAATCACATGTGATGGCTTGGCAAAGTGGTTAGAGGCGCCCTTGTACATGCATGAGGTCTCGGGTTCGAAACCCATCCTCTGCACATTTTCTTTCAAAACTGCATAAAAACACGGTCGTGTTTTTATGCATCTGCCCGTGTTTTCTTGCAATTTTTTAGCTCTCTGGACAATTTTTGCACTTCTGAATAGACAACACTTTTCTGAAAAGTGTTGTCTTTTCTATGTTGTCTTTGCCAAATTTTCTCTTTTTTTTCGTCTTCGTCCCAATTTAATTCCCGTTTCTTCCATCACTCTTTCAAGCTCAAAACACCCCTTTTCTGCAAAAATACATAATAATACCTCTCTCAAACTAATTAAGCAATTAATAATATTTTCATTAAAATCATGCTTAATTATTGAATTAAATCCAAATAAATCCACATAAATTCATGCAATTTAGCCCATAATTCTAGGTGAATTTCACACCGATCAGAGGCTTACGGACGTACCAAGACACCTGAGCAAAAGGCTAGGATGACATGGGAAGACTTCAAGGAGGTGATCATTCAAAACTACATGCCACAATCGTATCGAGATAACAAGGAAAGTGAGTTTCTTCACTTGAAATAAGGAACAATGAGCGTTCTTGAATATGAAAGAGAATTCAATCGACTCTCTAGATTTCCACTCGCAACAAATTCTCCCTACCCGAAATGTGGAAAGAATCATCTCGGAGCATGTTTATATGAAACTGGAATATGTTATCGATGCCGGCAACCGGGACACACCATACTAGAATGCCCAAAGACTAAAGTAGGAGGAGGATCGAGTACTAGACCAGCACATTCATATGCTATGACACAGCAAGAAATTGAGGAAGAACCAGAAACAATGGCAGGTATGGTATCAGTATTTGACACTCCTGTTCTTATACTTTTTGATACGGGAGCCACTCATTCATTCATATCTGCTAAGATGTATAAGAAAGTAGAAAATAATTGTGAAGAGTTTGACAAGTCAACTCTTGAGGTTAGTATACCTTCGGGTAACTCTATCCGAACCATGAAGTTATGCAAGAATGTGAAGATAGGGATAAATGACAGAGTCCTACTTGCAGACCTTCACATAATTGAGATGAAAGACTTTGATGTAATTTTAGGAATGGATTGGCTTAGAACTAATCATGCTGTAATAAGATATCGTGAAAAGAAAGTACGTTTCCAACTCCCAGGAGATAAGAAGTTTACATTTCACGGAGCAAAAGCTGGAGTAGTACCGCGAATTATAACTGCAATGAAAGCGATCAAAATGATGAAGAATGATGGATGTCAAGCACTCTTAGTGAACATCGTAGCAAGTGAAGGAGAAAGGATAAGCCTAAAGGATGTTCCTATTGTGAGAGAATACGAAGATGTATTTCTAGAGACTTACCAGGATTGCCACCTGAAAGGCAAGTAGAATTTTCTATTGATCTAGTACCGGGAGCAGCACCAGTTTCAAAAGCACCTTATCGAATGGCACCAAAGGAGTTACAAGAATTGAAGATCCAATTACAAGAACTCTTGGAATTGGGTTTCATACGCCCTAGTCTTTCACCCTGGGGAGCACATGTTTTGTTCGTAAAGAAGAAAGATGGTTCGTTTAGAATGTGTATCGATTATCGAGAACTAAATAAACTTACCATCAAGAATAAATATCCCTTGCCAAGGATTGAAAACTTATTTGATCAGCTGGGCGGTGCTAGTGTGTTTTCCAAAATAGATCTGAGGTCTGGATATCATTAGGTGCGAATCAAGCAGAGCGACACTTCAAAGACTGCTTTTAGAACACGTTATGGACATTATGAGTTCGTAGTAATGCCTTTTGGTCTCAGCAATGCACCAACAATTTTTATGGATTTGATGAATCGTGTTTTCCACTCGTACTTGGACAAATTCGTGATCGTGTTCATTGATGATATCTTAGTGTATTCTAGAAATCGGAAACAACATGAAGAGCATCTGAGAATCGTTTTAGAGACACTAAAAAAGAAAAATTTGTATGCCAAATTCAAGAAATGTGAGTTTTGGTTAGACAAAGTTGTCTTTCTTGGACACATCGTGTCAGCTCGAGGAATTGAGGTGGATCCGGCCAAGGTGGAAGCAGTAGAGAAATGGAAGACACCTACAAATGTGGGAGAAGTACGAAGTTTTATTGGATTGGCTGGATATTATAAAAGATTTATTGAGGGATTTTCGAAGATTGCAGGACCCTTGACGAAATTAACTCGCAAGGAAGTTAAGTTCTGTTGGACGGAAGAATGTGAAAATAGTTTCAACTTTCTTAAACAGAAATTAGTCACTGCACCTGTACTGACAATTCCTGATGGGACAGAAGAGTTTGTCATCTATAGTGATGCTTCAAAGCAAGGATTGGGATGTGTTCTGATGCAATGTAATAAAGTAGTTGCTTATGCGTCTAGACAACTCAAGATCCATGAACAGAACTATCCAACTCATGATTTAGAATTGACAGCTGTAGTGCATGCTTTGAAAATTTGGAGACACTATCTATATGGAGCAAAATGTCAAATTTATACGGATCACAAGAGCTTGAAGTACTTTTTCGAACAGAAGGAATTAAACATGAGGCAAAGGAGATGGTTAGAATTAGTCAAGGATTATGATTGTACAATACTGTACCATCCAGGGAAGGCAAATGTGGTGGCAGATGCTCTAAGCAGAAAAGGAAAAGGGGAGTTAGCCTGCTCTATAACAAACCAAGAATTATTGGTGGCGGAGTTCTCTCGAATGAGTTTGGAAGTAGTAATACCTCCAAGTAGCATTGAAGCAGTGTTAACAACGTTACTGATTAAACCCTCCTTAAGAGATAGAGTCAAGAAACTTCAAGACGAAGACAGAATTCTTAGAAAAATTAAGGAACGCGTGAAGATTGGGGAAGAAAATGAATTTGCTCTCACAGACGATGGAACACTCGTATTTGGAAAAAGATTATGTGTTCCTAAAAATGAGGATCTTATTAGAGAAATTTAACAGAAGCTCATGGTACTCCATACACGGTACATCCAAGAGGAACCAAGATGTATAAAGACTTGAAGAATTCATTTTGGTGGAGAAATATGAAGAAGGATATAGGCTTGTTTATCCAAAAGTGTATGACTTGCCAGCAAGTGAAGGCGGAGCATCAACGACCTTCAGGGCTCTTGAAGCCATTAGAGATTCCTGAGTGGAAATGGGAGCATATCACAATGGATTTCGTTACTGGTTTACCAAGATCAGTGCGAGGAAATCAAGCTATATGGGTGATAGTGGATCGTTTGACCAAGTCTGTGCATTTTCTTCCAGTGAAAATGACTCATGGAATGGATAAGCTTGCACAAATTTATCTAGAAGAAGTTGTCAGATTGCACGGTGTACCAGTTTCTATAGTTTCTGATCGAGATCCAAGATTTACATCAAAATTTTGGCACAGTTTACAAGATGCAATGGGCACGAAGCTAAAGTTTAGCACGGCATTTCATCCGCAAACAGATGGCCAGTCTAAAAGGACTATTCAAATATTGGAAGACATGTTGAGGGCATGCGTCCTAGATTTTGGGGAAAATTGGGAAAGATACATACCACTTATAGAGTTTGCTTACAACAACAGTTTTCAAGCCACAATCGGCATGGCCCCATACGAGGCACTCTACGGAAGGAAGAGTAGATCACCACTTTATTGGGATGAAGTTGGTGAGAAGAAAGTTCTAGGACCAGAAATAGTAGAAAAGACAGTTGAAGTGATTGAAAAGATCAAAAGAAGAATTTTAACTGCACAAAACCGACAGAAGTCTTACGCTGATAAGAGACGCAAAGATTTACAGTTCCAGGAAGGAGATAAAGTTTTTCTCAAAATATCACCAATGAAAGGAATTTCTCGCTTTGGGAAGAAAGGAAAACTTAAGCCAAGATACATTGGGCCTTATGAGATTTTGGAACGAATCGGCGAGTTGGCATACAGATTAGCTTTACCACCTGAGCTAGCTGGAGTGCATGATGTATTTCATGTGTCCATGCTACGGAAGTATGTATTTGATCCAAGTCATGTTGTTAACCACGAAGTTATAAAAATTGATGATAACTTAGCATACGAGGAATTTCCTATCGCCATTCTTGACAGAAAAGTTCATAAGCTAAGGAATCATGAAGTTGCTTTAATCAAAGTCCAACGGAGTCAACACAATACAGAAGAAGCGACATGGGAACGTGAAGATGACATACGAAATAAATATCCGCATCTACCTATATCTGGTAAGTGAAATTTCGAGGACGAAAATTTTAATTTAGTAGGGGAGGATGTAATACCCACATTATATATATGTATATATATATAAATATTTTATTATTATTATTTCTTTATTATTATTATTATTATTTAGATAAATAAATATGCTTGATATTTTTGCAAGTAGTAGACACACATATGCAAGCACACATGTAAGTTATCTTGTAGTATTTGATAAGAACAATTATTATTTATTATTATTATTATTAGAAGTGATATGATTGATGGGAATCAATCAAGGAAATTATTAAAGGAAGGTGGAGTCAAGTTGGCAATCAATCAAGGAAATTATTGAAGGAAGGTGGAGTCAAGTTGGCAATCAATCAAGGAAATTATTGAAGGAAGGTGGAGTCAAGTTGGCAATCAATTATTATTATTATTATTATTATTATTATTAAAAAATGGGATAAAATTTGCATAGTTGAAATGAAGGGTGAACTTGTGCAACTTGAAAGCAAATAGACGTACACTTTCCATAATTTTTTTGTATTTTTATGGAAATCAAAACTAGTCATGTGAGATATGGCTAGAAAGCTACTGAAGATAGGGTCGCGTAGGCGTAAAGAACACTTAAATTGGATTCCAAACGAGAAAGTTATGATCAAAGTGGTGACGTCGCGCAAGATTTGACGAACAGAACAGTTGTGCCAATTTGCGTGACTTGTTATATACTCAAATGTTGATTTTTTGGAGAGTTCTTTATATGGATAGAAAGCCCATGAAGAGAAGATCGTGTGGACGTAAAAATCACTCAAATACGAGGTCAAACGAAGAAGTTATGATCAAAATGGTGTAGCCGCGCAGTTGCCAACGGGATGTGCGAAAATCACCAAGTTTGTATGATTACTATTATTTGATCAAATTAGCCTATGAATTGTCATCTCACATGTGAAATCATATACACTTATCCCACATGTGAATCCATGTGAAATAATTTCTAAGCCATGTTGTGACTATGGGGTCATACAAACATGTTAGATCACATGAAAATACACATGTAACACCACCTTGTCATGTTCCAATGTCTTTTTGATTCCATCGCACATATCTATAAATACCCAACTCCATTCAAGCCACACACACATAAATTTTTCTGCCCAAATTCCTTCACCCTTCACTCATATTCTTTCCATTAGCTATTACACTTAGTAGTAGTGTGAGGAGTTATCAATTTAGAGGTATTTCTCCACTCTTTTCTTTACATATTTTCACACACACACACACACACACACACACACACACACACACACATATATATATATATATATATATATATATATATATATATATATATATATATATATATATATATATATATATATATATATATATATATATATATATATATATATATATATATATATATATCAATTCTCACACATTATTTTTTTATTGTGTTCATTTTGTTATTTTTCCGAAATGTTGACAAATGCTAGAAACACTTCTGAATAGACAACATAGTTTTGGAAAAATGTTGTCTTTGCTTTGTTGTATTTCTGAAATGTTGTTTAAATGCTGAAAACATGTTGTCTTTGCCATTTTTTTTCATCTTTACTCCTTTTCTGATTTTTCTCAATAAATAGTAATTTCGAAAGAGATTTGGTAGTTTCGAAGTTTCAAAATCTTTAAAAATCAATTGCACACAACATTCAAACATTATATATATATATATATATATTCATATTTATATTATATTATATTATATTTAATATTTTTTTTAAAATATTAATTTTATTTATATTTATTATCTTATTTTAACTCATTTTATTTAGTGATTAATTAATTATATTATCTTAAGTTAGTTAATAATTAGTTTATTTTATTTATACTATTAGAATTAGTTTTAGTAATAGAAATTATTATTATAAGTAGAACTCAGTTTAGTATACCCTTGCAGGCATACCTGAGACCGAAGAACAAGTCTAGATAAACATATTATTCTCTACGAAGTTTAAGGTGGGGGTAACTTTCACTCTTTACCGAGTGCTACATTTTATGTCATGATTGCTATGTTAAGATGTGATATGTGTTACTTATATGACATGTTATGTGCTATGTGAATTTTTAGTTCGATGACAAATATTTTCTACTAACACTTGTACGGGGTGACGACTCAGTGCACATATACCAACTAACACAAGTTACTGTCTACGTCGGTTCAGCACTAAAATGTATTTCAAGTATGCTAACATTTGTACTGGGGTGACGGCCTGGTGCACATATACCAACTAACACAAGTTATCGGATGACGATTCGGTCTAAAATATTTTTATTGTGTTATCGAACGACAATATGCAAATTATTTTATTAATGACATATGTTACATTTTATGGTATATTTGGCATGCATATTTATTTTTAACTGTGCAATCATTTAAGTAACCCACTGAGTGTATTTTAGACGCTCACCCCTTATCAATTTTCAGAAGAAGGTTTAGAAGATGGAAAGGCCCCTGCAAGTGTACCAAGCCCTTAGAAGACTTTATATGATTTATATTTTATTATTCTATTAGAACTTTATTTCAGATTCATCATCTGAATTAACTTATTTTGGATATTTTACTCTACTCGGGTGAGTAGACGCTTATATGTAATAATCTTTATGCAACTCTTACGTTATTATATTATCGCTTTGGGGATTATAATTTCATTTCCGCTGCGTATTCTCGACTCCCTCTATTATTATATTGGGATATGTATATCTAGTAGCGTCCCAACCCCATAGCGTAACCCGGGGCGTTACAGGAATGACCAGTCCAACTAATTTTGTATAATTTTTTTAAATTTTTTATTTTATTTTATGATATTTCACTTGTTTGATCAGTTCAACCATTTTTCTGGTTCAACCTTAATTTTTTTTAATATTCAGGGCTGGTTCCGCCTCCGGTTTATGGTCTAATCGTCGGTCCGACCCTATATCAAAAATATTGCTTTAAATATAATATCTTTAAACACTTATTTTATAATATTGTGAGACTTTTAATATAATGTGAGAAATTATAATTTTTTTCAGTCAAATTATCACATTTGGTCATTTAAGTCTTTTGTCAAATTATCACAAAATCCACATTTGGTCCTTTAACTATTGCAATTTTCAATTTTAGTCATTCTTTGTCCAATTTTGGTCTGAAGGGATCAAAATTGGACAGAATTGACCAAAATTAAACAAAAAATGACTAAAATCGAAAATTACAATAATTAAATGATCAAATGCGGATTTTGATATACACAAATGACCAAATGTGATAATTTTTCGAAAAATAATAACATTTTATAGTGAAAGTGATAACTATTTTAAAAAATGTAAAATGGTCTCATGTGATCTCACACAACATGAAGGTTGCATGACTCAATTTTTTTAATTGAGAAGTATTTGATATTTTGAATAATAAATAATATTTAAAATATGTTACATATAATAGTTTTAAAATTATCACGTATTACCCGCCAACATTCAATTAATATACCTTTATTAATAAAAATATATATAATAATAAATAAAATTTATATGATTTGTTAACAAATTTTTAATGAATTTTCTATTGATATTTTAATGAAAGTTGAATATAAAAAGTAATATTTTTATTTAAAAATACATATACATTACAAAATAAAAATTAATATATATAGAGTGAAAAAAATTTAAACTTTGTATTTCCGATGCAGGGACATCTACTTTTACTGTATTAGACGATATTTTAGTTTTTGCAAAAATAATGTTAAAATAGAAAAAAATGTAAAGAAGATTTATTAAATATCACTATTAATAAAAAATATTTTAAATACATTTACTATTTTAATTTCTTTAATTCTACTTTACATTTTCAAATGTAGTTTTAAATTAAATAAAAAATATATTATTTTTAAATATAAAAAATGTTTATAAAATAAATATAAAAGTATAATAATAAAAAGGATGGCAAAAATATATAAAATAATTATAATTTAATTTTAGATATTTTATCAATTCAGAGCCTGAAAAAATGGGTAAACTATCAATGCGGGGCTTGAATTATGTTTTCTATCGATTAGGGGACTGAATTATGTAAAACTATCAATTCAGGGCCTGAACTTAGGCCCTAAATTGATAAAATAGGAGATAATATTTGACAAATTCAGGTTTTAGATAGATAATTTTATATATTTCAGGCCTTGGATTGATAGAAAAATAATTCAGGCCCCTAATTGATAGTTTACCCATAAATCGGACCTTAAATTGATAAAACTCCAATTTAAAAGTAAAAAAATCGATTAACAAATATTAATTTTTTAATTGAGCCACATATGTTCAAGTTAACCACCTCCTATGAATATGTGATAAAAGATATTAATAATTATCGGCTACTTGGATAGAAAATTATTTTTAAATTTTTTTTCATTTAACGGTGATACTTATATCTAAGGGCTCTCATATGTCTGGGTGATGTATAACCAAGGTCATGTAAGAATATGTCTTAAATTAGGGGTGATTCTGTAGTAGTTGTAATCGAGATATATCATTCATATTTTTCGGCGACATTTTTGTCTTTCCGTAAAAAAATAATAAAAATTGGAAAAAAAAATTAAAATTGAAGAAAACATAACAAAATGATGATAAAAGGACTTAATATGGATTCATCCAAGTTGCACGTGTATTTGTTATATTTACTCGAAAATAAAATTAATCTAAAAACTGACATAAAATTCAAAAAATAAAGATTAAATTTTAGAAATAAAACAATAAATTCAATACAGTCTACACTAAAAAAATATTTTTTATCAATGGAATATTCCGTTAGTAAAAGCCTTAATTCTATTGTTAAATTGACTTACCAACGGATTAGCAACGGAATCCGTTGGTAAAGTTCCGTTGGTAAAGTGATGATTGGTAAATTTTTAACAATGAAAAATCAATTCCGTTAGTAATCCATTGCTAATATATATATATATATATTAGTGCTACGACAGAGGTGAAATCAATCCTTTGCCATTATTTAAATAGAATAATCTTAATCATGTGCAGACTGTTATAGTGTTATGTATAAAGTCAAACCTCGAAATATGTGCATTATTTGTTTACTGCGTACACATGAAGCAGCGTAGTTATTACAAAACAAGTAGTAACATTTGTTTATTGCGTGCATATTTTTTTATGGGGATTTTGTTAGAAAACGATTAAGGAATTGACAATATATTATATGAATTACTAATTACGTCCATTCGGTTCGCATCTTCGGTTATATTTGATGTTACATCTCCTGTTACAAATCGTTGGATGATTGACACGTAGGATAGACTAATCTATACCCTAACAATCAACCCTAAGGGGAAAGGTTGAGATTTTTCTCTCGCATACGTGTCACTCATCTAACACGTGTAACAGGAGATGTAACACAAAAATGTAATAGGACATCCAACGCCGTTTTAAAAGTTTAATTGATTCAAATCCCAAAATTCATAATAAATGCGGTCACCTGCAACACACGTTGGGTTGTCTGATTTAAATTAGTTACGATGCGGAATTAAGACCCATCACATGTCTACACGAACAAATATTATAAGGAGAACTTTTAAAATATCCAAAATTCAAAGTTTTAAATCAATACCAACACTTTTTCTCTCTTTTATGAACAGTAATTTTTCTGGACTTTAATACCCCTATGTCAGTAACCTTGTCGGTTGCCGTTATGGTGGCCTACACGGTTGCCAGCATGTCACTCTTGTCGGTTTAAACTCATTTTTACTTAATTTTGACATTTTTCTTTTCTTCAAAATAGACATAATCCATTACGACCATATTAGGCCCAGCATGCTTCTGTACACTAATTAAACAATATTAATCTCGTAATTAATCCTACTTAAAATAGTAACAGTACCTTTTTATACCGTTAATCTACTGGGTATCCGGGAGGTTTTACAGGTGCTCCTCACAGCCAACCACGCGCCCCGCAGTATAATGGTTCTATCCCATTCCTTCAGCGGACCTCAGCACAACCCTGGTTCGTTTCCTACACCGGGTGTACAGGATGCTACTACTGTCTCTCGTCGGAAAATATGGAGATTAATGTTGCGGAATATAATGGAAGGTTACATACTTCGGGCAGTAGCCCAAGATTTTTATTTATAAAATTGAAATATTATTACACACTCGTACTACTTAAACAAGAGGAGAAGGCTTCTCTAGCTACCTGTGGTAGCTGAAATGGAAACACTCATATAAGAAAAGAAAGGAAAATACAATGTTTATTGAATGAGAGAAAACATAGGGGAATGGTTGATTCCTTCTGCTTCCTCAAAACTCTTATTTATAGAGGCCCTCAGACTTCAAATCCGAATTTCAAAGCCTCCCCATCTTTTGTGACGTCACTGCTTACGTTATTATTTTTGCGTCAGCACTTACGTCATCTGCATTGGATGCCAGTTTTAGTGGCTGGCTGTCCATTTTCTTTATTGGATGCCTTCTTGTGGGCCATATTTTTGTCGGTCACATGTCCCTTACCCTCTCAGAAAAGTCATCTGACTTTTGCTTTTTTGAAGAATCATTTGTCTTCTTTGGTGCCTGATGATTTTCCTGGCTCTTGGGTAATTTGAAGAGATTTTACCCTCTTCTTTCCATGTGTCTCTTTTGCTGGAGCTGATTCAGCAATTCTGATAATCCCTATGCCCAACCTTATTCCTTTTCCAAACTCTGGTTCTGTTTGGGTGGAACAGCTTGTGCATATTTTGTTTGCTCATTGCCCAAAATGGGCCACGTTACAATATCTTTGATGAGTTTGTTTACTCACCGGGATCTTGTTCTTCCAAAGAAGGTCTTGTTTTTCGGCAAAGGCCTTCTCAACAAATACTGTCTTCTTCCATGTTAAAGTATTTAACAGAAAAGACCCATTCAAAGACTTGTGTTCGAACTTGAATGGGAACTTCACCTGAATCATTGCCTGAATGCAGGCATACAAACCCCTCGCTCTTCACGTAGAGATTTGTTCTTCAGAAAATATAGAAACCAAGACTGGTTCCTTTCCAGAAGACTTATTGACTTTGTTTGATGCTGAAATATCAGGTCTTCTTATCTTGATAAAATGAAAGACCTCATGGTTGCTTTTCCCCACTGGTTCTGGAGCCGCACTAATGAAGTAAAGCTCCAATATATCTCATCTGGATAGAGTTGTGTTATTTTTCCATGCTTTAAAAACTATTTTTCCTAGCCACTCTGGCAATTTTGAAAGCTCTGGGAAGCTTGGTGCAACAGTATATATTGAAGCTAGCGCCCCAAAATCATACCATTACTTCACATCATTTGGATTTGAACCTTCTCGCATCCAAATTCAGGGATATTCTCCAGATATATCCACCCGGCAATTTTCTGGTCGGATTCCTTATCTGGTGTTTAATTTCTCCCAGCTGGCCTTGTACTCCTGCCAATAAGAGAAATCAGCTAAGTTAATATCAACCTTAGCAGTGCCCGTCATAGGCCTAAGGTTGATCTCTCCCTCTTTGACCCCAGAGGTGCTGGATTGACTCGTCGACTCTAGATGTGACTCCATAGCCTCGATTTTTCCTTGGACCAGTTTTTCTTTTGGAAGTTCCAATCTAGGACTCGTGCTAAGGGTACTTGAATCCCTTGCTCAGGGTTTAGTGCCCCGTTCTAGACTACTCTCCTTTTGTTGATAGCTATTGCTATCAACAGTCCGGAGGAGTGGCTCTCGTAATTACTCAAAGAGACTCACATTGTTGCGAATACAATCTCGTATGTGGTTAGATACTTTGGTCCGATCACTTTCTTGTAATTTTCCAGCACGCGTTGCATTGAGTGCCGGATTCTCGAATTCCCTTTTGAGCAACTCAAGGTTGTCCATCAGGTGCTTTGAAACAGTCAGGATGGAGTCTATTTCAGCTCCCTCTATCTCTCGTCAAGAAATCTGCTAAAATAATATCAACATATTTAATAATGACAATATTAAAATCATAATATTGACATTCTGCTTGCCATCGTAAAAGTCTAGCCTTTTCTGATTTAGATTTAATTTTATTTTTCAAAAAGGCTTTGACGCTTGTGTTATTAATTTTAAGGATGAATTTCTTTGCGAGAAGAAATAACGGCCATTTTTTGAATGCCTTCCGAACCGCAAAGAACTCCTTTTCATTGATGTGCCATCTCTTTTCTTCATTCTCTGCAAAGAGTCTGCTACAGTATATGTAGGGTACTTCTCCTTCTGGTGTGGATTTAGTTAGAACCGCTGTCCACCAATAGTCACTGGCATCTGTGTAAAGTACCAGTTAATCCTCATCATTTGGTATAGCTAACTTTGGGAGCTTATTACAATCCTTTAGTTGTTTAGCCATCTCTCGGTGTGATTCATCCCATTTGAACTCAGCATCTTTCTTCAATAGAGGACTGAACACCTTTATGTATTGTGCTAGATTGTTGATGAATATTCCAGCAAAGTTGATAACTCCTAAGAAGCTATGGAGTTGCTTCTTATCCTTGAAATCTTCAGGAAATCCTTGAACCTTTTCTACAATGTGAGGTTGTATTATAATTCCGGACTCATCGATCTCGACTCCAAAAAATTCGATCTGCCTTGTTGCTATTACTGCTTTATTTTCAGAAAGCGCCAATCCTTCCTTATGACACACTTCTGAAAATACTTCTAAATGCGCCAAATGCTCCTTCATGTTCTTTGACGTTATGAGGATGTCATCCACATAAACAAACATGAATGAGAAATAATCTTTAAAAAGATTATCCATCTTTCTTTGGTATATCTGGGGCGTGTTTGCCAAGCCCATAGGCATGACATTCCAGATATAATGGCATTGTGGTGTGAAGAAGGTTGTGAACTTTTTGCTTTCTTCTTCCATCATAATCTGGTAGAACCCAGATTTGCAATCGAACTTTGAGAATACCTTGGCATTCTTGATACAGTTGACCAAGTGTTCCCTACTTGGTATGTAGTATCCATCGAACTCCAAGATGTTGTTGATCCCTTTGTAGTTGATCACAAGTCTCGGCTCCCCGCTTGACTTCTCCATGATCGAACTAGAAATCCTGTACTACTGTATGGAGATACTCCTGGTGATATTAACTTAAGGTCCAGATATTCCTTAAGTATTTGCTGCATATCCTTACGATCCTCTTAATTCATTAGGATAGGCTTGTATCTCACGAACTCATGCTCATTTCCTTCTTTCACTTTGAGTGAGGCTTTGAGCTCGTTTTTGTTCCACCAGACTAGAGGATCCTCGTTGAACTTTATATGTATCTTCTTTTTAACGTCCTCCAAAGATGTCTGTTCTTTGATTGTGACGTCTCTCTGTATATTTTCTCCCAATCTTGCTTTGAGAGGAAGATCGTATCTTCTTTTAATTTCTTCATCTTCCATCCTCCTCTAGTCTCAGTTCTCATTTGAAGGACTGTCGCCATATCTCCTTCGATCGTTCATCTTTGGATGGCTAAGTTTTCCTTCATCACCACGCTTGCTGCGAAATCTGATTGGTATTTTTCTTTGAAATGCATTACGCAGTCTTGGTGCGATGATTTTATGTTCACAAAGGGTTGTGAAAATAAGCCTCCTTATTGTGTTTTCTTGGGTAAAATGCTTGAATGTCTGTAGAAAATTATTTCTCAACAGAATATCCACTCCGGTTTCATGAAAATATATCGGTGGAGTTTTCACCTTGTACCATGGGGTACGATCCGCTCCTCCGATAATGATTTTTGCTTGCCTAATTCCTCTGTTAAGGATTAGCACCCTCTGAGAGAAATCTTTTCCTAGTACTATTGGCAATTCTTCGCCTGAGCCTTTAGGAAAGACTCCTTCTTTTGTTGTGCACATGCCAGCTCCTGAATCGATATATGCCACAAAATACTCTGCACGATGCTTCATATATATCATTCCTACGATGATATATATTGAGAATGGACTTGTGGTCATGGATAGATCAGAGCTCGTAAGCTCGAGCCTTCACTAGTAAACCTTATATCGTTTTTTTTACCGTGAATTCCATTCCATCTTGTAATCGTTTTCAAGGTTTGTGATCCTCGAGAAACTCCAATCCCAGCACTATTTGTTCTAGGAATCTTCTTGCTCTCCCTTCAATTACTAGCTCAAGTTCTCCGAGTTTAAGTTGTCCTTGATACCTCCGAGTTTTGGTTGTTGGAGATAATACAAGACATCACAAGGAATAGATTTTTCCTTTTTAGTAATGTCAAATATCACTTCGACTCCTCTCCATCCTTCTGGGCATTTAAGTTCACCTTTAGTTGTGAACTTCTCTGGCTCCTTAATCACCTCCACGATCGGCTTCTTCCCCTATTTTTCACTAATCATTCTATCTTCTTGGAAAGAAATCCTCCTCTGGTCGAATCTGAGGCTATCTTGCCTGCTCCTGACTGGTTTATCTCTGATTCGTAAATCCATATCGTGGATTGGCGGTAACTCCATTATTTCTGTCCTGGTTGCACATGCAACCCTCTCGAATACTTCTGGTATCTCAATATACTCCTTCATTTTGAATAGATCTGAATGATGGGTGTTGGATAGAGCATATAAGATACTGTATGTGATCGAGTAAGACATATTTCCTTCTTTCATCAAGTCTTTGTTTTTAATATCTTGATGAAGGGTGAGTGCCCTACTGAAGTCTTTATCTGCCAGATTGTAGGCAATTCTTGGGTATATGTATGATGCCACCTTGCCTGTGTACAGGTTCCCTGAGATTCCTCCCAGTCATGCTTTTCTCATATTCTTGATCCTCTTATCAAAGATTGCAATATCGATTGGTGTATCGATACATTCTTTGAAAGTTGCTTTGATGAGAATCCGAATAGCTCCAATGTGGATCCAAGACATAGTCTTAGCCACTTCTTCCTTGAGTTTACTGAGCTCCCTCTTGATTTCATCAACCGGGACTAGTTGCATTTCCATCACATTACTCGTGAGCTCCATTGGGATGGCAATTTCTCCTTTCGGTCACCTTATATATGATGTTATGCTTTCTCTTTTTGAAGTTGAGGAACCGCTCTAGTCGTCACTGTTGGCAATTGGATCTTGCGGTTCAAACGTGATCGTTAGTAAAATAGGTAAACAAATCAGCGGAAGCAATTAAACTGTTTACCGTACTTCTGGGTTGATGTAGAGGATGAACAGCAGAGAACCACCTCTCAATCTTCTGCTGTATGTCCCAAGTCGAATCCTGCTGTTGTGTGGGCAACAATCCGCAGGATTCTCTCAATCTGCTCCTGTTCTTTCTAACTGTCAAATGAGGCACTGACTTAGGGTTAACAGGAGCTGAGATGACTTATATAGTTAGGCTACAGCAGGGACCAGGAGGAGAAATTGGGCTGGGCCTCAATTGAATTTAATTAACCAAGCTTAGCCCAAAGCTTTTAATTAAATCCAATAATAATAATATAGTCCACTAAAATATTATTACTGCACTACCCGTCCAATCCCAAAATAATATTCTGGGCTCCTTCTTATTATAAGCCCGACAGTCTCCCCATGTTTAAGATATACAATGCCCATTAATTAATTAAGTTACTGACAACTCAAATTAATTAATATCTCATCCGAGAGTAGTACCACTCAACCTTATTATTATGCCGGAAATTAATCCACTTGCAAGATTTACATGATAAACCTTATGAGCTCCTCAAGGGGACATCATCAACCTATGACGGACATGGATTCCTTCTACAATCAACAGCACACCATAGATACAGCACTACTTCCCAACTCACCGAGTTTGTTGATTTAATACTTATAAATCTCACCCATTGATGAATCAAAGAAATACATACTGCCCTACGTGTCGAGGTTATTGTATAGGGATTAAGAGCACGAACTTCCATAATAACAGAGATCAAGTTCTTCTATAAGTCAGTATAAGTCGAACGATCTCAAGCGGTCCTGCTCAATACACACAAGTGCACTAATGTGATTCTATAGCCAAGACAAGCTAATACCAAACCACACTACAACCATACCGATAGAGAGTCCCCGTCTATCTCAGTTGTGAATATCTGTTTATACTTTATAAGGAAACCGATAATATGATCTTCTGCGTGTTGTCGCACAACATATTATTTACAGTATAAAGTAAATGGACTATTGCATCATGCATATAAAATAAATTATAAGATGCAATCATTTGATCAATGATTCTCATTTCAAATATTGTTATGACATTGTTCATACTAAAGCTAGGCTTTTAGTATACAATCCAACAATCTCCCACTTATACTAAAAGACTATGCTGTCATGTCTTCTGCCATACATCTGATTCCTACTCCTACTTACGCGACCATTAAAAGCTCTCGCCTAAAGGTCCTTGTAAATGGATTACTAGGTCATCATCCGATGCAATCTAGGCGACAACAACCTTCCCTCATCATACGATTTCTCGTAACAGGTGGTACTCGCGCTCCATGTGTTTAATTGCCTTATGGACTTGTGATTTCTTCAAGTTTGCAACTGCACCAATATCATCAATGTAAATTGTGATTACCTTGGGCAAACTTAGAAACACTTCAAAGTCCATCATGAAGTCTCTAGAGTCATGTAGATACTTTGGCTGCCTCATAGGCTCCAATTCATCATCTTTCCATGATGGAGTCCGGAGTCTGAAATACATTTCTATATAACACTCCTCCACATTATGACTCTACTTCCTAAGATTAAACACATAACCTTTGAGGAGAATTTAATGCCGTCCAATCTGACTAAAAAATCTGAATCTACGTAATCCACAAAAAGCAGTGAATCTGTTTAGTAAATCCACATATAATTTCCAGTCCTTCTCAGGCACTTTATATATGTCTTACTACAGTTCATCATTCTTGTTCCGGGTTACGTTGATACCTTCTGTTCATGCGTTCAGCAACACAGATATCCAACTTCGTTCATAGCATTCTTTAGATTAAGCTTCCTTATTCGCCGAAGCATGAGGAACCACTTTCATCCTCTTTATCTTCTTCTTGTGTCTCAAAGACACATTCACTTAGATAAATTTACATGCTAAACGAGTATGGACTGTATTATTTTATGAAACTTGAGATAAGCATAATATCCTTTCTCGTGATCCGTATTACCGTGATCAAAAGGATATATTTTGCCTTTCTTAAGTCCTTCATCTCTACCGCTTTATTAACCGTACCTATACGCCCGATAATACTCTTTCATTGTCTCCAATGAGCAAGATACTATCTACGTATAGTACAAGAAACACCACCATATTTTCGTCACTCTTTACAACACACAAGAATCATCCGCTCATTGATTTAAATCCATGCCACTGGATTACCTAATCAAAACAGATGCTTCACTATCTTAAAGCTTGCTTTAGTCCATCGCTGGACACTTTTAAGCTTACTATCAAAATGCTATTAGTACTTTGCAATGAATCACTCTGGTCGCTCCACATAGATGTTTTCCTCAAGACTTCCAATTAGGAAAGCTGTCTTGACATCTATTTGTTGTTCCTCATAGCAGCAATAAATAAAAGAATCCGGATCAATATAAGCATAGCTACCAGCGAACATGTTTCCTCATAATCGAACCATTTCTTTTTTAGTACACCTTTTCGCAACAAGCTTTGCTTCCAAGGTTTTCACCTCTCTGTATGATCCTCTTTTATTTCCTATGATCACTTGCAATGGCTTTTACACCATTTTAGTGATCCTTCAAGCTCCAGACTTAATTTAGAATCCGTAGATTCTATTTCAACATTCATTGCATCTTGCTAAGATTCCGCATTTTCATCTTGTAGTGCTACGTCGTATCCGTGGGACAATACCATGTTCACTAGGGATCAAGTCTCACGACTCTCCCAAAATATATATTTATGGGTTGTCATACAACCCTCCCACTATGACAAGACACTACATGTAATTGTGTATCAGACGTGACACGCGTTGCAGTTTACCTTGTGGTATATCCTCTTGTAGACTTGGTACTTATACTTAGTGTTTTCCTCTCACTTCCTTTAGAACAACTTATACATGGGTTTGTGATTTATTACATAGTCCTTTTCCAAAAATCTAGTTATTGAGTTAACAATTATCCTTCGATCTTTTGGACTAAATAAATCACCCTCCATTTTTCTAGGATATCCCATATACAGACAAACGTTTCACGAATTACTGTATCTAGGGCATATCCATAAAATGAATTTAATTATTCCAAATAATTCATCATTTATCTAATCATAACCATAAGAGCCTAATACCTTCTACCCACCACACCATTCAGCTGGGGCATACCCGGTGTAGTCTACTTGAGATTTAATCTCAACTTCTGATCAATAGCTCCTAACTATCCCAAGAGGTTTTCGCCATCATGATTGAATCGTAATGACTTAATATATTTTCCATGACGCTTCACTGTACCAGCCTTACAATTCTTGAATTAATCAAAGAACTTAGACATGCAGTGCATCATATAAATATATTGGTTTCTAGAATAATTTTCGAATATTCATAACCACCTCTCGTCTGGATAATATTAGGTTCGCTTGAATCAGAATGAACTAATTCCAACATATATATCTTTGGCTCTACACCCCACAGCCTTGAAAAGACAGTTAATCATTTTTACTTCCAAGCAAGACTCGCAAGTCCGATAGTTTCCACTTCAGATAAACCTTACGGTCTATCGGCTATCAACTTTTGAATCCTACTCAAGTAAAATGAATTAGTCATAGACGCCAAATGTATGTTTAGTTCATTTCCGAAGGTTCCTTTCTCTTACTAATATTAGAAGATGCATTATTTAATTACTATTTATTGCATCTGTGGGATGTACATGATTCAAGAGTATACTTTTATCCACCAACGTACTTTAACGGATCATAGCCTCATTCCTCATTACTATGACCATGTCATTTAAATGAAATGAAGTGTCCATCCGTTAATGTATAGAAACTGAAATTAAATTCTTTCTATGAAACGTACGAAAAGATAATTTCTCATAATCAATCGTTTATTCTTATCATGAGATAAATAAACAACTCCCACTGCAATAGCCACTACCTTTGTAGTTTTACCCATATTATTAACAATCTTATCCTTACTCAGTGATAAACATTTAGTGATTCCAGTATCTACATACTTCGAGTCAGTAGATGCCATCACTAATCATGTTTAAACCATTAGTAAATAAGATATTAAACTTGTTCACATCATGATGAAAAATGGCTTTCTTTTGCCACATGTTTTGTTAGAAGTTTCCCACCATATACAATCTCTCGTATTTCAGGTAGAACTTGCTCAAAACATCCAGGCAAATTGTGAAGAATAAATTGATTTAGGTTTCCCTTTCAATTTCTATTCCAAGCTTTTCCCATTCATTCATCAATTGAACCATGATCTTCTGCCTTTTGATTTACTCAAGTATCCGAAGAGTTACATGAGACCATCATATTTCTATAAACCTCTCATCTCTTCACTAGAGACTTTAATAGGCATCATGAGACGTCCTTTGTGAGAATACACATGTATTTTCTTAAGCAGTAATTATCAAAACCAAGATTCTTTCTAATCATCTAATTTGGACAAGTAAATATAATGTCTTTTAGTTAATAATTAGTGAAATAAAACCATCCGAAATTCAGAGAATCACAAATAAATTTACCGATCAAATCTTCGAATTTTATTCTTTTATATCGATTCCCTCAAAACAATATAAAATAAAATTCACCGACATCTCAAGCACCGTGAGTCTGCAAGCCACGATAGTGTGGACGTGTACAAACCCGAATATTTACAAGAGAAGGTTTTACCCATTAATTTCATTTGTCAACCTCACTTTATGACAAAATAATTAATAGTCGGTTTCTCTTTAGCCATGCAAATAAAAGCAGTGACTCCGATGGGGAGGATACTTATTATTTACATCTAAGTGTACACATTATTTGACCCCAAGTCTGCGGCCCAAGCTTGTGTGCCTTACAGATAGAGAAGTACACACGCGCTCAGATAACTTCCTACAGTCATCAATTACAAGTTTGTACCAGTGAACCGCATATAAACTCATCCGATAGGGAGGAAGGTCTAAGCCAACGCGCAAGTTCATATGCATCACATTACAAACGTAATTATTTAATGAAGTCTGTTCCAGCAATCCATGAATAAACTCATCCGATGGGGAGGAAGGCTCTAATGCCGACGCGCAAGTCTATTCACATTGCTTAACAAACCAATAATGGAGGCCGTGGGAATTTATTACCAATCCCCTCTCCCACTTAGTTATTTAATTCCGAGGGTTTTAACATGCATATAATATTCCAGAATAAAATATACAACTTAGACATGCTTCTATTAACAGTAATTTAAATAAATAAATCACATAGAACATGTCTTTCACATATACAACAATAATTGACAATTAAATCAATTAATCAGTTATATAACATTAATTAATTGCATAATTAGTGGATCAATCAATTTGGGCCCAAGAGCAACAAATAAGCACAAAATGAGCAGCATATTAAATAATTAATCAAGCCCATTATCCATGGCCCATAATCTTAACCCAAAATTAAATTAAGTCCACCAAGCCCACTAGCACAAAATTAGTCCATTAATAAAATTAATTTATCATGCTTGGCCCATTACTCACAATTAATTAAAACCAGCAATAAAATAATAGCCCATCAGCCCATTTCCATTTTAATAAAATTTGGGCCCAACAGCCCAAAACCAATTAAAAATGAGCAGCCTACATTAATTACTGAATTGGGCCCTATAATTAAACCATCAGCCCATGAACTAGAGAATCAAGCCCAAATACACATAATTAAAATAGGGCCCAGCAGCCCCATATCCTTTTAATTAAACTTTGGGCTCAAATCCCAGCCCATTAACCAATTAAAAACAAGGCCCAAAGGGGCAGCCCATCACCATGCTGCCCTAATCTACCAGCCGCCGAAGCTCCTCTTCTTCTCAGGCGATAACCGGCGCAACCAGGCGCCGATGCCGCAGGCGCCGCCGCCAACAGTCCACCGTAAATTTTGCTGTTAGCCCACCGCCGAAGACCTCTTAACTGCACCCGCCTGCCGCGACCATGCCTCGCTCGACGCAGCGACTCAACACTCGCCAGTCGAGCACTATCCGCCGCCACTGTCGTCGCCGGCGCCTGCCACACCCCACCGGAATGGCGCCAACTGTCCGCATCGAGCGCAACGCCCAGCAGCCAGGCGCCGCTGCCGCCGTGACCACGCACACAGACGCGCTTGAAGATCAGCGCGTCACCGGCGAGGCACGAATCAGACCAGCGCCGCCGCGCTTGTTACACCGACCCCGCAGGCAGTCGCTCCACAGCCATCGCCGGTCAGCCGCGTGCCACCACCAGTGCCGCCAGATCCTTCGTCGACCAGTCCCGATCCGCCTGGATCTATCTCGACCTACCCCGATCCGCCCAGCCGGAGCTCTTCGTCGATCGGGATCATCAGCGCCGCTCACCGGTGATGAGTGTCACCGATTATCTCTGATCCGATCGGGATCGGCGTGAACTCACCTGGGACCTTCTGTTCTGGTCCGTTCAGTCGCGCCGCTTCCATCACTCGTCGTCGACAATCGAACCAGTCGATGCCCCCAGTCGAAGCCGCTCGTCTTTCCAGCGCCGCCGCGATAAAACTGGTCCGGCCGCAACCACCAGCCGTCATGGTCCACGCCTTTCAGACCCTACCGCCACCTCCAACGTCCACGCGCCGCCGCGACAAATATCCATCGAGCAGGGGGAGTGTGATGGGAAGATGACAGTTGACAGATTCTGGGTCTAATGTGTTCTGGGTCTAATGTGTTTGTGTGACCATAAATATGTACTATGTATTCAATCAAAGAAACAAATACACTACAACACATAACACAGTAGATCACAAAGCACTATGTGATTACAAAGTAAATGCTGTCTTCACATAAACACATTCATACAGATCATTAATAAACATGCGATTAATCCAGATTAAATCAAATAATCATATAATCACAATAACCCTTACCTTACGATTCACGTTTCACCACGAAACCAATGCTCTGATACCAATTGTTGGCAATTGGATCTTGCGGTTCAAACGTGATCGTTAGTAAAACAGGTAAACAAATCAGCGGAAGCAATTAAACCGTTTACCGTACTTCTGGGTTGATGTAGAGGATGAAAAGCAGAGAACCACCTCTCAATCTTCTGCTGTATGTCCCAAGTCGAATCTTGCTGTTGTGTGGGCAACAATCCGCAGGATTCTCTCAATCTGCTCCTGTTCTTTCTAACTGTCAAATGAGGCACTGACTTAGGGTTAACAGGAGCTGAGATGACTTATATAGTTAGGCTACAGCAGGGACCAGGAGGAGAAATTGGGCTGGGCCTCAATTGAATTTAATTAACCAAGCTTAGCCCAAAGCTTTTAATTAAATCCAATAATAATAATATAGTCCACTAAAATATTATTACTGCACTACCCGTCCAATCCCAAAATAATATTCTGGGCTCCTTCTTATTATAAGCCCGACAGTCTCCCCATGTTTAAGATATACAATGCCCATCAATTAATTAAGTTACTGACAACTCAAATTAATTAATATCTCATCCGAGAGTAGTACCACTCAACCTTATTATCATGCCGGAAATTAATCCACTTGCAAGATTTACATGATAAATCTTATGAGCTCCTCAAGGGGACATCATCAACCTATGACGGACATGGATTCCTTCTACAATCAACAGCACACTATAGATACAGCACTACTTCCCAACTCACCGAGTTTGTTGATTTAATACTTATAAATCTCACCCATTGATGAATCAAAGAAATACATACTGCCCTACGTGTCGAGGTTATTGTATAGGGATTAAGAGCACTAACTTCCATAATAACAAAGATCAAGTTCTTCTATAAGTCAGTATAAGTCGAACGATCTCAAGCGGTCCTGCTCAATACACACAAGTGCACTAATGTGATTCTATAGCCAAGACAAGCTAATACCAAACCACACTACAACCATACCGATAGAGAATCCCCGTCTATCTCAGTTGTGAACATCTGTTTATACTTTATAAGGAAACCGATAATATGATCTTCTGCGTGTTGTCGCACAACATATTATTTACAGTATAAAGTAAATGGACTATTGCATCATGCATATAAAATAAATTATAAGATGCAATCATTTGATCAATGATTCTCATTTCAAATATTGTTATGACATTGTTCATACTAAAGCTAGACTTTTAGTATACAATCCAACAGTCACATGGTAAATCCGTCGTATAGATTGAGTCTTGGATCCTCTTTCATGATTCTCATAAGGGTCCTATGAGAAATAGATGTCTGGGAAAAGAATCCCGACATGTCTTCTTGCATCTCCTGTCTGAAGTTTTCTTCTTCACTCCGACTCATTTTCAGAAGATTCGTCTAGACTGAGGTATTCTTCTTCGTAGATGCTCTCGTCTGAAGATATATCTTCAAACTGATATACCTGTACCAGGTCTTGAAAGTAAACAACTTCCTCCATTTCTGGAGTTGTTTCTAACTGCCGTACTCCCTGTTTCTGGTTTTCTGGGCAATCTGGTGAGATATGCCCTCTTGTTCCACACGTGTAGCAGTTACAGTCCTTGAATCTTTTATTGACTCATGTGGCTACTCTTCAGAACGTCTTTCTTGTGGGAGTTCTTCATGTACTCTACCAGTTCGACGCTGATGATGATGCTTGACTTCTTGAACTCCACTTTGATGGTCCAGATCTTTGCCCTGATTTATAGCTTCGGGCCTTCTGTTTAGACCAAAAGGATCTTGGTCTTCTGGATCTCCATCCTCCACTTCTTTGAGTGTAAGGATAATGTTTCTTCATCCTTTTCTGCTTCCTTGGACTTCTTCCAATGATGGTTGAAAGATCATTGTTCTCGCAGCATATGAGTACCGTCTTGTTGATTCCCCTTAGTCTCTTGTAGTTCTTGTGTAGTGATGCTTGATGGCACCACTCTGCAATTTTGGCTTTGAGGAAGGACATTCTCCTTGCTATCGAATCCAACTCTCATGGTTCATATTCTTTGATCAACATTTCTCTCCATGGGCTTGGGATCTTGGCAAAGAACATTGGGAATACTTCCTCCTCCTTAATTTTTTATTTTCATCTATACTCTGTGAAGAGTTTGATGTACTCGTCTACATGTCAAATGTCAAGTAGTTTTAAGCTGTATAGGGCATTCCTATACTTCTTCTTCTTTTCTTCCTTCATTCCTTCGAGGTAATCTACTCTGATAAAGTGGATCTTGAAGATCTTGGCCATGTGATCAATGATATTGCCGAGATCTTTGCCTTCCATGACTTCCTTCTTGACTTCGTTTAAGAGCTCCTCCCAGATGAACTTTACTGATCCTTCCAGGCTCATTGTTAGGAATCTTATGAACCCTTCTTTATCCAGCTCTAGTGCACCTCCTGCAATTTTTATTGCATTATCCATTCGTCGATCAAGGTCTCTCTGTTCTTGAAGTCCAAAGTATCGAGGTTCAGGATCAACCCGTATGGATTTATCGTTCAAGATGAGAATGACTATATGGGGTGTTGTATGGATTAGATCCTCGAACTTGGCTTGCCCCTGTTGACAATCCCATTGCCCTCATCTTGAAGTTTCCTTATTATTGGGTTGTCTCTTCTTGTCTCATTCCCTGGACTCCATGTAGTCCAGATGTTCCTTCATTTTGGCTCGGATCACGTTGTATCTGCGGAGCCTGCGACTGTTGTTGTGATCTTGAAGTTTCTCCCACATTCATCTTTAGATCTACAATTGATAGTCCTTGAAAGGACTCATATAGATCTTGTAGATCTTCAAGATTTGCTCTTTCCATCCGGGGATATGGATTCTCCTCGAAGGATAGCAATCATCTTCTCATTTTCGAACTTTGGCCTTGTGACCTATGTCGTCTTTCCCTTTTGATGTAAAAGAGGTTCTATTTCGATGGTTGCTGGCAACCTTCCTCCTGGCTTTCTTCCCGTCCCCTTGATTTCCAGGGACTCTACTTGTTTTATCAGCTCCTTGATGAGGTTGGGTTGTTTGCTCTGCAGTGTCTCCACCTTTTCCATCTTGAGGCTGATTTCAAATATTGTCTTGGACATATTTTGGCAATATTCTCAATATAATTTCACCGTCTTTTGTAATTCTCTAAGATCTTGGTTTATCTTAGAGTTATCTGTCTCGATCTCCTTCCACTCTGTTATTCTATCCAATGTGAAAAGTGATAAGACTTACAGATCTCTCTTGGACCCTGATTTGGTCATCTTCTCCATTATTCGTGTTTGGGGACACGCCCGTGGATCTCGGTGAAACTTCGGAGTTCCACTATGTTTCTGGATACTTCTTTAGAGTATCTTATCTCCATATGGCGGTCTTCCTCCAGATGTTCCTCTTTGGTGTGGTTAGCACGAGCATCCGCCAGTTTTCACCTTCGATTGAGACTATCCCAGAATCGATCGGCGTCCTCGCATTCTTTTTCCACATATTGTCTATAAAGAACATTATAATATTGATGTATAGAGCTACTTGTTTCATCATATCCAACAGGCCAGAAGTTCCTGTTGCTCCACCTTTGAACAGGCCTAATAGTCCTGTCACTCTCGGATGACGAACTTTCGTTCGGATCCATATATCTTTAGAACTCTCCTCTCGTTAAGTGATATAAGTTTATAATAATTTTTTAATTCATAAATAAATAAACCTAGAACTCTGATATCATTTTGAAGCGTGAAGAATATGAGGAAATTAAATTGAAATGAAGTTGTATACCAACATGATTACCTATATGGTTACCGGTATAATCACCTATATGGCTACCGACAAGTACTGACCAGTGAAAATTTTGATCAGTTGGCCCGTTTGATCGGTTGACCAATCTGAATTTTCAACTTTTTTTTTGAGGGTAAAATTATCCGAAAAGTGGCACATGGGTAGAATTAATAACTATTTTCAATGATTGACAAAATTAAAATTTTACATTGAATCTTGGGTATTTTTAGATATTGGCACGATATTATATACATTTCGAGGAACGTAGTACATAAATATGAATATATATAACAATATACTGCACAAGTACCATAGTTATATACTAATATTGGCAATATTACACTCCATTTTATTTGATGACTGCAAGCAAAAGATGTATTAATTAATAATTGTCCATTCTTTCAGATTAAATGTGGTCACATGTGGCTTGCCTAATTTCAACTACTTACGAAGCTAGCTAGTAGACACATCACGTAAGTCGATGGAAAATTCATCAGCATGCATGCACTTCAATTGATACTTTTACATTTTTCTATACGCAGATGTTACAATCACCTTAGAGCTGATAGGTTACATTAATTCGTGGGCAGTTATTTTTTAATTTTAAATTATTTTATTTAATTTAATGCTATAAATTAAATTAAAATTTAACTTAATAGTTAATATTGTTAAGATACATCGGTGCCAAATACAATAGTTAATATCGTTCAGATACATCAGTGCTCAAATGTATCCTAATTTGACTCTTTTAAATAAAAAAATATTACTTATGATTCCAACGAAAATATATAAAAATCTCAACATACAAAAAAAATTTAAACACGCAAGTATTTCAATAAATTTAACCTAAAAATCTACATTGACCCATTCACCAAGTGCACCCATATTAATCACCCTAATTATAAGGTAATTTTCAAATCTTTAGATTAAATATGGCTTGCCTAATTTGAACTAGTAACGAGGCTGAAGACACATCACACTTAAACGCACTGGAACATATGGAGATTGCAGTTTGCGTAAAATATGAGTAATACGGATTTTTGGGGTGGCAGTTTTTTTTTTTTTTAATTATTACAGGATAAATCTGCCACATTTAATTGATCTGATCAGCAGGATCATATAATTATCTATTTTAAACAATGTAAACTTCATAAAAACTACTCCTCCGTATTATAATATTTTTTTATAATAAATAAATTATAAAATATATTAGGTGTGTTAAATATATGTAGTTTTTTATTTTTAAAATAAAGTGTATAAGAAAGAGTGATTGTTTTACTTTTTTTTAGTAAGGAGTAAATTTTTGTGGGACAAGAAAAATAAAAAATATGCGATTTGAAAAAAAGACAGAAGGGAGTAATTAATATTCCCCTTTTCTTATAAGTTATTAGAATTTAAATGCTAATTCCTCCACTATAATGGCACTCACTAGTTTATTAATTATATAAAAAAATTGATAACGAACTAAAAATTAAATTAATAGGATTCTCAAAATTGCAGCAATTTTCCAGGAATTTATTTGATTTTCTGCGTCACAAAAACGCCACTTTTAATAGTTCATTTAAAAAAAAATGCAACCTACTATATTTCTTTTTTCTTTTTTTTTGAAAAAATGACATTTCTTTTATATTTTAGACATAATTAACCCTAATCTACGAACTCACAACCCTATACGCAACTAAAAATTACCTTTATGAGACGGAGTATTTTTTCAACCCCACTAAAGGAAATATTCTTCTCCTCTCTCCGTCTTTGAAGATTGTTCTTTCTTTCCTCATTGATTCATCTCACATAATTTGTTCAACACTAGAAAAGAAAATAGCACTCTAATCTAACACTTCAAAAGTATACTTTAATTTAAAAAATGTCATACATTTTTCCTATACATAATACTCCCTTTGTCCCGAAGTTAAGTTCACCGATATTGTAGATAAAAAGTTTAAGAAAAATTATTTTTTGATCAACTTTACTGACTTTTGAGGGGTATTGTGGTATTTTTAGGTAATAAATAAATTATATAGTATGTTATGTGTGTTAGATGAGAGTGGTATTTTTTAAATTATGATAACTTTTGAGATTGTTGATTAATGTGAAGTTTCCTTTTTTGGTTTGTGAACATAAGTGTGGGACAGACGAAAACGGAAAGTATGAAGATAAGTATGGGACGGAGGGAGTATATTTTATACTTTATTTATCACCTAAAAATACCATATTACCCCTAAAACTCAATAAAATTAGTCAAAAAGTAACATTTTCTTAATATATGTAGTACAGTAAAGGTGAATAATTTTAAGGACGGAGGAAATAATATATTTTTATGGGGTCCACTCACAACACTAATAAAAAAACCCTCTTTACATTAAAATATAAATTAAATTTCTCAACTTACTACACATTAAAATACAATATTCTTAATCTTTGAGCAAAAAGCAAATGTAACTGTTATATTATGTGACGAAAAGAATATATATTACTCTGGCTCAGATTCTCTGTGTCATTTGCTACATCATCTCCTGTGCCGCACCGTTAGATGATCGATACGTAGGAGAGATAAACTATACCCTAATCCTTAAACCCTAGGGGCAATGGTTGGATTTATTTCCCCTTTTTACGTGTCAATCATTTAACGTGTGGCACAATAGATGATGCACCAAAATAACGCAGAAGATCCGGCGTGATATTACTCCCTCTATCTTATAAAAGGTTTCACACTTTTCTTATTCATTCGTCCCACAATACCTTTCATCCCTTAGAAAAGGAAACAAAACTTTATTCAATAATCTCAAAAGTATATTTCAAAATACTAAAATACCAAAAAAAAAAGATAAAATTAATAAAGTTGATTTAAAATATAACTTTTTTAAAACAAAATAGTAAAAGTGAAATTCGAATGGAGGGGGGTATTTTTTTTAATAGTTATTAATTTTTATTTACATTATGTGAATGGTTCATAAAATATTTCACTACACCACACATAAGTTTGTCGGGCAGGATTTGGATTTAGGGTAAATATCAAAATTAGTCACGTAAATATGACATTTTCCAACTTTAGTCCTTTATCATTTGCAATTCTCAATTTTGGTCTTTTTTGTTCAATTTTAGTCCTTTTGGTCCAGTTTTGGTCCTTTTTTTCAAAATTTGATCATTTTTTAGTACACTATTGGTCCTAAATGTATACACTTTCGAACTATTTTTGGACATTTTTTACATAAAGGACTAAATTTGGACAAAAAATAATCAAAATTAAGAATCGCAAATGATTAAGGACTAAAGTTGGAAAATGTCATACTTACATGACAAATTTTGGTATTTACCCTTGGATTTATAAATGTAGGATGTATGGTAGAAATTAAGCTGCAGCATCACTGAATTGAATAATCTGTTGAAAATTGAAGAGTAAGTAGATGGAGGGTGAAGAACAAGCAAGAGTGGGTGTATGGAGATATGCACTGGGTTTCAGTGAGATGTGGGTGGTGCACGCCGCTATCCATCTGGATTTACCAGACGTCCTCGAAAGCCATGGCAGCCCGATGACGCTGTCCGAGCTCTCCTCCGCCGTAGGCTGCCCGGAAACCACCCTCCACCGGATACTGCGCTTCCTCACTCACCGAGGCATCTTCCAGAAGCAGAAAACGACGCCGGTTCTCTATGGTCAGACCCCACTTTCCCGCCTCCTGACCACGGATAAAATGGGCCCGTTTGTGGACATCCAGGGCGGGCCGCAGCCCGTTTTGAGTGCGGAAGATTTGAGAGCTGGAAGAGGCTCGGGTTCGGGCCCTGTATCCACGGAGGGTGACATGTGGAAACCCGGTGATCATAAGGCGTTTTACAGGGTATTCCTCCGCAGCCATGCTAAGGCGACATCACTCGACGTCATCAATAGCTGCCCGGAGGTTTTCCGGGGGGTTTCGTCGGTGGTGGACGTCGGAGGGCATGAGGGAACATCTATTGGGATGATTGTGAAGGCTTTTCCTTGGATTCACGGCATCAACTTTGATCTCCCCGATGTTGTTGCCGCTGCACCTCCTCTTGATGGGGTCGAGTACGTTGCAGGAGACATGTTCGACAAAATTCCTAAAGGGGATGCTGTAATGCTCATGGTAATCTCTTTTCTAATTTTACCTTTTACTCTCCCTCCGTTCCGGAAAATGCTTCTCGTTTACTGTTTTATGCTATTTAAGAAAAATTGTTCTTTTTGACAAATTTGTTGATTTTAGTATAGTATTTTTTTTAATAAAAATATATAAAGTAATGATATGAAACAAAATTTGAAATTTAAGTTATTTTGAGATTATGGATTGAGATATTGTTTTATTTTTTGAGAGTGTGAAAGATGTTAGGGCACGGGCAAATATGGGAAGTGTGAAGGGTTATATGGGATTGTAAAAAGGACTCTACCCAATACACCAGGCTACACTTTATTTATTATCTAAGCGACTACTTTTTTTTTCCCAAACAGTGGATACTGCACGATTGGAGCGACGGACTGTGTGTGGAGATCCTGAAGAAATGTAAGGAAGCTATACCGGCAGATAAAGGAAAAGTTATAATTGTGGATGCTGTGATTGATGAAGAAGGTGATAGGGACGAGTACTCTGGTGCTCGTCTGGCGATGGATATGACAATCATGGCTTCCACCGTCAACGGAAAGGAGAGGACTGCTGATGAATGGGCACAACTTATCAATGCCGCTGGCTTTAGCAAACACAGCTTTAAGCACATGAAAGCTATTGATTCTGTCATCGAAGCTTATCCTTGATAGTGTGTGCGTGTGTTTTAGTGCTTAAGTTATTCACTATGGAATTTCTATCACATGAAATTGGATTTGTGAAATCCAATGTCGTGTGTGTTTTTCTTCTGTTTATTTTCAGTGCGACTGCAATAAAATGAGGAGGTACCTTTTGATGATTCTATCATGGGAAAAATACATTTTTAGTCCCATACAAAAAGTTCATTTTCATTTTTGGTTACATTCTTATCCCATAAAAAAATTTAAGCCTTTTCCGTCTATTAACTAACGGTAATTCCACAAGCACCATTAAGTTTGAGAATCGCAAGCCTATTCTCAAATTTCACCTACTAATCTAATAATCCAAAAAAAAAATCAATTGGGAAGATCTGTCCAAAATCTATTAAATCCATCTAAAAAAAGCTCTCATTAATCAATTGTGGAGACAAAGAAATCAGGAGAGGAGAAATGGAGTGCCGCCAGCCCGTAGAACTGAGTCGGTGTCGACAGGGTAAAGGAGATTGCCTGCAACTGGGAGATAGTGTTTGAGAGTGGAAGAGAGGGATTGTTTGAGTTTTGGAACGAGGGTTTGCAGGAAATAGGGCTTAGAACAAGAGGGGTTGTTGTAGAAGAGAAGATGTCGCATGGGATGAAAGTGCAGCCAAATATAGTCAAACAGAGAGAGCGGCACCGACATCTCCGCCGCCACCCCCGCCGGAGGTGAAACTTGGCAGTTTTGGAGCACAGTTGTCGACATATGGAACAAAATTTTTAAGTGACGATTGATTGATGTTACTCTCTATATCGAACGGCTCTCTTTATTTTATAGCAACATCTAGTGGCACCCTTATAATTAGAGAAAATTGACATTAAATACTTCAATTTTAATTGTTTATTACATTGGTTATTTTATCATTGAATAATGAATACAAATAGGCAAATATTTGTTTAATAAGGATAAAAAGGTGATATATAAAATGATACTCAAAGTAATATTAGTGTAGCAAATTATTTCGTGAATAATAACGAAAAATGACATATTATTTTTAATAAAAAATAATAACTATTTAAAATAATATATAAAAACAATCCTATGTAATAAATAGATAAATCAATTTTAAGTCATATATATTGCATGTTTATGATTATTGCTTGTGTCATAAAGTAATATATTTGTCTATTTGTTATGGGTAAAGGAGACTTAACCATATAACCGTTATTCATTAGAATAATTAATATTGTACGCTTAATATATCTATTAATTACTATTTTAGAGGATTTGGTTTCTTAGATTGTTAAGTGGGAATTGAAGTTTATTTCTTAAGTACCTAGAAGGGAGTAGGAATTATTTTTCTGCATCTGAAGGTTTGTACCAGATTTATGTGTTATGTTTACTTCACAAAAGGGATTTAACATAATTACGTGATTGCTTTCATAAAATCTGCAGGAATTCTAACTGATTGTCTAGTGATTTAATTTGACCAATTTAAACTGGATTGCCTAGAGGTGTCTTGTATTATCTCTTGAACACTTTCTTGTTTTTATTTGTTTTCTTTATTATTTTTATTAATTTTTCCTTTAGATAAATTACCCTTCAGTTTGATAAATACCCTTTTCAATACTCAGATTTGTCTTAGGTTAGAGTTGTCATAAATAGATTAAATAGTAAGTCTAGAATTATTCATTGGGTTCGATAACAGACTTGGACACACGCTTATCTGCAATTGATTCCCTACACTTGGGGACACACAAAAAGGTAAACAAAAAATAGAAGAAAGCAGAGAATATGAAGTGTTCAAGAGAGAAGATAGATAGCACTAGAAAATCCAGTTAAATTGATCAAATCAAATCACTAGACAATCGGTTAGAATTCCTACAGATTTTATGAAAGTAATCACTTAATTATGTTGAATTTCTTTGGTGAAGTAAACTTAACAAAAAAATTTGGTTCAAACCCTCAAATGCAGAAGAATAATTCCTACTCCCTTCTTTTTACTTACGAAATAAACTTCAATTCCCACTTAACATTCTAAGAAACTAAATCTTCTAAAATGGTAATTAATAGATATATTAAGTGTCTAATATTAATTATTCTAATGAATATAAGTTGTATGGTTAAGTCCCCTTTACCCATAAACAGGTTGACAAAATTAATCTCTTTATGGCAGAAGCAACAGGCATAAATATGCATCAGATAATGACATATCATTAATGAGGACAGACCATATAAGACAAAAATATAAATCTCAATTCAAAGCATTAATAATGGTATAAAAATACTGCAGAAATCCAACCTAGTCTACATCATCAATTCAAATCAATTCAACCTTCAAAACCTAGCACTATCCAAGAAGTACTAGCCCATGGTGTTACAAGCAATACCCATGGTTAGATATGAAAAAAAACTCATAAGTCTATTAT
This sequence comes from Pogostemon cablin, assembly GCA_023678885.1. NCBI lineage: Eukaryota > Viridiplantae > Streptophyta > Magnoliopsida > Lamiales > Lamiaceae > Pogostemon > Pogostemon cablin. Next base: position 5,198,923 of record CM043009.1, read on the forward strand.
TCAAAATGAAGAAGGAAAGAATAAGAAAAACCCTAATGTAATTCTCTGTTCTTTCTTCCGTGTTCAAACCTTCTCGTTCTCCTTCTCAAGTAAGCAACATTGATGAACTCTCCAGGATGGGTGGATGGGATGATGACGTATTGTGGTAGGGTATGTTCTTAGTCTCATTTTTGGTATCAAAATGATTTTAGAGTAAGAGTATTATATTGTTGTTGTACACGTGTGACCAAGTAACACAATTTATAAGTATGTCGTCCCAAGGGAAAGTAAACTCATAGTTGTATCCGGATTCGTCATTAATTGTTCTTTGTAAGAGTGATAAGGTTGAAGGTTTGGTTTTATACTAACGATTACTCTAATCAATTAACTAAAGAAATCAATGAACAACTAATAGTGTCAATTATCAATCACGTAACAAGATGCATGGAATGTGGATAAAATGTATTTAAGAAGAGAGCAAGGCTAATCATACTCATGATTAAGAAACTAGCTAGATATGCATGACTCTTAATATTGAACTCAATTAATTATGGACTAAAAGTAATCATTTTTTTACCCCTAACCCCTATGGCCAAGGTGATTAGGTTCTCGACTCTTTGACAAGTCTAAATCTCCTAAGATTGTCTTGCTCTCAATTCCCATGAAGGTACTATGATCATAAGTTGGTTCTTTTCACTCAATTTCTTAAGTGTCCCCCTATGAGTGTTCTAAGCACAAGAAGGGTATGGCTTACATCCATCACTCTAACATACATACTCATCTTAACAAATGATTCAATTAACTCATCCTACAAAATATCAGATTGGCTATCCTAACATGTTGTAAGTAAGAATTAATCACACAAATATTGAAATGAAACATGGATCATTAATCATAAAAGGAAGTCCAAAATTAACTCAATTCAACATCTAAAATCCTACGTATCTAGCATTCTTCTCAACCAATCATATGATTAGCCCTACTATAGGACTAGCCACTACACATTGTGTTCAAATTAATACAACCAAAGGCTTGATCCATGTGAGCCAAAATATGAAGAAAAATAACAATTGAAAAGTAGATCGGCTTTCCTTTTGTGAAGATGGCCTTCCTTCCTTTCAACATGTTCAATTATTCAATCTATGATGATCTTCTCTTCTCAAATTGATGGAATGATGGATGTATTGTGTGAATTATGGAATCAAAGTGATAGAAGTGGAGGAGAGAGTGTGTGTGGAAATGTGGTGTTATAATATGTGTTTTGATCTTTGTAACTGCTCAAATGGACTCTCTCCCGTAAATCACGCTGAATTTGGGCATTTATACCCTTAGAATCTTCTAGAACACGTGCAAAATCTGTACAGGAATTTTACTCTGACTCGAGCTGCAGAGCTCGACTCGAGTCGGCACACGTTTCTTGGCGTGCTTCTGTGTGTTGATGGAGCTCGACCCGTGTGCGGCGCACGGCTTCAGTCATGGGTGTGTTCTGCATTCTGATATCGGCGCATGGTATTCTTGGACAGGCCCATGTGCGGAACACGACCCGAGCTTGACCACACAGCTCGACTTGAGTGTGGTCGAGTCATATCCAGCCTCTTCGTTATAGCTCCCAACTCCGTTTTGCTCCATTTTTTACCTGTTTTTTTACATATATTTAAGCTTATTTCTACACATTTATCAATCTGTACACATCTCTCCTAATTAACATGAAACTCCACCAAAAGTTACACAAATACGGATAAAATATTCGAAAATCACAAATAAAGACACTAAAATCTAGGTGAAAATGACAATGATCATAGGGTATGGAATAGAAAAGTAGTGAAAAATTGTGGAGAGTTAGGGTTTGGAATTATCAGTACTCAACTAAAAAAAAGATATATATATATATATATATATATATATATATATATATATATATATATATATATATATATATATATTTTACTCCCTCCCCTGTCCCACCAAAAGGTCTCTTTTTACTATATTGGGCGTCTCACTCAAAGGTTTCTATTTTTCTTTTTAGTAGAAGGGCCCATATATAGCCACCATTCACTACTAATACAACTACTTACTATACATAATATAATAATATTCCTTAAAAGTTTCTATTTTTCTTGTTTAGTAAAAGGCCCCACATATAGCCACCATTCACTACTAATACAACTATTTACTATACATAAAATAATAATATTTCTTAATTCACGTGTAAAAAGCAAGTAGGGATCTACAGAGGGAATAATATTTAATTCCTTATGATTTATTCTTAGATAATTTTACCATCATCTTAATTAAAACTCATAGCTTAGGTAAACTGTTATACTCCCCTACGTTTTGGGTGTTTTGTTTTGGCACCCCACCTTCAAGAGTCTCATTTTTTTATTTTGGCATTTTGGGTGTGTTTTTAAATGTCTTTTTTTACACATAAGACTCATACAAACTCATTAATACAATTAAAATATGGACTCACATTCATTAAAACAATTATTCATTGTATATTAAATAATAATACTCCTAATTCAGTATAAAAAAATGAGTTTATTTGAAACAGATGGAGGGAATATTCGATACGGTGTTGATCGGTGTCATTTTTACCTAAATTTTAGTGTCTTTTTGTTATGTATTTTATTGTGTTTTTAGTTATTTTGTATATCATTTGGTGGTGTTATATGAAGATATGGAGATGTGTGCTTTGAAATGATAAATGTGTGATTTTCATGATTAAGTGTCTTAAATTGTGCAATATTTTTAAATATTTAGAGAATTGGTACTTTGGTGTAATTTGTATGATTCTCAGGTAAAAATGGATTCTATACACGATAAAGAAGATGTGAAAAAAATAGAGATCAATTCGGAGTTGAAACGAGGGAGAACGAGCCAAAGCAAAATGCTGAAAAATGCACGTGCAATTTGTATAATTTTTCTATATTTGTGTGGAGTTCAAAACTAGATTTGTGATACATGGTTGGAAAGTCACGGAAGATAAAATCGCGTGAGCGTAAGAATCACTCAAATTGAGATCCGGATATGAAAGTTATGCGTGAAACGGTGAGACTGCGCTGCACGCGATGCACCTACACGACCTGTGCTGCACCTACACGACCCGTGATGGTGCAAAAGTTAGTTTTATGATACGCACATATTCTAGAAGCTTCCATGGGCTATAAGGACCTGTTTTGACCACAAATTATGGAAGGAATCATTCTGGATCAGTTTTCACACACACTAGACACCTAAATTCACACACATCCATCTCCATCTCTTCCATCCTTCACTTCATCCATCCAATCCACTTGATCTCCTCAAATCCATACACCATTCCATTAATCCACCAATCTAAGAAGGAAAATTCATCATTGATTGAAGATTAGAGCTTGTTGAATGAAGAGGAGGCCTACTTCAAAAGGGAAGCCAACTTACCTTTAATTTGTGATTTTCTTCATTATTTGGCTCAATTGGAATATGCCATGGATTATGTTGAATTTGTAATGATATGTAGTGGCTAGTCCTCATGTGAGGCTAGAAATATGATTGGTTAGGGATTATGTAGATTTTGCACGGCACATGTTTGATGAAATGATTGTTATGAATATTTTCTATCATGAATGCTTATTCTCATTTTATGTATGATTTGTGTAATTAAATTTTCTATTCATAGTGTTAGGATGACCATTCCAATATTATGCTTAGTGGTTTAATTGAATCATTGATTGCATGAGGTGACTATATTAGTATGTGGGGAATTTGACCATAACCTTCATGTGCTTAGAATCTCATGATAGGACATTATTGATAATTACTTGTGAAAGTATTTGAAATGATGAGGGGACACAAGCCATGACTTACTTGACCTTAGAAAGGGAACACTAGGAAAACGTCCCTGCCTACTAAAGAAAATTTTTCGTGATAATATCTCTATATTGGTATTAATATCCGTAAGTAACTATAGGAAGAGTGATGATTGGAGACACTCTTCGAGTGCCCTTAATATCATAGCCTTAAGATCATCAATGCGTGTATGTGTGTGAGTCTATATACTCCCTCCGTCCCGTTTCAAACTTGACGTTTGCTTTTTGCACGTAGATTAAGGAATGTAGTATTTTAATGTGTAGTGAAGTGAGAGAAATAATATTTTAATATAAAGTGGGTAGGTGTATTAGTGTGAAGTGTGGGGTTATGGAGAGAGAAAAAGTTAATTTGTGTGGGTCACATCTACCAAAAAGGGAAATGTAAAGATTGAAATGGGACGCCCAAATTGGAAATATGTAAAGATTGAAATGGGACGGAGGGAGTATATCTTTTCCATGAATATTGCTTGTCTTACATACTTCTTAGATTGCTCACCTTCATCCATCTTCCATCACATTTGTACATGTTCTATCTTTACTTGCTTTATTAGTTAGTTTTTAGTGTTAATCAACCCCCCATCTTTTATTGATTAGTCCTTCTAGAGTAAAATATCTTTCAAATACGGCTACTCACTTTCGTTCTTGGGTTCGATATTTCTAAATTTTGCACTTGGTCACTACGGTCTACTACGCGATAGAATACACTTGTTCTAATCAATTTATACCAAAATTGAAACAAGTTTAAGCGTGAATTGGTGTCGCCTTTACAAAAATTATTTAATACATGAAAGTTACTTTAAAAGGAGATATATGTGATATTTACAAGTTTACCTGGCTAGAGGTCTAATATATAACTTGATCCTAAATTTTATTTTAGAAATGAATAATTAAAACATGGGCGTACTACATAGAAAAGTCTCTCAATTGTGTTGGTAGATGAAGTAGTTCACTTCCTAAAGCTCAATCAAGCAGTGAATATATTAAAATTGTGTTGGTCTCCCATGTTTCAGGTGCACAAAATTTATAAGAATATAACATTTTATTCTAAAAAGTATACACTTTAATTAATAAGTGTACAACATTTTGTTATAAATGGTATACACTTTCATTAAATTTTGTTTTTTTTTTCGGGAAATAAAGGATACACGTCCTTATATCGAAGGATATACCATTTAATACTAAAATGTATCTTGGCGTATGGTGTCCCAAGGAGCACACAAGTTTTTGTCATTAAAATTATATATATATATATATATATATATATATATATATATATATATATATCAATTCACTAAAATATTCTTTAATGATCCCATATAAAAAGTAAATGTAAACATTTGAAAGAGACGGAAAAATATACTCTAACAAAAAATAAATCATACTTTACACATATATAATAATCATATTTTAACATATCTCACGGATTGTCTCACGACTTTTTTTTTATAATTATATGAGCGTGAAAACTAAGTAATTGTTTTAAATAAATACTCCTTCCCTGATATTAATTTTCATGACCAATCTTATTTATTTTTTTAGAATAATATAATATTTTTAAGTAATAAATAATTTATAAAGTATTTTATATGTATTAAGTGGGATCTTAATAGTAAATTGTGTATTTTTAAAGAGTTAAATACACTTTCAATCTCATAACTTTTGCCAAATTCAATTTTCATTTCAATTACTTAAAATTTTTGTTTAGTTCCGTACGAACTCAAATATTTTAAATTTCGTCCCAAAACTAATTTTTCGTCGCAAATTATCCAATAACTCTTGAAAATTTTTCAAAATCGTCCCAAAATTTTGGAAGCTTCCAAAATTTTATGAAACCTTTTCTGATTAAAATCATCTCATAACACTTGAAAATTTCTAAAACCATCCTAAAAGGGACCATTTTTTATTGAAATCCGAAGATATGGGACTTTTTAAAAAGTTTTAATTATTTTGAAATGAAAATCTAAATTCTGTGGGAGTGAAAGTGCATTTAACTCATTTTAAAATTGAGTATTGATATGATTTTGTTTTTTTAAGTGGAGAAGTTTAATGTGGGAATAATATAAACTTCCAAAATTATTTTATTTATTTGAAATAAAAGGAGTAATAAATATAAAGAGTCTTATGAGAGGATTAAATAATCAATCAAGGAGTAGTCTACTCAGAATTGTGGTGTTTGCTTCCATGGCCACCGTGGTTATAAAATCGAGAATCTCCCCTGCGCTGGACGCTGCGCCGGAACTTGAACTCCCGATGGTGTTTTTCGATCTGGTTTGGTATGAATTCGCGGCGGCTCAAAGTGTTGTCTTCTTCGAGTTGCCCTCCTGTTCCAAATCGCACTTCTCCGACACCATAGTACCAGGCCTCAAAGCTTCCCTCTCTCTCACCCTCACCCATTTTTTACCCTTCGCCGGAAACATCATCCACCCCTTGACTCCCGGAGATAAGCCCACCTTACGTTATCAAACTGGTGATTCCGTTAGCCTCACTGTTTGCGAATCCGCCGCTGATTTCGATCATCTCACAGGGGATCATCCCCGGAACTGTGACGACTTCTACTCTCTCTCTCCTCGCCTCCCGCCGGCGGCCCGGTCGGAGAACTCAATTTCTTGCCCTGTTTTGGCTCTCCAGGTCACTCTGTTCCCGGAGAAGGGATTCTGCATTGGTTTCGTCAGTCATCACGCCGTCGCTGACGCAAGCACGGTGGCGGCGTTCATGCGGGCCTGGTCTCTGATCAACAAAGCCCGGCCCGACGAGTCCGGGCTCGCAATAGAGCACTTTCTGCCGAATTTCGACCGAACCACCGTGACGAATCTCAACGGATTGGATTCAATGTACTGGGACTTGATCGTGAAGTTTTCTTGTTCGCCGGAGCCGCCGCCGGCGAAACTCCCGACCAACAAGGTCCGAGCCACGTTCGTGTTGAAGAAGGATGAAATCCAGAAGCTGAAGGATTTGGTGGCCGCCAGGGGAGTGGCTCATCTGTCGTCTTTCACCGTCGTGTGCGCGATAGCGTGGGTCTGCTACGCGAAATCGGCAGCGGCGGAGGTGGCGGAGGACGAGCCTGAATGCTTCAGCTTCGTGGCAGACTGCCGGGGGAGGCTAAAGCCGGCGCTGCCGCCTAATTACTTCGGCAACTGCGTTTCTATGGTGAGGGCGGAGTTGAAGCACGGGGAGGTGAAGGGGGGAGAAGGGTTTTTCGTTGCCGCCAAGGCCGTCGGAGATGCCATTAAAGAAAATGTGTACGGCGAGAAAGGGGTTGTGGACGGCGCTGCGAATTGGCCGGAGGAGTACGAGGAGTTGGTCGGGAAACGCCAGTTTGGGGTGTCGGGATCGCCCCGATTCGACTTTTACGCGGCGGATTATGGGTGGGGAAAGCCCAAGAAGGTGGAAATCCTGATAATCGACGGCGGAGATTCCATATCGCTCTGTAAATCCAGGGAATTTGAAGGTGGTCTGGAAATTGGATTGTCGAAGCCAATGTTAGAAATGGATGCATTTACCACAGCTTTCAATCAACTCCTAATCCATTTGTTACAATCTTAAATTTCATTCTCGTAAACCATAATTAAATTTGTGTGACTCCATTGACACAGATTCATAATCTACTCCTTTCTTGCCCATTCATTTCTTATCAAATGCTCATTATGTTAATTAATTTTGTGTTTCAAGCCAACATCGATCATTTTCTTTGTTTAAGTACTGTATCAATTTTTTGTGCCTAGGCCTAGCATAACACAGGAAAGTGAATAATAATAGTTGATAGATATCCTTAGTAAGAAGTGATAAAAAGTACTCCCTCCATCCCAAGGTTCTATTTTTTTTATATTGAACGTCTCCTTCAAAGGTCTCTATTTTCGTTCTATTTTTTTTTATATTGGCACGTCTCCATCAAAGATTTTTATTTTCCCCTTTTAGTAAAAAAGTCGCATACATACACACCACTCACTAGTAATATAATTACTCACTACACATAAAATAATAATAGTACTCCTTAATTCACATGTAAAAAACAAATAATGACTTATGGATAGGACGCACGAAGTAAACACCTTTTAATGGAAATGTTATACTTTTAATTAATTAATGAGAAGGGATAATTCAAGGGGGCATATGTGATGTTGTAGTTTAGTATAAACTGTACATATGGAAAGAACCCCCTAATTTGCTGTCTACAAGCCTGACTTGATGCCATCTGTTATTGTTGGGCCTATATTTTTCCCAGTGATGGGCCTTGAACTATGTGGATATGTCTTGGGCTACTGGCCTATATGACTTTAAAAGCAATGCTGGGCCAAATCCGCTGCAGATGGTGGGCTAGATATTAAAGAAAACAAAAGGACAGAAAAATCATTTCATTTTATACTGCTAATTTACTTGATTGCCATTGGTCAATTTCAATTTGCAGCCTGAGCCAGTACAGATTCCTTTTACAAATTGTTGGATCTTCTAATGTTAGTTTGAAATTCATCAACAATAGAACTGGGCACAACGACGGGATTCATTTCAACAAAGTCGAATGGTTTCAAATTAAACCCTGTATTATTTATTCTGAACAAAAAATATAATTTATGGGCCAATCTGAAATTATGAAGTTTATAATAAGGAATGGTTAATTTTAATAATAAAAAAAATTATAATATTTTATAAGACGAATAAAATATTATAGTTTTATGTGAAAAAACCCGGGCAATAATTGTGCCAAGTTATAACAGCAATTTTTATAACTATGGAACTAGTATTTCAGTACTATAGGGTATTGTAATAGTGATGCAAATTGAAATTTCACTAGATTTTTCAAGTATATAGATAGAATGGAGCAATCAACAGTACGGTTGTATATAGTAATAGAAAAGGTACTGCACCAAACCGGTTCGGATCTCCTGTTACATTTTGGTGTTACTTCTCCTGTTACAAATCGTTGGATGATTGACACGTAGGATAAACTATTCTATACCCTAACAATCAACCCTAAGGGGAAAGGTTGAGATTTTCCTCTCCGCATACGTGTCACTCATCTAATGCGTGTAACAGAAATGTAACACTAAATTGTAACAGGACATCCAAGATCATTTTGTGAACTGAAAATTTTGAATCATTTAAAAACCCATACCAAACCCGAATTGATCTTTATTGAACCATACCAAATTAAATACGACAAAATCTCTTGTGAGATGGGTTATTTGTGAGACGGGTCGACCCATCACTAAAGTATGCTAATTGTATAGATAAAGTATGTTAAATGATTGTTAAAATATATTTTCTAAAGTATGCTGAATTATGCATTAAAATATGATTTTAATTTGTTATAATATGATTTATTATTAACATACTTTAACTACGAATAAGCACAACTATACAATAAGCATATTTTAGTGATGGGTCGACCGTCTCACATCCGTCTCATAAATAACCCGTTTCACGAGAAAGTCTCTCATTAAATACTACTCCCTCCGTCCCATAAACAAATTCATATTTTCTATTTTTGTCCGTCCCATAAGGAAATACACACAAATCAATAATCTCACAATATACTTTAATTTCAAAATTGACACTCCTTTACAACTCACAAAACTTACTTTATAATTTATTTATTACCTAAAAATATCAAACTACCCCAAAAAGCAATTTTTTCTTAAACTCCGTATCTACCGTAACTGTGAACTTCTTTATGGGACGGAGGGAGTATCAAATTGGAATTTGTATAAATTTTTTTAAAAATATATATATGACGTTTTATTACGGTGTACTAGCTACTAGGAGAGCAGATAGATATAGAGAGCAATATTTAGTTTTGCAGTTTATAAGAATCAGGCTAGAGATTCAGAAATTTTGTTTGATATTAGTTAGCTAGAAAAATCAAACTGGAATGTTATTCTGCATTTTTATTACAACTCAAACTAGAAGCCAAATCAGATGATATATATATAACAAAGTTTTCATGATCTAGTGATATGAGCAATGAAATTTTGAAGATCCTCACTGCCCTCCATTCCATCTTTGTTAATGGCAGCACTTATCTCCTTAGCCCTTCTCCTCATCTCATCCCCTTCTTCAGACGCAATCAGCCTCTCCACCGCCCGTTTGATCATCGACGCTGTCGCCACTTCTTCCCTCTCTTCCCACTCCCTCACAATCAGCCCAACTCCGAGAACCTTAGTTAAGAACTCAGCAACAAATGGTTGGTCAGAATGCATAGGCCAAGCTGCCATCGGAACTCCCATAGAGAGCCCCTCGAAAGACGAATTCCACCCACAATGACACATAAATCCACCTACTGATCCATGAGCCAAAATTTCCAACTGTGGCGCCCATTCTCTCACCACAATTCCAATATCTTCTTGCCTTGAGGCAACCCCACCCTCTGAGCTTCTCCGGAAAATATGTCGGCCTTATCAGCACCCAACAGCACCCAAAGGAACTTCTGCTTGCTTTCTTCAAACCCAATTGCTAGCTCCTTTATTTCTTGGTCCGAAAATGCAATAGTGCTTCCAAAACATACATAAATTACTGAACTGGGAGGTTGTTTGTCCAGCCATTCCAAGCATTCGTGCCGCTTCTCTCTCGATTTGATCCAAGTGTTTAGTCTCCTCCGAAGGTTCGGTCTGATGGCAAATTGTTTCTTGTTTCCACTTATCTCCTCTCGCTCTAAAAGATCAAGATATTGACCTTCTAGAGCTCGACTAGTGTTGTAGATATCTCCCTCCCTCCCTGTGAAATCCTCCCGATTTTTTAACATGAACTTCGCAGAGATATCCATGGGAAGCTGCTTAATGGAAGCAATAACGTCTCCCTCCACATGGAATGGCTTTCCCAAGGCATTCCACAGAATGTACAAGTAGTACAAAGCAGGGGAGGTGTAGAAACAGAACAACTCTGCTTTGGGAACTGAAACCACGCCCTTAACTGCTTCGGAATTGCATGTGTCGAAGACAACGACGACTCTCTTGGCCTTTGCAGACAGCTGTTGCACAAGTTCGGCAACAGGTTCGCAGAGGCCTCCGTAAGCAATGACTGCGGGAAGAAGATGCTTCGGCATTTTGCCGGCGTTTGCGTCCGGATCAGGGGACGGGATTGGTGGAGTAGGGAAATCGTGGAAGGTGATTTTGGCCAGGGCCTCCGGTTGTAGGCCGGTGGCGCGGTGTTTAACGTGGCGGTTCCAATGAAATGAACCGGAATGCCGTGGCCGGATATCAGGGCGCCGAGTTCGAGGAGCTGGTTGAGATGGCTTTGGCCGGGAAAGGGAACCATCACAGCTACTATATCATCGCAAATCGCCATTGTGGTTTGATGATGGATTACAAACGACTCAACTACATCTTTTATAGACTTTAGACCAACATGCATGTTTTATAAATAAAACCCAATGTTGGGCCGGCTTGGATTCTCTGTGACATTTGGTACACCATCTCCTGTACCACACCGTTAGATTAACGACACATAGGAGAGAGAAATTGTACCCTAATCCTTAAACCATATGGGCAATGGTTGGATTTGTTTCCTCCTCTTACATGTCAATCACATAATGTGTGACAAAAGAAGATGATGCACCAAAATGACACCGAAGATCCGGTGTGTGTTGAGCCCATTCTTGTCATTCGGTGTAGTAATTATTACTGTGGGAATGTTGAATAAATGAAAAGTTAAAAAAATAAAAATAATAATAATAAATGGTTGATGTAAAATTCTAAAAAAAGTCTAGTGGGTTAGAAGATTGTATGATACTTTTTAAAATTACAACAATTTGACTCAATTTTATCCAATTTTCAAATAAAATTAAAATAATTGACGCAATTTCAAAAGATGTGAGACTGTTTTATTTTTTAAACTTTTGTGGAAATTTTTTTAACAAAATAAAAGGGTATGAGATATTTTATTTTAAAACTTTGATATTCCTCGTATCCATTTTAAATTATTTAATAAAAACTATTTTATTATTTAAAATAAAAATATATATAAGAAAAATCAGACAATGAACACTACTCTTATAGTGAGGTCTTCGAGTCAGTTGACTTTGGGTCAAAAAAATTTTATGATTTTAAGGGGCCCTATGTTTTATTATATTATATTATACTTATTATTTATTATTTACATGGAAATTAATAAATATACTCGTATTTTAACATATAGCATGGATTATACTATTAATATACCTATTATACTATTAATATACCTATCATCTATCAAAATGAGAAATGTAACTTTTGTTATGAAATAGTTAAAATGAATAAATATAATTTTTTTTATGGACTAAGGGAATATAATCATATATATATTAAAATCTGCAATGGTGAAGCAGACAGTCATGCACACGGTTCACACTAACCAGTCATACACAAGGTTCACCCACCTGTCGGGTAATCACGTTGTTTCAAAGCCTAACCTTGTTTTGGCCCTTCATATTTTTTACTTAAGAACTAATGTGAGAAATTACCCACTGCTCCCTCAATTCCATCAAAAATTCCCATTTTATTATAGTGAGTTTTACATTTAAAAGTTTTCATTTCTTACATTTAGTAAAAAAGTCCACGTATGATCTATGACTAACTACTAATACAATTACTATTCACTACACTTAAAATATAATATTTTTAAATTTACGTGCAAAAGACAAATGAAAACTTATGAATGTTATGAAGGAGTAGTACTTTTTTAATTTATTTTTAAGTATATGTTTTAAAATGTCCAATTTTATAAAAATACTTTTGACTTATTGATTCGATTGAAATAAATGTCTCAATTATATATATTTATAACTCGATTATACATATTTATGACTCGATTGAGAATATTTTTATGATCCAATTATACATATAATGACTAAATAAGTATATATTTATGACACCATTAAAGTTTTTTAATCAAGTCATAGACCAAATCAAATGTAATTTTATCATTTACGCATTTTAACAATAACCACTAAATATGTGCAATTAAAAAAAATATTAAACCCATTTGGTAAATAAAATTTTAACCTTTTTATTTAATATCTTTCACTATGTACTCTTTAATTCTTTTAAAATATCTTTTATATATATAATTTTAGCATTTTAATTATTATTTTATACAATATTCGTTATAATTACGGCCCCTATTTCAAAGTCATATTTAAGGTTAACATTTAATTGTAAAGACTTGTGTCAATCTCGGCTCTAATTATTAAAATGTGACAATGGCCAAGGCGATGTCACCACATTTAGTGATGTGTACGTCCATGCAGGCATCTCAGATCTTTAACAATGTTTGTTGGGCAATACCTACATGATACCATTTTACATTTAATTAAATTAAATATATTAGAGTTGGTTGATTAAGTATTAAATGATACTTTCATTATTAACATGATACCATTTTACATTTAATTAAATTAAATATATTAGAGTTAATTAATTAAGTATTAAATGATACTCTCACTAATAATTTAAGTTTTGAGATGAGATAGTCATTTAATATGGTATAACAAAGGTCCATTGCCACCATTTATCAAAAATTTCACCTGTAAGGCTTGATGTAAAATTAACTCTGCATGCATGTGAGAGTGCGTGTTAGAGTGACTTAATTAAGTATTAAACGATACTCCTTTCTATCAGCTTAAACTTTTAGATGAGGTGGTAATTTAACAAAATATATTATCATTTTTATAAAAAAAATATTACTCTCTCCGTCCCATCGAATAGTCATTGTTCGCTTTTCGTCCGTAGATTTAAGAATATTATTATTTTATGTATAGTGCATAGGAGTATTAGTAGCGAGTGGTGAGCCATATGTGGGGCTCTTTTACTAAAAGTGAAAATTTGAGACATTTGAATAAAATACTCTATATAATAATATGAAGACCTTTCGATGTGATAGAAGAAGTATTATATTTTTATTTAAATTATGAAAATATCATTTTTTATTTAAAATTTAAATATTACCCTTTCTTATTCGTCTCAACTACTCATACTAATTTTTACCATGTGTGTTTCTTATTTATTAAACCATATATATTCTCAATCCACTCAATTAAGCATATATTATTTTCAATCAGTTAATTTTTTTTTTAAATACACCCTACCAAAACCTAAAATAAATATGGCAAATTATCCTGTGCATCCAGTGCACCGTGCACTCACTTTAAAAAATTTATACACTTATAAACAAAAATATATACACTAATGAATAAAAATATATACACTTTGTTAGCGAATTTTTTATTATTTTTTATTAAAAAACTGAATGTAAAAAAATTATACAATTATTAAGAAACACACATACATATTATATATATATATATATATATATATATATATATATTATTAAATAAAAAATTTATTCTATGGATACACGTGTACACTAAGTGCACATGATATTAACTCAACAAACATACGCACTAATACACATGATTTATCAAACATACTTAAACCAAAAAAAACAAACATCACATTTGGTAGAAATTTGTGTGAGACCGTCTTATAAAATGATTTATGTTATACGAATAAGAAGTAATACTCTTTATAATGAAAAGTGATACCTAATTGATGAAAAATGATAATAATGTTATAAAATATTTCATGAATAATTTACAGGATAAATAAAAACGAAAACATTTTAAAATAAAAAGGATAACATCTTTAATAAAAATTTGATAATGTTTTAATAAGATGTAAATAATTGGAGTAATTTTTTTCTCCCTTATCTCATTTATTCTCATTTAATACTAAAATTCTTATCATGTGAAGATTGCCACCATGTTATATCAGCTACCGCATATTCATTCGGAGCCAAAAGCTAAATATTGAGGCAAGAGTTAAATTTTATCAAGACTTTCTATAAGGTATCTATGGATGAATTGCGATCTACATTTGATCCTCGGATTTTAATTAGTCTTATAAAGATTGTTGAGATTCCATATGTGTTAGTAGGCAAATACTTCCTCCGTTACCTATCATCCTTCCCGTTAATTATACCACGTTGTTTAAGAAAAATTGTATTTTTGATCAATTTTATTGACTTTAATTAGAGAGTATTGTAGTTTTTTCGGTAATAAAAAATATAAAATAATAAGTGTGTGAAAATGGAGTGACAAATTTGAAATTAAAGTAACTTTTAAGATTGTTAGTTAAAGTGATGTTTCTTTTTGAAATGTGAAGGTAGTGTGGGATGGATAAATAAAGAAATGCGAAGCATAGTATGGGACGGAGGGAGTACATTGCATCAAATGTCCACTTCCCACTATTATGGATGCGTAAAGTGTCATTAAAATATTTCTTTTAAAAAGAAAATGGATGACGAAATGAAAGATGTTTATCGTAAATAAAGGGTGGACCAACATCCTAAAAATTCTTGCAAATGAAATCCAATTTGCCCTTGTTAAAACATGCTACTATTATCTCAAATAAATGTCACTAATTGCACGATAAGCTCATGCAAAGAAAAATTTGAAGCTGAACTTGTTAAAATTTAAGTGTAGTTCTACTCTCACTTACATATAAATGTAAATATATGCAAGATATAAAAATGTAAGCTGCGTTTCTTAATGTCTATGTAAAATTCAAGCTTGCTATCACTCTGTGCACGTATACTTTAATGTAAGATGTACAAACGAGTTATCCATTCATGTCTAATATACAATTTAAGAATATTAACCTATTATTAAGAAGTAAACACTTATGTAAAATCAAACACAATTTCATTATTACGTATACGTCTGCGATAACACAAGGAAATACTCACTAGTACTAGTATATTAGTAGTAATCTTATGCGAATAAATTAATGGGTAAATATGTTTGTTCATATAAATTCTGAACATTCAGAATTTAAAAAAAAAACTATGTATCAATCAATTTAAATTATATTTAATTCTGTGGTTTAAGGTTTATAGTTTTAAGGATTAGAATTATAATTTTAGGATTTAGAATTTTTTTATCGAGGGTAAATTAGTAAACATACATTTTCTATATCATATGTATATCTACATTTAGCATCGCCCTAAATCAATATAGTAACACGCGTTGATGTGTATGTAATATAATTGGACCATTGATGCTCTACTTAGGCTACATGAATTGGGCTATGGACGTTATACATGGGCTAGTTTATTAGATTGGGCTAGCAACTCTACATGGGCCGGGCCGGATATGGTATTTGTAATTTCGAAACCTCACCAAAATTTGATAATAATGGCGGGACTTTTGGCGCAATTAAAATCAGGGTTTCCCAGCGCTTCGAATTCAAAGCCGCCGTATACGCATAAACCCTTCCTTTCTATATTGCAGAAATGGATACTTCCAACCCGGCCGTTTTCGTCAACGGGGAGCTTCTGCGGATGTTCGTCGGCCGGAGGGTTCGTGCTCTGATTCAGGTGCTCAGATCCGACGGCGGCTCCGTTGTCGGAAAATCCACAGATGACCAGCAAATTGTTATTAAAGGAAATCCTACTGCCCCAGTCTCCACCTTCGTCGAGGTTATCGGCATTGCTGATACTAACCAATCTATTAAGGCTGAAATTTGGACCAATTTTGGGGACGATCTAGGTTTGTAAATTGTTTTACCGCTTTTAATTAAATTCCCTATTTTCGTTATTTTTCCATTGAAAAGTTTGCTGTTCTGTTCTTATTCCTTTTTCCCATTTTTACATGACAATGCTATTGATTTTCTTTAAATTTAGTTTTCGCATTCTAGTTGACTTTGCTCAAGTGAAATGGTTGCCATTTGCCAGAGATGATATATTGCGTTTGTTTTGATGGTTTTTAACAGCTTGTATGTGTATAATGGTTGTACACATACAACCTTGTATATTTAACCGATGTGATTTGAAAAGATCATTATGCTTTTACAATGATATTAAATGGGCAAGACTTAAATCCAAAGTGTAAATGATTGAATGAATAAATTCAGA
Source organism: Pogostemon cablin (assembly GCA_023678885.1). Taxonomy (NCBI): domain Eukaryota; kingdom Viridiplantae; phylum Streptophyta; class Magnoliopsida; order Lamiales; family Lamiaceae; genus Pogostemon; species Pogostemon cablin. The sequence continues at coordinate 5,215,629 of CM043009.1, forward strand.
AGAGATATAGAAGTGAAAATATAATAAAACGTTGAGAATTTAGTAGGATAAATTATAAATTCATTAAACCTAAGGTAACAGGATAAACAGTGCACCCGGGTGTATGCATAGAAAACTTTGCTTGTATTTAAAGAGGTGAAGAAAATATTGGAATCATTCATAATGGTGATTTCTATAGGTTCATGTGAGTAACTGTGTGCATCTTGCTTACTGATGGTACTCAAAATAATACTTGTGTAGTAGTAATGTGATATAATTATAGTACTCCATCTTGCAAGCTTTTTATGTTATCTGCTAGGAAAATTAGAATGATGTCAGGGGCTTCATGATAGCATATGTTGCAATTTTCGTTATTTTACTTTTACGCGTGTACTGAGAAAATTTAGAAATCCAGCATCTATATATAGTGATGGTGATGTTTTCTCATGAAATACCTAAGACTTACTGGCTATTTATTTGGCTAATATTTCGTGCTTGGCTCTGTGTGAACTGAGAGAGAAGGTTGACTGTTGGCGATTAGAAGTTTATAGCAGAAGATATTGCTTTTCTTTGATTCCGTGTTGTATTGGAGCCATCTAGATGTTCTTATCTGATGTTATATTTGCAAAATATTTTTGCAGATATTGCAAGCTACAACAATGTTTGTCAACTTGCGAATGGGTATTTCAAACACTTGTTCATCTGATTAGATTTCTTGGGAGTGATCTGTTAAGGCTGGAACTGCCAACTCATTGTTCACAAATCTGCAGACTGTTGGTGTTTGTGGTGGGTTTATGACAATTTATGTAATTATTGAATCTGTGGTTGTCTTTCAAATCTTGAATTTGTTGAGGTTGTAGAGCTTGTTATTTGTCGAATGTAGTGAAGCATTTGGTCTGAATTGTTATTTTCTCTACAAGAAAAAGCGGCCTTTTCAGCCTTTCTTGGAGAATTTCATTCATGCTGATATTATCAAATTTGACAGATAAGGGGTGCTGGTTCTTGGATCGAATTTGAGAGTAAGAATGATGATGATATCATCGAGAGGTCAATAATAATGGGAGTGATTATGATTGAAGGTAGTATGGCAAATATAATAATGAAATAATGGGAGTGATTGCATCTACTAGCCAAAAACCAAGCTGATCTAGTGTGCGTTGAATCTACTATTAAGACGATACTTTTTTTGGCTTATTATCTATCCTGTATTTTGCCTAAAAATATTCTAGAGAAATTAGCATTATGTATAGTATGTCTCAACTTATTTTGCTTTGGAGTGTGATGTACTATTTTTAGATAACAGTGGAAAAATTTGTAATGAAGATGTACTTTTAAGGTTAGGATTGATGTAATGTTTTTTTTTAGTGGTGAAGTTTAACTTGAAATAAATGAAGATCGAGAATATGAAATTTTGGTTGGGATAGATGAAGTATTCTAATTCACTCGGAAAACAATCCAATCTCAGTTTAATTTGATCTGATCTCATTTTAATTGTTAACGAACTCCAACCGTGAAATTTAACTCAAATCAAAATTATTAAACATATAAACTTGTCACATATAAACTTGTGTGAGAACTGACAAAACTCTTTTTTTAAATGGATAGAAGATGATAACAATTTAATAAAAAATATTACTTGATTTATGAAAAATAATATATATTCAATTATACTATTTTATAAACAATTCATAATATAAAAAAATTAAATAACTAGTTAAAAAATATAAAACGATTTTTCAAAAGTTATTTTTATAATTGTAGTCTATATAGTAGTTAAATTGGTTGACTGACATAAAATAAATTAATTTAATTTTATTACAATAAAAAATCATAATATTAGTTTTAAATAAATAAAATAAAAGGTAAATATAATTCAATAAAATTAAATTAATCAACGTTAATGTAACACAATAAATAAATATAATTAATATTCTAATCGGTTGACCAATATCTATAATATACAATAAATTTATTGAATAAAAATAAATCCAATTATTATAAAATTTAATATTGAATATGTATGAGAACACATGACTTTAGTGTTAATATTCATGTATTTATTTAATTTGATTTTGATAAAAGAAAATAAAAAATTAGACAAATACTCACAATAGACCATCTCTCACGGAAGACTTTCTTGAAATGAATAAGAAATAACAATATTTTAAAAAAAATACTCGAATTAATTAAAAGTGAGAGTAGTGTAATAAATTATTTCATGAACAATTTGAAGTACTCCCTCCATCCCAGCTTAAACTTCACACTTTTCGTTTTGGTTCGTCTTAAATTTAACTTCACACTTCCATAAAAGGAAAAAACAACTAATTAATATTCCTCTTACATGCTTTAATTTCAAATTTGTCATCACCCTTTTAACACACATAACACATTTTATTATTTATTTATTTCCCAAAAATACCATAATTCTCCTAAAAGTAAGTCAAAAAGTAACTTTTCTTAAACTCTGTATCTACAGTAAACGTAAAGATGAATTAAACGTAAAAATGAATTTGGGATGAAGGAAGTATTAAATACAAGGTGATAATATTTTTAATGAAAACAATACCATCTTTGATAAGAGTGAGAATTATTTAAGAAAATGTAGAAAAGATCTCACGTGAGATAAAGTACTGCAAAAAAAAAAACTTTCTTTATCCCACACTCATCTTTGCAGTTTCAATTTTTGTTGTCCTATGTTTATTTCATTATTTAAAAAGAAAACATCACATCAACAAATAATCTTAGAAGTTATCTTTATTTAAAAAATATTAATATACTTTATAATTTATTTATTAACTAAAAATATCACGATATTCATAAAAAATAAAAAAATAATAAAAAATTATTTTTTCTTATATAATGTACCTATTATCTTCAACATCTTTTCTTGTATGGGAGAGATGGTTTTTATGTGAAATAGTGTTTATATAAGACTCTCAAAATAAAGGTGCAGATTTACGTGACACTATATTACAGTAAAACTATTGTACACTCTTTTAATTAATTATAACTGTTGTGATTGAGTAACCCTCAACACTCTTGGTTGAATCTCTCAAACTCACTAATTGAAAACACACACAACACTCACAGCTCACTTGAATGATGATTGACAGCAACAATGTAACAGTAAGAAACAAGATCAATGCACAAGAGTTTAAAGTGGTTCGATCTCGAAAGATCTACATCCACTGTGAGGAAAGGAGATTTCTATTGATTATGATTTACAGGATGATGAACTGATCAGTTGAGCTTGATGAATGCTCAATGATCACAGCAAAAACTAGCTAAGAACAGAAGCAGGAAACTATATTCTAACTCTCTCAATCACTATGGCTAGTATGTGTATATTTATATTGATCTCTCCTCCAACTGACTAATCTTGAGCATCCAATGGGATGATCACACCTCACATGCATCCAAGAATCCCAGCTGGACTGTCACGTGCTAATACTAACCACTTGGCAGTTAATCAAAACGGCACAACTGATCAATAACCTCCACATGTGCATACCATGCTACATGTTAACTTGCAGCTGATCTTTCTGAAATTTGATGATGTGTTTAACTCATGCAACACATCCATTCAGTTTGAAATGCTTCTAGCTACACAGCAACACCTTCCAACACACTAACACGGATCAAGATTTACACCACACCTTCCAACATTCTCCACCTTAAATCATGTATCCAACCATAGAAAAACTGTTGTCCTCCCTCACCACTGCTCACCATGAGCAGCACACTTATTCTTTTCAAAATTACATCCCAACTAAGCCTAAGCTTGGTTCAAACTCGGAACTAGGCAAGGCCTTAGTTAAGCAATCAGCTGGATTGACAGAAGTGTCAATTTTACTAACTCTAACAACAACACTTTCCACAAGATTCCTAATAAAATACATCTTGACATCAATGTATTTTGTTCTTTCATGGTATCCTTGATGTTTTGCCAAGTGAATGGCACTTTGGTTATCACAAAACACTTCCACAACTTCCTGACAGATCCCAAATTCACTTAGCATACCAGAAATCCAAATGCCCTCCTTTATTGCTTCAGTTAATGTAATAAATTCTGCCTCAGTTGTGGACAAAGCTATAACAGGTTGGTGACTAGCTTTCCAGCTAATTGCAGTACCATAAAGTGTAAAGATGTAGCCTGTCAAGGATTTCCTAATATCTAAGTTTGCAGCAAAATCTGCATCTATAAAACCACACAATACATCACTTTCCAGCTTTCTTTTCTGAAATTTCAAACCCCTTTTTACTGTACCTTTAACATACTTCATGGCCCATTTTACAGTATCCCAATGAGGCCTTCTTGGACAACCCATGAATCTACTTAAAACACTCAGGGTATATGTCATATCCGGCCTACAACATACCATGCAGTACATTAGGCTTCCAACTGCACTAGCATAGGGTGTTGACTCCATTTCAGTAGCTTCTGGATTAGTTTGAGGCCCTTGCTGCAGAGTGAGTTTTATCCCTTGTTTAAATAGTTTTGAAACTGACGTGCATTCATCCAAGTTGTATCTTCTAAGTACTTTCAACAGATAAGTTTCTTGATTAAGAAACAAAGTGCCACTGATCCTATCTCTGTCAATAGTCATTCCAAGAATCATCTTGGCTTCTCCAAGATCTTTCATGTCAAACTCAGCTTCTAACATATTCTTAACCTTCTGTATACTTTCCATTGTATGGCTGGCCAACAACATATCATCTACATATAGCTGAAGGTATGTAAACAGACCATCATTTTCCATGTAGTATACACAGCTATCATGAGAGCTTCTCTGGAATCCACACTTCACTATGTATTGATCAAACCTCAGATACCATTGTCTAGGGCTCTGTTTAAGACCATAAAGTGATCTTTTAAGTAAACAGGCCTTAGAACTTGAGTTCTGAAGTTCAACTCCTTCAGGAATAGTCATGTAGATTTGCTCCTCTAACTCCCTATGTAAAAAAGCAGTTGTAACATCCATCTGATGCAACTCCATATCCATTTGTGTAACTAATGAGAGAATTATCCTTATTGAACAATTTTTGACTACAGGTGAGAAGATCTCATTGTAGTCAATTCCTTCCTTCTGAGAAAAACCTTTTGCTACAAGCCTTGTTTTAAATCTGACTTTTCCTCCTTCAACTATAGATGGCTTCTTTTTGAAAATCCATTTATAGCCTCTTAACTTCTGTTTCTTTGGCTTTTCAACAATATCCCAAGTATGATTTTTATCCAAAGATAGGAGATCTTCTTGTATGGCTATCATCCACAGATCACTTTCTGTACTAGATATAGCTTCTCTATAATTTCTTGGTTCATGAGATTCAATATCAGATGCAATGTATAAAGTATAAGATACTGAATTAGCTTAAATATATCTAGCTGGTGGAACTATATCCCTTCTCTGTCTGTCTCTTGCAAGGTGATATGTATTTTCTTCCTTTTCATAGATCTGTTCTGCTCCACCTAAGGCTCAGTACCTAAATCAGAATTACTTTACTCTAATAAAGGCATTCTAGCTTCATCAAAAGTGACATCCCTACTTATTAAAATTTCCTGATTCTCTGGACACCATAGCTTATATCCCTTAACTCCAGGTGGATAGCCAACTAAGATGCATTTCAAAGCTCTTGGTTCTAACTTATCTTGCTTTATATGTGCATAAGCAAGACATCCTATCACCCTCAAGTTACTATAATCTGCTGGTTTCCCTTTCCAAACCTCCTCTGGTGTTTTGAACTTCAGTGGTGTGGAGGGGCTCCTATTAATAAGATAGGATGCTGTGACTACTAATTCACCCTAGAAACTTTTGGAAAATCCTGCACTGCTAATCATACACCTTAATCTCTCCAAGAATGTCTGATTCATCCTTTCAGCTGTTCCATTTTGTTGAGGAGTTGATGGAACAATTCTATGCCTCTTAATCCCTCTATCTCTGCAATATTGATTGAACTCTTCAGACAGATTCTCTAGTACATTATCTGTCCTTAGATATTTTAATTTCCTTCCACTGATATTTTCAACTTCAGACAACCATTCTTTGAACTTACTAAAGGCTTCATCATTTGATTTCAATATGTAAATCCATACTTTTCTAGAGTAATCATCTATTAATGAGATAAAGTATCTTCCACCACCTCTTGTGATATTTTTGGCTGGTCCCCAAAGATCAGAATGAACATAGTCAAGTATTGATGAAGAACTATGCTCTCCAGTCCCAAATTTAAGCCTCTTTGCTTTGCCCATCAGACAATGTTCACACTGTTTCAGTCTAATGGAGGTATGACCACATAATAGGTTTTGTTTAGCCAACTCTTGCAGCCCCCTTTCACTTATGTGAGCTAATCTCCCATGCCATAGTACAGAGCCATCAAGATTACTTGTGGTGCATGCTTGTGCAGTGTTCATAGTACCACACAAAAAATATAGACCATGCTTCCTAATCCCTCTCAAGAAAACTTCATTCCCTTTTGTTACGCTAAGCATACCATTTTTTAAGATGCATATAACCCATGGAATCCAACATACCAAAAGAGATTAAGTTCCTTCTGAGCTTAGGAACATACCTTACGTTATAGAGGATTCTTTCTGCTCCATTTTCCATTTTTAGTTTTATAGATCTCATGTCACTGATGCTGCATGCTTCATCATTTCCAAGAAGAACTGAGCCTTCTTGCTGATATTTGAAATATGTAAACCATTGCTTGTTGGGAGTCATATGGAATGTACAGCCTGAATCCATCACCCATTCGGTTACTGATAGTACTTCAACAAAATCTGCACCTTCTTCTTGAGCATTTGTTGTTTGATTTACTTGATTCTTGTGACATGTATCCTTTCCATTATCAGCCCCTTTTCCTTTGATTGCTTTCCACTTGTAGCAGTTCCTTCTAAGATGTCCAGGTTGATCACAGTGATAGCATTTCCTCACTTCACCTTCTTTAACTTGCTCTGTACCTTTCTTGTCTTGTTTATTTGCTTCATGATTCTTCTTTTTCTTATTATTTTTCTTGGCTTGATTGTTCTTCTTGACAACCAGCCCTTCTCCATTTGAGCTTTGAACACCATCAGATATAAGCTGCAATCCTCTGGACTTGCAAGTAACACGGCATCAAACTTGATGGTGCTCAAATTTCCATATAACAAAGTATCTTTAAAACTTTGGAACAATCTTGGAAGTGTTGTCATCAACATAAGGACCTTCTCTTCTTCTGGTATTTTTGCATTAACACTTTCAAAGTCATCCATGATCTTAATAAACTCATCAACTTGATTCATAATAGGCTTTTCATCAGTCAACTTATATGCATTTAGTTTCTGCCTCATATGCAATCGATTTGCCAACGTTTTAACCATATACATGAATTTCAATCTTTATCAAACACCAATTGCAGTAGTCTCTCTAGCTACTTCCCTTAAGGCCTTATCTCCTAAACACAAGATAATGGTAGAATGAGCTTTTCTAATTACCTTATCTTCAACCTGCCCTCTTACTTGCATTCCAGCTCTTTGAGGATCCTTGATGATCTATATCTTGAGTGGTGGAGGTGGGAGTAGTGCACCGATCAGTCCTTGCTGAGTCAAGATTGCCTTTATCTTCAATTTCCAGAGGGCAAAATCTGTCTTCTCCGTAAGCTTTTCAATGTCAAATATGGCAGTAGACATCTTGAGTGTTGTTGATCTTGGTTCTTGCCCACGGGACGGAGCCAATTGTTGTAATTGAGTAACCATCAACACTCTTGGTTGAATCTCTCAAACTCACTAATTGAAAACACACACAACACTCACATCTCACTTGAATGATGATTGACAGCAGCAATGTAACAGTAAGAAACAAGATCAATGCACAAAAGTTTAAAGTGATTCGATCTCGAAAGATCTACGTCCACTGTGAGGAACTGAGCTTTCTATTGATTATGATTTACAAGATGATGAACTGATCAGTTGATCTTGATGAATGCTCAATGATCACAACAAAAACTAGCTAAGAACAGAAGCAGCAAAGTGTATTCTAACTCTCTCAATCACTATGGCTAGTATGTGTGTATTTATATTGATCTCTCCTCCATCTGATTGATCTTGAGCATCCAATGGGATGATCACACCTCACATGCATCCAAGAATCCCAGCTGGACTGTCACGTGCTAATACTAACCACTTGGCAGTTAATCAAAATGGCACAATTGATCAATAACATCCACACTTGGCAGTTAATCAAAACGGCACAACTGATCAATAACATCCACACCATGCTGCATGTTAACTTGCAGCTGATCTTTCTGAAGTTTGATGGTCAGTCTGAAATGCTTATAGCTACACAACAACACCCGATGCACACTAACACGGATCAAGATTTACACCACACCTTCCAACAATAACTAATAACTTTATGTTAAGGATATTATTTCTTTAAAAAATTTATTAATTTTTATTCATATTATAAATGGTTAATGAAATAATTTACCATCCTATTATTATTTTTCATCAATTAAGCCATTACTTTTCAATAAAATATTATAAATTTTTTCCATCAAAGTGCCGGTTTACAGAAGTTTTTCCCAAAATAACATAGATAGATAAAGAAAAAAAATACATACTCAATGGATAAAAAAATTAAAAAGTAAACTTGAAAAAATAAAAGTATGAGCGTCTTCATGAATCATAAAATTATAGGTACAGCGGTTTCTTATAAAATATTGAGATATTTAAATTTAATATTATAAATTAATAGCCACACCTACATCAAAACAATTTACTACTATTAGTCTATTATTAGTTGAGTTGAAAGTTCATAGGTAAATTAATCAAAGTAGTAAATAAAGTACTAGTTTCTCCTATTTTAAATGTGAAGTTCTGAATCGTTTCAAGAAGTCGTCAACGCCGCCGCCACAAGATTTCGCACTCTATCGCTCAACTCTCCTCTGCTCTTCTAAATCTTTCCACACTTTCAGATGGCTTCATCTGCTGTAGCTTCGACCTCCTCCTTTCTCATCGACAAGGTAACTCACAATTTGGACAACAATTACGCTAAAAATGCCATCTTTATCTTTCAATCGTGTCGGAGACTTCAATTAATCAGTGATTGTCCAAATCCATTTTGAATGTGTTTCTGTGCTTGCAGAAAGATGTGGATTTTTCAGCATTTTGTACGCAGCCTTCATTTCCATGTTCTGCGCAGCTTGGTAATAAAAGGGTTTCCAAGAAAATAGTGTCTGTGATGACTCCACAGCAATCTGAGCGCAAACCTTCGACTACTGGGGCGGTAAAGGGGTCTTTTTTTGTAATAAAAGTTGGGGTTTTGGGTAGAGGGTATTGATTGTGTTGGATTCTTATGGTGGGTATTTGGTGAAATGGTGGTTTTTTTTTTCCAGGTCAAGACTGGTATGACCATGACTGAAAAGATATTAGCAA